>HG992152.1:11633519-12883519 GCA_905220505.1 Laothoe populi
TTTCTCCGATAAATTAATAATATCATTTCAGTGTATTTTCATGACATTATAAGAAAAGTTTACTATATTTGGCTGGTGGTAGGATATTGGCTGGTGTTAGGATATTCATATCCGCCCGGATAGCGACCACCGTACACAGGGCGAAAAACCCGCCATAGTGGCACACGCAAGTGTGTCGCGTTCCGGGATCAGCCAGTGTACATCCGGTTTTTGTCGGGGGTCTGGAGTTAGGGTACAATGGCCATTTTGCGGCCTTCTTAGTACTCTGACACTAGACCCTCGACCCCTTCTTCACCTTCTTGCCCATGGCGTAGTGTGAAGAAGCAGGCCGGCATGAGTGTGTTGAGTTGTGGGGATAGATCTTCTCTCGCTACTCAGTACTCTATTTGGACCGCACTGCGCTTACCATCAGGTACAGTGCGGTCTCTTTGCCGTGCCAGGATAAAAAAAAAAAACTATAAAATTATATTATAAACAAAATGTTGTATTTAGTACAATATACTTAAGTAATTTTCAGAGTAAATGTAAAGAACTTAAACTCAACAGAACATTCAAAAGTCAAACTACCCACCCCGAAAAACCTGATTTAAATAACTGAGTGCTCAAATCTCAACAATAAGTTTCACACACTTTCATACTAACAATACCCAAAATTAGCATTTCAGATTTTTATAATTAACTGAAACTAAAAGTGTAGTGAAACTTGTATGTTTTTATTTTGAATGAATTAAAATTATTTAAATAACCTAAAATCGAAAGAATTTTGTGGTTATGACATAAAAGCCAACTTTGCTTTTATAATTGATGACGACGAAGTCGAAGGCTGCGCTGCGAGGTCGACTGACTATGTGAATGGTATTTCGTCGTTTGTGCTCTTGGCGTAAAAAATCATTGTTGACTAAATAATAAGCAACTTGTAACACATGTGTGAAGAATACCTACATATCAAATACAAAATCGACATTGATAAGACCTACAAGGGCGGCCACAATCCTAGATGGTAAACCGTATCAAATTAGATTAATATCTGGCTATGATACATTATACACTCATGCCTGTAATCCCGAAGGGGTAGGCAGAGGTGTAGTACACCCACATTTCGCCGAGCTTATTACCGTCCCACGATATGATAGGGGGCGAGTCTATCGCCATACTCGGCACAATACCGGCCCCGGGCTGATACTGAGCATTTCGTGACAGAAAAACCCAATATCACTTTACCCGACCCGGGGATCTTTTTTTTATTCTGGCACGGCAAAGTGACCACACTGCACCTGATGGTAAGCGCAGTGCGGTCCAATTAGAGTATCGAGTAGCGAGACGATCTATCCCCCGCTACTCAACACAATCATGCCGGCCTGCTTCTTCACACTACGCCATGGGCAAAAAGGTGAAGAAGCGGTCGAGGGTCTTTTGTCAGAGTACTCAGATGGCCGCGAAATGGCCCAACATCGTACCCCAACTCTAGACCCTGACGGCTGATCCTGGAACGCGACACACTTGCGTGTGCCACTATGGCGGGTTTTACACCTTGTGTACGGTGGTCGCTATCCGAGCGGATATGAATATCTACCTTATCATAGCCGTTGTAACGAGTACGCAATTGCAACCGCACCACCGAGGCGGTCTAGCAAAGATGTCGTGTAAAATAACCAAAACATTCATCTAACAACTCATTATTGTTTCAAATAAGCAGCGGTGGTCTATTTAAGAATGGTACTAGCTGCGAATAATGAGATGAAAATATAAGTTAGGAATCAGCCCAAATGGCTCCGACTTTTCCAAGTTACATGTGTATTCATTGTTAATTATAACTTGCCTTAACGGTAAAGGTAGGTGAGGTAGGCTTAAGTATTTTGACATATCAAAACGGCAGCTTTCCTAAAATAGTTATAATAATTTCACGTCTGAGTGACGCTGAACCTACCGCTAACGGGCTTAGCTAGCCCCCATCTCGTGGATGTTAGGTACAACAGACTAACTGAGGAATTTTTAGGCTTTCCTAAAATATGTTTTGTCTGCGAGCCACTGGCTCTTACACTAAAATGGGATGCCCCACCTCTTTCCCATCTTCTGTAAGGTTCCTTTAAGTATCATAATATTTAAGTTTTGTACCTCAAAAACCTTGTACGATGGCTATAATTTATCTAGAGTTATTTCAGCTATTCATTTTTTTACCATTATCATCACGCCATGCTCGAACACCAAGGTAAGATGACTAATGTATTTTCAATTTTCATTGAGTAATTTATTATAAATAATTATACCTCATTCTTAGATTTATATCTATATATCATAAGTAATGATGATATATAGAGGTTATATGGAGATTATCTTCCTAATATTCAATATGTAGCATTTTTGTCTTAACACGAAAAATAAAAAATATACGACGCCTGATTTTAACATTACTTACCGCATTTTTCTATTGCTTGTGTGTTTCAATGACGTTCCATACGATATCTATTCACGCATCAAGTTCAATAGCCTCGGCATAACTGCGATACATATGTATATCTTACAGATTGTTGCTAAGGAATATTAAGTCTCTATCTCTGTTACAATTTACGATATGATTTTTGCTAAACGGTGATTTGTTTCAATTCAATGCATATTATTATCACCACTTATTATATGTATTTATTACAAAACCAGATCGATCTTTATGATTTTTTTCTGTCAAAGTGATATAAATATTAGGCTTGTTTTTCGTTCATAGAAGTTAAAAAATATAATTCTTGCTACATAACTGGTTCATACTTTTCAACGTGAAATAATCACCAGTGATATCTATGAGCATATAATAATATGATTTATTTTAAATTAGAGAATAAGCCGTGTAGTAAACTAAACCATTGCGAGACTTTCTCTGCCAATGAGTGGTGTAAGGCCTAAGTCCACCATGTGAATTGGTTGTTGATTTCAAATAAAACTATCAGCCCGCTGAACTATCGGTGTGTAATAAATATTACATATTTGATCTTTATTTAAGATATTTACTAAAATTTGATGGCCACACAATAAACTCGACTAACACAACCCATCTAATTTACGCCATTGTGGCAACTACTAGCAGTGCTTGGTGTTTAGACGACTCCATATTTACAGCTAACAGTTTCCTCCTACCCATGTAATGAAATATTTTTTTTAGATTCAAAACTACATGAGATGTTTATTTAGATACATTTGTTTGCATAAGTTACTAATATAAATTTGATTTAATCTTCGTTAATTCAATATTCAATTAAAATTTTTGTGATATTTAATAGGTGAAATATCTTAGCAACGCATTCCATAATATCTTGCAGCTTAGAAATGATGGTCCATATACCATTGGACATTATAGGACTAAATATCTTATGACTCGGGTTGATGGAAGCAATGCAGTGTCATGCCACGTTTTATAATCCAAAATTCTGGGTGTTGATACTGTTGGCCTGGCGCGGCCTAGCGCTTATCGCCATACGAACTACCTGCTCGTCCCACCATTCGATGGTATAAAAATCTGCATATACAGGTAATATTTGATACCAATAATACTGTTCAGTGTGCACACTGCTAATTTTATAACAACGTAAAGTTATGAAAGTTCTTACAATTTCTAACCATACATATGTGATGCATACATAATTAAACAATGTGCAAGTATGAAAGCGAAGATGTGAAAAGTAGAGAGTATAATAACGGAATATAAATAATAAAGATATTATAAAAAGATAATGGGCATGGTATTCATTATTAGGCAAATAAGGAAACGCACCTCTTCAAACAAGTACCTACTTTCACAGGATACCTAGCAGGGTGATGTAATAAAAAATAATCCTATACGCTATAATAAACAGTTTTTGTTACGTGTTGTCGATGAACATTATGAATAGGCACAAGGATTAGAAAATCAGAAATCATGATTGTATTTAGAATAATTAAAATGTAATTGATTTTTTTAGCTACCATTTCATAGACACTAATTTTTGATTTCAATTGAATTAAGCATAGAAACTCCAATCCTATTTGACCTATACATAAACATAGATATGTAAAGGTATAAATAATATGAATTCTGAAATTTTCGGTTTCATCTTTTCATTATGAGGTACGGAACACTTAAGACATAAACAGGCAGTTTGTTAAATGAGATAACGCAAGTTTTTGGTGTAGTATGGGTTACTTAGATAAAATAATTGTTTTCAATGTTTGCAGGCCTTGACATCGTAAAACTGTCGTGACAAATGGTACACTTATTGTTAGCAACATTAACCTATTCCCAACAAGAGGTATTTAAAAATGTATACAGCATGCATTGTAACTTTACTGCATTGCGTAAGATGTTTTAAATGCTTTTACATTGTAACTACGAGTAAATTTATCCTCAAAAGGTTAATATTAAATTCGAGAAAGAAGTTTCACCATGAAGGTTACAGTAGAAAGTGTGGGAGATATGTAGAGATTCACGCACGTGTATAGAAAATATTTTCCTACATACGCTACGCTCGCTTGCGTTATATGCTCATGATTTATTAGGATACACGTAATTAAAGAACTTTCTTTAAGATAATCATTACTGTTTAAAATTACCAAAACTATAACTAACTCAGTCTAGTCTAACTTAAATTTAGACTAGAGTAAGACTTTACTAGTTCTGTGTTAATCAAGTTGTGCATTTTTATTTATAAATATATCAATCCAAGAATCACGCTACATTCCACAACCATCGGTTTTCACTTTCGTAGTTTTTCTGGATCGATAAAAAGATCCAGCGAGACGTGACAATGTAAGAAAAAATAAATCAACTTTGGCCACATTGGCGGCAAACACTCGTAAATACAGCATAATAATAACTAGCACACATTAAGACCTTACGTCAGGTTACAGACAGTCGTGGTTTGGCGTGAACGAATGTGGCATTAAATCGGGCGTAAAATGTGTCCGCGAGTCCGTTCGAGCTTGCGCCCGCGCCATTCACTTTCACGTCGCGTTCATACTCCGCGCCACGCCACGCGCGCCGCTCGCACTGCTACAGAAAGTAGGCTGCAAACAATACCCCTACGCCAGTTTCTCTCTTGAGAAACGATTCACCTTTAATTATTGTGTATCGCATCTTATCAACGCCACAGTCGACCTGTCCGTTGTTGAAAGAGTACAATGCAACTATCATCTTACACAACTGATCCTATCTACTTTCGTACTGAAGAGCAAAGGCCTCTATTCGAATTGATTTAAAGCCTCAATATTCACAATGTAAACTGCACAAACAATAAAACATCACTAGTCGTTTGGTAGTAGCGTTTTAGGAATTAAGCCGCGTGAACACTTGATTCTCAGGCTCAGATAAATATTACAGATGAAAAAGGTGTAAGTCTAGCACTAAAAGTGTGACATTGAAGATGTAAGAATACATTCCAACAAATTATTACTAAAGTTCATATTTACAGATCGACGCATGTAGCCATATACAACATGTAACATGATTAATGCACACTCTGAAAGTAGTTTATTCAGAATAAGCGACTGAATATCAACAATTTTTTAATAGATGTTTTTTTTTTCAATAATAATTAACACTCAGGTAAATAATAGTAACCCTTTTATTTAACGTTCAATACAAACAAAACTAAAAATTCGATGCGATAAAGTCTTTTCTAAATGCAATAATAAACGAACTCTTAAAAAAATCAAATAATTAAAATTACGAATTTATGCCGAAAATTAGTACAACTAATTTCATAAAAAACAATATTTATATTAATCGCAGTCTAATTTCAATACATGAATTATGATGTAATTATATTTTTAAATTCGGGTGTCTGAGGATGTGCGTTATTCCCGTTAGACGTAGTATACGCGTATAGCCTAAAATTAAGTTTATCTTTAGTTCCGAAGTCAAGGTCTAATAAATAATTTATGAGAATGCAACATTTACCTGAATCTTGATTATTACTTAGAAGAAGCGTTCAACATTTAGAAGTTGTACTCATGTACCCGGAAACAGAATTCCGTTATTTTTTACCCAAATGCCTCAGAAATGATGGTAATGTTTTTTATACTCTTTAATGACGTGATGAGCAGGTCTGTCAGTCGTAGGAACGTATTCTTTAGTAAATTATATTATTTTTACTATTCATAGCTTAAAGACATAACTAAAAGACAATATAACAACAAGTAACTATTCGACAAATTGATATAATCTTTAGTTAACAAATTATGTCGTCCCAGACAAAAGAGCAAAAGAGATAATGAGCAATGAGGCGCTACGTGTTGAACTTTTGAACCAGGATATTTTTTGTGTAATAATAATACTAGCCCTGTATTAAACATTGTCCCACTAATGGGCACGGGCCTCCTCTACTAATGAGAGGGGTTAGGCCATAGTCCACCACGCTGGCCTAATGTGGTTTGGTAGACTTTACATACCTTCTAAATTCTTTCTTCTTCTTATTTTTTATGTAATCTATAAATATTTGTTTCAGAATTGTCAGACAGAAAGTCGCTAGTAGTGGGCACTCATGAAATGAAAAGAAATCGTTTATTGATCATGTAGGCAATTACACAGTTCTTTTTTTATATACTGGCACGACAAAGTGACCACACTGCACCCGATGGTAAGCGCAATGCGGTCCAGTATCAGTATCCAGTAGCGAGAGACAATCTATCCCCCGCTACTCAACACAATCATGCTGTCCTGCTTCTTGGGCAAGAATGTGGGCAGTCCAGGGTCTAGTGTCAGAGTACTCAGAAGGCCGCAAATGGCCAAAAATCGTACCCCAACTCTAGACCCCGACAAAAACTGGAAGTGAAGTACACTGTGAAGTACACTGGCTGAT
Organism: Laothoe populi; assembly: GCA_905220505.1. Taxonomy (NCBI): domain Eukaryota; kingdom Metazoa; phylum Arthropoda; class Insecta; order Lepidoptera; family Sphingidae; genus Laothoe; species Laothoe populi. The sequence goes on from HG992152.1 coordinate 11,640,341, forward strand.
CCCGGAACGCGACACACTTTCGTATGCCACTATTGCGGGTTTTACACCCTGTGTACGGTGGTCGCTATCCGGGTGAATATGAATATCCTACCACCAGCAATGTTATGACAAGTCAGTACATTAAAAAAGAAATTTAACATAAACTTACAGTATTTGGTTGCCTACTCTAAGAACATAAAGCATATCAGCTTATGTATATATAACATACATAGCATCATCAATACACTTTATCATTATATTTAATATTATTCAAATAAATACAAGTCAAATTAATTTATTTTTAAGTGTGTTTTATATGGACTATGGGTATTTCCGAGATGTCGTAGGTTTTAAAACTACCACCGGATCCAAACGTGCCTGAGAAGACCCGGCGAAATCATGACACAAGATTATCGTATTACTGTGGTCAAGACTATATTACTATGTGTGACTGTTTGGTGTTACAATGATTCCTTAGGTATGTACGCGAATATTACACATTGAGTCCGTCTTGTGCCAATGAAGAATGTAAAATTTTCAAAACGTCGGTATAGAAAGTAAAATAAATCAGAGTACAATCAGTAAAATTAGTCTTATTGTAATGCACACATTACATTAACATTAACACCACAGTGTTAAATCATTAAATCTGCTTATAGTATAGCGACTGTTGGGCAGCGATAATAAAAGAAAACGTACAAATACTAACTCCAAAAATTAAAGGCACAATAATTAATCGTAATATACTTCACAAGAGGTTTCTCATCTGGTGAAATATGATAAATAATTAAAGTCTTTACTTTTAGCGCGCCAAATCTTAGTATTTCCATTGCCTTGTTTGTACAGTATTCACGAAGATGTAAACTATAACATTACAAACTTAATACATTTACGAATTTCTTATTATTTAAACTAATGAGTAATTCAGCTGAGTAATTCATGGTTACATTTCAATCGGTTTCCAATATTATTTACACTTTATTTCTATAAAGGATCTTAAAATACGGTGCTTACATCTGAAACTGGTAAACAATTGGTCTCGGCTGTTGTGTACAGATTCGGCGTATTATACTCGTTCTAAACATCTCTTGCGCTAAGCAAGCTACCAATATGTTTTATCAACTCGGTACAAAGCTTATGCAAAGAATGATGACTTTATGGAGCTTCTGTGTATGACTAACATTTGTTCATTTATAACAAAGTGACGTTTTATTATTAATTAACAACATAAATAGTTAAGTTATAGTCTATTATGCTTATTAGATTATAATGCTTATTAGTATTATAATGCTCTTTGCTTCTGTGTATGCCAAAGTTCAACAAAAAAACAAAACAGTTTTGATGTCATAGTTACGCGACATTCTTACAGAAGAGGTTGCAAGTGTTTTGTATCTAAATACCGTGTTTTTGTGATGTGCATGTAAAAACCTGTTTTAAAGAAAAATAAGTAATATTTTTGTGATCAATTAATAACCAAGAGTTTAAAGTATTTGTTATCGCCCATATAATAAGTCGAGGATAGAGATATAACTCTATAACCATTGTCATATTAATCGATGCTATACGTCTGGTGGAACTGGTTTTCAATAAAATTCTTTCTTATGAGTACGCTATTGCAAAAGCATACTTAATAATAATTACTTACCTAACTAGAAACTTCATATTTTTTTAAACATAGGCTTGAATGTTTTCGGTTTAGTTTTTTTTGTTTGTACGAAATAATTTACATATTAATCAAATTTTCCTTCACCGTATCACGTAGATTTAGGTAAATATAATAAGTAACAAGTCTCGCTAATATTCACTTCCCAAGGTCAGTTATTTTTTGTCGGTCAAAGTACAGTCGAAGAAACGGCGGATGTTTGACGTAAAGAAACGTCTAATAAGAAACGTGATTGTTTTGCTTAAAGAATAATTTCCTGTGAATGATTTCATAGTAGAGATATTTTCCCGCATGATTCATACATGATAAAAATTCAAACAGTGTTCCTGATTCCACGTTTTTCAAACTCAGAAGGTATAAAATGGCATTCGATGAAATAATTTAAGTAATGTAATAATTCATACTAACAAGCAATATATTCAGATCATTTTTATAGTAGTAATACAATAAATAACCAATACTTTATCAATTCGCTAATAGCCATATTTTATAGAATTAGGCTGGCAAATGTAAATGTATTATGAGAAGGTGCTTTCTAATTCGATAAATGAATGACTGAAGTTACACCAGTTAGTAACAAAAGTGTGACGATAGGATTTTATTTTCTCATTTTCACACCGCTGGTTTTTACCTATGAAATAATAATAACAGTGAGGTATCGTTTGAATATTGTATTGTCACAAAAACTCATTGAAAATTTCCTTCATCTTTAGCATAGATAAAAGTATTTTACGAAGTAATTACAAATTGTGTATAAGATTGACCTGTAACAAGAACTAGAAACAAATGTCTAGAGGTTATTATTTAACTATACAGACACACACATAATGTATAGACACAATAGACTATGTTAGTTGAACTGGGAAAATTATAACATAGACACCTACACGCACCTTCACCTACACACCTACGTTCATTTGTTCAAACACTTTAATGGATTGATTTTTGGTATTCTCATGGTATAAAAGGATGTTGAATCCAACAATGTGACGACGAGAAACATAAATTACTGTTTGTTACACTGGTTTAACGAGCCGGGCATAGCTAATGATTGAGAATGAGTGTTCGATTGTGTAAACTCTGGGTATTCTCTAGGATAGGTAATATGGCAACAGTTCCATGGTAATAGAAATATATATATCGGTATGTATTCAGAAAATAAGATACAGTAATTATCCCTAAGTCACAATCCATGGCAACACAATTCTAGATACTTTGGATAAACATAATTTATACCTACTTCAATACAGATATGAAAATACATATTATTAATTCTTTTTACAATTATATTGTCTCACTAAGAACTACCAACTCTAACATATTATGTAACCACAAATAAAAGCAATGTCTTTGAAGATTCTCAATGGAAGACGAATGTGGTTCAATGTTAGATGGGAAGCTATCAAGAATAATCTTAACCTTATGTGGTATGCTTTATTGGCCCTCGATACTTGAAGACAAAATTGCGTTGATATTACAGATAATAATCAATTGTAGTGAGCGGCGAGCGTAACACGAACGGTAATAGTAGTAACTCTAGCGGTACAATACAACTGTTCTAACAACTTTTATTTCACATTGTATTTCACTAACATTGATATTATAGCTAAGTCTCTAAGTGGGTATTTAGAAAGAGAATGCTACTAAAAATATTAATCTAACATCTATAAGACTGGGCAATGCATCAAGTGATTATCTCTGTCAAAATAATCACCTAGAAGTTGTTTTAATTAGATACGATTCCTCTTCAGGTGCAAACATTGGATATAAAATATAACAAATTCGAAATAAATTTAGAAATATTTAAAAAAAATACTACCATTTTACCACTTTTTGCTATGTATCTCTAATAATTTTGTTAATAATTTATAACCTTTAAAGGTACAGGTAAATAATTTAGCAATTATTGGTCAAAGAACAGTTTGTATAAACCACATAAATTATTTAAACATTCGGACATCAGAATGGTAAATACATACAATACAATTATTTAAGGATAGGTAGTTTTTTTATTTCTTTGATAATGGCATATCAGTGGTAAAAATGTGGTGTATTTTTTTATCCCAGAACGCGACACACTTGCGTGTGCACTGCGGCGAGTAATCCCTGTATACGGTGGTCGCTATACAGGCAGATATGAATATCCAACCACCAGCATACTTGCCCATTGGATTTTATGTATTTTAATAACAACAAATCCATGTAGGAATTTGTTAATTGTATGTAACGCTAAACTGATTTTGATTATGATCAGACAAACTTACATATCCTGTTCAATTAAAACTGTTTTAAATACAGAATAATAGTTTTTTTTTTATAGTATAGTCCGACAAACGAGCCAGTGGGTCACCTGATGTTAAGTGATCTCCACCGCCCATGAACATCCACAATACCGAAAGTATCATGTATGCGTTGTCGGCCTTAAAGGACAGGAATAGGGACTAGGGAAGGGAAGGGGGAATCTGGGCCTCCGGTTATCTCACTTACCATACGAAACGCGACAGTAAACTGTCACTTTACGTTGTTTTTCTGTGAGACAGTGGTACTACCCCGGTCGAGCCGGCCCTTTCATGCTGTAGACAAATTGTCTACAGCGTGGCTCTACCACTTCCAAAACATTTGTTTTAATTATGAAATAACATATATTAAAACTAGCAGCGTGGCAATCAGATTATCCAATTAATAAAATGAATAAGATTAAAAATATATATATTCATTTTAATTTGTGCCGTTATCCATTTTGCATAAATAAGAATAACATATTACGAATGAGTCTAAAAGTCAAGGAACAAAATTATCAAAATGTCTGCCTTGTATATACTGTTAATAAAACACTTTTGTCGTATTTAGTCTAGCTAGGTATTAATAATAATTCAAAAGAATTATGCGGAATCTTTTACTTAATAATGTGTCAAAAATCATATGTAGAGTTCTGTTTGTCATTGTTTGTCAGAACATTTAAATAAAATTACTTAGTTCAGCACTAGTGGCCGTTAAGTTAGATATCCATTACATTAATTAAATATTAATTATAATCATACAAAATCAAAATCATGCATAACTTTTACTATGCAAGAATAATTGCAATATTGATTTGCAAAAATGTCCAAATATTACTACATCAATGTTTTCAGTATACATGTTAGATACGCTGCCTCGGTGGCTCAGTTGTAATTGCGCATGCGTTACGACTGCAGTGCTGAGGTCTCGGGCTCGACCCCGGGTCGGGTAAAGTGATATTGGGTTTTTCTATCTAGAAATTCTCAGTATTAGCCCGGAGTCTTGAACCTGTGCCCGGTATGGCGATAGGCTCGCCGCCTATCACATAATGGGACTGAAATTCGGTGAAAGGTGGGTATACTGGTTACGCCCCTGCCTACCCTTTCGGGGATTACTGGCGTGAGTGTATATGCATGTATGTATGTTAGATACGAATTTATAAATTAAACATTCGATACAATACTGATATTTTTAAGAGGAAAATCTTAAGGAATTATTTTATTTCGTAAGCAATAGAATGTGCTTAAGTTAGGTCAAATAAACAGTTTTACCTTACGTGACCATGCGTCATGCGCACAATACACCCGTAGCTTCCATTAAAGGTGAAAAGTGAGCGGTTAGTACGAGACCGTGTTCCGGTGACGCAGACGTCGCGACACGAGCATCGCGCGTGCTGTGCCGGGAATATTAACTAACCCTGACTATGGTGCCAACAACCAGTTTTAGGAACACCAGCACAAGTGGAGCGACCTCTGTATGCCTTCCTCATATATCACCAACAGTATTCAAAGATAATTATACCGTTTTCACAAATCATAGTCATGATTACTTTAACACACAGAATTAATTGCTAATTCAATAATAATATATTTGACATATGTAGATTAACTTCAATTTGAATATAACCTACATTTGAAATTGTGTAAGTCCTAATTAAATTTTATGAACATATCTTGTTTAGATTTATTTTGTACAAACCAAAGTCTCATTGAGTTTTTATGCCTTTTGTTACATTCTTGAGCACACACACGACAGCACATTTCCGGTAGGCATCGGTTAGTGGACATGAACTCTTATTTTATAATAATAATGCCATTGCGTCCTGTGAACAAACGCAAGGAACAATCGATGACTGGAAACCCTTATAACGCACATTTCTCACATGCAATAAAAAAGATTGATGATTTGTTGCGTGAGAATGTATGACATATTATAGTGGTGTTATGGAATGACATAACGGTCACGAGCCGGGCTCCCAACGGGCGACGACAGGTGTGCACCGAGCCCTATCTGCGCTATATAGGCGCCGCCTGTGGTTTATTTGCCGCTCATATGTCACGTTTATATTTTTTATCTACATCAACAGTAGCAGGTTACTCGTGTGAACATTACATTAGTACATATTCATGCATTTAACGTTTTAATTTTTTCCTTCATATATTTAAACTACACCAATGCTAAAGATAAGGCTCACCTATTTGTAATAACATTATTTATTCTGATTCAATCTAGCAATGCTACTTTATATCGACAGATAGTTTACACTATGTCTACCATTAATTCATTGATGCAATAGTGTGATTTTAAATTCAAATAAACTAACCACGCAACAGTGAATAACATATTTCAAAATGTTCTAAAAACTTCTTATTCACAACACCCGCTTTGTGGGAACGGATTGCATTAAGAACAAAGAGACCTTGAAAAAGGCGCCACGGTTGGTTGCTCGTCTACTCGAGCTCAGCCTATCTTCAACTATGGTCCACTACAATGTTTAACACAATGCGTTTACTGCTAATAAACTTCGAAGCACCTTACTTATAACCTATAATATTGCGCAGAATACAATAACCGATTACAACAAATGTATCTGAATTATTTATGTTTTTATTAAAAGCAGTAAAAATCCTGACATTCCGTATTCTATGTATGTTTGTAATGACTCCAATAATTATTTTAAAATAAACAATACCAACATACTTTTGTGTGAAGCGAAATTTTGGGCCTTCGGAAATCATATTAATACCAACAGTAAGAAATGCGTTGTTGCATTTCCTTCACGACTGTTTTCTGTGAGGCAGAGATATTAACCAGACCATGCAGATCCATTCAAGCAGTGCCGGCCGTAGCAAAATAATTAGGTGGCGTCTGATCTTAAAGTAGCGCCCCTCTTAATTCATAACCTTAGTGTTCCTATACTATGAATTTGTTTGTCCGTGATAATAAACAGTATTAGATAAAACTAGCAAATATCTAGGTGTATCTGCGGGACAAGCACAGTGGGGTCTCTCGCGCTTGACATAGCAGTTCTTATTATTACTTATTCATTTGATTTAAGCGCCCTCCCATGGTGGTGCCCGGAGCAGTCGCACAGCTCGCACCACCCTGGGGCCGCTACTGCATTCATTCTGTACACTAAACTGTTACTGTTTAGCTCTACCACTTTTAAAACAATTTATTAGATGTTTCAGCTACTTTTCATACCCCTCAAACATAGTTTTGATGACGAACACTAAGTAACAAAGCAAAAAGGAAGCAGCCGTAGTGAAGAATTCTTAAATAAATATACGTATGCAGTAAACTATGTATGACCAAGGCCAACGACCATGTTATTTGTGTCACAGTGATTTTAGCGCCTAAACTATGTAACGTTACTTGAGCAATCGTGTCTGCGAATATTTAGCGCCCACATTAACACATGCTCATCGTTCTGTCAATACCAAGCGCACCCACACCTCAACTGCGAGTGAGAGTTGAATGGTGATTTTTTTATATTGCTTTTTGTTCCTAATCATGCCATAATATGCTGGCAAAAACGAATTACGCTAAACATGCAAGTTGATCTCCGTTTATGCAGTGGATACGTTTGTTCTAGTTTTTTTAATTAATTTAAATTCTAGACTGTGCAAGTTACAAACCTGTGCCACTGAGGCAAATTTTTATGTTTGAGATCTAGTAAGTCTTTATTACATTTTTTTTTATTCTGGCGTGGCAAAGTGACCACACTGCGCCTGATGGTAAGTGCAGTGCCGTCCAAATAGAGTATCAAGTAGCGAGAGACAGTCTATCCCCCGCTACTCAACACAATCATGCCGGCCTGCTGTTTAGCTTCTTCACATTACGCCTAAAGGACCCAGGATCATAGGAAGGAGGGAACACGGTAGCTGGCAAACTGTTCCACAGCTCGAAGGTGCGGCAAAAATACGAGTTTGCGAACCTCTTGGTTCGGGCCGGGGTAGTAGATACCACGAAGCTGTGGCTCCGCAATCCAGTACGCGTGGTTCTGGTATGGAATGGAGAGGATGGGATAAGATCAAACAATTGTTCAGAGCATTCGCCATGATACAGACGGTAGAACACGCTAAGCGAGGAAATATCCCTACGCAGCTGTAGCGGCTCCAGGCTGTTACTCACGTCTGCATCATTCACAATGCGGATGGCCCGCCGCTGCAACCCATCCAAGGCATCGAGAAGATACCTTGCAGAACCGTCCCAGAGATGCGAGCAGTATTCCATTACCGGCCGCACCTGCGCTTTATATAAACGGTAGAGCTGACCAGGCGTGAAAAACCGCCGCACCCTGTTCAGGATTCCGACCCTGCGTGAAGTGGCGGATATTACGCCCTCGATGTGACTCCTTGGATTAAGATCGCAGCGGATATCCATACCTAGGACACTAATGTCATTCCGCATTGCGAGTGGAACACCCTGAAGAACGGGGATGGGAGAAAACGGAGACTTCATGGTGCATTGATTATTTATTTTTATAAAATATTTGACTTTTTATCTCACTTCTTTTTTCCTCCCAAGTATTAGACTTTGGCCCCTTGATTTATATGGTTTCCTAAGAAATTTGTAGTTAAGTATTTTATTCAAATAAAATTTGAATATTTCTGATAAAGATACTTGATAAATCAATAAAAACTATCTTAAAATCGTAAAGTTTTGGGACTTAATTTATTGAGAGTTTACAGATATGTAAATGTTGTCCAAGTAAATCTTCACTAAATCATTTGATCCCAGAAATAAATAAGCCGTTATTATTTTTATTATAATACTATTTTATATAATAACTAATACTATTGTAAGAAGGATATGGACACAGTTAGGGATTCTAAATAATAAATAATATTTTTATATCGGACAAAGGAACCATAACTATCGGAATCAGAATAGTTATTTGCTTAGAATGTGGTGCATAGCGTGTTGGTCATGGTGTTGGAATATTAATTAATGGCACCGGTACATTCAGCCAGTTGCCTAGTTGGCGTGCGAAAATAATATTTTATAAATTTATATTAAGTCTCATTTAATGTTTTGTGGAAGTAACATTTGCAAATAAATAACGAATTCTTATATCATTTTAGGTAAAATAAGAATTCGACTGAATTATAAATTATAGTTAATTTCAAACTGTTTATTTATTTCAGTATTTTAAAGAGTAGAAATAATACTTGTTAAATAGTGATTTTAAACAAGTACACAAACAGTTTTTTTTTATAAACTGGTATTTTATTATATTGGTACTGGTATTTTTTTATTATATATAATTGATCCCATAAATGGAATTTAAAAATACGTCATGATGTTGTGTAACTAACTATATGTACTTGTTTATAAAAGGGTTTTTACTCTACTCGTATATTTTGGATGCGTCCTCATATCATCCACTGAAGTAAATATGCCTAAGTGATTCTAAATTTTGATGCATAGAACTAGCAGTCTTTTGTTAAAGTTTAAATTATCAAAACATAATAATACTAGCCCTGTATTAAACCCTATCCCACTGCTGGGCACGGGCCTCCTCTACTAATGGGTTAAGCGTTAGTCCACCACGCTGGCCTAATACAGGTTGGTAGACTTCACAAACATTTGAAATTCTCAGGTATGTAGGTTTTCTCACGATGTTTTCCTTTACCAAGCGATAATTAACATTTAATAACACACTTAACTTTAGAAAAGTTAGAGGTGTATGCCATTTGGGTTTCCAACATACTACCTTCGACTTGACAGTCCCTACCGCAACCAACTAGGCTATCGCTGCAGAACATGTTTATATATAATTTGTCCTGTGTAACATGTAACAATAAATTCTCCACAACCATACATACATACATTGGAGCGAGAATGCGTTTTCGAAATGTAAATCGCTCTCGTTATTTCTCTAATAACTATTTTAAGACTATAAATGTGATTATATTTCTTACGTCATAATATTAAATATCATATACTTACGCTTCAAATTTTAAATATATTTTGGTAGCTCAAAGATAATTACTTTAACGCTGCAACATAATTTATATTCTATCAATAGTACGCCCAAAGTTTATTCTTCTTCTTGGTTGAAGGTGACAAACTTCATTTACACTCGTTTAATAAAGATACATAAGTTAGATCTTTGCAGTGATAAGGTTTCAGTGTATGTCAATAGTTAATTTTTGGCGACAAACAAAAATTGACCAATGCCGTATGCAGAAATCAATCAATATAGTTTTGTTCATGCATACGGGTGTTAAACTATAATAACATTGCAGGTGGTAGGATATTCATATCCGCCCGGATAGCGACCACCGTACACAGGGTGTAAAACCCACCATAGTGGCACACGCAAGTGTGTCGCGTTCCGGGATCACGCAATGTACATCCGGTTTTTGTCGGGGGTCTTGAGTTGGGGTACGATGTTTGGCCGTTTTGCGGCCTTCTGAGTACTCTGACACTAGACCCTCAACCGCTTCTTCACATTCTTGCCCATGGTGTAGTGTGAAGAAGCAGGCCGGCATGATTGTGTTGAGTGGCGGGGAATATCGTCTCGCGCTACTCGATACTCTAATTGAACGGCACTGCGCTTAGCATCAGGTGCTGTGTGGTCACTTTGCCGTGCCAGGATAAAAAAATAAACATTTGGTAAAGTAGCTAAGTATAAAAATTTCACAGTACAGATTTAAATTAGTGCATACTAGCCACTGACGCATAATTTAAAGATTTAATATAACAAATTATACGGGTTCTTGTGCTCAATTTAATACAAATAAATTTACAAATTATCATTCAACTTATCTAATTCTGTTCACTCGTGTCCTACAAAAATAACTTTAGCTACATGTTAGTATTTCCTATTGACACCTGAAACCCCTCTACAACCGCGTCTTGTATAGAGAAATGGTATGGTATCTGCATATCAGAGAATTATCCATAAGAATTTCGAAGGTAGTATGCCAAGTCCAGCAACCCGCATGAGGCCAACGTGGCGGAATATGTATAGATACATAATATATAACTAAACTAAATGATGAGTCCAATTAAGACACGCATGTATAGTATTATATTTTGCAGTCTTATAAGTGTAGAGTACTTCACAGTTGTGTTTTTTTAATGCCAGAAAACTTCGATCAATTTATTCAGTTTGAAATATTTATCGCTTTATATGCGGCTCATACGACTGCCCATCACGCAAACGAATATGACTCAAGTGTCTGTCCTGTCATATATCGTATGTATCTTACTAAAGTATTATTACATTGATGTCTTACTTGCTGGGGATTGATATATCCATCCAAAGCAAAGTTACATGCTTTGTGATGGATACCATATTATATATGATAAACAATAGATTTTTTCAATTGTACTTCGATAATTTCAAATATTAATATGTACTTTGCATTTATTTATCTATCATATATATCTATTTGCTTTCTGCAGACTGCCTCGGTTGCGTAGTGGTAATTGCGTACGCGGTACGACCACTGTGCTGAGGTATCGGGTTCGATCCCCGTGTCGGGTAAAGTGATATTGGGTTTATCTATCCCGAAATAAATAACACCCAACAGTCACACACAATGCCTCACGCCTCACAGTAATATACGAGTCTTGTGTCGTGGTTATCAGGGACTATGGGAGACTTTCGGTCTCACAACACTCAGACTCGACACAAATATCTGCCTGTCACTTAAATATTTGTCCCGGTGCGGGAATGGAACCCACGGCCTCTCGTTTCATAGCCGGCTACTTGTCTACTGCGCCACGGAGGCTGTCAATTATGGCGCATCTGTCGTTAGCTATGTTTATAAAAAATAAGAATCGCCGAGTGACCGGCTAAACTGGATCTCCTTCACAAGCTCCGAAGGGCAAATATTTGTGGGTGACGTAGTCTCAACCAATTTTCGACCTAAACATTAGAGCTTAAGTACCGGTTTACTTTCTTTGAGATGGCCGTATTAAAGCTCATGAACCGAACCCGATAGGTATATACACTAAAAAACCTAAAAGCATTTCAAGCAGAAAAGATATTGTACCGTATTTTAACATAGATATTCAATTTGAATGCCTTTATTAAATGTACTTTATTAGTACATTTATTATACATACATACGTACATATACACTTGCCTATAATCCCCGAAGGGGTAGGCAGAGGTGTAACCAGTACACCCACTTTTCGCCGAATTTCGGTCCCATAATGTAATAGGGGGCGAGCCTATCGCCATACCGGGCGCAGGTTCCAGACTCCGGGCTAATACTGAGAATTTCTAGATAGAAAAACCCAATATCCCTTTACCCGACCCGGGGATCGAACCCGAGACCTCAGCACAGCGGTTGTAACGCATGCGCAATTACAACTGCGCCACCAAGGCAGTCTACTACTAGTCTAGTACATTTATTACCTGCAATATTTCTAGAAATATATTATTAAATAATCGCCAGGTTTATTGAAATATGGATTTCAAAGTAATTGACAGTGTTATCTCGTAAAGCAAGTTTCGATGTGTGTCCTTACGTAACGGCTCCTTTCGATTGGACTGTTGCGTTGGTTACATTTACAACAATTTTAAGTAGGTAAGTTTTGAGGGCTTATATGTCTATGGTAGGTTTAGAAACGTAATATAATCCGATAACTATGTTTTAAAGTAATTTAAGTGTTTTAGTTAATATTTGGTGATGACTGAGGCTCCCTCGTAAGTATTATAAAGCTTTATTCGAATTAATATCACATTATGAAATATTTATGCCCTATAGAGAAGTTAATAAAGTATATATCGATTGATTTATAGCAGGCAACAAGAAAAACAGGACCATATCTAAGCCATGTAAGCCAATAATTATTAATATTCATAAGAAGTAACATATCGTTACATCCTGTTAGTCGATTCAAACGATAGATAATTGCAATAAATGTATGCGAATTTAAAATGAATGCAATTCGAATGAGATCAGAATAGAGTGTAATGTACGTAGAAGCTAAGTAGGGGTCATGTCGAGTAGAGCGATGCTATGCCGCAACATGCATCGTTACAAGCTAACTCAAGTAAAATGCCAACCTTGAGATCATCGGTGAGTGCGGGAACGGTGATGTGCGGGGCTCATTCCTCCCGATGTAAGCGATTCGCCTTCCCTCGCCGTCAGGCGAACAGCCGCCAGTCAAGTCGTGAAACTCGCAACACACCGCCGACAGTAATACTTGTTAGCGATACACTTTTGAATTGTATAGCTAAAAACACACCATCACTTTACACTGCACCTACACTCCAAGGATCGGAGTAAACCGTTCGTTTAACGGGCACTCGAACGACAAATGGAGCAGCGACGACGTCGGTCGAATTAGAATGTACAACCGAGATGTTGGTCGGACAATGACTGAACGCGGTGTCGTAGGCTTCGGCGCTGGCGCAGGTTGCGCTACGTTGTCACCTCGCCCCGCACGTGCCCTTCAGCCGCCCCGCGACTTACCTCGCTACCGCCCCGCTATCCCACTCACAGTCACCGGCCACCGTGCCCGCGCTACAACCTGTCTCTCTTTCTTTCTCTCTCTCTCAACGCCTTTTCTAGTGGCCGAGCTTTTGTACCTCCAGTTTAACCTAAACAAAAATCGCAAGGGCAAATACAGGACCTATAGCCTGATTGCCTTTTTTTAAAACAGCGTATTTAAGTTTTTAAGGGACTTATAAAATAAAGAATACACCATTTGCTTAGTAAAATATTAGATAAAATACATATACTACAATATAAATACGCTATATTGCAAATAAATAATAACATAAAAAAGTATGCATACTAGATGGTGTAATGTTTTCTTATAATTGCGTATTAAAAGTTTCTCATTATTTCGTTGTCAAATTAGTTTCATTTTAATGTGTAGTATTGGTATAAAAAAGCATTATAAAATATAATTGCCATAACAAAAAAAATTATATTCTGATATCTTAGACATATATATTAAAAAAAAATTACCTAATGCAAAATAATTTTGAAAATGTATATGTATTTTGTAACGCCGTTTTTATCACCAAAATATCACCTTTTATTAGATTTGAGAACATTTATTAAAAACTAATTCAAATTATTTGTAAAGACGAACAATGTCAATCAAATCCTGTTCGTCTATAATATTATACTCGGGGCACGTACCTTCGAACTAACAAATGTATTTAAAGGGCATAAAAAATGCAGCTACCATGTGGCCATTAACGTCCATACAAGCTATATCAATCTGATTGCATCGACCAGCATCAATAGGCATTATTCGTTTTTTATATCTCATCACCAATTACATCTATTTTTATAGATCCATTGAAAAACACAATCGCTGTAATGGCTCGACTATTCGATTGTGCCTCGAGAGCGCCTCACTAAACGTTCGATTCAAAAATGGACTAGAAAAGGAAAAATAAGAAAGAAAAAAACAAAAGTTAAATTGCATGTATATATAGCATTTGAATTCGTGCCTGGAGGCTATCGTGAGCTACTCCCACATTTGAAATGCGTTTATTAGCTAGTTTAGTAGCTATTATCAGCAATTGGACAACCGTGGCTCAGCTTCATAAAAATGTCAACTTCATAAAATATCTAACTACACTCGTACATATTGTATATAGGCGATTTTTTGTTCACTACCATATACACTGTAATAGACACGTTTCATGAATGAAACACATTAAATAATTATATTTTTTATCCTGGTACGGCAAATTGACCTAATGGTAAGCACAGTACCGTCCAGATAGAGTATTAAGTAGCAAAAGACGACTATTGATCGCTACTCGACATAATCATGCCGTCCTGCTGGATAGCTGCTGGTTGTAGAGTATTCATATCCGCCGGGCTAGCGACCACCGTACACAGGGTGTAAAAGCCGCCATAGTGGCCCACGCAAGTGTGTCGCGTTCCAGGCTCTGCCAGTGTACATCCAGTTTTTGTCTGGGGTCTAGAGTTGGGGTACGATGTTTGGCCGTGTTACGGCCTTCTGAATACTCTGACACTAGACCCTTCACCGCTTCTTCGCCTCCTTACCCCATGGCGTAGTGTGAAGAAGCTACACAGCAGGCCGGCATGATTCTCCCATGGAGATGGGCTGCTACGCAGCACCGCGCAGGGGCGGTTCCGGCAGCAATTCTAGCACTCCTTAGAATACCCCGGGATCGCTCCGTAAGCGCCGAAGAAGGCCACCGCGGGGTTTTAGCTGGTAGTGCCGGGTGGGGTGTACATAGGGGGTAGGGACTCGGCCCAGCGGCTGCCCGGATAGCCATCATCCGGGCGAGGGGGATGCTGGGTCGTAAGACCGGCTAGTCCAGCATAACCGTTTTATTCTTATTCCGCTTCCCCCCGGAGCGGGCGGTAGTAATAAAACGCTTTCCCCGCGACAACAAAAAAAAAAAAAAAAAAAGGCCGGCATGATTATGTAGAGTAGGGAGGGATAGATTGTTTCTACTTGATACCTTGAACCTCTAAACTGGACGGCACTGCGCTTACCATCATATGCAATGTGGTCACTTTTCCGTTCCCGGATAAAAAAAGCTACACATTGCATTGCGCTATATATACAAATAAATAATATATCATGTTTTTCGTGCTTGTAAAATAAGCTCATGTTTGATAATGTTTTAAACATTTCAATCTTAAATTATATCATTTATTATGACATCACTATTAATTATGACTCAATATCTGAAACAAATGTCACTACTTCATTAAAATTAGTTTTTAACTACTTGTCCTTGCTTTGTACGGTTTTGATAATGATCTCATTTTTACAAATGTATCAAGAATATTTTACATATACATTGGTCTTTTCGAGTATATTTTTGTGACTACTGTAATTGTGCATTATTATTTTTATTTTTCGTTCATTTTATTATAACTAAATGTAATAAATACATACAAACTACACACATACATATTATACATTAAGTAAATAACATTCTTTGTAGTAAATAATAGAGCGAATTTAAAACGTTAATGGAATTAGAAATACGTGAGATATTTAAACCGTTTTATTCAAAACAAATCATAATTGTATGGCGCGCTGCAATTATGCGTTTAAACAAGTAGTTGTGTGCCTCTACGTTACGTGTTCATGTTGCGAGCGTCAATTCATCACCAATTCAATCTCTAAATTAATGTTCGTGCGGATTATTTTAATAACAACAATCACAATTTGTGTGATTCAACCGCAACGATTTAGCTGCTTGATAACATAATAAGGATGTTATAAGTACTTATAGGCTACAATTTAGCTAAACGAACTTGCTTTTTACATTACCAAAGCTAAAATATTCCTATATAATTGGATTTAGCAAAAAACAAATTGGTCTTCTGGTAGATCCAGATTCGCCTCACCTTGAAATTAAAATGTATCAACCATAAGGGGTCTGCACTTCCTACATGTATTAGACATCAACGCGCGCTCATTGATGGGAACGCTTCCAGCATCATTATGTGTCTACGAGTTAAGGCTCAACCTGTTAAATATATATACTAATAATAATACACTAAGCAATATCACACATAATCCTGACGCCACACAATTTATTATTTTGCAATGGAAATCTTCTTTACTTTTTGACTTTTAATAGGCGATGTCGCTTCTATGTGAGAGTTTGAGTGGATAGGTACCACTACTATGTCTATGTCTGCTTCTGATCAGCAATGTGTGAGCACTGTTGTGTTTCGGTTTGAAGGTAGTACAAGCCAGTGAAATTACTTAGCATTATGAGACTTAACGTCTTACGTCTCAAAGTATCGACCATTGTGCAGTACCATAGAATCCATACTAATATTATAAATGCGAAAGTAACTGTTTGTTTATATGTTTGTAACCTCTTTATGAATAAACGGCTGAACGGTTCGTAATGAAATTTAGCAAGGAGATAACCTATGTCCTCTCCAGGATATATTATATGCTGGAGTACACTGTTAGTAAGAAATAAAGAAATACATGTTTGAACTTTTTTGAATAATCAACCCTAAAGGGGGCAAAGTAAGGGGTTAAAATTATGAGATATTCTTTAGATGCACTCCCTATGAATAGATTATGGCCCTTACAAAAATAAATTATGCTTTCACCAAGATAATTTTATGTACATAATATTTGCCACTTACATCATACAATTGTAATAAATCATATTTATCAACATTGATCGTCATTGATCAAAGAGGCTATTTAAGATTCTCTCCATGATTTTACACATCACTGAGGCTATGACAATTGGGCGATAAATGTATTATAATGTCTCACCGGTCACCTTTTTTGAGAATCGACTGCACGTTGGCCTCTCACCAAGATTCAGGCACAACACTTGGGAGGTAGGACGATTAGTACAAGTACATCAATGCAGGATACGACCCCTTGGATTGTTTTTACACACACACACTTTTTTCCTAAAAATAAGCTCCACGCGGGCGGAGCCGCAGTAGCAACAGCTAGTGCTTTATGAATCTAAGTTCTAAAGTTCTATATAGTTTTAAGACTGATAGATGTCACCCTTGATATATAACTAATTACATGACGTGCTTTCTAAAGTTTACGCGAATATTACACATTGAAATAAAACAAATTTTACGGATTTTTCGCGGTCAGTCCGCCCCGTGACCATGAGGGCTGTAAAGCTTTCGAAACGTTTAAAAAAGGAAAATAAACCGCGATAAAATCCGTAAAATTTGTTTTATTTCAATAATTACAGACGTATTATATACGTAATTGTTCCTCTACAACATAACCACAATGTGGACTATTTCTCACAGCCCGTTTACTGTGGAATCAATGTGCCAGTGAAACCATCAATTCCTGCGCTACACTCGTGATTTAGCTAATTACCTCTAAGACTACTTAAGTATCGCTTATTACCGTCTATGTGCTACGAAGTATGTTCCAAAACATTTCAATACATCTAAAATGTACCACCTTATATTCTCTAAGTAGAGTATTAGTTTAGGGCCATGCGAAGAAAGGGTAGCGCGATTAGTGTTTTGACTAATAAGTCCGTGTTATCATAAAAATAAAACTTTTTTTACGAATTTTATCTCGATTTATTAAACTTTTTAGTCCCAACGTTTCAATACCTTTGCAGTCTTCATGGCTTCACGAGGCGGACTGGCTGATAGGACTGTAAAAAAATATATTTTATTATAAACGTGTACATTATTTTATTAAATACGTTATGCTTAATAATATGCATAATGATAATTAAATTTTTAACCAAATACCTGAATTACCAAAACTGGACGGCCACTAAAATACTCTACATAGTTAGCACGGTGAGACCTCAAGTAGTCTAACCAACTTTTATCATTTCTGTCTTTCCAAGTAACAAACATGTCAGGAAAGTTAGTTCGCCCCAGATGATACAAATAATAATCACAACATCGCATTAAGGACTGTTTAAAAACATTCCGTGAAGTCAGGTCGCGTCACTGTGGCCGTACGGTACATGTAACGTGTTACGTTGACTTTATAACGTCAAGTACGTGACCGACAAAGTGGATAAATACTTCTTAATCGGTTTTACGCAGCAAGCGAGCAGAAACTTTTAAAGTTAATCTGGTAACAATTCAACTTACACAGAATATGTATTTGCATAAGTATATTGCATAAGTAGTTCCCAGTAAAAACATTTTTGGACTATAATTATATATTTATAGATATGTACAAATATCGTCAGCGACATCCATAGAGCGAATAGTTTTTATTTATTATTCCCAACGGTTTGGACGGCGCAGTCATTTTCTATGGCGCGGCGCCACATTCGCAGCGGAGCGTGCTGTGTAGCGGTGACCGGATAACGGTCGACGAGGTACTCACACTCGGAAGGCAGACAGTGACTTCTATCTAGACGAACTCGAACTAAAACTTGACAATAGTCGGTACTCAAGTCGTCATTATCATAACCCACGTCAGTGTCATGGTCGGGCCGCCATCGCAATCATCGCCCGCCATCGCGCAAGGTTGCATCGCATACGTGTCGGCGGGCCGCACGTAACATTATGCCATATCGTCATGCGTTGTCAACTTTAATAATTCCACACATAGTGGCGCCCAACTCGTTAAGTATATATGCGTAAAGAAATATCCTCTATCTTTAATTTAACTTTTAGCGACTGCTAACAGAACGACGCGGAATACAAAAGAAAAACAGACTTATCGTAAACGCATATGATGCATTTAAAGATACTTTCCAAAGCTATTTTGTGTAGAAAAGGCGATTCTGATATTGAAATATTTGAGTTTATGAACCAAAACACGTTTCGCGCAGCGATCCAATCAGTTCGCATGCAAATTTTCATAGTTAACAAACATAAATAAGACACACACGAGTCGATATCTCCTTGATGCGGGTTGGTAATAACACTGTTTACGCGCAAAAACAACTTTTACTGCCCTCTCGATTTACGCTGCCATATGCGGAGTCAGACATTCTAGAGAATTTGGCACATCTGTTGTGGGTGTGATTTCGCCAGACTCAAGCGGCTTTCTCTACATGTTGTAATACTACGTGCGACTCGATTTTTGTGCGTTCGTAATGCACATACATACATACATGTGTGTGTCACTCACTGTGATGCGCTTAGTGACATTTAATGGAATCAACGTCCAAATATCAAGGCTGACGACTTTAAAGATATTGTCCGTTTTAAGGAAATATAGATTCGTAATATTTATTCTGCGATCTCACTCGAATGGCAAACAGCCTATGAATCACGTTATTCTGTGGAGGTGTTGGAGAAATATGGAAACTTGTATATGACTTTTATCCTTACAAGCAACCCAAACTATAATTATATTTTAAAATTCTAAGAGTTTATGACTAAACATTAATTAAAGGTAAAACTTGGAATTAGACGGCAATTTGGAATTATAATATATTTAAAGCGATAACATGTATCTTTTAAATCTATTTAATTACTTGGGCGGATATGATATTCAATAAACACGTCGCGATTATATCAATAACTGTATGGTCTGCTTCGACTTCTTACAGTTGTCTTCTATACATAGCCAAAAATCAAAAAATATCTAATATTTATTGATCCATGAAATGCTCTACATTATTTAGATTCAGTCAATCTTTTTGACTCTATCGCCAGTCCGGAACGAAAGAACGCACAAAAATCTCTAGAGTTGCTGGTAAATAATATTTGGGCATACAATTAAAATACAATTTAATTTTAGTTAGTTACATTAGATTGCAGCTGAATGTATGTTAATTAAGTTGCCTTATTGTAATATTGTGAAATAAAACTTATTATAAGACGTATAGCTGTACGCGACCGTCGTGGAAGAACGATTGAAAATCTCTATTTCATGAAGAATCAGGCTGGCATGAGTGTGTTGAGTAGCGGGGGATAGATCATCTCTCGCTACTCAGTACTCTATTTGGACCGCACTGTGCTTACCATCAGGTACAGTGCGGTCACTTTGTCGTGCCAGGATAAAAAAAAACAGTTAGTGCTTATTGAAGCAGTCCGAGCAGATCAGTCCACATGAGCAGCACCCGTTCACGAGTAATGACGCATGTCAGCCATCGGCATTCTCAACCATGTTACAGGGAAGTGACCGACCTGGCACATAGCGCCACAGCAAGCACAGACACTGTAACGAGCATAACATACCGAGACTGAATACAACAATTGACAGCCTCAATGGCGCAGTTGGCGAGTACCCGGCTGTGAAACGAGAGGGCGTGGGTTCGATTCCCACACCGGGACACAGACAGATATTTGTGTACGGGGTCTGGGTGTTGTGAAACCGACAGTTTTTCGTAGTCCCCGATACCTATAACACAAGACTCGTATCTTAGTGTGGGGTCGGGGCTATGTGTGTGACTGTTGGGTGTTATTTATTAAAATACTAGACAGTAAATATCAAATAGTCATGTAAGGCATACAAGTTCGCAATATTAAGGAAATAAAAAAATATTGGCGTTATATATAAGGTCCCTAATAATATTTTAATGGCTACACTTCAAAATAATAGAATAATTTATTCCCAAGCCTTTTAGTCATCTAAACATTCAGAATTTCTGTAATAGGCTTTATTACTTAGTTTTTGATTAAAAGTAGCTATATAGGATCTTTCATTTATGTTTAATACGATTGGGAGCCTTATTGTAAAAGCTTAGACAAAGGCTCTTGAAAGAGATGCCGATTTTGTGGAGCCTTGTTTTAAAATTACCAAGGTCATTTTTATTTCTTGTATTTACACTATTTTGACGGGGGTCTAGAGTTGGGGTTAGATGTTTGACCGTTTTACGACCTTCTGAGTACCCTTTTTTTCACGGGGAATCAATTTACGTATCGTCCAAAGAAGTATGTCGGACTCACCGGCCTAGACCGTCCTACCGATTAAACCCCGCGATGTTCCACTCTCTCCTTTATGTCGAAAGTCGCGAGGTACGCAATTGCATGCAGCCGCAACTTCCGCAGGAGTCGGCCCTTACACGGTCACAATCACGGTCTGAGGTATAGACCCCTCAGACAGAGCACTGAAAATGCGTGTGTGTTTCTTCACGCTATAATCTCAGGCCTTTATTTGCATGGTGACGGGCCGGTCTGTGCAACCGTCACCTGCAGGCCAGTTTATGGAGGCCGGAGATCATCTATCCAGCGTCGAGAGCGTCGATTTAGGGAGGGTACTCTAATAGTCCGCTCCCTTTCCCTCTCGGCTGCTTCCTTTGCGGACATGACGTGCTCGCAAAATGAAGCAACTGAGTTCCACCCGTCCTCGCTCTCGATCATGGTCACTACCAATGCTGAGTACCCTAACACTAGACCCTCGACCGCTTCTTCAACTTCTTGCCCATGGCATGGTGTGAAGAAGCAGGCCGGCATAATTGTGTTGAGTAGCGGGGGATAGATTGACTCTCGCTACTCGGTACTCTAATTGGACGGCACTACGCTTACCATCAGGTGCAGTGTGGTCACTTTGCTGTGCTAGGATAAAAAAGAAAAAATAGCTTGTCTTATTTTATTATACTTACCAATCAGCCAACCATCATATAATATGTGTACATATGAAAAATAACCTTGAAACAAATGGTAATTGCTGTTATATGAAAAGCTATTTGAGAATCTATAATTGTAAAATAACTTTAAGATTTATTTTATTTAGTTTGCTATATAAATGTATATATTATTTTCGTATTTCAGTATGTGTTTATATGAATGTTTATATTATTAGCCATGGACGTCCCACTGCAGGGCAAAGGCCTCCCTACTCTCTTCCACTCGTCTCGATTTTGAGCTACAACATGCCAATTCCTTAGGTGGGAGTCAAGCTCATCTCGCCATCGCCTTCTGGTCCGTCCTCGTCGCCGCTTTCTCAGTGGAACCCATTATGTGGTAATCTTTGTAATTTTTATATTATTTATTTTAATATTTTTAAAATTACAAGTCTCCTTAACTTGAAATCATAATATCTTTCTATAGGATAGTATGCGTAGAAAGTTTGTAGTGTATCAGTTAAACTGTTGCTGTGTTTCCATTTCTATGAAAAAGAAACTTAAATGGCAAAGGTCTAGCCGTATCGTCAATTAACAGTTACACAAGTTGTAGAACAGAGAGCACGTTCAAATAAACAAGGCTCGGTACTACGGTGAAAACTCTGGCTTCATGCTGCGCTCTCGCGAGTCACGTTCCTGAATCCAGAAGGGTATAGTTTAGTGCACAATGACTGTTGCCTCTCACCTCTTTCGTGAATGTTATGTGTGAATAGGCTAGTCAACTATTTTTGGGAAACCGATTTATTTTATTCTTCATGGGCTATTAAAATATTTTCATTAATAAACATAAAAGATAAGTTTTCAAGATTTAATTTTCATTTTTATAAACCAACTTTATTGTTCCCATCAAAGCGCTAAAAACTGTCATGGCCTCTCGTGTGACGTGACCATCCGTAATCTAATAAACGTTTGTCTCAGCGTTTAATAGATGTTTCATACTGTGACGTCATGCACGACTGATTTGTGTTTTATGTCACGCGACAAAATGCTTTATTTTTGCATATTTGTTTCTTGAAAATATTAAATAATCACATATAAATTACCATATCGGTTTAATTTTCGATATTTTTAGACTAAAATCTATTACAAAAAACATAATTCTATTTATATATCCTTATTGTATAGAATGTAGTATAATTCTTCAATAAACAAAACACTTAACAAACAGTGGTTTACCTTAAGAGATCATGAACACTCACAATTTCAAATAAATGAGTGCATTGCCAAGATTAAAGAAACAAGGTTTTAGTAAGAAAGGGCCATTACTGGGTGGTATGTACGAGAGAGTTCGTCTATGTCTAACATTGATATATCTATTTCTCCCTTAAAGAGCAATTCGCAGGCACTGTGGAGTTTTGGTTAAGACATTAAAGCTGGTGGAGTTATTGAACATTATTAGGCTTTTTTTACTGGCACGGCAAAGTGACCACACTGCACCTGATCGTAAGCGCAGTGCCATCCAAGTACAGTATCAAGTGACGAGAAACAACCATCCCTTGCTACTCAACGCAATCATGCCGATTTGCTGAGTAGCTTTTTCACGCTACGCTTAACATCCTATGCGAGTACAGAGCAGTTTCATAAAGTATTTTGTAATTCAAAGGTTTGCGAGATTATGACAAGCGACCTGTTCGTCTTGTCATTCGTTCAATAAAAAAATGTATTTTTGGAGTTTCTGACGTCAATCTCAGTGTCAGAACGAAATGCAAAAGCAAAACTGTCATTATAATATCCGTTTGTAAGGCCTTCACTCATACCTTATGCCATCCTCGTATGGCTATCATGCTGTATAAGAACTAGTATTTGTTTTTAGATGGTTAGTTTCATCAATTTGTATGTATAGCAAATATATTAGCTATGAATTTTCATGGCCAATATATTCGCCTCGGTGGCACAGTTGTAATTGCGCATGCGTTACTACTGCGTTTAATATTAGTTTTTTCTATTTAGAAATACTCAGTTTCAGTAACTCTGGAATTGTGCCCGGTATACCGATAGGCTTGACCCCTATCACATTATGCGACCGTAATAAATTTGACGAAATATGGATTTAGGTACTGGTACCACCTTGGCCTACCCCTTCGGGAATTACAGGCGTGAGTGTAGGTTCTCATGTTTTTGGAGGCACTATTAGAAACTAAAAAATGTTAGCTGTGCTCCCAGGCAACTGTAGGCAGTTTGCTGATCATTGTTGATGACGGCTGATAATATAGGTGGCATACCACAGATCAATTATATTTGCATGTGGATATTGCACAAGATATAGCAACGACTACTTTTTATACTAACCATAAGAAAACAATTTCTATGAAAATTTGTCATCCTTTAAACATCGTTGCGTAATATTTCACCCCGTAGAATGTTATTAAAATACCATAATCATTGCGTAATGCAGATAGGTTGTGGGTAGAGACTTTGATGGTCACAGTAACGCGTAGGCTGTCGTGATTGGCGACTAGAACTAACAGTCACCACCTGACACTTGTGCAGGCGTAGGCGCCGAGCGAAACCCACTATTGGAAAGCTCCTTGGCATACGACAAATAAGCACAGAATTGCTATACAGTTACCTAACGTTGACATTGCGCAGTTTTAAGACTGGTTCATTATTCATTCATAAAATGGCTTCTGGCCTGACGAGCTCTACAAATACAATGTTGTATTTATTTCATCATCAAAATAAAATGTTCTTATATCCTACTGTGACATTGTAGGAATAAATCTTGAAATGATTGGATACTTGACATATTTCATAGTCTTCAGCATAGCTGTGACTTTTAAAAGTACGCTATGGCTATGACCAACGATAGTACAAATAATATCAAAAATGAAGTTCTCGAACTGGCGTCCAGACTGTCGAAAGCGAGCTCCTTACATATATTCATGATTGGCTACCACAGATCTACAGTATGCATGCTATGGCACTGTGTTACATAATACGAACGCTCCAAAATGAATGACAGTACCCATCACAAGGCGATGACATCATGAAGAGCTACTTAACTGTTACATACACCGTACAGCGTGAAGCATATAAAAACGTACACGCTCTAAATGGGACTGTTGAATGCATCAAATAAATAATACTAGTCCTGTATTAAACACTGTCCCACTGCTGGACACGGGCCTCCTCTACTAATGAGAGGAGTTAAGCCTTAGTCTACGAATCTGGCCTAATGCGGGTTGGCAGACTTCACATACCATCGAAATTCTTATGAGAATTCTCAGGTATGCAGGTTTCCCAACGATGTTTTCCTTCACCGTTAATCTAATAAATAAAAAAACATTGATTATAATTTACTTAAGTTAGCTATATTCAGTAAAGCACGATTTATTTCTTCAGTCCTACCGCTGTAGGTGAGCATTTGTCGGTATAAAGGAGCGGCGGGCGGCGGAGGGCGCAGGCGAACGGTGACACAGCGCTAAAAATAGAGCTCGGAGCCAAGTCAGGGCCAGGTGATGCGGTCGACGGCGCCGCGCCAGACCTGTCCCGGCGGCGAGCGGGCGGCAACCCCCGTCCCTCGCGCGAATCCCCAACATCCACCCGCCATCTTGTTGATCCACAGACCGTAGCGGACAACAACTTAGTTCTAAATGGCAAGGGCAGCGGAGTCAAGTTGCGAATACCTGAGCCCGATTAAATTATGATGCTCGCTTCACGTTAGAACGAATGTAACTAAACAAAAAGACATTGAACTCCTTGGACTTATGTTTGGCACATAAGAAATAACTTAGACCAAAAGAAATTGCATAATAAAAACTTCGACCGGTTTATAGCTTATCTCACTTTAATAAAACGTTAGTTAAGACTCAGTCAATAAACCAGTACCTATAAAATAGATTGTACATCCATATTTTATACTTTAAACTAAACTAGACATATCCACACTGACATGTAATAAATGGTTACATTTCTAAGATATGCCAAAATTGGTGAGCCGGTAGATATAACATCTTGAAAGGCGTATGTAAAAAATATACAGCTCCATGTACCGACAGAATAAGCGAAAAGATTTTTATATTAACTGCGGATCTATTTCTTCTTTTTAATAAAGTAGACTTTTGTTACTTAACTAACATGAAACTCCATACGTAAGCGTTTAAATTTTAACTGCGACGAAATATAAGATACAAAAAATTAGTAGGTACCCACATAGTATGGATATTTAATTTGACTGCGAGGTCACGAGATGGGTAGACGTATGACTTCATGCGTGTCGCTGATTGTTAAACCTAAACAAAACAATAGAATCTTACACCCAGCCTTGCAATTACCATTTATTAGAATTAATAAAAATTCTTTGTGTTCCAGGGGTTTTATTATTCACGGTACTGACTCAACACTACTTATACTTACATATTGCATATATTTTTAACCACTGCTTCATAATATATACTAAAAATTTATAAATCATTTTTTTTTTACAGCCTCCGTGGCGCAAATGGCGAGTACCAGCTACTGTGAAACGAGAGGCCGTGGATTCGATTCCCACACCGGGACAAGTGTTTGTGTCAAGGGTCTGGGTGTTGTGAGATCGAAAGTCTCTCGCAGTCCCTGATACCCACAACACAAGACTCGTATCTTAGTGTGGGGTCGGGGCTATGTGTGTGACTGTTGGATGTTATTTATTTATTAACTAGCTGTTGCTCGCGGCTCCGCCCGCGTGGAGGTTATTTTCGGGAGCAGAAGTATACTTACAATCCAAGGAGTTGTCTTCTGCACTGAGGCACCTGTAGCGATTGTCCAGCCTCTCAGTTGTTGTGCCTGAATCTTGAGATTGCATCTAAAGAATACCTCATAAGTTTAACCTCACTTTGCCCCTTTCAGGGATGATTTTTCAAAAACGTTGAAACACGTATTTCTTTTCCTACCAAAAGCCTAAATATGAATTTTCAGATCCCTAACTTTAGGAATGATAGATTTCCCATATAAATATTGAACTCCTATTTGACCCCTTTCAAAGTTGTGTTTTGAGAAAAAAGATAGCCCATGTCCTTCTCCAGGATATAATCTATCTCCTTGCCAATTTTTATCACAATCCGGTCAGCC
Source organism: Laothoe populi (assembly GCA_905220505.1). Lineage (NCBI taxonomy): Eukaryota > Metazoa > Arthropoda > Insecta > Lepidoptera > Sphingidae > Laothoe > Laothoe populi. The sequence goes on from HG992152.1 coordinate 11,667,298, forward strand.
GTTTAGTCGTGAAAAGGTAACAAACAAACAAACATACAAACAAACAGAGTTACTTTCGCATTTATAGTATTGGTATGGATTTATTCATGTGAATACCGAAAACAAGAAATATTACATATGCACATTATAAAACTACTGGACGTTATATCTTCAAATAGTCGCTCGCCAACAGATTAATAGATATTGTACCTTATAAAATTGATAAATCTATGAATTTCTAAGAACATGCAACAAAAGATTCAAAATACGTGTCAATAATACGTATAATGTTAAGGACATGGCCTCTTACTGCATAGGAAGATGATGTCACTGTTTCAACTGGTTTCACTTATTATTCGACCGGTGTTTAGCAGAGAAGCGAATACAATATAATTGTAGACAGGCTGCTATGCCAAAAGAAATGGCAGCCCAGTACTGCTATACATAAGCAATTATTTATATTTAATACAACGCTGTCGACAGGAATGTGTTCTTATGCACATAAATATATAAAAGTTAATTCGTGATTCTGTTTTATTCCATTGTCAGAAAGCCGCCGCGGCCCGGTCGCGCCTACGAGACTCGTTCACGACGCGCCGATGCCGATGCCGATGCCGCTGGCGTTCCAAGAACTTTAATACCAACATTTGTCTCCGCTTTAGAACGTTCGAGGCTTAACTTTCATTTTTTATTGTTTTATATAAAGAGGGACTTTTATGTGTCATTAATAAATATTAGATGCCACTGTCTGACTCCAATGCATTTGAGACGATATTATTAATTATTCATCTAAATAAAAATGTTAAGGTTTGTCTGTTCAGAATCTTAAATCTCCTAATGTTCTTCACGGAAAACTTTAATATTTTGACACAAAAATACATTCGGATTCACGCATGTTTTTATATTCTACTATATGAAGTTTTTACTTATTATATGCGATTAAACACACGTAACCACGCATGAAAAGTTAGAAGTTACAAGTTAAGAAAATTCTAAATTACTCTTCTACATAAAAAGTAGCTCCACCCTTGCGTGCAAAAATGATATGAACTATTCTATCGGTTATAAGACAGCAAATTAATCATTAACGACTATTCTTAATTGAGATCTGGTAAATCCAGTGACTTCTTTTCAACATTTTAAATATAACTAATGATATACAAATACCGAGAGGTCGTTATAAGAATGACATCATTGAAAGACCTCGTCTGACAATACACGACGTGAATCAATATTTGTAAGATCTTGGAATGGATTATATAGAAAAATGTGTGAGTGTTTGTGCCTTGTTAGATATATAGACGTGTGGAGAAAAACAAATAAGTCACGATTTCATAGGCATGGCATGCGACGAACGTTAACTATAATACAAAATTAACGAGCTTAATTGTCACGCCCAAAACAAGAACATATTCACTGTATACTCATAGTAATTCTGTGACATTATTATCCGGGTTCAAAAACAGAGGTAATTTGCCCTGATACCAAAATAATGTTTCAAAATGATTCCTCCTTTAACCTACCCACTGTAATTTTACGTTTCAGCCTTAAAAAAGTTATGTATATTAAAGAAATTGTTTCCTACTTTAATTTCGAATGTACCTCAGAAATAAACATGTCATATTTTTATTGAAGTAAATCAACATAAACAATACAAAGAATATTAAATAGGACTAAAGTGCAATTCTAATAGCTATCAAAGTTCATTCAGGACAGATGAAGAATACAAAATAATACTAATAAACATCTCCACAGACAGGACATTGTCAAACAATACCGTGATATAGCGTGCGCGTTGTTTACTTAAAGATTTAGTAAGTGTATGCTGGCGCAGTTCAAATAACATCTATGTAGTGAAGCACGAAAAACGACCCCGTGCTATATCGACTGCTCTGTTGAAACTACGGCTTACACAACACATCTTTGAATAAACGTCTAACATACATAAACAGGCGCAGCACTCTGTTTAAATTTATACATTTCACGAAATCCAAACTGTGCACGTATTGTACTAATTATATCGGTACTTGCGGCTGTCTGTCGGACAAATAATGTAGCGAGTGTACATTTAAATTCGTACAGTTACATGAAACAGTTATTTTTTTCTAACTCTAATATGAACTTAACGTTGTGTAGAAGAACATATTAACAATGTCGTCATTTCGTTGTAAACCACAACTCTATTAATACTTAAATGGAAATACTGTGTAATGGGTCAGGCGCTGTGAGCACTGGATGAGATCATGATGTCATAAATGTTAAATACAATCTTAATACATATATAATAGGTGTTTTGCCCTCGCTTCTACGAAGTGTATTTATGTTCATTTATTAAAATATAATTTAAGATTTTAATTAAATGAATAAAAAACAATTGATTAAACTATAAACATAAAAGGATTTTTATACTTGTTTTAAAAAAGAATTATGGTGTGACACAAAAACAAGAACCTATAAAATACGTCACCTAATGAAACATTCAAAGTGTTCATCCTAAACCAGTTCAAGAATTTGTGAACCAGCATCTAAAATGTTCACAATTAATCCAGCTACTGTCCGATTATTGTGAAACATGACGTAAAATATTAGGTATAATTATTATGCAAAGAAAATGACAAAAAATAATCAAAAATTATAAATAACAGTCATAATCATACCGTTATAAGATAAAATGTTAAATTTTTATTGTATATTTAGTATAAACAACTATTTTTTTTTATAGTGTAGTCCGACAAACGAGCCAGAGGGTCACCTGATGTTAAGTGATCTCTACCGCCCATGAACATCCACAATACTGAAAGTATCATGTATGCGCTGTCGGCCTTAAAGGACAGGAATAGGGATTAGGGAACGGAAGGGGGAATCTGGGCCGGATATCTCACTCACCATACATAACGCGACAGTAAACTGTCACTTTGCGTTGGTTTTCTGTGAGACAGTGGTACTACCCCGGTCGAGCCGGCCCATTATTCTTAGAACTGCGAAGTTTTATACTGTCATCAATCATATTAAACTAACTATGTTATCTCCGGAAATATAGTGAAGTATTGCGATATTGTAAATCAGAAACTGTGACAGAATGTTAAAACAGTTTTTTTTACAAATTTCTTATATTTATTAATAAATAATAATAAATAAAAAAATACATCCAACAATCACACACATAGTTCTGACCACACACTAGGTCAAACCTGTATCGTGCGTATCAAGAACAACGAGGGACTAGAGTCCCACAACACCCAGAGCCAAAACAAATACCTGTCTATCACACAAACATTTGTCTCGATACGGGAATCGAAGCCGCGACCTCCCGTTTCACAACTGACTACTCGCCCGCTGCGCCACGGAGGCTGTCGAACCTTTTTTTTTTAATCTGGCGCGGCTATGTGACCACACTGCACCTGATGGTAAGCGCAGTGCCGTCCAGATAGAGTATCAAGTAGCAAGAGACAGTCTATCCCTCGCCACTCAACACAATCATGCCGGCCTGCTGTTTAGCTTCTTAAGACTACGCCTAAAGGACCCAGGATCATAGGAAGGAGGGAACACGGTAGCTGGCAAACTGTTCCACAGCTTGATGGTGCGGCAAAAATACGAGTTTGCGAATCTCTTGGTTCGGGCTGGGGTAGTAGATACCACGAAGCTGTGGCTCCGCAATCCAGTACGCGTGGTTCTGGTATGGAAGGGAACCTATGTTAATGTAACCTTATTGTAAACAATCTAGATCTAAAGATCTGCTGCACAAGAATGGTATGTAGAATACGAAAGCTACGGTTATTTATTTAACATCTATACATAGTTAAAAATGAAGTCGACGTCCGCGTATGTCTGTCTGTTTATCCGCTAACTCCTCTATCTATTCGTGTAGATATTTTTTCTCGGAAGATTTATATATATATAATAAATCATAATTAAGATTTCGTACGTGTAAATATTAAAGATATTTCGGAACCAAACCCCAAAATAGTACATTCTGAACGGCTTAGCTATAAGACATACTCCAAAATAATGTAATAAAGAATTGAAGTTTTTCAAAAATCCGCGGTGGCATATCTCTATCTCCGACGGTTGAGTCACATTATTCTTTTTTTTAAACTCCTATCTGTATGTTATTAAGGCGCTATTTTCTTGAATACAGTATTAATACTTATCCAAATCAACATGTTAGTATCTTTGGGCATATAAATATAGATTATAATTGTCACGATTTTCCTGTTGTTAGAAATACATCTAGGGCTTGTGAGAGATAAGTGATTTAAGAATAATTAAAATATAATTATAAAAACTTTCTGTACCTTCAGAAAAATCTTAACAATATTTTAGTGACTAAATACTATTTTATTTTATTAGTTTTGTAGAAAGCTTACGGACTAACACAATCATGAAGATTTGATGACAATATAATGATAAACTGTTGCCAATGACAAGCTTTCGACTATTAAGAACCTATTACCCTATAACAATAAGTAATTGATGAACTATCCCGATATTAACCAAACATACTCTATTGGATATTTGATGGCGTAAAAATACATTGGTATATATTCACCCTCCTTGCTTATCCCGAAACAACGAAAAGCAAATCCTAACAATCATTTAATCGACTTGGTGACAGGTTACTCACCTTAGCTATATAGAGTCAATCAACACAAGATAAAAAAACTCGTCATAATTGTGCAATTCTGTAAATTGCGTTTCTGTAGATTACCTGTAACAGATTGGGATAGCCAATAATAATAACACCCAACAGTCACACACATAGCCCCGACCCCACACTAAGATAAGTCTTGTGTTGTGGGTATCAGGGTATACGAGCGACTTTCGGTCTCACAACACCCAGACCCCGGATACAAATATCTGTCTGTCACACAAATATTTGTCCCGGTGTGGGAATCGAAACCACGGCCTATCGTTTCACAGCCGGTCACTCGCCAACTGCGCCACGGAGGCTGTCAAATGTAATCGATGACGGCCATTATCTTCTGAAAATCATCAATTGCCATGAACTTATGATGAAGTTTAGCCAAAGTCCTATTCTCGGTTTCAAATTAAAAATAAACTAAAAAATACTTTGTACATCATCTTATTATCTCCAACCACAAAGTAACCTTGAAAAAAACAAATGAACACAAAACAAAAAACTCGACTGCATAAAAATAGTTAAATTTAAACAGAAAAACAAGTTCTGTATATAACCTGAATGTTATAAAGTATTACAGGCGGAGACAAATAATAATTACAAAACGTAATTGTTGTAAGAATTTAATACATTTTCAAATAAAAAACACTAACAAACTTATTTTGGTTTTGCTTTGTCCACCGTAGCGTAAAATCCTAGATCTCTGGTCCCTCCCTGCCCGGAAGAGGTAGCTTATAATATTCAGGATATGTTATAGAGTTTGTTTCGTTCATATTTTCAATGTCACATATTATCACAGAACAAAGTAAAAAAAATATTGTCAAATTATATGCTATGACTATTAAATATACACGTAAACTCTTTCACAAAGGAACCCAAATAACATTGAAAACATTTATTTTTATTTTTAAGATACAGATAAGCACCCGAAAAACATTAACCTCTTTTCTGGGGCAGTTGAGTTCAAACATACCTCTGTACAAACTCCTCGTGTGATAAAGTAGCTATATTTGCTTATTCTAGTTCCAGAAACTTAATTAGACCATATAGAACGATGATCTTAATGTGCAAAAAAGTTGTAACAAAGTAAAGCAGAACCAAGATAGTTAAATAATTATATTCAAAAGTTTTAATTATCTGCATTTAAGAATATTTCTAAAGTGATTATGTATACTGGTGCATGAAGCATCTGTTTTTTTTTATTATTTTATCTACATAAAGTCAGCTGTTCCACTGCTGGGCAGGGGCCAGCACTACTAATGAGAGGGGTAGTGCTTCACAACACCGGCCTAGTACCGGCTGGCATTTGAATTTTTTAAGGTAATTCTCAAGTATGACGTTTTCCTTACAATTTTTCCTTCACCGTTAACGCTAGCGACAAATCAACAATGAATATACACGGAACATCGAAAAGTCAGAGGTATATGCCATTTGGACTGGTTTCGAATAAACAACCTTTGTGTCGGTGTTCTGTACCATTCCGTATCAGGCTATAGTTTATAACTTTATTGCTATATCCAGTAACTGCTTGCTATACAGGAGCTAGGATAATCTACTTTAATTATCCTAATACACGGAAATAGCGTAACTTGTCAAACAAGATCTCGGCGAAATGTGTTCTCACGCTACCACTCGGCTCCTAGGAACATCTACATGTTTACGAGTGGACACTAATTTCTTTTTGATAAACGTCGTATACTTGCACGATAAAGTGACCACACTGCACCTGATGGTAAGCGCAGTGCGGTCCAATTAAAGTATCGAGAGGTCTATCAAGCTAGCAGTGAAAAGTTAGCAGAAACATTTGAAACTTATTTAGGAATTAGTTGCTAATTAGTTGCTAATTAGTTGCTGCTATTTCGATTTTGTTGCTCAAGCCAGTTCCTCAGAAATCGAGTCACTGCTATCTTTCACATAAGCTAGCAGTAAAATAATGAAGTGAGCACATATTGAGTCGGTTATTGGGTCTGAATTTGTTGCTAATTTGTTGCTGTAAGATAGTATAAAAATATTGAAAAAATATTATATATTTAAAAAAAAAAATTTTTTTTTTTAATTTTTTTATTTCGATTTTTTCCTCTTATGACAGCGGTTGTTTTTGTTGCTGGGCGGCACAATATCTATGAAGTTGCACAGGACCAGCAACTAATTAGCAACAAAAATTCTGCTGAACATTTAAGCCGTTATCAAGGTCATTAATGAAAAATGTATTTTTTCCGGTTATGACAGCGGTGGATTTTGTTGCTGGGCGGCACAATATCTATGAAGGTGCACCGGACCAGCAACTAATTAGCAACAAAAATTCTGCTGAATACCTAACCCGTAATCAAGGTCATTATCGAAAAATGTCATTTTTTCCGATTAAGACAGCGGTGGATTTTGTTGCTGGGCGGCACAATATCTATGAATATGCACCGGACCAGCAACTAATTAGCAACAAAAATTCTGCTGAATACCTAACCCGTAATCAAGGTCATTATCGAAAAATGTCATTTTTTCCGATTGTGACAGCGGTGGATTTTGTTGCTGGGCGGCACAATATCTGCGAAGGTGCACCGGACCAGCAACTAATTAGCAACAAAAATTCTGCTGAATACCTAACCCGTAATCAAGGTCATTATCGAAAAATGTCATTTTTTCCGATTGTGACAGCGGTGGATTTTGTTGCTGGGCGGCAAAATATCTGCGAAGGTGCACCGGACCAGCAACTAATTAGCAACAAAAATTCTGCTGAATACCTAACCCGTAATCAAGGTCATTATCGAAAAATGTCATTTTTTCCGATTGTGACAGCGGTGGATTTTGTTGCTGGGCGGCACAATATCTGCGAAGGTGCACCGGACCAGCAACTAATTAGCAACAAAAATTCTGCTGAATACCTAACCCGTAATCAAGGTCATTATCGAAAAATGTCATTTTTTCCGATTGTGACAGCGGTGGATTTTGTTGCTGGGCGGCAAAATATCTGCGAAGGTGCACCGGACCAGCAACTAATTAGCAACAAAAACTCTGCTGAATACCTAACCCGTAATCAAGGTCATTATCGAAAAATGTCATTTTTTCCGATTGTGACAGCGGTGGATTTTGTTGCTGGGCGGCGCAATATCTATGAAGGAGCCCCGGACCAGCAACTAATTAGCAACAAAAATTCTGCTGAATACCTAAACCATAATCAAGGTCATTATCGAAAAATGACATTTTTTCCGGATATGACAGCGGTGGATTTTGTTGCTGGGCGGCACAATATCTATGACGGTGCACTGGACCAGCAACTAATTAGCAAAAAAAATTCTGCTGAATACCTAACCCGTTATCAAGGTCATTATCGAAAAATGTCATTTTTTCCGATTGTGACAGCGGTGGATTTTGTTGCTGGGCGGCAAAATATCTGCGAAGGTGCACCGGACCAGCAACTAATTAGCAACAAAAATTCTGCTGGACATTTAACCCGTTATCAAGGTCATTAAGGAAAAATGTATTTTTTTCTGGTTATGACAGCGGTGGATTTTGTTGCTGGGCGGCGCAATATCTATGAAGGAGCCCCGGACCAGCAACTAATTAGCAACAAAAATTCTGCTGAATACCTAACCCATAATCAAGGTCATTAAGGAAAAATGGACTTTTTTTCGATTTTGACAGCGGCTGATTTTGTTCCTTAATGACATGTCCGGTGCACCTTCGTGGATATTGTGCCGCCCAGCAACAAAATTCACCGCTGTCATATCCGGAAAAAATAACATTTTTCGATAATGACCTTGATTACAGTTTAGGTATTCAGCAAAATTTTTGTTGCTAATTAGTTGCTGGTCCGGGGCTCCTTCATAGATATTGCGCCGCCCAGCAACAAAATCCACCGCTGTCATAACCGGAAAAAAATAAATTTTTCCTTAATGACCTTGATAACGGGTTAAATGTCCAGCAGAATTTTTGTTGCTAATTAATTAGTTGCTGGTCCGGTGCACCTTCGCAGATATTTTGCCGCCCAGCAACAAAATCCACCGCTTTCACAATCGGAAAAAATGTCATTTTTCGATAATGACCTTGATTACGGGTTAGGTATTCAGCAGAATTTTTTTTGCTAATTAGTTGCTGGTCCGGGGCACCTTCATAGATATTGTGCCGCCCAGCAACAAAATCCACCGCTGTCATATCCGGAAAAAATTACATTTTTCGATAATGACCTTGATTATGGTTTAGGTATTCAGCAGAATTTTTGTTGCTATTTAGCTGCTGGTCCGGGGCTCCTTCATAGATAATGCGCCGCCCAGCAACAAAATCCACCGCTGTCATAACCAGAAAAAAATACATTTTTCCTTAATGACCTTGATAACGGGTTAAATGTCCAGCAGAATTTTTGTTGCTAATTAGTTGCTGGTCCGGTGCACCTTTGCAGATATTGTGCCGCCCAGCAACAAAATCCACCGCTGTCACAATCGGAAAAAATGACATTTTTCGATAATGACCTTGATTACGGGTTAGGTATTCAGCAGAATTTTTGTTGCTAATTAGTTGCTGGTCCGGTGCATATTCATAGATATTGTGCCGCCCAGCAACAAAATCCACCGCTGTCTTAATCGGAAAAAATGACATTTTTCGATAATGACCTTGATTACGGTTTAGGTATTCAGCAGAATTTTTGTTGCTAATTAGTTGCTGGTCCGGTGCACCTTCATAGATATTGTGCCGCCCAGCAACAAAATCCACCGCTGTCATAACCGGAAAAAATACATTTTTCATTAATGACCTTGATAACGGCTTAAATGTTCAGCAGAATTTTTGTTGCTAATTAGTTGCTGGTCCTGTGCAACTTCATAGATATTGTGCCGCCCAGCAACAAAAACAACCGCTGTCATAAGAGGAAAAAATAAAAAAAAAAAATTAAAAAAAAAATTTTTTTTTTTAAATATATAATATTTGTTCAATATTTTTATACTATCTTACAGCAACAAATTCAGACCCAATAACCGACTCAATATGTGCTCACTTCATTATTTTACTGCTAGCTTATGTGAAAGATAGCAGTGACTCGATTTCTGAGGAACTGGCTTGAGCAACAAAATCGAAATAGCAGCAACTAATTAGCAACTAATTAGCAACTAATTCCTAAATAAGTTTCAAATGTTTCTGCTAACTTTTCACTGCTAGCTTGATAGACCTAGTATCGAGTAGCAAGAGGCGATCTATCTCCCGCTACTCAACACAATTATGCCGGCCTACTTCTTCACACTACGCCATGGGCAAGAAGGTGAAGAAGCGGTCAAGGGTCTAGTGTTAGAGTACTCAGAAGGCCGCAAAACGGCCAAACATCGTACCCACTGAAACTGGATGTACACTGGCTGATCCCGGAACGCGACACACTTGCGTGTGCCACTATGGCGGGTTTTACACCCTGTGTACGGTGATCGCTATCCGGGCGACTATGAATATCCTACCACCAGCAAACACCAGTCTATATATGTCATGGCTGGCACGTTCTTCTTCTTCCATAAATCAAATAAATTCACATGAAAAATCTAATAATAATGATTATATCTAATACTACAAGTATCATCAAATAAATGTTGTATTGTATATGCTCACGCGATGCTACTGAACTTACATCATTAAAGGCGTATTGAATTCAAGTAATCCAAAGAGGTTTTTTGCAAAAAATGCAATACCCATTCATAATGAGAACGCAAGAATAGACAAACCGGTATTCACCCTATTAGATTACGGTCCCAAGGCATGTATTAATCGAATTTAAAGCAACCGTGCGATTATCTAAATAGTTACTTATTTCAGGTATACATACCTATAAGCTTATTTTGCAGCTTTTAGTATTTATTCTGAAATTAATAAACCAATGTATATAATTAAGATAGTATGGTTTTTACGTTTTAAATATAATGAACTGTTGACTCAGCCATAATAAAAATATATACGGAGCTAGTCCATCGTAATTTTCTCATCAAGTTCATGCGTGATGAGATCATGTAACTGATCATTATTGAAATAATATAACAATTAATGGCCAGGATGTGAGGCATGATATAAGAAAAAATATGGTACTGATGATAGTCATTACACATAGTTAGGTACTATCAGAACTAATGACATTATCTTGTAGATACTTAACTCTGAGTGCCGTCGACCATTGGGTGCCAATTTTAATGAATGCATTAATGTTATCTATACTTATATTCTAATGCTGAAGATCTTTGAACGCGGTAATATAATGTACTACCAGTCTGAACTGCAAAAATATTTTTGCTGTAGATAGCATTGAGAAAGGGTATATATAAAATATCTTATAGGAGCAGAGCAGTGATCATAAATGTTATCAAATAAACAGACGTGAAGTACGGCTTACGAGGAGATCCAAATGTTACAGAGAAGTACCGAAATGTGGGTACTGAGGAAAACAAGGTACCACGCCGCGCGGCTCAGTAGTCATGCTATAGAAAAAAAAAATATTTTCTGCATTTTTATTAACTTTATAGATTTAAATGTGTCTTAGGCATTTTTAGTTTTAGGTGTAAAATATTTATATTGCAAAAAGAAGATTATTTAAGAGATCGTCTGTTTGTATAAATGTGCTAATCTCTAAAACTAGCAGTTATATTCCATAATTCGTTTAAATCAAATCAAATATTTATTGAAATTTTATACATTATTTAGATTTAGTCAATCTTTTTTACTCTACCGCCAGTTCGGAATGTAGTTTCGCTAGAGACAACAGGCAAGAATATCTAGCGTTGCTCTTTTCGAACACCGGTTATCAATATTTGGTCATTCAATTAAAAAACGTATTAAGTTTAATTACATTAGATTACAGTAGCTCAATGTATGTTGATAAAGTTGTCTTATTGCAATATTGTGAAATAAAACTTACTACAAGACTTATTGCCGCTCATGACCGTCGCAGTCGTGAGAGAGATAAAAATCTTAATTTCTTGAAACAGTATGAGCACACAGTCTTCACGAGCAGCACCCGTTCACGAATAATGACGCATGTGTCAGCCATCGGCACCCTCAACCATGTTACAGGAAAGTAACCGACCCGACACATGGCGCCACAGCAAGCGCAGACTAGAGGTGGGTCGTTGACGGTTTTTGCGTTAACGAAATGAAACCGTTTCTTATAAACGTTAAACTAGTTGAAAAACCAGTTGACGTTTTTAACTGGTTAATTTCCCGTTTTGTTCGCGTCTGTCGTTAATTCAACGACGTTGAATGAAACAGGTTGATAAATTCAACTAGTTTTGCTGTAAAGAGAAAACGGTTGACTCGTTAACAGTAGAAAAACAGTTTAAGAAACGGTTCGTTGAATCAACGCCCACTCCTAGCAGACACTGTGGGTCTGTACCCAGAGAGTCTGTTCTTGCTGTATTTAAATTGTTGTATTTAGTCTGTACTAAATACAATAATTTAAATACTTGATACTAAATATCTAATCAAGCCATGTAAGGCATATATAAGCTCGCAACATTAAGGAATTACAATATATTGGCAATACTTAATATACCTAGTCAGTCATAAATTCTGTCACATGTTTAATATTAAATAATTGAAACAAGTTTATTCATTATGTAACCATTTATATACCAAAATGAACTTAACAAAACATAGATTCTTATGACACGTAAGTTTATTCAAAATGACCTGCTGGTGGTAGGATATTCGTATCCGCCCGGATAGCGACCACCGTACACAGGGCGAAAAACCCGCCATAGTGGCACACGCAAGTGTGTCGCGTTCCGGGATCAGCCAGTGTATGTCCGGTTATCGTCGGGGGGCTAGAGTTGGGGTACGATGTTTGGCCGTGCGGGTATAAGCCGGTTCACAGTCGGTTGGAGGCGTGTTGATCCGTCGGCCAGGGAGACCTGTAGAAACGGTGGTACCGCTGGCCGCCCGCGGTACAGTACAGGGGCCCAATCGTGGCTAACCACCACGAGAGGCTGCCCCACCATGCCGCGCATAATCTTGGGTGGGTCCGTCTTGCCGGTTGGTGACCGGATGTGGGGTCCCGGCGGCCTATCCCGGGAGGGTACGGGGGCCCTTCCGTCCGGCGGATCAGCTCACCTCCTCTCGGCTCTTTTAGTGGACCGGCGCTTGTTACGGCCTTCTGACTACTCTGACACTAGACCCTTGACCGCTTCTTCACCTCCTCCCATAACTCCATGTCAGTGCATACAAAGAGAGCAGGTTTTACAGCGGTGCGTAACCCCACCACCGCCTTCACAATGGAGTTCGCTAACATCCGCGGACTCCATTCTAATCTTAATGCCGTCCACCACCATCTTGAGACGGCCCGGCCTGCTCTGCTCTTCTTGACGGAGACGCAGATTTGTAGTCCGACCGATACTTCATACTTGCTTTACCCCGGATACTCGCTTGAAGAATGCTTCAGGCCGAGGGCCGGGGTATGCCTGTATGTTCGGTCGGACGTCTGCTGTCGCCGTCTACGCTGCATGGAGGACCCCTCCTTCTCCACCCTGTGGGTACACGTCGACCTTGGCTCCCAGAGTCGGGTTTACGTGTGCCTTTACAGGTCACACGACGGGGACGTAGAGACAACTCGGCTATTTAATTATATTAGCCAGGCGACAGACGACGCGCAGGAGCAGTTTCCAACAGCGGAATTGGTAGTTCTGGGGGACTTTAACGCACACCACGAGTTGTGGTTGGGCTCCTCCAGAACTGACCATGCTGGCAGGACTGCTCATGCATTCGCTTTGACCAATGGCTTGACACAGCTGGTGGACCAGCCTACCAGGATCCCAGATGTGGCAAGTCATGCGCTCTCTCTGCTGGACCTACTGCTGACGAGTCATCCAACCGGGTATAAAGTGACGGTTGGTGCTCCCCTGGGTACCTCCGATCACTGCCTGGTTGGGACGTCGGTTCCTTGCGCTTTGCCTCCACGTCCCGTGAAGGTCAAGCGCAGGGTCTGGCACTACTCGTCGGCAGATTGGGATGGTATGCGGGATTACTTCGCATCCATCCCTTGGCGGCAGCGCTGCTTTGATGGAAAGGATCCTTCAGCGAGTGCCGACGCCATTGCTTGCGAGATCAGAATAGGAATGGAATATTACATTCCTTCCTCTGAGATCGCGGGCAAGGGCCGAGGACGCTCCTGGTTCAATCGTGCATGCGCCGATGCTGTTGGCAAGAAACAGGCGGCGTATCGTGCTTGGATCGGGGGTCGCGCTACGAAGGATCCCAACCTCAAATCACTCAAAGCAGCCTATAACCGTGCTGCCAAGGTCTGCAAGAGGGCGTATGTTAAAGCGGATGCCCAGCGCGTCTCCAAGATTGGATGTGCTTTGGCCGATAACCCAACAAGCAGTCATGCTTATTGGAGCTTGGCTAAGGCCGTCCAATCTAATTTCTGTCGCCCTTCGCTGCCACCGCTGAGATATCGAAATGGAACACTAGCCCATAGCTCGCAGGAGAAGGCCGATTTACTGGCAAACCTCTTCGCGGCTAATTCGAGACTCGAGGACTGCAATGCTCATTTACCAACTACGCTGCCCGGTTGCGGTCACACAATGCCTGATATCCGTATCAGGCATTGTGATGTGCGGCGTGAGCTGCAGTCTCTCGACGTCCGGAAGGCTAGTGGTCCTGATGGTATCCCAGCGCTTGTACTTAAAAAATGTGCAGCGGAGTTGTCTCCTGTACTGACGCGCCTATACCGATCGTCCTACCTCTCAGGTATTGTGCCTGAATCTTGGAGGGAGGCTAATGTGCAGCCGATCCCCAAAAAGGGTGATAGGTCAGACCCTAACAATTATCGCCCAATCGCCATAACCTCAGTGATGTGTAAAGTCATGGAGCGACTGATAAACAGCCAATTAGTTCGCTACCTAGAGGATCACTCGTTGATCAATGACCGCCAATACGGTTTCCGTCATAACCGATCAACGGGTGATCTTCTAGCGTTCGTATTACATCACTGGGGGGAAGCGATTGACAAGCATGGCGAGGCTCTGGCTGTGAGTCTCGACATAGCCAAGGCATTTGATAGGGTCTGGCATCGTGGCCTTCTCTCCAAGCTCCCGGCATACGGTCTGCCCGACAACCTGTGCAAGTGGATTTCCGGCTTTCTGCATGAGCGAAGAATGCGTGTCCTCGTTGATGGACACGCTTCGCAGCTCATGTCAGTAAATGCCGGAGTACCACAAGGTTCTGTGATTTCGCCCACCTTGTTTCTTCTGCATATCAATGATATGTTGTCGCTTGGCAACATTCATTGCTATGCAGACGATAGCACGGTTCATGGGCGTTATAGCAGCAAGCCTCCTGGTTGCCGGGCGGATACTGAGAGGAGACGAGAGGATCTTGTCGTTGAGCTCAACCAGACCTTGGATCTCATCTCATCATGGGGTACCAGGAATCGGGTTGAGTTTAATGCCAAGAAAACCCAGGTGTGCGCGTTCTCGTGCAAGAAGTCTCCGTTTTCTCCAATCCCCGTTCTTCAGGGTGTTCCACTCGCAATGCGGAATGACCTTAGTGTCCTAGGTATGGACATCCGCTGCGATCTTAATCCAAGGAGCCACATCGAGGGCGTAATATCCGCCACTTCACGCAGGGTCGGAATCCTGAACAGGGTGCGGCGGTTTTTCACGCCTGGTCAGCTCTACCGCTTATATAAAGCGCAGGTGCGGCCGGGAATGAAATACTGCTCGCACCTCTGGGACGGTTCCGCAAAATACCTTCTCGATGCCTTGGATGGGTTGCAGCGGCGGGCCATCCGCATTGTGAATGATGCAGACGTGAGTAACAACCTGGAGCCGCTACAGCTGCGTAGGGATATTTCCTCGCTTAGCGTGTTCTACCGTCTGTATCATGGCGAATGCTCTGAAGAATTGTTTGATCTTATTCCATCCTCTCCTTTCCATAACAGAACCACGCGTACTGGCTTGCGGAGCCACAGCTTCGTGGTGTCTACTACCCCGGCCCGAACGAAGAGGTTCGCAAATTCGTATTTTTGCCGCACCATCAAGCTGTTGAACAGTTTGCCAGCTACCGTGTTCCCTCCCTCCTATGATCCTGGGTCCTTTAGGCGTAATGTGAAGAAGCTAAACAGCAGGCCGGCATGATTGTGTTGTAGTAGCGGGGGATAGACTCTCTCTCGCTACTTGATACTCTATCTGGACGGCACTGCGCTTACCATCAGGTGCAGTGTGGTCACTTTGCCGCGCCAGAATAAAAAAAAAAAAAAAAAAAAAACCTCCGTGATTTTGAATACAGGCCTTCAATCTGCGCGGCCAGTTGACTATCGCAGCATGAACGAGGTCCATGTCAATATCAGCGGCTGCCTTAATCAAGGATGTCTTGAGTGACTCCAAATTGGGATGAGGCTTTGAGCACGCCTTTTCCTCCAAGTGTTGCCTTTCTTGTAATCTAACGGATTCAAATCTGGACTGGAGGAGGGCCAGTCTTCGTGCCGGATGAAGTCGATTTCACGCGCCGCCAGCCAGTCTTGTGTGCTCTTCGCTCTATGAGCTGGCGCCGAATCTTGTTGGAATACCCAGTGCCTTTTATTGAACATGGTATGAGAAACAGGTTCCACAAGGTTCGTCAGGACTGTATTTTGATACACAACTGCATTCGTTTTTACACCTTTCTCACAAAAATGTACCTGTGTTAAGCCCCAATAAGAAACTCCCAACCATACCATGAGCGAGGATGGAAAATGACCTCGTTGGACACGCGGAATACGGTTGCTCGCTTCTTCACTACTGTGTGCGTACACCTTATTATTTTGTTTGTTGTAGCTCTCTTCTACGGTAAAAATTTTTTCATCTGAAAAAAGAATTTCCCGATATTTTTTTCCCGCGTACCGCTTCAACAAAGCGCGGCATCTCTTCAGTCTCAGGTCCATTAGACGAGCATTCAAACGATGTCCTGTTTTTCTTCGATATGCCCGAAGCCCTAAGTCTTCATTTAACACCCTTTTCACCGTGGTTCTGCTTAACCCCATCTGAAGGGCCAACAGTTTCTGCTTACGTTTGGGATTTCTTTGAATTCGCGCCTTCACAGCTTTTATCACTGCTGGAGTCCTAACAGACCGAGGGCGACCACTTCTTGACCTGTCATCTACACTAGAGTCTTCATTGTATCTTTTGATGGTACGATAAACGAATCTTTTTGTTATATTCAAATTTTTCAGTATGTCAAAAATTTTAATTGGCGCGTAACCGCAACGATGCAACGCAATTACTGCAACACGGTCTTCTTTAAGTGTCCACTCCATTTTTAAAAATGAGTAAAATTCTAAAAAATATACATTTTTATTTTCAATTTGAAATTCGAATTCAATAAACTTTTTTGTGGCCAGCATTCTAAAATATAAGTTTTTACTGTGTGACAATACTTATGACCTGACTGTGTATATAAAGTTCATAATTTAATGAAGTAAACTTCTAAGTAATATAAATAAAATAGCTTAACTTATTCCCAACCCTTTCGATATCTAAATATAAAATAGGCTATTTTACTAAGTGTTCGCTTAATAGTTTTTCCCTTTATACATCTTTCATTAAGTTATTTAATATGATTGGGAAATTTATTGTAAAAGCGTATGAAAGAGAGAGTATACAAAGGCTCTTGAAAGAGTTGCCAATTTTGTGGAGCCCTATTTTATAACCAACAAGGTTATTTTTATTTCTTGTATTTACACTATGGACATCTCAAATTTTAGGAAATTGTTGTATATTCTTATGAACATGCATTAAATTAGCGAATATAAATAGTAATGCTACTTCCATTATATATATTTGAATTTTTTTTCGTCGCGTCGAGAGTAACGCTAGTACAAAATACAAATAAGTTGCCACGACGACTTCTACCATCAGAAAAAACTCTGTACATAAAATTGCTCAATCAATTCTTATATCCATAAAAAGTATATGAAGTATAGACATTTTTGGAAAAATTACATTATAATAAACTCCATAATATAGTTTATAAAAAACCTTCTCATTAGCTAATTTGCGGTCAACACCTTTTTATACTCCTTAAAAGCGAAACAAGCATTAAATATTTCTTTAGAATCCACACCAAAAGATAGCTTTATTATCTTTATATGAGCTCAAGATGACATCACCGTCTCGCGCTTCGCTGCTTCCAACAACAAAATAACAATCCGGTCCGCTCCATCCAAGGATATAAAACCCGTCAAGATATCTAATTCGAGATGGTTTTAATGTTCAAAACAAAGTACTATAATAGCTAATTATCAACCAGTTGATTAAGGTAAAACTGATGAGCCTATACGAAGTGATTAATGAGTGTTTAAGGAATAAAAAATGCCTTACAAACAGACAAAACTAAAACGTTATTACTACATTCAAAGTAAGTTCCGAGAACTGGCGTGTGTGAGAACTATTAAATAGGGTGAATAAATAAAATCTATACTGCTGTACAAATAAGGGATATACATAAATATTTATGTAAAGCTAAGTATACATCAGTGCGATTATTTATTACCGCCTCCTCGGCCGAGGTGAGTTCCCTCGAGTGAGGGAAACTTGAGGTCGCGAGTTCGATCCTTACACGAAGACAGATGTTTGTATTATCCACAAATATTTATTTCAGGTCTGGATGTTATGGGATTGTAAGCCTCTGGTAGTTCCTGATCGTCATGGCCCAAGACTCGTATCTTAGTGTGCGATCAGGACTAAATGCGTGACTATTGATTTTAAAATAATTGTAAACATCAAAAGAATTAAGAACAACAACAAAAAATTTGATTGGACTTTTATTATTTATGGTACTTAAATTTCTCAAGCAATAAGCTTGGATTTTAAAATCACATGAATGTAAACTGAAATGCAATATTTTTTATTAAGTTTAGGAGAATTATTTAGTATTTATATGGGTAATACATTAATATTACTGCCTAAATCGATCTGTAAATAATTTCAGACGTAAGCAAGTGTATAGCAACTTTTTGAAATATGAGATGTGTGTACTTACAAAAATAATATATTTAAACTATTGTGTAATTGTTTCGGGACCACATCCGACGTTAATATTCCTATTGGCACTATACTTATTTAGTTCATTTACAATATTCTAGTAATAGTTTTCTATGAGTTAATTAGTATTTGATACATTCATATACAGATATTGGTCTTAGCAAGACCAATATCTGTATATGAATCTGTATATGTTTTCTATATCAAAGAGGGCCTCATCGGGTATTCAGTTGTATATTATAACTATAGTGTGTTCAGTAATAATAGTACGGTCTTAATACATATTTAAAAAATGGTTTTCCGAACCGCCATTTGAGGTATATCTGTAAGATGCACAAACGCAGATATCCCAATTTTGGGCAAAGGCCATCTATCACTTTTTCCACAACTCCCGTTCTTGGATACTATTCCATCAGTCTACTCGCACATAACACATACAGTTTTCTCGTGCAAGGATAATGGTCATTTATTTTTATTGGTCACTTACAATGTACGAATTGTAATTGTACCTTTTCATAAGCACGAGCTGTTCTGACATTGGAATATACATTTTGCCACCCGGTGACCGGTTTACTAAGAACTCTACCTAAAAATCATTTTAAATATGTACGTTTACCATAAAAAAGGAGGCCCACGAAACTATCAATGATGTATGTTAATTATTGTGAAATACTATCTCGTCGGTCAGGTCTAATTTATTAATTATCAAAACGATGTTATTGAATAAACATCCGTGGCATTTGATCTCTCGTAGGGTAGCACATAACTATCTTACTACAAACTTTAGGGACAGATATATGTATGCGGTACATACATTTTGAAAATGTGTGGCCATTTACACGGGGCATGTCCGGTTGCGACGTACAGCTTGATATTCAAAGACTTTAAGCTTACCACTGTGTATTCAGTCGCGTAATCTCTACATACACACGTGGGATTCTTCCCAAACTAAACCAAACCTACTATCTACATCTACATTTTATATTATAGAGTTGTCCAATTCGGCTTTCCATATAGGGTCTTATTAAAAATGATGTATTTTACATTTGTGTTCAGCCGTGCTGCGTCACCAACGATTAAGCTGGCGCCATATTACTTAAATATTCCCACAAACAACGTATATTATGGAAGATCGTCGCAATCTAATACATCTCAGTATAATCTAAGTATTATCATTGGCACTGTCGTAGAAGTCTATAAATTGACTGATTAAAAAAATACGAGCGTACCTACTATAATTCAACTGCTTTAATAATATGCGTAATTTACGTTGATTGTAACGAGGATTCACTGATATGAATTACTCGTCTCAGGTTGCTGATCATCTGGCAGCGGAAGGACAGGAAAAAACATTCAGATTTAACATGATGACGGTACATGCTGTCATCGATGCTTATAAAATAACATGAGTTATGCCTAAGCTCTGTAATAAGGCACGATTCCACAACTTCCACTCTGCTGATGCAAATGATGTCACTAGTGGAAAAGATCACACACTAAAACAAAAAAAATATCTATGTAAAGTGATTTGAAACTTCATTTACCACCTGCTGCCAGAATTATGAATAATATTATTAATTTATTACTAAAGTTGAAATAATAAATTTATTTATATAGATCTGATAATTTATTGTACACTGTTTTTGCGCAAAAGCTACGTTTTGTTTTTTATTTATTATTAATGTCATAGACTATAACCGATTTCTAATAAAATAATATGACAGACGCTATTGATGATAACATGGTGTAAATTGATAACAATAAAAAACTGCAATTGCCCAAAACGTTGTAACACAGGAAGGAACATGTTTAAAAATCATGAATAAGTATTTCAGCAAAAATCGGGCTTTAATATCCTTTGTACCTACTATTCGTTTAAAATACATATAAATCTTTGTTCTTAAATAAAGAATTGCATTTTTATAAAATTTCATTAACATTTTCAGCTTTAACGTACATAGTAGGGTTTTAGCTTTTGTTGAAATTTTAGATGTACTGTAAAAAGCGGAAAACATTATGATAGATAGATCATAGATACTATGATCCGGATAGTATAGAAGTATATGTAATTGAAGAGAAGTAGGTAGATGTGTATGTGGTGACTAATATTTTGAAAAAAAAATGGAATTGACGCTTGTGGCTGCTGCTACAGGGACGCTCATAAATAATAAGAACGTGGTATTATCCACTGTCTTACTACTTAGCACGGGCCTCCTCAACTAATGAGGGGTGAAGCCTTAGACCACCACGCTAACTGGTAGACTTCAAACACTCTCGAAATTCTTATTACAAATATGAAATAGGATTCTCAGGTATGCAGGTTTTCTCACGTTTTCCCAAGACATGCAATAGGGGCTGAAAACCGCGAAATTCAGAATAATAATTTAAAATAATAATATAATTTAAGATACTTTAAAACCAAAATCTTTAAGAGCTCACTTCCATTAAAATAGGGGATGAAAGTAACCGTTTACCTTACTTCTGGGGCAGATGTAATTATAATTTTGGTTCCTCGGGAAATCGATATATTTATTAAACGCAATTCACACGTAAATCCGAAAAGTCAGAGGTGTATGCCATTTCGGATCGATTTGAACCCGCCACTTTTGTCTCGGCAGTCTGTACCAATATCAACTAGGCTATCGCTACTGATCTAGTGGCAGTTGAATTATTCTGTATGCCTGAAAATAATTTACCTGTCATGATTATAGTATAGTGTTACAGATAAGTTAATTAAAGTGAATTTAATGATCATGGCTGACCAACCGCAGCTAAAACAAATTATTACAAAAATTTGGAATTTGGAGGAAATGTCAACATTTCTGTTAGTGTAAGGAACAAAAAAACTAGAATAATTAATTATAAAGATAATTTGCATGAATAGCGGTATTATCTTGCTCTTTTAAGATTTTTTTCATGTTATTTTAGAACAATTATAGAAATTATAAGACGGAAATTTCGTATTGAGGCCATACTTCAATTTATCTTTATACAACATGCCACAGGAGTAACGCACACCCCAATAGAAGCATAAAGTTATAATCGTAATGCACATCAACTGAAGTATTAATTACGTATTTCAAACTGTATCTATGAAAACCTTTATTTCATTCAACATATTTTTTTTCTTTTTGTTAAAGGTTTACAAAATGTTACCTATTTTTAAAATGACTGAATTCAATTCAGTAGTCCATTTTGACAAACTAGGTATTTTCTTTTATTTACTCTTATCTTTTAAGTATATGGTGATTGAGTCAGTTGATTTCTTCAAAATTTCTTGGAACACGACGTAAATTTTAATATTTGCGTTACTTTCAACCCTAATAGGTGATCATTATTATTTTGTGACAACTCTATATTGTTTTATATGTGTACTTACTAGGTGTTAAGCAGAAATGACTTATATCCTATGAATCAACTTTTTATTTGTGCAAAATACATATATGTGGGCGAAAGACCTCGACCGCTATTTCGTTTGCCTGTCGCTTGTCCAAACTGGCTGTATTGGATCACCATGTAATTATGTAATCTGGCACACTTTAAAATAAATAAGTTGCAACGCGTCTTTTATTCTCAACGTAGAGTTAAGTTCCATCACACTTAGATTTTTTTATATAATTACTCTAGACAGCAACGATAGCCTAGTTGGTTGCGGTACAGACTAGACCAAGACGAAAGTCGTATGTTCGAAACCAAAATGGCATACACCTCTGACTTTTCTAAAGTTACGTGTGTATTATTTATCGCTTGCTTTAACGGTGAAGGAAAACATCGTGAGGAAACCTGCATATCCGAGAATTCTTATACGAATTTCAAAGGTATATGAAGTCTACCAACCCGCATTAGGCCAGCGTGGTGAACTAAGGCCTAATCCCACTCATTATTAGAGGAGGCCCGTGCCCAGCAGTGGGACAATGCTTAATACAGGGCTAGTATTATTATTATTATACTCTATATATACCTATAATAAATACATAAATGTCTCGGGTCTATACATTATATGTTATTGCTCAAAAAGTGTTAGGAGTGAGGGGGACTAAGCACTACATATATAAAATACATCTCTATCATCCTTTGTATTGTCTGCCTGTTTATTTGTTTTGAACGCACAACATCTAAAGTACTCTATTTATTCAAATTAAACTGATAAAAATATCACAAAGCGTATCTTTGAGTAATATTTATTTTTTTGTTTCAATAAGACAAAAAAATGTTGACATTTCAAAGTCTACAAAGTTGATCAATAATAGCGATGAATCATTGTGGTGCAATAACGCATTTCAATACTTTTTCTTTCTTTCCGAGATGACGTTATATAAAATTGGAAAAAAAAACTAGGCAAGACAATTAGGATTGCATCCGAGAATTATATTGCATACAGTGAAACTACACTAAATCTGTATATATAAAAGAAGAAACTGACTGACTGACTGACTGACTGACTGATCGATCAACGCACAGCCTAAACGGCTGGGGTTAGAGACTTGAAATTTTGACAGTAGGTACCTTTTATGACGTAGGCATCCACTAAGGAAGGGTTTTTGGAAATACCACTAAAGGGGTAAAATAAGGGATGGTGGTTTGTATGAAAATCCGTCATTTTGAAGTTAAGTTTATGAAAATTAGTATTTAGCCTTTTAGTCAAAAATTAAAAATATATATTTCAGGATTTTTGGAAATTCCACCCCGAAGGGGGTAAAATAGGGGAAGAAAGTTTGTATGAAAATCCGTCATTTTTGCAGTTAAACGCATGAAATTTGGTATTTGGCCTCTCAGTTAAAAATAAAAAATATATAATTCAGGATTTTTGGAAATTTCACCCCTAGGGGGGTAGAATAGGGGAAAAAAGTTTGTATGAAAATCCATCATTTTTGAAGTTAAACGCATGAATATTGATTATGTGCCTCTTACTTAAAAATAAAAAATATATATTTCAGGAGTTTTGGAAATTCCACTCTTAAAGGGATAAAATAGGGGAAGAAAGTTTGTATGAAAATCCGTCATTTCTGAAGTTAAACGCATAAAAATTGGTATTTGGCTTTTCAGTTAAAAATAAAAAATATGTATTTCAGGATTTTTGAAAATTCCACCCCGAAGAGGGTAAAATAGGGGAAGAAAGTTTGCATGAAAAAACCGTAATTTTTCAAGTTAAACGCATGAAAATTGGTATATGGCCTTTCAGTTAAAAATAAAAAATACATATTTCAGGATTTTTGGAAATTCCACTCTTAAAGGGGTAAAATAGGGGAAGAAAATTTATATGAACTCTTTTATCGGGAGTTTAACAATAATTCTACTAATATTAAAAATGCGAATATTTGGATGGATGGATGTTTGTTACTCAATTAGGCTACAACGGCTCGACGAATCTGGTTGAAATTTGGCACAGAGATAGATTATAGTCTGGAATAGCACATAGGCTTCGGTAATTCCGGAAAAATGCACGGTTCCCTTGGGATAGTTTTGATTTTGTTTTAGACAGAGCAAGGGATCCACATGATTTTTTGCATAGTTTTATTTGAGGGGCTACTTTTATACCAGAAAATTCACGGGTCCTGCAGGATAGCATAATACAGGAAGATATAATAGCTTAAGAGGTCTCCATTGATTTTATACCTTTTCTTCAAAAATAACCACCACGCGGGCGTAGCCGCGGGCAAAAGCTATAGTAATATAAGTAAGTATAGCATTTGTGTACCATATATAATTCAATATCCATTACTAATAATAGTATCAAAAACTAGGCTTAGTAAATCCTCTATATAATAATAATAATACACCCAACAATCACACACATAGTTCTGACCCCATACTAGGTAAAACCTGTACCGTGGGTATCAAGAACTACGAGGGACTATGGTCCCACGACACCCAGACCCGAAACAAATATCTGTCTGTCACACAAACATTTGCCTCGGTGCGGGAATCGAACCCACGGCCTCTCGTTTCACAGACGGCCACTCGCCCGCTGCGCCACGAAGACCGTCATATTTACTCTCTATTTAGAATAATATTATATTTTTCCCTAAACTATGTTTCAAACAGTAAATGTTGCACTGACCACGGATCCAGATTCCTCGAAATGAACTTCTATATAGAAAAATTCAAATTTTTATGATGTCACATATGGAGTCCTAAAAGTGGTTATATGGAATCGATTGATAGATTCCCTTTTATTCTGATTAAAAGAACTGAACAAAAATGGGTAAGAAACTGAAAGGTTGCTGTTTTGATGACATAATCCACAATATTATTAATTAATAATAATAAATCGTCGTTTATAAGCAGTCATACCACCATCGATGGTCATTATTACGCTATTATTTTTTATTTATTTATACACTTCATATACAATGTATATAGGCGGACTTAATGCCAAAGGCATTCTCTCCCAGTCAACCTTAGGGTGATGCAGAGATGAACAAGGTAGGTGCATAAAAATATACAGGAAGAAGGTAAAAAAATAATATTATTAAGCTCTATATAAATAAATATATCCGAATACAATATATTGTAAAATACAATACATAATATATATATAAAACATAAATATGAAATACATTCTATTACATATACTTATATAAACACATATAAATATATACAAAATATACATATCAATATATATCATAAATTAATGATGTGGTGATTATTCTGTCTCTGGACCTAGTATTTCCAAGTACTCGGACAAATGCATCACAATTAACTTGAAAATTGACTTTTACAAAGTTACTGGATGTATTAACAACTATTATAACGTAGGTTCCCTCATCTAGTACTAAGAACTGTTCTGACATATTTTAAACAAATAATAAAAATTTATTTAAATTTATTTATACGAAACGACAATTTTATATTGTACAAAGAAAGACATAAGTAGTAGGTACATAATATTCATGATACTCCTCGGTTCCGAGAAGAGACCATTTGCCAGATTTGTTCATGCAAATGTTTGAATAAAAATTTTATCACCTAAAACCATAATCACAACAGACTGTAAGGTTGTGTGGAATGATTATATTTTAGTGCTTACAAAAATAAAACGTTTACGTAAGTTGGCACTTACCGGTTTAAAAGACAAGAAAGGTCTGTAGTTAAACCGGTATATTATATCCAAATAATCAAAGACCATAATATATTATATATCACCTGTATATGCTGAATTACAATCGATTTATTGTATCAAAAGTTATGAGATTATTTCAAAAGTCTATAATTTTTTTAAATGGTGGAGATGCGCCATTAAGTGCTTGCCATATTGCTCAATGACAAACAGTACCCGTATTGTGATTAGCTAATTCTACTAAAATCTGTGAAATACCTGGTCTCTAACATTGGTCAACTGATCATGGACTTCGAAGATGCACCTTGAAAGTCCTTAATGACGAACAGTATACATATTGTGATGTGGTCATTGTATGAAAAAGGAAATAAAGTAGTTGTTTATGGAGATCCATACTACTACTAGTAGATACTAGTGGTCAACTGGTCATAGATTTTGATGAAATCCAGTCGAACTCTTCAACATCGTTAAAGAGCGCACATATAGCTATTTATTATAATAACATAGATTTCGAAGATTCGCCGTAGAACTCCTTAATTAGAAGCAGTATATAAGATTTAATAGGATTATTTTACTGTTGGTGAACAAAATTTCACAGTAATTACGGTTTTCATTCGAAATATTTTTATAACGTCTGTGACTATTTTTAACAGGTTTCGTCTTTCGATCTATTTCGATTTTGATAGATTTGAATTTGGTTTGATTTGAATAGAGGTGGAAACATATTTTATTACGGTTAAGAAAGGCTAAAATCACAGTAAAGGAAACACAAATTAATTTTATTACTAAAAGTAAAACCGACAGACACGTAAAACTATCATTTTATTATGTATAGCTATTTGTATAAATTATTTCATTCAATCTAAAGATCCATAAAGACGTAACCATGACCGTATAATAATGACTTATCCATTGAATATTTTATAGACAATTATATTTTATACATTTTAGAATATTGACCTCGTAGAAAAGCGCAATTATTACTCTCATTTTTTTACTATATCACAGCATCAAGAAGATTATTGCTAGAGTGTGGAAATATTTTGCTATTATATTTATTTGAGTTTTAATCTTTTGAATGTATATATAACAGCAATTTTGATAGTTTCCATGGTGCAGTAAATGTTTGTGTGATTCACAAATATTTGTTTCGGACATTGACTTATATTCTATCGATAGACAGGAACTGTCGAAGAAACAATATGTGCCAAATACCTTGTCCGCCCACTAATGCCATCTATTCATTTTACTAAGAACTATTTGGTAGTTAGAAGTGTGATAACTCCGTCACTTTTTCTCGAACGGGACTTTCCGCGCGCCAAAACGGGACAAACTATATAATGAATTTTGTTGTGAAATATAGACTTCCGGTATTCAGAATTGAAATTAATTAATATTTATTGATATTACGTTATGTAGTTATGCTATTTACCTTATATAGGTACTATTAACAGTTTCACTGTAAATCAATTTAAGGCAGATTTGTTCGGGAATGTCGCTATAAATAACTAAAATTAACTCGACACTGAAAGATGCAATGTGGTGTGCATACTTAGGTGGCATGAAGCAAACTACGCGTCGGTGCGGTGGTTACACCGCAACTCGGTGGAACATAATGTTTGTTTTGATCGCCGTATCTAGTACGTAGTACATATAGATCGCTGGTTTCGGAGCTGAGTGTTGTGAGACCGTAATCCCTAGTTGTAATTACCTTGTTTATTATGTAAACGTTTGACATTGTGTAGTTTTGGGACTATGTGTGTGTCTGTTGTATAATTATTATATTGTAAGTATACATATAATGATCCAAAAAATATTACTCGGTAGTTATATCTACCAACTACAAAATACGCATGACTGGCTAGGCTTATAGACTATTAAACAATAATTAGCTATATAAATTTTTAAATTAAAAATGTGGTAGAGACACGCTGTAGACATATTTGTCTACAGCATAAACGGGCTGGCTTGACCGGGGTAGTACCAATGTCTCACAGAAAACCAACGTAAAGTGACAGTTTACTGTCGCATTTCGTATGGTAAGTGAGATATCCGGAGGCCCAGATTCCCCCATCCCTTCCCTAACCCCTATTCCTATCCTTTAAGGCCGACAGCGCATACATGATACTTTCGATATTGTGGATGTTCATGGGCGGTGGAGATTACTTAACATCAGGTGACCCACTGGCTCGTATGTCGGAATATGCTATAAAAAAAATTGACTGTGTGTTGGTATTTTCGTATTGTTTACAGTGTGTTCACTACGCCGCGCCAGATAAAAAAAAAGTTTTCCAAAAATACCTTCAGAATGCGATATCTTGAGCGACCCAAATTTAAAATTCCTTTTTCGACGATACAATAAATACTCCATGAAATAAGTGTCCATTTTTTTACTTGACACATCACAAAATTCTCACATCACAATCACAAGTTTTAGCGCTGTAATAATAAATAAAATAACTGTGACATACGAAACCATGAAACCCTTTTTTATTTGCTACAGACCTTAAACGTAAGCATGATAAAATGAAATATAAAGGTACTTCGATAATCGTAATCGATCTAGAAGGTTGAATCGTAGCCTGGCTCTATAATCTGATCGTATTTATACCTTCTTGCTTTTTAGATAAGATCACTCGTAATATTACCTATATTTAAACTACACTAATAAAATATTATTACAATACATTTCAGAACTCTTTACTCATGCCCATTACAGTAAATCAGTTTGTTACTTGTTTTGTAAAATCAACAAAAAGTTAACTTTTAGATTAACTGGTTTATAGGGTTCTATATAGCCCGTGAAAAGACAAATCCCTTATAGGATTGTTATGGAGTCTGTCCGTCCGTCTGTCCCAGCAATTTTTCTAAATTTTTAAAAAAATAATTAAAATTTACATTAATATAAATTAATCACGGACATAAAGTATATATAGTGGAGACCATGGTTTATTGCTATGCTAAAGTCCGATAAATAATGCGATAGTGAAATTATTTATAAAATGAGACAGGTTTTCATATATTTGGTTTGAGACTGTCACAGAGAGTTTCGCTGAACACCTGCGTCAACTTCTGTCTTTTTGAAAGCTGATACAGCGTTACTGGACCATGATCAATTCGACAAGCCAATCACATCTAGATCTTTCTGGTAATGATCTTCTATCAAGTCTTCTATCGAATCCCTCCCTTTTTAACTAGTCCATAATTTTTGCTACTTAGTATCATGGTTGGGAAGTTTCATACAAGAAGGAGTTAAAACCATCTTGTCAAATATTAGCCTAACTATCTCGGCATATTCTTGCACAGAGCTGAAACTTGTACTTGATACGTGAAATAGGAACGTCGGGCGCATTTTGAATGAAACATAAAATGATAGAGGCACAAACGAGACAATCCTCAAAAAAGTATAACTTCCCAGCTTTACTGCCCTTGACTGCAGAAGCAGATGCGTATGCAGACGTGGTTGTTCCATGTAGATCATATGGAAACATGGAGTAAGTTGTGCATGTTTTTTTTGTTTTTCAAAATCTTCAAAGAAACGCACTTACGGAAAGAGTCAGGATGCTTATAGGTAACTTCAAACTGCATAGTTTAAAAGATACAAAAAAAATAAACGCCTCGTCCTCTATTAACTTCAAAATTTTAGATTTAGAACAAAAATAGGCAAAGTATGACAACAATCAAAGTTTATAGAAAAAATCTAATGGAAATCCTAACCTATTCCTGAAGTTTAAAAACTTTACTTAGAAAATGAAATAGTACAGAGCCCTCTGCACATGAGTCTTACTCTCAATTACTTTATGAATAATAATTACGAGACAACTTTATTCGAATTATATTTAGTTACGTTCTTGTATATTTTCATGCTTGAGCAACGAACACAGAAACTTGTTAATTATATTCATACAAATTTTCATATTCATGTATATTATACACTAAGGACATTGTAACTTACAAGCGAAATTCGATCCTAATGGCAATATGTGGATTTGGAATTAAACCGAAACATAAAAACACTATAAAAATATTGAAAGTCTATTCAATCGACAAACTATTTATTAGTACTTGGTTCATGGACAGCCTCCATGGCGCAAAAGGCGAGTAACTGGCTGTGAAATGAGTAGGCATTGGTTCGATTCCTCCACTGATACAAATGTTCGTGTGACCCACAAAGATTTGTTTTAGGCCTGGGTATTGTGATACTGCTAAAGTTTCTAACACATGATAATAGGGTAGTTTCCTGTGTTTAATTTTGTACATTATTCTCTACGCAATCGAATATAATACGCAAAAGATTTTTTTTTTGCGAAAACAGAATCCAAATTGCTTGAAAAATGAGGTCACAATATTTATTTTAAATATTGGTATGAGCAAATACTCACAGGCATAAGCGAAAACGGGGGCGTATTGGGAACATATCGCTATCTCCCTCGCACAACGGGACAGTACAGGCGATTCATAGTACCGTGACGTCACTGTATCAGATATGCATCCTTGTACTGTTATTTGACAACTACCCATTCCAGCAGATTTGAGTGGTGTCTAGTTTACTTATTTTTGTTCGGATTCATAAAATTCTTTCGAAAATAGGGTTTAGGTAATGTAACTTGTTGATTAAATTAATAAAAAAAATCGAGTCAACTACCCTATTATATTTTACTCAGGAGCCATGACTATGTGTTTCACTGTTAGGTCTTATTATTATATAAAAACACAATTTGATCCATAATAATATAACACCTAACAGTGAATTATATATTTTACTATTTCTAAATAATATTTTCGTTGAAGTCTTTTGTAGGAAAGTACGGAACGCGCTGATCTTATTGCGTCTACCAAGACTGTGCGTTACAAAAGAATAAGTAAAATACCAAATCCGTCACGTCACAACAATGGATCGTTACCATCGTCCATCATAGTGGATTTAGTTAGAATTAGAAGCTCTGTTATTTTTTATGATTAATAAAAAGAAGCTGTAAATTTGTGAATGAAGGTCGACCATCGAATTAAAGCATTTGATGTTATCTATATCTTCGTTATTAGCAGTATATGTATATTATTTCTAGAAGACAATGAATATTTTACTTATTCCAATGGTGTGTTACATATTTTATGTCTTATAAATTATATTGTAATGAAAATATCAGCCTGGACACGACTTTACGTCACGTTGTTATTTAGGTGACAATTTAAAAAAATGTGTCTTTCTGGTATCGGAACTAGAATATTAAAAAACTTCTTTCCACTTGTTTATTTGGTAAAGATTGTACAATAGCTACAATACTATTATATACTACATACATAATCTCACATATGTACCCTTGAAAAGGTAGGTACAGATGTTATAAGTACACCCATTTTTCGCTTGGTTTTTCCATCCTATACCATGATGGATACTGAATCTATCTATATTGGACATAAATTCGAATCCCGGCCAACCCAGGGGTAATATTGAATAAAAACTAAAATACAAATTGTAATTGTCAGACCTGGAATTAAACATCAGGACCTCACAGATTCTCAGTTTATTAACGCTGTGTTCTAGACTAATAAGGGTTTATAATAAAACTCTTCTTTTCTCTGTTTTGCAACCTACTCATCAAGTCATTCAAGTGCAATAAATATGTGTACCAAGAGCAAACCAGCAAAGTTCGCGATGTCACCTTTGTATGGATTACGTAATAATAGTCAAAGATGTTCAGCGAAAGGTCACAGTGCTCGGTGACCGTAGCGGCCCGAAGGTACGGTGCGGTGCGGCGTACTGCGTGGCGGCCGCCGGGTGGGGGACTTTGGAAGAGCGTGCGAGGACTGCGAGGAGAGAATGCGAGCGGGGCGGGGGAAAGATCGCGCCGCGCCGCCGCCGCGCCGTACCACGCCGCGCCGCGCTCGCGCTGTGCTGATTCTGACGTAAATCATAACAGCCCCTATAAAAGATCGAATGCCTATTTGAATTATGTTTAAAGATATAGAAAAAGTTAATCTACTGAAATTGTAGACCTCAATAAAATTAACTTTTACTATATATTTGACTATTTGTTTTGATACCGTTTTATTCAGTGATATACTATAGTAAAAACGTATGCATATACTGTATACCAATATATACCCAATGACGTATATGCATATAGGTACATAATTGGGATGTATTTTATATTAATAATAAACTTAAACTAAAAAAATGGACGACGTCTAACAAAGAAAATATTAAAGCTCAAAAAATATCGCTGATTTGTATAGTGTACGAGAATTGCATCTACGTAGTGTACAAATATTTTCTTAATGAATGAGCCATCTTCGCATATTTTATAGTTATCTTTGTAATATAAAAAAAATAAGGAAACAAATTTCGCCATAAATATTCAATCTTGTTAAAAATATGCATTTTTCGAGGGAAATACTTATTTAAATAAGTAATTAACATTTCAAAATATCGCCACATCCATATCATAGCTAGCATTAACAAGGTGAAATTCAAAGTCATAAGGAGCTATTATGACTTACGGCACTAATTATATGCAGAGACCATGGCATTGGCCAGGATGTGCTGCTTCCGTTCCCCGACTCGAGCACACTAACGGTAACTACTTGTATTTCCCTACCGTAATTTACTTTGAGAAAGAATATATTTCGCAGTGTAAAGATCTAACCTCGTGCAGATTTTATGAACTTTACTACCCGCTGACAAAACATATGTGTAAATCGCTTCTAAAATGTAGGGAAACAGTAAATGTGTTCCAATATTTATTAATAATTTCTTATTACTTTTTATGATAGAATAAACATAATTTATGGATTTACAATGGGTTTATAAAATGCTGAAAGTAATAATCAAAACTACACTTGCTTCATACGACATACCCGACTCTACGAACAAGAATATGCATAGTTATGCATTAGCATTCAGAAAACGCATCAGATGTATAATAGATTAAGTAAACGTTTATACCTCTCGCTCACCCAGCCATATGAATTCATGTAATGTATAGATAGACAGGACCGACTCGTAGATGTTAGGCGGGATTCCGTTCTTGTATATTAAAATTCCATGCATTGGCAAAAAAACTTTATATTTTTAGCGCTCAGTGCATATAAGTGAGATTCCATGCTAACCTTTACATTTAACGCTCATTAAGCAAAGCTCACTCTCAGTTACCTTCCAGCTGAATGCACACACAGTCTGTCTTATAAACTTAAATAATCTTTTGCTTACTGTTGTGATACAACAAACAACAATATTATTTATATTTGTCAAGTGAAAACAAATATGTAAAACACTAACCAAAGTTATGATGTTATCCATACTAATACTATAAATGCGAAAGTAGCTCTGTTTGTTTGTATGTTTGTTTGTTTGTTACCTCTTCACGACTAAACGGCTGAACGGATTGTAATGAAATTTGGTAAGGGAATAGATTATATCCTGGAGAAGGACATAGGCTATCTTTTTTCTCAAAAAACAATCTTGAAAGGGGCAAATAGGAGTTCAAAATTTGTATGGGAAATCCATAATTCCTCGACTTAAGGATCTGTAAATTCATATTTAGGCTTTTGGTAGGAAATAAAGAAATACGTGTTTCAACGTTTTTGAAAAATCATCCCTAAAAGGGGCAAAGTGAGGTTAAACTTATGCAATCTCAAGATTCAGGCACAACACCTGAGAGGCTGGACAATAGCTACAGGTGCCTCAGTGCAGAAGATAACTCCTTCGATTGTATATTTCTGCTCCCGAATATAACCTCAACGCAGGCGGAGCCGCGAGCAACAGCTAGTACTATATAATATAGCACCAACACAATAACATCAATAAAAATAACCTAACATGCCGAGCCGTTCTATGTTGAAAATTCCGTAGTTGTGACTACAAACAGTAATATAATCATAAAATCGTTGGTAATAACTTGCAAATTTATAGATTTTAGTAAGTTGTGTTTTAATCTCACTTAAGCGTATGTGCTTGTACTTAGATACGTAACTTGTAGATGTTTACTAAAAAGTGATTAAAACCTAGCGGGAGAGAAACTGATTATAGACTCAGATGTTGCAGATTCAATACCAGAACCTAGCCTACACACTTTATACTTTTCAAATTTATAATTTTTAATTAATTATACCTTAGTTGTTTACTTACCTAATCGGATAAGGTTCGCCAAGAGGTACGCAAATTTGTATTTTTCAATGTTTAATACAAGGCTAGTATTATATTATTATTATATGAGGGTTTTGATTGGTTTGTTTTGATACGGATTCCTAACAAGAAGCAACACTCCCCTGGTATTGTGGGTGCTGAATACGCATAATCACTCGGGTACCAGACCACATCTCACTCTTATCATAAAAAAAGTTGTATACCGGTTGCGACTTACTAGTATTATGGTAGTTACCTAAAATCTCTTACATTAGTACATAAATTATTCGTAGCTTAATTTTTGTCGCAATAGAATATTTGCAGCATTTTCTATTTGCAGTACCATCCACAATCAGGATTGTTTATTCTTATTGTTATGAAGAAAATATAATTCAACAATTAATGTCATGCCAGCCACTGTTTATGCCCGTGTAGTTAGATCTCAAATGTGCATTTATGCACACGTCTCTGAGTGCAGAAACGTGCATTTGCCACGTCATTTAAATGCTGCGACGGCCAACAACGCGTCCAACTATGTCGTTATTGAGTGTGCTGTGTGATGTCATTGCACCTTACATAAAATCATTATGTTGTGTCCACTGCAATTATCCAGGGAGTATATTCCCTATAACAATTATGATCAATTAAATTTTAGAAATGAACAAATAAAAGTAATAAACGTGTTATATCATGCTATACTACATTATTAAATTTCAAGACTAAGAAATCTACGTACACATTTCATATGGCCCAGTGCCTCATGAGAATTGAAATTGAAATGACGACACCATCCTTATTTAAGAAAATCAACTAGGTTTTTAAGTTTTATTGCCATTTTTTCTAATGTGATGCTAATGGTAGTAAATATTGATTTATTACCATTATCATCACGTTAGAAAGAAACAAATTGTTGTTTCTTCATTTAATATATGCTTTATACCTATTCATATATAAATGTCATTGTTTGAACTGTAGTATTTTGTATGCAACGACCTCTATGACACCGACGAATCTAGAAACACGCAAATGGAGTATATTATAATAAAAGACACTGAAGTTTTCTAATTTTAATCAATAATGAGCTCACTAAATGACGAAATCTCTGAATCTGTTGAAATAAATTTACATATTTTATGTATGGATATAGTGTGTTATAAGTAGTGCTTGTATGTCGAACATTCACCTCCATTATTTCATTGTTATAAAATAAACAAGGAAATATACAAATAGAAAATCTTATTTGAATATAAAACATATGAAATTAGAACGGTACATTTTCTATGTACTTAGTCTACATGTTAAATTTCAGTACACTTGTTACAACAAAATTTTGTCAGCGTTCAGCAATAGCAGATGCTTAAATGAGGCTATGCCGTTGTAGCGTAGCCGAATTTTTAAAAACCATCCAAATAATCGTCTGTTGCCCGCGGTTCTGCCTGCGTAGACAGTGGAGGTGATTTTTTTTCTGGAAAAAAGAAAAAGTCACACAATTCAATGAGTTGTCTCTTGCACTGAAGCACCTGTACCGATCGTTCTACCTCTCAGGTGCTGTGCCTGAAACTTGGAGAGAGGCCACCGTGCAGCGAACCCTCAAAAGGAGTGGCCCTTCACTCAATATACAATTACCCAGTGAACCATTTGATATAATTTTGACGTCATTACTGTCATCATATGACTCAAAACTGAGTGACTAACTGCTCTTATTTACGTCAGATGGCGACATAATCACATGACATATAAATATAAAAATGTTGTTCAGTAAAGCAGCGAAGATTTGGAAATATTCAGTTTCTGGTGATAGAACACAACATTTTTGGAAAATAGATCTTTAAAACCTCGATTTTTTTGTGAATCGGTCTTTTTCAGAAAGAATCACCATCCTCTCAGGTGTTGTGCCTGAATCTTGGAGGGAGGCCAATGTGCAGCCGATCCCCAAAAAGGGTGATCGGTCAGACCCTAACAACTATCGCCCAATTGCCATAACCTCAGTGATATGTAAAGTCATGGAGCGACTAATTAACAGCCAATTGGTTCGCTACCTAGAGGATCACTCTTTGATCAATGACAGACAATACGGGTTCCGTCATAACCGATCAACGGGTGATCTTCTAGCGTTTATATTACATCACTGGGGGGAGGCGATTGACAAGCATGGCGAGACTCTGGCTGTGAGTCTCGACATAGCCAAGGCGTTTGATAGGGTCTGGCCTCTCCAAGCTCCCGGCATACGGTCTGCCCGACAATCTGTGCAAGTGGATTTCCGGCTTTCTGCATGAGCGTAGAATGCGTGTCCTCCTTGATGGACACGCTTCGCAGCTCATGTCAGTAAATGCCGGAGTACCACAAGATTCAGTGCTTTCGCCCACCTTGTTTCTTCTGCATATCAATGATATGTTGTCGCTTGGCAACATTCATTGCTGTGCAGATGATAGCGTCGAGCGTCGCGTGACGTTTTCTCCCATCCCCGTTCTTCAAGGTGTTCCACTCGCAATGCGGAATGACCTTAGCATCCGCTGTGATCTTAATCCAAGGACTCACATCCAGAATCACATCGAGGGCGTAATATCCACTACTTCACGCAGGGTCGGAATCCTGAACAGGTCAGCTCTACCGCTTATATAAAGC
Source organism: Laothoe populi (assembly GCA_905220505.1). Taxonomy (NCBI): domain Eukaryota; kingdom Metazoa; phylum Arthropoda; class Insecta; order Lepidoptera; family Sphingidae; genus Laothoe; species Laothoe populi. Next base: position 11,703,696 of record HG992152.1, read on the forward strand.
CCAGGTGCGGCCGGGAATGGAATACTGCTCGCATCTCTGGGACGGTTCCGCTAAGCACCTACTCGACGCCTTGGATGGGTTGCAGCGGCGGGCCATCCGCATTGTGAATGATGCAGACGTGACCAACAGCCTGGACCCGTACAGCCGCTATTTCCGCGCTTAGCGTATTCTACCGTCTGTATAATGGCGAATGCTCTGAAGAATTGTTTGATCTTATCCCATCCTCTCCCTTCCACACCAGAACCACGCGCACTGGCTTGCGGATCCAAAGCTTCGTTGTGTCTACTACCACGGCCCGAACCAAGAGGTTTGCAAATTCGTATTTTTGCCGCACCTTCAAGCTGTGGAACAGTTTGCCAGCTACCGTGTTCCCTCCTTCCTATGCTCCTGGGCCCTTTAGGCGTAGTGTGAAGAAGCTAAACAGCAGGCCGGCATGATTGTGTTGAGTAGCGAGGGATAGACTGTCTTTCGCTACTTGATACTCTATCTGGACGGCACTGAAGCTCACTAACTTCTCCCCAATGAACAATATGGCTTCTGGGCCGAACACTTATGCGTTCACCAGGTTTACCGTATAAAGGAACACGATTTATCCTACCCAAATAAACCAAAACATATTCGTACCGGGCCGTTATTCGTTAACGTGGCAATAGCATGTGACAATGACTGCTTGACATACAAGCTCATCCAATTAGGAGTGCCAGACAGGCTCGTACCCATAATAATATGGATAATGCGTACTATGGGACTTTCTTTCAAAATTAAGCTTTAAACTCCCTATTTCCTGAGAGCAGGAGTCTCTCAAGGATCCGCTTTATCTCGTCTGTTTCGATCACTCTATAACTTTGGGGTCTTTGGGGATGTCACTAACACCCCAAAGTTAATCTTGCTCTTTTAGCTGATGATACGGCACTCTACGTATAAGATGTAAGCAGAAGACGTATAAGGATTTACCTCCACAGATTTTCTAGGAAAGTTGTTTCACAAATGGAGATTTTTTTTTAGTGCCTCGATAGGCAGACGAGCAGACTGGCCACGTGATGGTATGTAGTCACCGCCGCCCATAGACTTCTGCAATGCCAGGGCACAGCAAAGCCGCTGCCTACCGTTTATTCATGTTAACTCTAATAAAAGTGGCGCCATTGTCTTTGGCGGGCCACCCACCGTGGACATTCTTAGCATTTACTTATGGGTGAAGCAAAAGTAAGAAAACTGGACAAGCAGTAGGAATTTATCTGGTATTTTTTTTCTTATTTTATGTTTTTTCACTAAATCATTGTTTTGCACAATTTTATTAATTTAATAGTCAATTTGTAACTGACTTATTTTGCAAACATTTTTAGCTTCAAGTCAAGTTAGAGGGTGGGGCAAGTGATAACCGTGGGTACGCCCATGCAACCCATGACGAATTGAGTTAGCATTTTTTTATGAAAAAAGGGGGTAAACGGGCAGGAGGCTCATCTGATGGAAAGTGTTCCTCGCCGCCCATGAACATCTGCAACACCAGAGTGCTTGCAATTAAACCAATTTTTATTATACAAATACTTTCTAATTTGAATCACTAATAAACTTCTTAAATATCAGAATATGTTGAAGCAATATAAATAATAGATTATTTAAATAATAAGTAAATAGTTTTATGTAACTAAATCATCACTTAGTAAGTATTATATATAATATGTAAAGTCGATACTACCATTATTATTATTGAGATTGTCTACAGCGTAACACGGCTAAGCTATAATACTGACTTTGCTCACTCATTTAACATCAGCTTTTGTTTTTCAAAACTCTTTTGTAAATATCCTAACAAAGACGTGTTTCCATTTATATTTAAATTTTAATGTAGCAATGGAAAAGCGAGAGTAACCTATTACAATAATGAAATTATTTACATAAACGTAACTGGGTTAAACAAACGTTATTATATTTACAAAATACGCTCATCACATCTTCACATTATATTAATGTAAAAATAATTTTATTATAGTAGGCAGAAATACATCATATAAGGTGTTAATATAGAGTGTAGGAGGAATATCGGGAAATCATACAAATGTTAGCAAAGACTGTGGGTTGCACCTATAAGGTCAGCCTTGCACCCACACACACCTTTTATAGTAGGTATCTCGACTTTACACTAAATCAGTTCTTATTATGATTCACAAGTCCCAAGCGACTAAACTCTGTCATCCGATAAGAAGCTTTAAACAGCTGGCTCAAGATTGATATTCAATAAATAGCCCACCTTCATTTTTCATTTTATTTTACTTGTTCTGAATCCGGTTTGCGACATTCACCTTTGCCTAAACAGGCAAGCGGATTTTAGAACGGCCATGGTGGGCGATCATTTGTGTAGGTATATGATATTCTTTATTTTCACTATAACATATTTTTTTTCTTTTTATACCACGATGGTGGCAAACAAGCTTACGGCCCGCCTGATGGTAAGCGGTTACCGTAGCCTATGGACGCTTGCAACACCAGGAGCATCACATGCGCGTTGTCAAAAACCTATTTAGGTACTCTCTTCTTGATGAACCCCATACTGTAGTCCCCTTGGAAAACCTCGGCAGGGAGCTCATTCCACAATCGGAGCGTATATATATATGTATATAACGATCAAGTTAATTAGGGTCGACATAAAGATCTGATGTCTGAGAACAAGTTAAAGAAATATAATGTGCACCGACTACACTTTGGCGGCTTATGGGACTGATAGTGGTTGTACCTGTTCAAATATTAATTCTAAATAAACCATAATACAAAACATACAACTTCAATATAAGGATTTAATATAAACGATCGTAATTAAAATGATTTATTTACTATAACAAAAAAAACTGTTTTGGCACTAATTATTATATAATGAAAACCGTCGTAGAAAAGTATTACAAATAATACACTAAAGCTACAAGTGACAACCGCGATGTAGCAGTGTGAATATTCGATTGCCAGTTCAATATTCGAATTCATTACATCTGTACACAAGCAAGTGGGTCACCTAAGAACCATTACACAATATTATGGTGACCGTAAAGCAAATTAGTTCATATACCTACGTGTTAACGCCCTTGCTCGCCTATTCATGGGATTCCCCGCGCAGTAGCAACGCATGACCCGCACCCATAGACGATACTTTTTTTTCTCGCGGGGAAAATCCATCTTACAGATACCTTCTCAACCTCAGGGGAGGAGAGATGGTTATGCCGGACTCACCGACGTTCCGACCCACTTTACTGGAGGAACTACTAGATCGGGGTCCTAACCAATTTTCCTAAATCAACACAAAATCAAATATTTATTGAATCCATGAAATGCATCTAATATTTATATTCAATCAATGATGCCGGCTACGCTGCGGTACCGACTAAAAACTCCGCGGTGATCTTCTGCGACGCATGCGGGATGGTCCCGGGGGATTCTAAGTGAATCTCTGAATTGCTTTCGAAATCATCCCTGCGCGGTACCTTTACGGTCCGTCTCTTCTGGGCTGGATGCCTTCCACGTTCTACGGCGGCACGAGTCTTCTCGGGGTCGCACCGTGACAACAAAATGAACGAGCCATTTCAATAGTTGTCGAGCACAAGAGTATTATGGATTATTTTGCAGTGCTGTCAGAGAATAGCTTATTTTACTGTTTTTTGGCAAATAAGCCTAATCAATTAACAAAATAATTCATTATGGTATATTAATGCTAATTATATAATTATTATCTGATTATTTAGATTTTAAGGATAAGTGACATCACATGACATATATTTTAATAAAATAGGAATTGCTAAGTTTAATAAGATACATTTTTGTACATTCAATTTTGGTGGAAAAAATGGTTGTACCATTGTGACTAAGAATAAATAATTTAATAATACGTTTCTGACAATGTTAGAATTATCTTTACTTGGACTTAATCCTCCTAAAACTTTGAGTATTTAACCCGGGAGACGCAATTGGGCGCTTACTTACGCCCTCTGCCAAAGGACGAGCACCGATTATTTGTAAATTATAACTTTACTAGCGGACCTGGCAGACGTCGTCCTGCCCGTAAAAGCAGCGCCATCTGCCGTACTGATTTGTCAATCTAAACCATACAGGGCGCCACCCAAACGCATACAAAAAACATTCAAATCGGTCCAGCCGTTTAGTAGTTCAGAGACGTACACACGTAGCTACAGTAGAATTATATATATAAAGATTATGGCATCGAGAGCAAATGCTTTCCACTTTTATTCTGTATGATAATCGTTTGAGGAACCGTGATAACGCGGGGCCAAAGCGTTATTTGTCTTTGCTGTTGAAATTTTATATTCGTTTCTATTTATTAATGTTTAACCTCTCATGTATCACAGGTGCCGGTGTTCGGAAAAAGGTAATAAGTAGTGAGTAAAATACAAGCCGAAATCTATTTTATGTTCATAATTTTAGTGTTAAAAATAGCATACACACATCAAAGAAGAGCGATCATTGCTAGAATTTTCCGGCAGCCGGCTACCGAATGATATTTAACTGAATGACGGTTATTAATTTTTGTTCATGAATTGAGCTTGATGCCAACAACTTAGAGTAGGCAACCAAAAGGAGACAGCATCACGCTCGAATTTTTAACAAAAAAGTCTGCCAATTGCGATGGGGGCTTCGTACACCTACAAATAAACATGCGCACACAAATAGAATTGAATCACGTCGCTACGCACGCACACCACACCATTTCACACCACAATGCACACAATTACTGTGTGATGTATTCACACTATAATAAAATGGCCATGTAGTGACAACTGTGTAATCAACAATAGGGCGTCGCCATGTCGATATTAAATATCGATAACCTTGTCCTTTTCTATAGATACGTAAAATAAAATAATAATTATTTATGAAAATATATTAAGATTTTATTTATCTCTTGTGTGAACTACTCAAACCGGATCTAACCAGGTCTAGTATTCCTTGAATAATTCATATTAATGCTTAGAATACATTTTAGGGTCACATTTTTTTTACAGATACTTTATTCTGGTGTTGGTATATTTTGTGACATTCCCAGTGTGTTAGAATTAAGTACATTAGAATTATGTGTTTATAGGACAGTCCAGACGGATTAGTATTTTTATCGATAACCATCTATATAAGTTTATGTACAACACTATTGGAGTCTTGCATAAACTCCAGAGCTACCACATAAAAAAAACAAAATGCCAGTGAAATAAAGTTTACGAAGTTGAAAGGACAATGGCAGGTTCCCATACATGAAATTAGTTGACATAAATATGTAGCGTTTAGAAGTGAAAAAAATATCAAAAAATTCAGCAGCAATTCCTAAACAATAATGTATTAGGGATTTCTGATGAAAAAGTCTAATACTAAAGATATTTCAATTTAAAGATTTTGAGGTTATGATCTATTTGACATTTCTGAATAAAATATTTTAATCTATGAAGCTGATAAAAATGTTATTTGCCTATTTTCCAAAGCGCATTATAATTTGACCTGAGGCAGGGTCGTGAATTAAACATGTACCTACTGAACTTGACTTATAACTATTGTGGGGAAGGATGATCCGCCACACCGTAGGTACTTACACACAAGTGTTTACATTCGTGTTTACGTTTACATGTTCAGATATGAACACATTATACTTAATTATAGGAATAATTTGTTTATTTTTTGATAAATCCTTTAAACTTATAAACTGCTGAACCGTTTTTAATAATTCACCATTAGATTTATACCAAAAGTAACATAAGCCACATATAATTTATTTCAATACAAGCTAAGTTGGAATGGAAGACACAGAGTTTGTCAATAGTTGTGCAGAAAATATCTTCAGACCCTAAATCTGGACTTAGAAATTAAATTAGAAAATAAAACGGGTTCTAAATAAAAATAAAACACTGGTTTTTTTAATGTTTATTCATCTTCATAATTATCCTATCTTATATATCTAAAAATGCTGCAGGGGCAGATATGTCTTGATGTCTGGCCCGTCCCAAATACCAGATTACTATCATGGTATGAGCGCAGCAGCCCACTGTACGACGCACAACCAAGCAACTACAATAATATTCTATAATGCCTGCTCGACCAGGACCAGGTACATTATTTTCAATTAGTAATTAAACATAATACTGTTTATTTGAAACATGGTGTGATTTTATTTTACCTCTTATCAATAAGGTATCTGAACTGCCTCTTAAATTAAATTAAGATGAACTAATTGTTTCTTTGCACACTTCAATTATAGAACTACCGTGGAAACGTACATGTTCACCATAATAGGAACGTGTTTGTCGAATTTGGTACGTTCTCACGGCAAATTATATCGGTCTGCTATGCTTTGGAAATTATCCGATCTCCGAATATTCCGATCTCCAGATCACATTTGTGGCCACAGTCATGTTTGCTAGAATATTTTCAAAGTGAAATCTTTCAAGTATTCGTGTATTTAAATCAATTTAAATTATGTCACAATATGTCAGTATGAAATGACGGAAGTAGTGATTTTTTTTCCTAAATAAGATAAGCTATGGTCGTAACTATACAGCCAAATAACAGACGATCCAGTCATTCACTAAGTTGGTAAAAAGTAAAGCTGATTTATTTTTGTTATTTGTAATTGTAGGGACACACACACTTGCATTGATTTTATAGTTTTTTTTAACGGCTTATAGAATTCTTATGAAAAAGATTTTTCTTTGGCCTAAAAGACCTTAAGCCATTCATTAAAAAAATCTTACGGCCATAACACGTTACAAAAAAATCAATTGAGATTTTTAATAAATTATTCAACTTATCTATACTTACACAGCTATTGTTAGTATGCTGAAAAATCATGTAAAATAATAATATTTAGATTACAAAGTATGAAATTCCTAAACGCAATTTTTTTTTGTAACTACGATTTCGCCATTGTCCTTTACTCGATATGTCAACTCTCCTAATATTTTTAAACTATAAAGTTAAGTCTCAACATTTGGATTAAACGCTGCTCGGCTGCTTTATCGTCGAGTGTTGTATAAATACTTGGCAATACGTGTAAATAAATTATTACAAAGGAAGCATAAATAAAGTAAGTAAAAATAAATATAAAAAAACAACTAACGCTTCAGAATTAAGAATAATTCAATAATTATTATTGAATGCAAATAAATTTCGCACCACTATGGCTAATAGTTTAACCTGGCAACATTTATTACCCTATAATAATTATTAAAAATTATAGTTTTGTTGTTTAGGAGAGAGAACTATTAGGAGAGTTGACATATCGAGTAAGTTAACGTAAACTTTATTACACTGGCATTCTGAATGTTTTATGTAGTAACACTGTAGTTTATGCAAGACTCAAATAGTGTTGTACAGAAACTTATATAGGTCGTTATCGATAAAATTACTAATCCGTCTGCACTGTCTTCTAAACACATAATTTTAATGTACATCATTCTAACACACTAGGAATGTTACAAAATATACCAACACCAGAATAAAGTATTGGTCAAAAAATGTGATCCTAAAAATGTATATCAGTTATCAACGACCTCATTGTATATAATAAATTTCAACACGACAATACAAAATATGAGTATCGGCAATGTTCGGTTTTTAAGCATTAATATGAATACTAAACTATCCAGTTTGAGTCTTTCACACAAGAGATAAACAAAATCTTAAATAATATTGTTTTATTTTACCTATCAAGGACAAGACTATAGTCTGGGACATCAAAGTGGAGGCTGAAAAAGCGCGGCAAATTAAAAAAATTACATGTGGTATCACTAAATATAGTAGGAATAAGATGTCTTGATACTGTGCAATAAAAAAAATATTAAGTTCCGGTTTGCTTTTCCTAAGTAAAATAACATGTAAATGAGTTGATAGATGTTAAGCTTAATGCTATTGTAAATAGAAATAAAAATACAATATCAATTAATTAAATAATAGTTTATTTTTAAGTTGTAATCAAAATCAGAATCTAATAAATCAATTTCTAGTGCGGCATCTGACATCTTTCCTTCATCTAACCTTACTTTGTTTAATGATTATGTCACGGCAGCTATGGATCGGGGTAAGCCGGTTGATGCTATTTATACGGATAATAGCAAGGCATTTGACCGGCTTTGAGTCGAAGCAGCGATAGCCTAGTTGGTTGCGGTACGGACTGTCAGGACGAAAGTCGTATGTTTGAAACCCAAGTGGCATACACCTCTGACTTTTCTCAAGTTATGTGTGTATTAAAATGTTAATTATCGCTTGCTTTAACAGTGAAGGAAAACATCGTGAGGAAACCTGGCATACCTGATAATTCTCATACGAGTTTCGAAGGTATGCGAAGTCTACCAACCCGCATTAGGCCAACGTGGTGGACTAAGGCCTAACCCCTCTCATTAGTAGAGGAGGCCCGTGCCCAGCAGTGGGACAATGTTTAATACAGGGCTATTATTATTATTATTTGACCGGATTGACCATGAGATCTTACTACATAAACTGTATAACATTGACATAAGAGGAGATCTACTCAGGTGGTTCTCCTCCTACATTAATAATAGATCTCAGGCGGTGGCACTCAATAATTATATGTCCAGCTGGGTTTCCGTACCTCAAGCCTCACTAATGGGCCCACTGCTGTTTGTGATCTGTGTAAATGACATTGCCTCTTGTCTTGATTCATCTAATTTACTGTGTTTTGCAGATGATATGAAAATATTTTCCACCATAAATTCGTTTGATGACATGACAGCACTTCAGGAGGAATTAAGCCGTCTGGAGGATTATTGCCGTAATAACAAGCTTGACCTTAATCCTTCAAAGTGCTCTGTCATTACGTTTACCAGGAAAAGGATGGTCTTGGCCACAAATTATAGGTTGGGTGGTCAAAACTTACCGAGATGTAGTGACATACGAGACCTGGTTGTACAACAAGACAGCGGTCTACTCTATGATAGACATGTTGATACTATTGTTAAAAGGGCTTCTTGATCGCTTGGATTCATAATGCGGATTTCTAAATGCTTCACCATTCAAAACCATCAAAATACTCTACTGTACGTACGTTAGGTGTCGTAGGATCGACGTAGGATCGTATTGAAAATGTCCAAAGGCGCTTTATTAGGTATCTTTGGTATCATCAGAAAATTCCATACAGTTCAAAAAACTATTCGAAAATTTGCCAAAAATTCCACTTATTGCCACTTATAAATCGGAGAGGTATGGCGGATATTCTTAATTAATGGAGATATTGATTCCCCTGAACTTCTTTCAAAAATTAGTTTCAATGTACCGTGTAAAACACTCCGTCATAATCCACCCTTATTTGTTCCATATACATCCACTAACTATAGGCAAAATAGTTTTATTATGCGAGCGAGCACAAACTTTAATAAGATTTGTAAACAGCACGATTTGGACCCATTTTTGACCACTGTTACCTCGGCGAGGGGAAATTTGAGCCTTGATTTCTTTAGTCAGAAAACTAAACTTTATTAATATTATTAAGTGTAGGTGTATAATCTTGTAAATTCAACAAAAAAAGTAAAGTTTTTCACTTTTGTTTTGTTTTAAACCGTTACTATAAGTGAAGACTTAGTTGTCTGTTTTGTGACTGTTATTATTCTAGTTTAGTTAAACCTGTTAGTCTTCCATAAAATAAATAAATACATGAACAGCATGATCTGTATTTTTTCCAATCTTGTGGAGTAACACACTCGTAGGATTGCCTTATAATTCTCTACACTTCGGCTGATGGCAAGTTTATATTGTTACTTGCAATTTTGCCTTTTACAAGACTTCAAATGAGCTCTATTGACTTCACTTCTTTTTTATTTCCTTTTAAAGTTGCAACGCTAACTCCTGAGAAAGAAAATAATAATTGTATTGTACCTATGTTCACATGTCCATGAACATAGGTATAATACAATTATTTATTTAAATTTCTTCCAAATACTTAGTCTTGGTTTTAATTAGCTCATCTCTTCTAAAGTAGTTAATGTTTTAATAGTTTCTTTCATTGAAATTTCTTCGATATCCAAATTATCTGCAATTAGACCATTTACTATAAACCTATACGAATCAGGTAATTTAACACGTTCCCTGTGCGTGCACCACATGTGGGTCACTGTGAGGTCACTCTGACACGTGCGTGCACCACGTTTGGGTCACGACTCCATACAAATTTGAAGCCTTTTTATAGTTTACACGTGTGATTTATTTTGATTTTTTTTGCATACACGTGTGAACAATAAACTATAAAAAAAGTTTGCTCAAAAACCGGGCAACATTTTTATAGGGTTGTCAGGAAATAAAAGCCTAAAGTTACTAAAAATAAATGAATGTTTTTTTTGTAATATAGGATAGAAACAACCAAACAAATGTTTTGTATTAAAAAAATTAATTACAAATAATAAACAAAGAAAGTACAAAAAATAAACAAAGAAAGTAAGATTGGTACTTTTAATGAGACGCATTGTAACATGAAAGGCAGAAGGCTTTCTTGCATTGGATGCATGACAGTGACTTTGACAATTAGATTTAGTTGTTCACAGTTGTAATGAATGCGTTCAGTAAAAAATAATTTGTTTTTACTCTTATACCGTGTGTTGTACACATATGAGGCAATAAATGTATAGTTCATACGTGGGTGCACCACATGTGGGTCAATGAATCTATAGCTAGTACGTGAGTGTACCACATGTGGTTCACAAGTTTTTTTTTAATTTTTAAACAATAAGAGGGTTTATATTTATATAATTTATTCAAAATTATCATTACATAAGCCTCTCTTTACATATTTCCACAAAACGTGTTTGCACGTGAGGGGCTCCTCTCACATTTAGTAGCTGCACTGTTAACGTGTTAAAAACACCGATATTACAACGAATTTAAAAACACCGGTTAATACATATAGTTTAAGTATCAAAACTTATTGTGGTGAACTAACCTATAAAGCTCGTTATCACAAGTAAACATTGTTGTTTTTAGTGGAAGGCATCTTGCTTCTTGTGTTATTTTTCTTCAAACTCACTCTTCATAGTGTATAGTAACTTTCGCATATCACTTTTTATAGTTTTTATTCATTTTTGATGATAAAACTAATTAAAACGGTATACAATATTTAACACTGTTTATGCCGGGTGACAGAAAGTGACTTTTTTTTTTTTTTTTTTTTAATTTATTCATGTCCATGGATACTAGTCCTTCAGACGTATACATAAATAAATACAAAACAAAAACTAAACTAAACAAAAAATAAATAAATACAAAACAAAGACTAAAAATTAAATTAAAATGTTCTCAACAGTATGAATTATAAATCTATATACATTTTATAATTGAAATTAAATTTTCTCTACAGTATGGATTATAAAGTTATATAAAGCTATATACATTCTGGTATCGGACAATAAATCTTCTAATCGGCGGGGTATACTTTCAACAGCTTCATATTCAACATCATTTTCATTTTTGTTCTCATTAGATATACTGTCACTAATGTCGTTAGCTAATACTAAACGGTCAATTCCAAATGCAGGGCATCGAAGCACAATATGGTCCAAGTCGGCGTTAATTTGATTACAATATTTACACTTATTATTATTTACTATGCGCAGTCTGTGAAGATGTGCTGGAGTCAAACAATGGCCCAACCTCATTCGTGAGATGCAGGTAATAAACTTCCTGTCAATATATTTAAGTTTGTCGTACCAAGGTCTCGTTGGTATTTCTTTTTGTATTTGCCGGTACCATTTTCCTTTGGTCTGCAGTGTAAAGTCCCAGTACTGTTTCCATAAAAGTTTATTGTTAGTTTTAAACGAACTGTAATAGTCGGTAAAAGGAACTTTCATTAATTCATTGTGATCGTCGTCAGGGTCCGCATGGGACAGAAAGTGACATTTATAGAATGTGGCCATATAAAAAGTTTCAATTAAATCTCAGGCTCAACGTTCATGTGCCAGGCTCTATCTATATTTATATCTACATAGCGACGATCGATTGTTGCTTACATAGACATTATATAACAATGTGAATATATTACACACCAAGAAATTTGTAATTGTGTGCATAAATTTGAGAATGTGTTGTGAAATGGTGTAGTGTGCGTGCGTAGCGACGTGATTACATTTTGCACTTGTGTTGCCTCTTTATATGTAGGTGTACGGAACCCCTCACCGCAATTGGCAGACTTTTTGTAGGAGCGTGATGCCGCGTCTCCTTTTGGTTACCTACTCTAAGGATATAACTTATAGGTTATTCTCTTTTCGTTTAATGTCGATATTACAATTCAATTAGGAATATTTAGCAAAAGTCTTTTGACTTGAACATAAGTTATTAGATTTTTTAAATTACCAAAATATAAGCCAGCCCTACATTGCCGCCTTTGGTTCTATACGACTCAAATGGTTGAGGGTAAAATATAAACCCTTTACCCTTACCTTACCATTTTAAACCCTAATGACTATTTTGTAAAAAAAAACATCTCTTCTTCAGGATTCACATAGGCCAATTTATAAAAATACCCATATCTAATAAAATTGTATGTATTCCATAATTCCTTGAATTCTCTGTAGTTAGCCGTAGTTCTATACTGTCTCGTCCCTTAGTCTATATTTTATCTATGGATAAGATGGCGGGTGATGAAAGTGACAGGTTTGTAAATATTACGAAATCTTACAAATTTATCATTTTTTCTTATTGATGCTCTCAAATATCGACATTTAAATCTAAATCATACAAGTTGGAGTGAATAAATTGTTAGGAAAACGTCAGTTACAGTGTGAAGTCTTGTTTTAGTGATCTAAAGCCATCCAGTGTCGCGATCATAAGAGAAGTCTACGATAGTGAAAATGCCCACATTAAATTTGAAATGGAATTGGAAAGAGCACTTGAGGCCGGCGTGAGCGTTATTGTGATAGAACCGGAACCACTCGGTGAAGAGACAGCTCGGTGGATATATGTTGGAAACCTCTTGCATAAGGTTTCGGTTTATAGCGGAATTTGTAGCATTACATCTGGTAAGTCTCTGTCTCTGTCTGTCTTTTCAGTTAATAGTTATTTAGAAATGTTCTTTTTATAAACATTATAAATTCTACTTGAAAAAATTTACTGTTGAAACGTTGGAGCTAGCTGATTTTTAAAAGAAGAAGAATAATTTTTATGTCATGCTATGTTCTATGATAGTCATCTAAGTCAAGAGAGGTAGGCTTTATTATATACAACATTAATGCAACTAGAGTATGCCCCAAAGGACTTCATTATTTCAATAAGTCGGTAAATTTCTCCAAGAAAAAATTCAATATAAATTGCTTAAGTAAATATTTGAGGTCACCTTGGCACATCTTACTTTGTGTGGGTTGGTAGGTTTATATGTAGTTTTGATTTATGAGATAATGTAGGTTTACTCATCATCCTATGACCTCTACATTTATGGTAGATTAGTTCCTATTTGTTATTAGAAAAAGTACTCTGAACTCAGGTACTGATTCTAATGCACTAATTCCAACAGGCTGTGAAACAAAGTCCAAATGTTTAATCCCTGTATAAAGATAAATGTTTGTGCAATCTACAAATATTTAAGTCAGGTCTGGGTATTGTGGGGTCAGGACTATGTGTGTAACTGTTGGGGATGTATAATTTATTTAATTATTATTATATCAGATAATGCAAAACAATAAATGTACCCTACACCGGCAGATGTACGTAACATACGTAAAAAAACGAATAAGCCTTACAGTATGATGTGTAACATATTTGACATCTTGGTAATAAGCAACATTGAGATTATAGCCTGAAAAAAATATTCATCTATTATTTGAAATGATTGTTTGTAATGAAGAATTATTATTTTTATTAAAAAATATTTCATTTAATTAATAACAGAAGTAAAGCAAATTTTTTATTGAAGATGGTTATTTAAGTTCAATTTGGGGGAGATCGGAGACAAGAGACTTATGATAACTAGAATATACCTCTCTTTAATAAGGGTCCTGATAAATGCAAAAATTTCCTTATATTCAGTACAATAACCCAATCACAATGCGTAGACTACTTGTTCCTCAGACAGCAATTAACCACTGATAGGTCACTGATCGACCTTATACTTTGTTTTATCTTCCATACAATATTTTTTAACGGGTCTGATGTTTAATTTCTGTGTAAACTTTTTATATATATTTCATCATCATCATCATCATCAGCCGGTGTCAGTCCACTGTTGGACGTAGGCCTCTCCCAAGATGCGCCACTGAGATACTTTTTTTCATATTTATAGATTTCATACTTATAGATTTTTAAGTTTGTTTTGTTTCTTTTTGTTTGTCGTTTGTGATGTATTTTTGCATGATGTGGTCTCCTATAATTGAGGAAGCACAAGTCACAAATTGCAATAGTACAATGATTAAACATATTAAGTGTATTCTTCGTTGGAGATCCTAATAAAATAAAATAAAATATACATAATGAGCTCATACAATGTGCGAGCCATATATATGATGCAATGCGATACCATATAAACTATATATGTGATTTTAAAAACTCAGCAGGTGTGTTTTAAGTGTTGTTGTAAATACAGCAGCATTTACCAGGCATGTTATGATCTATCTACGTGATTCAGAAAGACACCTTAGATATTTATGTATAAAGAGCAACAAATATATAATAGTCCACTAGTGAGGTGCCACAGTCAACATATTAGACTAAAGTTTCTTTTATCACACTATCAGTATTACCATTATTTTTTAATAGATTAAACATGGTTTCATTTCAGGATTAATGTGGAGCTCATTAGCATGCACCCCATTTGGAATAGTGTCTGTACTTTGTTCGGGTTGTTACACACTATCTTGGCAATGGGATCCCTGCTGTAAATACCAAGAGGAAAAGGACCGTCGACATTTATCAACACTGCCAATGCTTAGTGATCTCACAACAGCATCACCCGTTGTACTTGTACATACAGACAATAAGAAAAAAATAATATTGCATAATACAATTTCGATAGCAGCTGCTGCCATTTGCTTATGGAGACTGTATAACACATTTAAATGAATATAAAAAAGTATATTAGAACCAGGCACGCCATTTCCAACAAAAACGGTTATATGGGAATATTATTAATGCTTCTAATAAATTGTTTTATATTCAAAGTTTAATAATGTAGTTTTATAATTAGTTTATAGGTAGCAGGCAAATGTATAAAATGTAATTATGTTATTGACGATAGAATTAGACATGTACAAAGATTTCTTATGTAAGAATGCTTTTAGTTAAAAGTGACTCAATAATTATGTAGATAAATCTGTTAATATTGTGCTAGCAGTGATATGTGTAATTTTGATTACAGCCACTGATAATGCATAATAAAAATAACCAAATGTATCAATTGTGATTTATTCATATATCAATATTTACACTACCATTGTTACCTTGTAATTTAACCAGTACTTATTACTGAATAATTTAATCACTGTCACCAAACTATGAAAAAATATTAGAAATGCAACCCAACTTTCAACTGATTGCAACAATTGACTGCCTCGGTGGCGCAGTTGTAATTGCGCATGCGTTAAAACTGCTGCTGTGCTGAGGTCTCGGGTTCGATCCCCGGGTCGGGTAAAGTGATATTGAGTTTTTCTATCTTGATATTCTCAGTATTAGCCCGGAGTCTGGAAACTGTGCCCGGTATGGCGATAGACTCGCCCCCTATTACATTATGGGACCAAAATTCGGTGAAAAGTGGGTGTACTGGCTACACCTCTGCCTACCCCTTCGGGAATACAGGTGTGAGTGTATGTGTTATGTATCTATGTATCCAAATTTGTATTTAACGGAATCTTTCAACGTAATTTTCACAAACTTCCAGACGTCCGATTTACTTATTTGCAATACAATACTATCACAACTTTGGCCTTACCTATATCGTCACCAGGCTCACACGATAATAAAAAATATTAACATTTTAAATTTATTTTAAATCATATTTTTTATCATTTGTAATCGAATAATTTAATTTTATGTTTTGAGACTAGCAAGAAAATAAATTATAGTTTAAAAAATATATATAGCCAGCTGAACTGTAGAAAATAATTCGATTGAAAACAGCGTTGGGTGCTTTTTATTACATCCTGATTATTTTGTACTTTTAGTTCAGCTACCTATAAAAAAGCGTGTTTCTTTAAACTGCAATTTATTCTTGTATTTAAAGCCTAGTTATTGAGGAAAACTTATATGCTGTCAACATAACATTCCGATCTGGGAGACCTCCATTGTCACTGTGGCAACGCTGCGAACCACAGCTGGTATATTATTATCGGATACTTTCCTGCGTTTAATTTTATACATTACTTGATTTGCCACAATAATAACACGAAAAAGAAACCTTTTGCGAAAACAGAATTAAAATTGATTAATAAATGAAGTCCTAATTATTAATTTAAAGGACAACAATGGATGCGTATTACGAACATCTCACTATCTCTCCCTCGCACTATTGAACCGTAATGGTCATTCGGGGAGTTGACTCATATCATGCATTCGTTTTCTGTTATTTAACTATAGTACGCGACAGCTCGACATGTCAATTTTCTAGTGATGTGGCAAAATGTAGCAGGTAGTTTATATCGATATTTATTTTATTACAATGCACGAAAATTAGACTAAAATTAATTAAGTAAGGTTTTATTGTAACATATTTTATAATAATATTTTATTTATCACAATCAATATAAATTATGGGCGATTTTAATGGTTTATTGGGTCCTGCTAATTTAGATTCGGATTGTATTCTGGGCAAAGTTCTAAAAAGCCGGTGTAAAACGCAGCCATATCCAATGTCTGATTGACAGGGTAATTATAATAATTTTCTTTCCGTTTGATGTCAAAATTTTCTAATACTGTTCAGATTTGTTCTCGTGCTAAAGAATTAATTATTGTTTTAACACGTGACGAGGAAGCGACCGAAGTCATTTTAATACACAACGACAAAGAACAATGTGAGCGAGATCGATATCGATAAATGCGGTCGATGCGAACTCGAACATGTCGTGCAGCGCTACGACTAAGACGGCGCGGGCGATGTGCAGGTATGCGGGATGACCCCTCCCCTGCGCCTCACCTCATACCCCGATTGCCATGTCGACCTGTCACGAACTATTCTTCCACAAGATTGGAATGGCGTCTAACATTGTTGTTTTTGAGCAGATTGATATTTTTTTCGATAATAGGTTTAAGATAAAAAAAACGCATTAACTACACATGTCATCTACAAACTAAACTGTCTCGAATTTCCCCACCATCTCAATGAGTATTCTTATATATATATATATATATATTCTATGTTCTATTTGCTCTCTTTGACATGATATTGAAATATATTGATGGCATGGTATGTCTCAAAAATATAGCTAATCTTGGCATAAACTGGCTAATGATCAGTTCGTTCTGTTTGCTGACAATGGAGTCTAGGATTCTTCCAGCAGTATATTCTGGGGTATATCCAGAAGCAGTACTTGCATCCATAACTGAAAAAAAAGACGATAACAATTTACTAGGTACGTAACATCAGCATTTTCGTAAATTTAAATCTTTAATTTAATTAAAAGTTTAAAAGTAGTCTACTAATCTTTAAAGTGTGTTCAATGTCAATGGCCGAAATACGAACCTCCGTGGGCTTCACCTGTAGCAGTAAATGCATTTAACGATACAGCTGTTCTAACATATCCTGGACTGATCATAGTGACCATAATATTGTGTTGATGCATCTCTGCACGCAAGCAATCCCCAAATGCTTGCAAGGCATGTTTACTGGCAGCATACGCGGACCGATCAGGTATAGCAATAATCCCTTGGACTGAGCTAACAAATGCAATATGACCAGTTTTATGCTCCACCATTTTGGGCAGCACAGCTGAAAATACAAAATTTACATAGCTAAATAATATACTTAACCGATAATAACATCATCATTAGTTACTATATAGACCCTATAAACAAAACATGTTTTTTACAGTAAAAAGATTTCCACGGCCTATGAATCATAACAATGTTGATGAGGACCTCCGCAACTCCAACAGACCGTCTGGGATGCAACGGATATTTACAGTCGAATTTTGTTCACTGTGCAGCCACCAGTTATTTTGATTCCACTGGCACCACGGTACTTGTAGTATTACCTGCCGCTAAAGCCATTAATACGTATATTACGCTTCGTGTGAAAGTAGGGCCTCGAGGCGACGCGGGCTAACGTGTGATCCGCACGAAGTCGGTAACTTCAAAGGCGCGGCACTGGAATACTCATGTCGACAAGAGCGCGCGCGTAGCAGCGCGGGGTGGCACGTCGCTTCGCATACGTTTATTTGGTTTCGACCCAGACAATCGTGATTCAAGTATTCAATTAAAAAGCAACAGCAATACTTTCTTCTTCACGCATTGCAAGTGCGCTGCGTATGTCTGCTCAACATTATATTTCAAAGTATTATGACTTTATTCTTTACTTAAAGGGATTAAATTTTATTTATGCTTGTGGTAGGATATTTATATCCGCCCGAATAGCGACCAACGTACTGAGAGTGTAAAACCCGTCATAGTGGCACACGCTAGTATGTAACGTTCCGGGATCAGCCAGTATACATCCGGTTTTTGTCGAGGGTCTAGAGATGTTTGGCCGTTTTGCGGCCATCTGAGTACTCTGACACTAGACTGCTTCTTCACCTTCTTGCCCATGCCGTAGTGCGAAGAAGCAGGCATGATTGTGTTGAGTAGCAGGAGATAGATTGTCTCACGCTACACAATACTCTAGTTGGGTGGCAATTTGCCGTGCCAGGATAAAAAAAATATTTGAACTAGCTTTTGCTCGTGGCTTCGCCCGCGTGGTTATATTATAATAAAGGTATATTATAGTTATTTTAGAAAGAAAGGTATAAAATACATGAAGACATAGCTATTACATCTTTCTATATTATGCTATCCCATAGGAACCGTGCATTTTCCGGGATTAAAAGTAGCCTAGGTAATTCTCGGACTTTCAATTCACACTATGCAAAAATATTGTCGATTTTAAAGCTGTTTTATCGCAATCGCGGGTATGTTACTGACGTGAATAAATATGATATAAATTTTATAAAGTCGATTTGAATTGGTAAAATTTGATAAAATGAGATTTGATGAAAAGAGTTCACAAGGTTTAAATGTTTAAATATTTTCTGCGTAATAAATTAAATTACACAGGAATAAGTTGGTACCAAATAATGGTGTTTATTTTTGTTCTTTCAATAAGCGCTGCCAACATTTACAAGTATATATACAGCCTCCATGGCGCAGTAGGCAAACAGCTGGCAGTGAAATGAGAGGCCGTGGGTTTGATTCCCACACCGGGACAAATATTTGTATCGGGTCTGTGTATTGTGAGACTGAAAGTCTCTCGTAGTCCCTGATACCCACTCCACAAGACCTGTATCTTAGTGTGGGATCGAGGCTATGTGTGTGACTGTTGGGTGTTATTTATATGACAGTTTAAAAAGACTATCCAAAAAATTCACCAAATGCAGTATTTTTGGCTAGTTGGCCTTTATTCCATTCATAACTACTTGCAGTGTAAAAGCTATAAAGCTTTCAGTTTAATTTCTTAGGGTTTAGATACATCTTAACATAGTATAAAACAAAGTCGCTGTCCGTCCCTATGTATGCTTAAATCTTTAACTACACAATGGATTGTACACCTTTTCTTACAAAAATAACCTCCACGCGGGCGGAGCCGCGAGCAACATCTAGTATTACATAAATGTTAGTTTGTCGACCTTAAAGTAGTTTGGAATTGAATAAAGCAATAACCTTGCTACATCAGGTCAAAGATGAAACATGGATGGCATCTCTATTAACAATTTATAGGCATATGTGTGAAATTAAATAAATAGTTATTTTACCTCTAGTCAAAGCTACTGATCCAAAATAGTTTATAGACATTATTTGCTTGTGCACATCGGTATTTGTGTGCAAAATAGAACCTCTGTGGGATACACCACCATTATTTATTAGAATATCAATGTCACCACACAGTTCATATACTTTTTGGACAAATGATTCTATCTGATCAGTGTCTGCAAGATCTAGCACCAAAATAACTGGTTCAAGTGTTTGTTCAATCTGAAATAAAAAAGAAAGTAGATTAGCAGAAGCATATTAGCAGATGATATTTATGCCAATATTTCTTACATCAGACAACAAAACTTGACCACATTATTTTGTATTCTAAAAGTATTTTAAAGGTGGGTGCCAGTTTAAAAACACCATTAAGATATTTTCTTCTATTTAAAGAGAAGTAGAATGTACACGATTTTGAAAACCAGTACCACTGAAAATATTTGGTGTATCTTTCTCGTCCCCATTCCTTTACTAGGTTAGGCATCCTATTCCTATCTGATAGTAATTTGTGGTGACTTAGGTTTAATATAAAAATTTCAATTAGTAATATTCTTGAAAAGTATAAGGTAAAACTTTCCATTATGGGCCGTCAATTTATGGGGGGGAGGGGGCTGCCCCAAAAATTTGTTATTTTTTGTGTAAAAAGTCAATGTAATTGCAAAATACAGCAACAATTATTGTGCACATTAATTACACACTAAATTTAAAATGTGAATAAGTGAAAATAAAATTACATTTAAGTAAAGAACATGATATAAAATTGAATGAAATACAACTCTACCGTCAACGGAACGTGAAATGTCAACTTTGACGTCTACCATGACAATTTATGCAACCTAAAAATTTACAAATGCCATACTATTTTCCAATTTGTATGGAAACTTTAAAAAATTATATCTCGTAAACCGTGAGTTTGCGTCACTTAAAAATTTGTATAAAGCTTTCATTTTATGAGTACTATCTACAAAAAAAACATGAACTTCCAAAGCGAAGAAAGAAAGAAAGTAAAGTTTAGCCAAATACAATTCTTACTCACAGTGGTCTTGGACACAAGTTCTTGTTTTACTCTATCCAGTTCTGATTTTCGCCGAGCTGCAAGAACAACTTTGCTTCCGTGTTCGTAAAATGCATGAGCCAATGCTTCGCCAATACCTGAACTTGCGCCAGTAATAACAACCACCTAATGAAGTCAAACGATGGTTTTGATTAGATGTACATGTGAAATTATATAAAACACATGTTTATATAATTTACCTTTCCTTGCAAAACAGCGCGACGTTTTCGTCGGGATAAACAAGAAAATAACCCCCACATTGTAATTCCTACCGCTAAAGGCAAACCAACATGTTTGAGAAACTTTGTGAAAGTGTTGAAGTGTTCGTGCATATTTATTAGCTTCGTAACAATAAAACAAGTTGTATCGTGCAAATACTACTGACGTAATGACGGGGGGTCGGGGCTGAAGTAGGGATGTGAAAAAATAATCGATTTTTATATTAATCGATTTTTTTATAAATCAATTTCTTTGTATAAAAATCGATTATTTAAAAATCGATTAATTTTAAAACGATTTCTAAAATTCGTTTTTTTTTGTATATTACACATTTTTTTGAAGATATACTTCTTTTGGCGCGATGGAGAAAAATGATCGGAGTGAATTGTTACGATGCGCGCGCACACCGACAGCGACATCGTAAAGTTAGTTCTAGGTGGCATGAAAATCGATATATAACTATGTACACGTTGTATATTCTAGTATTTTTATATTTAGAACACGTGTTTCGTAACAGTACAATTAAACAGTGTGAATAAATAAATATTATTTTGGTGTTTTTTATTAAAAATACAGGTGGCGTTTGGGGTAACACGACGTAGTAAATTACACATTTTATTTAATCTTTGGAAGCGTCTAAAGAGAAAAGATGTTCCCATGCTTTCCCTAATTTTTTAACCCGTGAAGTGTGTCAATAGTGTTAATCGTCAATCTGAACAAAATAAAATGAATACGTAGGACTTACAGACTGCACTAAAAAAATTCATTACTCATTCATACAACGATTAACCTGTCAAGTCTACGTAAGCAAAATCTTATTATCTTGAATATCGTGAAAAATACATAAGGAAGTGAACGCAACCATCCCGGTCTTGGGTAGCCCGCATCCATCCACTACCAGCCACCTTCTTCAAGTCGTCGGTCCATCGTGCAGCAGGGCATCCCACACTACGTTCGCCTAAACGCGGTCTCCTCTCCAACACATGTCTGCTCCATCGGCCATCTGTCCGTCTGCAGACGTGACCAGCCCACTTCCACTTTAGAGTGCTAATTTTCCGAGCAATATCTATGACTTTAGTTCTATGGTGGATGACTTCATTGCAAACTCTATCCACCATAGAAACCCCAAGCATTACCCGCTCCATAGCACGCTGAGCTACTTTAAATTTATGAACCAGTCCATTGGTGAGTGTCCACGTTTCAGCCCTGTAGGTCATTACGGATAGGACACACTGGTTAAAAACTCTTGTTTTTAAGCATTGAGGGATCAACGACTCAAACAGAATTCTTCTATCTGCCTCTTTCTCGAAGTTGTGCTTGCCCAGTTGGATTATTTGGCCCAAGTATACGTACTCTTGCACAACCTCGACAGTGGCATCACCCACGACAATGTCGGGAAACTCGTCTGTATGGTGGTGAGTTAGTCTGGCAAGCGGATCATCCCCATTCTGAGCCTCAGGTGGACTTGATTTTTGAGTATATAAGTCCTCATAATACCTTTCGACCTCTGCGAGTATCTATGGCATGGAGGTTACGGTGGTGGTTTGTGATGTTCTGAGCTTTGTCAGGTGACAACTAGAGGTAAATGGCTTGGTGAAAACTCTGGTACCCTTGTTCTGCGTAATAGCATTTTCAATGTCCAGAATATTTGAGCGTCTTATATCGCACCGTAGTAGCTTCTTTATCTCTTTGTTAAGTACCTGACGTTCAGATGGTGTGACCTTTACAAATTTTCGTCGTTTCCTCAAAAGTTCCAAAGTCTTGCTTGAGAGCTTTGACTTACGTCTATTGTTCTGAGGTCGAAAGTATTTATAGCCCACCTCACGCAGAGTCTGCACCAGGTTGTCAGTGGCGTCATCAATATCCGCCGTAGTTTCCAATACGGCAAATCGGTTCTGTAGCTCTAGCTGGAAAGCTTCACAGCCGACCTCGACTTGGGGCAAAGTTGGTCGGAGAGTCGACTTCAATAAGCGCGCTCGGTCAATTTTAACTTTTATATTCAGAGTGCCTCTTACCAGTTGGTGATTACTACCGGTGTTAAACCTACTGATCACAGAGACATCTCTGAATATTTGGTGCTTATCAGTCATAATGAAGTCGATCTCATTCCTAGTGACATTATTGGGGCTTCGCTAAGTCCTCTGGGGCTTCTTATAGAAAAATTAATTCATCAAAAGAGCCCCCGGGTCTCGAGAAAGTTGACTAGCATTTGCCCCATGTGATTCGTGCACCCATAGCTGAATGATCCTACCCTCGATTCGCCGTGTCCTTGTACTCCCACTTTGGCATTGAAGTCAACCATTACAATCCCCGGACTACGGTAGGGTACCACAAAAAGCTATTTTTGGCGACGTACAGCGGACGCTCTCTGCGGTTGGACGAGTACATCGCTGAGTTGGAAGAAGAGCTAAGTCACATTATCTGACATATCGTAGGGCTATTCGAGATCCGAAGACAGGGAGAGGAGAAGATAGCCCTAGATTCTGGTCAATTACTCTACTTCCGAGAAGGACACTAACAATCCCAAGGTGGCGTCGGATTTATTATCCACAAGTCACTAAAAAGCAACGTTGTGGAAGTTGGCAGCGTGTCAGCTGGAGTGGCGTACCTTGTCTTAAAAATAACTGAAAGATATACTCTGAAGGTAATACAAGTATACGCCCCAACGTCAGCTTATCTTTATTACGAAGTAGAGGCCATGTACGAAGACATAGGGAAAGCCATGTCCCGTACCAAGGCTTCCTGCAGCGTTGTAATGGGTGACTTCAATGCCAAATTGAAGACTCCTAATAAATTGTTTATATTAATTTCTAAGTCATATTACTACAGTGTAAAACATATTACGCAAAACTTTAACAAAAAAAACAATTTTTCAAAAATCTATTATTATTCAAATGAGAAAAATCGATATAATAAATAATCGATTTTTTTACTCAATGTCACATCCCTAGGCTGAAGTTTCAGCACTATACACTGTGGGTGTGTTCAAGAGTGTTCCGTTATACACTGCGAGCACTGTTTACAGTGTTGCTATCAAAAAAAACTGAGCTGCCGTATGTCACAATGTGGTTTGCCGTATTTTAACGAAAAACCCACGAAACTGTCGTATTTAGATATTTATTTAAAAAAATCTATTATGTTATTTGTTTCTTCTCCATATAGGTTTCCTATTGTTTCGATTACTTCAAATTCATGTTTATCTAGTAAATACTTGTCCTTGCTTCTCATTATGTCGCGCGACACCATAAGTCTTATGTAGTCTAGTAGTCGTAGTCTTAAGTAGTCTAAATACTTTGGTTGTCTCATTTGCAACCTTTTCATTCCGTTTTAACCAAGGTGAAGGAGATGGCACGATATGGGAAGCATATAGTACAGAATTCCCCGTCTGTGTTCAAAAAATTTGTTAATAAAAGTTTTGTTTCACCCATAGTCAATTGCCGTATTTTGTGATACGGCAATGAGAAGCTTGCCGTATGCCGTATTTTCTGAAAAAATATTGTGGATTGCCGTATCAATAACAACACTGACTTTTCAGTGCTCTTCAGTGTTGCCAACAACTAAACTAGCTCTCCACCAGATGCAACTACTAAAACCACCAGAAAACCACTAAAAAATATGTCCTAGATACATAACCACCAAAATTTCCACTAACAAAATATTGTTTTTTTACTAAGGAAAACATAAATACATATACACTTATGCCTGTAATCCCCGAACTCGAAGTGGTAGGCAGAGGTGTAAACAGTACACCTACTTTTCACAATTCCAGGCACCAGGCTGATACTGAGTATTTCTAAATAGAAAAACCCAATATCACTTTACGCGACCCGGTGAACCCGAGACCTCAGCACATCAGTCTTAACGCATGTATGTACAAGTTATCTGTTAAACAAGAAAATATATTGTTTGAATGTAGTTTTTAAAATGGAATATTCATGTTAATTGTCAATTGAATTAATCGCAAAATAAAAGTAAGTATACTTTCTATTAAAAGAAAATATTGTGTTTCAAGTAACAATCCATAATAAATTACAGTATTGCTTTCACACTGCAATAAATACAATTTCGTTAAATTTTCCATGTTTCATTTTTAATGTGTCAGTATGTAATCAATAGTGCTTACTATTACATTTCTGGACGCTGTTGATTACGTGATCAAAGCACTAAGAGCACTTTACCTCGAAAACGCTGTGCTCTCAGTACAAAAATGGCGACGATTTATGACGTCATATATTTCCCTATGAAACTGCGGCAGTATACTACATCCATACTAATACTAAAAATGCGAAAGTAACTCTGTTTGTTTGTTTGTCACCTCTTCACGACTAAACGGCTGAACGGATTGTAATGAAATTTAGTAAGGGAATAGATTATATCCTGGAGAAGGACATAGGTTATATTTTTCTCTCAAAAACAACCTTGAAAGGGGTCAAATAGGAGGTCAAAATTTGTATGGGAAATCCATAATTCCTCGACCTAGGGGTCTATAAATTCATTTTTAGGCTTTTGGTAGGAAATAGAGAAATACGTATTTCAAAGTTTTTGAAAAATCATCCCTGAAAGGGGCAAAGTGAGGTTAAACTTATGAGGTATTCTTTAGATGCAATCTCAAGATTCAGGCACAACAACTGAGAGGCTGGACAATCGCTACAGGTGCCTCAGTGCAGAGGACAACGCCTTGGATTGTATACTTCTGCTCCCGAAAATAATCTCCACGCGGGCGGAGCCGCGAGCAACAGCTAGTATATACTAAAGTATAGTACATAACACATAAGAGCACTGAACAGTGCTCGCAGTGTCTATCGGAACACGCCCTTTCATTGTGTTGACACCTTCTATATCAATGGCTGACACGTAACGCTGACAGATTTTTTATTTCAATCTCTCTTTTTTATATAAAAGAGAAGGCAAGATTCTCCACCATACAGCCTTGACTGTTGTTATTTTTTCCAAATCTGACGTAAAATTTAAAGTATTCTTCTTCTCTGGTTTTTGTAATTCAAAAGGCCAAAGCCATGTCTAAAATAGTCACAATTCAAAAGGCCAAAGCCATGTTTGAAATAATTTAATTCACTTACTAATCACCAAAAAAAATCTTGACACTGTCAGAATATTAGAGCTGTGCAAAAACATATCATTATATACAATAGGGTGTTTGACTGGTGTAACCAAAAAATATAAAACTGCACTAGGAGAAAGGATAGTTGGCAAACATATTTATTTAATACATTTTTTTATTTTAAATGTATTATAAACATTTTATTTTCGTCATTAAAATTTAGAATTTTTAATCTGTATCACTCGGTGCCAAAAACGTAGCAATACCGGCCGCCATTACTCGTGACGACATCGCACATAAACATTGGATCCTACGACAAATAAAATTGTAAGGAAGAACATATTTTTCGATGTGTAAACGTGTGGAAACGTGTTAATTTCGTCTTCAAGTCTTCTATAAGAATGGAAGAAAGCATTACAAGGGCTGATATTCGAAATCTGCCACTTCTTTATTAAAACTTTTGATTTTGGCACATGGATGAACATTTATCGGGATTTAGTGTCGAGTTTTTACACAAAGGCATTGAAGAATATTTATATGCTGGCTCATTCATTTTTGTGGAAAAACTAACGGATAAATGCAAATAAATTGTTATGTTGTTAGGTGTCACGAATGTTTGTATATGTGCGATGACGTCACATAGAGATAATGTCACGTGACAACGCGTTTTAGCGCGAAATTATATATGAAAAAATTAAATCAAGGATTTTATATAAATTGAGTATATTTCAATAATAAAAATATTACGGGGACTATAAGTGAAGAGTCCTCTATCGATGTCCATCAATTTTCAAAAATTGTCAAATACCCTATTGACGACGTTGTATGGGCTGGAACCCTTTGCCTTCCCATTACGAGGGAAACAGGGAAAAAAAATATTAGTGCTGTGCTGTATTATCGTCAAATTGACTAGGTTTGATATAAATTATTTTAATGGACGATGTAGAATAATATTATAAATATAGAATCGAATATTCAAAACAGCAAAAGTAAACACAATTTGGTTAAAATATAAAAACAATTATTCAAAAACATAGAAAAACGTATTTATAATCATATTTATAACAATAACGAGGTACTTATTAGTTATTATAATGTCACAAGTGGACACATGTTACCTCAGTTCTGATTTAAGTCACAGAAATGAAAAGGTATCAAATCTACTTACATTTCATGCCAGCCTGGTACTTAAAGTGAATAATGACAGTGACGTAGGATGACGTACCCAAGAAATATCTAGGAACAAACAAACTCTGCATTTTTATTTCTATTGGTGTTTCATTTCTAGTGACTTCTACCTAGAAGTCACTAGAAATGAAACGGTATCAAATCTCCTTACATTTTATACCAGCCTGGTACTTAGGGCAACTTCAGAGTTTTAATTCTGTGTTGTTTTAAGTTATGAATATGTGTCATGGTCATGGCACTTTACTTTACTTTACTTTAAGATGGGACTGATTTGGGCATTCTCCTTTTCCGAACGATCGTAGTTTTTCAAATTATTCGTAAAATTTTGATTTATTCGTAAATTCGAACTGTTCGAATCGAAGTTTGAATCGAATATCCATATTCGATTCGATTCGAACGATATTCGCACATCCCTAATGGTTTTCCTTAACGACCACTCAGTCTTTCCATATATAGGGACTCGAAAAAAGTTTCGATACTTTGTGGTATCGATACTTTGCCTTTCGATACCGATACTTTTGTACTCGATACTTGTACTCGATACCAACTTTTTGACTGATATCGTATCGAAAAATCGTAATTACCCAACTTAATAATTGGCTGTTTATGCCAACGCCATCTAGTTCAATCGTGTCGAACCTTCTAAAACATTTGATTGCGTTCGAAATCGGTCGTTCATTCACTCATTTCGCTCGTACGTCGTTGTTCTAGTGTCTATACTTTCTTCGTTTTCGTTTCGCGCCGTCCGGCGTCTCACTATGGAAAATGATGGAAAATGTAGGCCTGTTCCTGATCAAATGTCAATAATTCTAGAGATAATAATGTAAAATGTTGGGTGAATATATATATGAGTATATGATGCTTTAATTTTTTTTTATTAAGATTTATTGTAATTTAATATTACAAAATAAAGCAAAAAATCAATAGCTTCTAAGCTGTCTGTCATTTTATTTTTTAAATCAATTTATACTGTTTATAAAGTTTACAAAAACGTTTATCTTATAATATAACTCTACTTAATTCTTAAACAAATAATGATAAGAAAAAATTATTAAATAACATTGACTAGATGAGCAATCACAGCTGTAGCGGACTTATTCCACCAATCCTCAAGTGTCGCTGGCGGGTAACCAATGAATAGCCAAAACTTGCTGACTAATAGTAGACTGTATTTACTATATGTGTTATCACTTCAACTATCTCCGACGGACTACGAACTAAGGATGTGGTTTACGTCGCGTGCACAAAGTATGTATGCGGCTACTTTTCCAGGGCGTAGCCCTCTTGAAGTGGTTGGATCGTCACGGTCCGTGAAAGCGGACCGGTCCTGGGGGGCGTCGTGCCATGGTGGTACGACGAGCGATGTCCGGAGGTGTGTAGATCGGCGTGCAGAATACCGAGGGGCTCTCGTGCTCTCCTCTTCTTGCCGTCCACGCGATATCAAACCCAGCCAGGTGGAACCCGTTGGGGAAGCCCAGCTTAGGCGATCAGCAGCAGACGGCGATGGCGAAAAGTGTCACGAGACCCTCGAAGTAGGTGGCATGCCGAGGTGTGGTGTGCCATCATCGCCGGGTGCCTTCCTTGGCTTCGTCCGACGAATCGCCATCCTAACTTGGCCTGGCGAGAAGAAAATCGGGTCCTCATCATGAGCTATCGGCTCCGCGAAGTATTCCTTCAAGCGTCGCTCGATGATACTCTCGTGCTCGATGTCCGTCGTGGGGTTCGGCAGGAACTGGCGTTCAAGGTGTTCGGCGAAGATCTCGGCGCGATCTTTAGCGCGATACCGTAGTTCCCCGTCGTTGTGCAGAAGCGGACGTACTGGTTCTGGGGTGTTTGTCACGAGTCGACACAGACGATGTAGAGCGGGCCAGTCACCCACTGTCGAGTCGACGTGATCTTCCCAGGATTTTCCCAGGATTCGGCGTTCACCTTCTCGGCGAGACTGTTGAGTTTTGTCTTCAACCGAGAGCATCTAGTTTGTTGCCACCGCATTCGGTCCCTCCTCTTTTGATCGATGAGGTCTCGTATGCGGCGGGGTAGAACCGGGATCCTACTCACTGTTGTCACAGGATTCTTTGCGGCGTCGAGAGAAAGTGACGGGAGTTATAACTTCCAAATAGTTCTTAGTAAAATGAATAGATAGCATTAGTGGGCAGTCAAGGTTTTGGAACATCTTTGTTCTTCGACAGATCGTGTCTATAGAATATAAGTCAATGCAATAATATGTGTTGACGGTTACTATGTAAACAACAGTGCACAAAAATTTATGATATCCTGCCGCTACGAAGAATTTTCAAAGAAGGATAAAGTAAATGTTGAAAGTACTTAGTATTTTGTAAGTGCTAGAGCCACGCTGTAGACATATTATTGTCTACAGCATGAATGGGCCGGCTCGACCGGGATAGTACCACTGTCTCACAGAAAACCAACGTAAAGTGACAGTTTACTGTCGCGTTTCGTATGGTAAGCGAGATATCCGGAGGCCCACTTCCCTTCCCTAATCCCTATTCCTGTCCTTTAAGGCCGACAGCGCATTCATGATATTTCGGTATTGTGGATGTTCATGGGCGGTGGAAATCACAATCAGGTGACAACTTAACATCAGGTGACCCACTGGCTCGTTTGTCGGACTATGAAATAAATAAAAAAAAGTACGTTATAAAGTAAAATATTGCTATCCTTTTTTACGCACATAAATTTATATTGGCTTGATAGAGATGGCAATATGTTTATAAATACAATATCGAATTATTATATATTTGTATAACCTAGTGATTCTATAGCTAAACACTTCAAGTCTGTGGCATCACGGCCACATACATACAGGACGTATGCCGGGATTACCAAGAAAATAAACGACGCATTTCTACTTTAACAAAGCCTAGTTATTAGATTCAATGTAAACTTTTACCTACGGAGAAATAGCTGTAAGAACCATTGTATTTTATGTTTATATTAATAAACACCACGACTGCTGACAGTAGATATTCATATGGCCAGAACGGGGGTGCCGCGCAGAGAGTATGACTATACAAAAGTCACGGCCGCGCTACGCTCCATACGAGTCTATCAAACAGAGCGACACAGCATACACCTATCACTGTCGGCATTCGAGTCAGATACAACGTTATTGTTTTATTCACAATCCTGCAATTTTATAAACTTCATTGAGTAGGGCAGAAGCAACCCCTACAAGTCCTTTATTAGGTTTTTTCGTCATTGTATTATATGGTGTAAACTACTATATCTATGGTGTAAACAAAAAAATGTCAGTGTGAATGTCAACTGATAATGATCACTGAGCAGCGTATTTGCTTTGTACTTTTAATAATTAACTTTTCGTAACCAACGTAATTTTAGTAAATATACTACTCATCTTAAATTACAAACAATTATCATACAATATATATATAAATTGGCGGTAGAGTAAACAAAGATTGATAGAATCTAAATAATGTATTGCATATCATGGATTCAATAAATAATGGATTTGATTGAAAATACTCCGTTGAATGTTATTTTTTACCCAAAATAACCCCATGACCACCACTTTGTAGGAAGAGACAATACGTTAATAATATTCGATACAATTCGATACCAAAATCAAACCTCTCGGAAAATGGATTGATAATTATATTCTCTTTGATTGATACCATCTGACGGCCAACTGTAACACCTTGCGCCCATTGGTCAAAATAAAATAGGGTGCGCTTCCTCGACTTCCCGTTGTAACACTTCCGTCCCTTTGACATAATTACTCCCAGACAACCATATGACGTGATAGATGGAAATTGATTTATGTTACAAGATTTATTGGAATTTAACGCCACATTTGTAATAAAAAATAGTATCTGCAACTCGTGCGGTGTTGTCGAATGAGAATTTCTCACTCGTGGGCAATCGACAACTTACCGCACTAGTTTAACAAGATATCTTGAACCAAACTTTCTTGAAAAATTGTGGCTAGCTCACCGGTCTAAACCTTACGAGATCAAAATATATACATTAGACAAACTCCACAAAATTATTTTATATTTTATCTGTGCCATATGTACATTATATTTCTAGCGTCATTGGTGAAGTTATAAGTTAATTGGCAACACCGATTCATAATTCCTTGATTATCTAAATGTTGGGATTATGTTTGATTTGTCCTGGATAGATAAAATAATAATAGTTATCATAATGTTTCAGTGAGTATTTTCTGTAAATTATCACAGAATTTTGCAGTCTCAAGCCTCACCTACGTTTCTTCTTTATCGATGGGAGTGTCGTACAGATGCGCTGACCTTCGTTTTGATGCACAACTCACAACAAAGCATCAAATTGACGGCTGCCCCATTTTCACAACAATATCTTTGGAATTGTTTTTAGTTAACTATTTGTGAAAAGCTTTTGGTATTATGAATCCTGGAATAACGAACTGTTTTTTTTGTTGTGCCAAGTGTTACGTGAGTGGAAAGTAAAATGATAATGGAATCGGCGACTACGCAAACAATTTTGTACGGTGTGTTTTGCAGTTCAGCGACACAGACTTTCTTTTTGACTTCTAGGAGAGTATTACTGAACTTGAGAAAATAAAAACAGTTGTTTCAAGATGAACGAGAGGGATATTCCAAGTGTTCCCATTACAACATTAGCAGGAGTAGCCAGCTTAACAGACTGTAAGTAACTATCTACATTCTACTAATATGAGACTCGCGTTAGTAGTGTTGCATATTCCATGAGGATAATAGTCAAAACATTCATTAGTTCTTGATTTTTATCAATTTTTTGACACAAGATATTTGCTTATTAATTTTACTGTTAGATGTCATATTTTAATGACTACTGACTTATCATAATATTCATGTAATTTTAGCAATGTAAGAGATTGTCTATGAAGTACTGGAAATTAATAATCTTTCTACCTTTTCCTACAATTCGTTTTGAAAATGTGCTTTCTGTATATTTAAAGGTGTCAAAGGTAACCTATTACAAGTTGTTGTTGTTATCTATTTTTCATGAAAATTCTTGATGAAATGATACTGCAGGTATTTTATTGTGAGTAGTAATTAAGATTAAGTAAATTTTGAAATTAAAAAGAATGCTTTCTTTCTGTTTGTTTTTTAATATACAAATAACGATAAAATTATATTAATGTATTCAATATAAATACTAAGACCTAAAGTTATGCATGTAGTTCATAAATTTAATAACTTTGAGCACGGAATATGTATATTTCATGTTAATCTTAATAATTTACAGCATAATAAGAAAGTCAAACAAGTTCAAAATAGTAATAATTTTACTTTATTTGTATTTTAGGAATTGTTGGTTAGTTGAACATAAGTAATGCAATGTTCTCTTTCAGTATTACCTGTATTGCCACTTCCAACACCATTACCATCGACACTTAACAACAAATCTCAACTGTTTCACCCACTTGTGGCTGAGGAAGCAGCAAAATTACTGGCAACACGTGATAAGGATTTAGTCTCACAACTTCTCGAGTCTCTTATGCAAACATCAGTCCGGCATATGTAAGAAATTAAAGCATTATTACAGTACTAGGAATTGTTTAGAATAGAATTGGTTATTTCATAAAGTAGTATTATGAAACATTTAAATGTATTAGAATGACAATTCTTAACTTGCATTTATGGAATCACATGGGAGCATTGGCAAAATTCTGTGGATTTATGAGATCCACATGATTGATTGATCGTTTTGTTTGATAGTGCTTTTGCACATGCATAACTGCAACCAAATCAAGCACAAGAATTAACTCATGAGCATTTTTTTAATAGCAAATGAGCCAGTGGGTCACCTGATGTTAAGTGATCTCCAACGCCCATGAACATCCACAATACCAAAAGTGTCATGTATGTCGACCTTAAAAGGACAGGAATAGGGATTAGGGAAGGGAAGGGGGAATCTGGGTCTCCGGATATCTCACTTACCATACGAAATGCGACAGTAAACTGTCACTTTACGTTGGTTTTCTGTGAGACAGTGGTACTACCCCGGTCGAGCCGGCCCATTCATGCCGTAAACAAATATGTCTACAGAGTGGCTCTACCACTTTTAGAAGCTCTACCATTCTCGCATGGCAGCATACCAACCATATAATATTATTCACACTCAGATGTGATTTGGATTAAGGCAGCATCTATTAGTTGTAGAAAAAAGTTAATCATACCAATAGAATGAATGAATTGAATACTAGAAACAGTTCACTTAAAGTTGTAACCTAATTTTGTTTTAATAGAGTAAAGATAATGTTTGTTTAATAAAGCTATAAAAAATGTAGCTCTGTGAAAGACTTTTATTCATTATTTATTTATTATAATGAATATTTACATCAAACCAAACTTACATTTGCACATATGTTGGAAACATTGCCAACCAAAATTTTGTAATGTTTTCAGAGACTTGAAAGATGACAGCATACCAAATGCAGTTAGCCCAGCACCTCAACAACAATCAACACCTGAATTATTAAAGGCCATTTTAAGCATTAACCCCAATGTTTTTGATCAACAACAACAGAACCATTGGGGTAACAATTTACATTCATCTAAGTTCAATGGGATGTCGCCTTCAGGTTCTTATAATTATACATCACATAATGTTGTACCCTCAAGTCCGT
Source organism: Laothoe populi (assembly GCA_905220505.1). Classification (NCBI taxonomy): domain Eukaryota; kingdom Metazoa; phylum Arthropoda; class Insecta; order Lepidoptera; family Sphingidae; genus Laothoe; species Laothoe populi. The sequence goes on from HG992152.1 coordinate 11,737,746, forward strand.
CAACTCTTGGGACAGCAATACATTCTGCAACCATTCCAAACCAACAATTATTAGCTCCACCTTGTCAATCTTCACCCCATGTAAACATGGGGTCACCCCCTTCACAAGCAAGGCCAGGCAGTCAGGTGAATATCACTGCTCAGAATAATGTTTCTCCTGTATGGAACAGTGCAAACTCATCTAATGTTTACACAAATCCATTATCCAATACTTCATGTTCCACTCCACAAAATGGCGGTTTCTACAATAGTATAGTGCAAGACACCCGAAATTTTACTACCAGTATAAGTGAAGATAAAGATCCTTTGTCGATGTCGCCAAGGAATCAGTCGGAGCAACAAAGATTACATTTACAATCGCAGGATAAGGCATTTGAGCAAGGTATGCATAATTCATATTATATTTAGCTCGGATTATTGTAAAAAATTAGATAAAATAGATTTTCACATAATAATGAATATTTATAGATTAAAGGCATTTTTTAAATGTCACTACTTATTATTTTATTTTTATTACTTATTGGATTTCATTTCATTTTTTAGTGTATATTATCAATAGCAAAGTATTCCAAAAGGGAAACTGATGCTATAAAAAAAGTTGATTTTAGACAATTGTTTTGGGAATTAAGAAAATAATTGCTATCAATCTAGATAACTATATTTTTCTTAATGATGTCAATAATATGCATAGAATTATTTTAGACTATTCAGATGTATACTATTTATTGTATTTATACCTAGTTATTGATATAAGCAACTTATGCTATGTTACAACTTATGCTAACTGTAATAGACTACTGTAGCCAGCTAAGCCAAATAAAACTCAAAGAGCAGCCATTGTGAGCATAAATATTATAAAATAATTATTTATTATTTTTTTTAACTATGTCAATATATGTTAAGACAACACTTTTAAGGGACTACTGCGTAAAATTTCAATTCATAATCCATTTTTTATTCCTGTTCTTTTTGAATCGAGGAAGAAGTTACCCTTTTGATGTTCCCTATAACAAGTGGTAATAAGTTAATAGTATAATTAATAGTTAATTGTATAAAAATGTACACATGATAATTAATTTAAACATTTGTAGATGGTAATGTGGTGACAGGCCAGTCCCCGGCTCAGGCTAGTGTAGCGCCGTCACCGTTACGGCAGGAACCTCAAGTGCCTCAACCATCAATGGGAGCGCCATATGCGCCTCAACAGACGCAAGAAAAACAAGACATCAACAAGACTGTAAACACCAATAATAAATATCCTGTGGTGAAACTTGGACGTTTATCGGTAAGTTTGTTTTGAAGTTTATTCATCAATCATGTAAAAGCCGGCATCAGCATGTGGATCATCTAATGATGTGATCCCCCTCAGTCTTTAAATCGAAAATCTATACATAAAAAAAATTTAAAGTGTCGGTCTTTGATTTAGAAATGAAGACACACTTTAAATTTTTACGTCTGTACTTTGACTGAGCTTATCTTCTAAATGGCTGAACAAATTTTTCGGGATTTTCATCAACAAGTAGAAGACTTTTTAGAGAATTATCTATGATTCTTATAATCTTGGAAATATTTTTTGTTATTTGAGTAAAAATTGTAAAACTAGACAATAGGGGTGAGATTCTAATTAGGTATAAGAAACTAGCTATTAGTTTTTATGTTTCTTCTTTCTAATCTAATAAGTTATATTATTAATTTTGGAAACCATGTAAAGTCAGTTTGTAAAAATAATCCCAGACATAAAAACATTTATTAGTTGTTAACAATTTCATACAACTAAAAAGTCACCAAGCAAAGTATTCATTACGTTTGCAAAATTGAACACACAACAAATATTTTTTCACAGGAGGGTATGTTGAAAAAACACGAGTTCTCCCATGAGGATAGGTCTAGGAAAAATAGTACACTCGAGTCAGATTCTGATGATAACACACCTCTGAAAGCAAAATCCACCAACCATACTCCTAATGTGGATAAAGAGAGAGAAGCAATAGACATAGCTAGAGAGAAAAATTGGGAAGCTGTGAAAAGGAAACATGAAGAAGCTAGTAAGAAGGAGGAAGCTGAAGCCGCAATTGGTATTTATCATTTTTACTATCACTACTATCTTTAAATTACAGCTGCATACTGCTTATAAAATTACCTTTAAGAACAGTATCAATAACATATTATATGAAATTCACCATTTTATCTAACCATTTTGTTACAAAATAGCCTCAATATAGAATTTATAATTCTGATCCATTCAATATCCCCAATCAGTGAAATTCATTGCATTGTGTATGATAATAAATTTATGTGCTTATTATGTTTATTTTCATTGACCTATGCGTAGCTTTAGTTAACTTCTAACTCCAAGCACACATAAAAGCATGCAACGGTTTGTTGAAAGTGTACATTAATGTTACCAATAGAAATGTATGAATTTCATATTCATGATATACATATATTGATAAACATTAATCATGTTTTAAAAAAATCCAGTAGGATTATGAATGTATCTTACTTATCAAAGTTAAGGGTTAATACTTGTAAAATGAATGAAAAGAAATAATATTACTTGCTCATGGCTGATTTATTGAGGAATTAAGTGTATATGGATTTTACATACAATTCAATTTCGGTTGGTAATATCTTTATCAATTAGTTTATATTTATACTTACAAACGAAACAAACCTCAATAGTTATGCAATTATTAAACAAGTGGGGGTTACAACTCTGCCTACCCCTTCGGGGATTACAGGCGTGAGTGTATATATGTATGTATGTTATTAAACAATAAAAAACCGTGATAGTACATATATTAGGTATCATTGGTATTTTCCTGTAATTGTCTTTCTTTTCAAAAAGGTTTTAGCTAAATCAATTTAAAATTCTAACTCGCAGGTAAAGTTTAAGTTAATTAGAATGATTTTTATATCGTAATTATGTATTTTGTTTATATAATTACACTAATAATTTACAGTGCGACCTAAACTGCGCAAAGTGGAGCGGCGTTTGGTACCTGTTTTAGAAATGTTGTCAGTAGACGAATTAATGGAAACAAACACTTACCAACGATTCAACAAATTAATTGAATCAGTATTCGAAGCTATTGACGACGATATTTTAATAACAGATGAAATGGGTAAGGGATTATGTGATATTGTTTATTCGCCTGTACCGTGATTATGGCCATGTGACCGTGTACCTAAATCATTAAAAATGTACACATTTTCAGAGGGGACTGACATTCCCGAAGAATTATTATTACCGCGATACCAACTCCAAGAGTTGTGTGCGGAAGCAGCGAAATTAAAGAATCTTGGTGCTATGGAAGCGATACCTTCAGACAGATTAGTCAGATTATTAAATATATTGGAGAAAAATATTAGAGCGGCAGAGAAAATGTCGCTAGTGGGTGATCCTGTAAGTAACGTTGGGTAATATCAAGTGCCAAACATGTAATCATTTCGTGCAAGATACTAAATTATATTTTTTTAGGAGGACAGTGAAGAAATGAGACAGATATGGATAGAGTCTGCATTGGAGCGGGTCATGTGCGCGTCGGACGCCTGTCTCACATCTCTGTACATAATGACGTCGCCTAGCATGCCCAAGCGCATATTTTTAGAAGATGTTATAGATAGAATTATTATGTTTATAAAATTCCAACTCAACAACACCATTTACTGTGTTTACGACCCAGTGTATAGTATTCAGACGACATCTAAAAAGAAAGGTATGTACATCATATGTATAGTGTTTTTGATGCGAATTTTTTTTCTGTGTAATCGGCACGGATTTTCAGATTTTTGACTTATAGGCTTAAAATATATCCTTAAACCTTTATAGGCCGCTAGTTCCCAAGCACAATTTGCGTTCGAATGTGTATTACGCTAGAGGTGGTCCAAACCAAATAAGTCCTCAATTAAATTATTTTCGAGAAAAGTTCAAAAAGGATAGTAATGATAGTGTATATATGTAATGCTTAGAGTATTTAACACTGGAGACGCCATTGAGCGCTTACCCCGTTTGACAAATGTAAGAGCACGGTGCTCATACACGTTCTATAAAACTAGTTGCGCTTCGTGATCCGCCACTAAAAAAGTGACATCTCGTGCGAATGGAGCTCCTTGAAAATGCGAGCCTGTAGCGGTATTAACATGTAAAAATAGATCTGACACATCAAACTTACAAAAATACAACATTATTTTTCACCTGGACGTATTTTATTAAAGTAATATTATCCTTAAAAGCAACAAAACATATAATTTCTTAAAATTATCATCGGGTAATAAATGTTGCCAGGTTAAACTTTTAGCCACAGTAGTGCAAAATTTATTTGCATTCAATATCTAAAAAGCAAGTTGTTTTTTTAATATTCTATTTTAACTAGATGTTGCCCGCGGCTCCGCCCGCGCATTTTAACCTTCTATATTTTGCTATCCCACTTTTGCTATTTTTTCGAGATAAAAGTGGTCTTTGTCATTTTCTGATCCCTAAACTGCCACTATGCAAAAAATCATGTCGATCCCTTGCTCTGTGAAAAACTAAAGTATACAATGGGAACTGTACATTTATCCGGGATAAAAAGTAGCCTATGTGTTTTTCCAGACTATAATCTATCTCTGTGCCAAATTTTAAGTAGATCCGTCCAGCCGTTGTAGCGTGATTGGATATCAAACAACCATGCATCCATCCAAACATACGCAATTATAATATTAGTAGGATTTCTTTATTTATGCTTCCTTAACTTAATTTTTAATTTAAAAATATTAGGAGAGTTGACATATTGACTAAGTTTACAATTTCGTAAACTTTATTACACTGGCATTTTGGGTTGTTTATGTGGTAACACTGTCGTTTATGCAAGACTCAAATAGTGTTGTAGATAAACTTATAAAGGTTATCGATAAAATTACTAATCCATCTGGACTGTCTTCTAAACACATACTTTTAACGTAAATAGTTCTTACACACTAGGAATGTCACAAAATATACCAAAACCAGAATAAAGTATTTGTCAAAAAAATTTGATCCTAAAAATGTATCCAGTATATTTAAAAAATATTTAGGTATGAATTTTGGCGCCATTCATTTATTACGTAAGATGATGTAGGGGGGAGTCGATCATGTCTAACTTTTTCTTACAAGGGGTGGGAGGGAGTCTCAATAGTTCTTACGTAAGATCACACAAATGCGCAAAGTTAGGATTATACTTTGAAAAATCGCGGGCCATGCCTATAATTTGAAAACATGCAACTTAGATTTTTTTATTAACCGGTATGACTTGCCTTTTCACCCGGTTCCGGCTTGACGTCGACTTTTGGGACATTCAAGATCTATAATTAGTGTAAAATAAGATTGTCTCGGTAGCTCAGTTGTATCTGCATACGCGGTATGACCTCTGTGCGTGAGGTCGCGGGTTCGATACCACGGTCGGGTAAAATGATAATAGATTTTTCATCTTTATACTCAGTATCAGCCCGGCGCGGTCTGGAATAGTAACCGGTGTGGCGATAGATTCACCCCCATCACTTTATGGGACGGTAATAAACTCTCCGAAATGTCTCCATGTCTCCGAAATCCTCTTACACCTCTACCCGCCGATTCGGAGGTTACAGGTGTGAGTGCTTACTTATGTATGCATACCATCTTAATATAATCTTAATATTATAATACCATCGGGTGCAGTGTGGTCACTTAAAGGTGCCAGGATAACAAAAAATCTAAATCGACATGATCATGATTCTTCACGAGTTAATAAAATCATCTAATACATGTAGATCTGCCTGACTAATATTAGACTGCCTCGGTGGGGCAGTTGTAATTGGGCATGCGTTACGACTGCTGTGCTGAGGTCTCGGGTCCGAAGCCCGGGTCGGGTAAAGTGATATTGGGTTTTTCTATTTAGAAATTCTCAGTATCAGACCGGAGTCTGGAATTGTGCTCGGTATGGCGATAGGCTCGCCCCCTATCACATTATGGGACCGTAATAACTTCGGCGAAAAGTGAGTGTAATGGATACACCTTTGCTTACCCCTTCGCGGATTACAGGCGTGAGTGTATATGTATGTACATTTAGATCTCAGTTGCAGGCCAAAATTAGATTTTAGGATTTAGCTGTAAAATTAGCACTCGCTTGATGTGAATTGTTGTTTTCAATAGAGGACGCCACGCGTGCCCAGCAGTGGGTCGGTGAATATGTACTCAGTGTACGTATACATGACAACATTATTTTTATTATCATTAAGGTGCTTGCGTAATATTCGATGTTTTTAATATAATTTCGCTGTGTACGAGTACAACTAAAACGATTTTTTTTATCCTGACACGTCAAAGTGACCACATTGCATCCGATAGTAAGCGCAGTACTGTCCAAGTAGACTATCAAGTAGCGAGGACAAACATCCCTCGCAAAGTGACACAATCATTTCAGTCAGTCAGAAGCTTCTTCCCAGTACGCTTAATAAACCCGGCAATACAGGAAGTAGGGAACACGTGCGCTGGCAAACTTTTCCACGACTTGATGGTGCGGCTAAGATACAAATTCGCGAACCTCTTGGTTCAGGCCAGGGTAATAGACACCACGGTGTTGTAGCTCCGCAAGCCGGTACGCGTTACAGACGGTAGAACATGCTAAGCGAAGAAATGTCCCAGGGCAGTTGTAGCAGCTCTAAGCTGTTGGTCACGTCTGCATCATTAATAATGCGGATGGCCCATCGCTGCAATCCAGATCAACCATCGAGCAAGCAATTATCGGAACCATGACAGAGGTGGAAGCAGTATTCCATTCCCGGCTGTACCTGTGCTTTATATTAGCATCACGCTAATATACGCTAACCGGGCGTTAGAAATCGCCGCCGCAAAATGAAATCCGATATCTATACCTTAAGATCCTAACATCATTCTGCAGTGTCATTGGAACACCCTGAAAGTGGAGACTGGAGAAAAGGGGGATTTGTGGCATGAAAACGCGCACACCTATGTTTGCCTGGCATTGAATTCAATCCTATTCCTGATATCCTGCGAAAATATGAGACCTAGGGTCTGGTTGAGCTCAAATACAAGATCCTCGCGTCTCCGCATAGTGACCGCCCGGCATCCGGCTACTAGGCAGATGCTAGAGGGATGTAATAGCATAATATGCCTCCATGGATTCTATGCCTTTTCTCTCAAAAACAACTTCCACGCGGGCGGAGGCGGAGTCGGATTCTTAAAATGTTGTTCATTAATAGTAAGATTATTGTTACCTCATTATAACTTAGTCCTAAGTAATGTAACAACAGCTGGATATCCATTATAAATAAGGTATTTATTAATTATAAAGGCGTATTATTTAAAATTCATTTTCTAATTTTTTTTTTATTTTTGCTTATTTGGCTTGTATTTTTCTCACTATTATTACCTTTATTATCTTTACAGCATTTCGATTAAATTAGAAATATTAATTTACACTTTTTTAACTATACCTCCCTACTTCCCTTTCACGAAATCACACCCAGAGATTGCAAGAAAGCGATAGAAAAGATGATACACATAAAAAATAATCTTAAAACATTTCATCTGTATATATAAAAGAAGAAACTGACTGACTGACTGATCGATCAACGCACAGCCTAAACGGCTGGGGTTAGAGACTTGAAATTTTGACAGTAGGTACCTTTTATCACGTAGGCATCCACTAAGGAAGGGTTTTTGGAAATGCCACCCCTAAGGGGGTAAAATAGGGGATGAAAGTTTGTATGAAAATCCGTAATTTTTAAGTTAAACGCATGAATATTGGTATTTAGTATTGTATACCTTTTCTCTCAAACATGACCTCCACGCGGGCGGAGCCGCGAGCAACAGCTAGTAGATTATAATTGTTTTATTTTATCTATCGATAGATAAGGACAACGCTATCTATACCTCGTATCGACATTGCTACGCTCTACTGTTTTTACACAGTTGTCAATATATGACACTGTCAATACATTAGACACCAAGATAAATTTGTAACTGTGTGCATAAATTTGCCAGTGTTGTATGAAATGGTGTAGTGTGCGTGCGTAGCGACGTGATTACATTTTGCATTTGTGTGCACATGTTTATTTGTAGGTGTACGAAGCCCCCCACCGACATTGCTGAATTTTTTGTTCAAGATTCGAGCGTAATGGCGTCTCCTTTTGGTTGCCTACTCTAAGATGTAATGTTAGGCGGTAATTCAAAGCAAAATAGTCAGTTTTTTTTATCTCGTGTAGCGAGACTATCCTCGATCGATAACTATACCTCGCTTCGTAACACCACCAAATTTCATTACAATCCGTTCAGCCGTTTAGTCGTGAAGAGGTAAGAAACAAACAGAGTTACTTTCGCATTTATAGTATTTACCACTCACGTCCCAATGGAACATCGGTGCTCCACAACACTGGCAACACACTCGCCGTTTTTACATACTATTTTCAACTTTAATGTTATGTAAATAAAATTGATTTTGGCTTCTATTTACTCCGTACTACTTTACTTTTTTAATATCCTTCCGGACTCCAGGGGTTAATATGGATTTCTAAAAATAATGCATACTGTTAATAAGCGTATTAAATTGTATGTAATATGTGAGTGTATTGAATATAAGCAATCTTGCCTAATATAATTTTAAAATACCTCTAATGTTGCTCTAATGCAACTTATGTCCTAATATAATAAATTTTTAATTAAAATCCAAAAAAATAATTATTAATGTATACAATATGCATTTTACAGATTTAAAAAAACGAATCTAAATATCTCATGCACCCTTATATAGTTCAAGTATTGGCTGGCGTTTTAGTCATTTATCTTTATTACAGTGTATGTGATAGGTGATGTTGTGATGTGTGTAACAGTGGATGGTCGCAAGCGGCGCGGCGGCGGATCGTCGCACGCGTCGCGTCGGAGCGGCGGTGGCGGCGGCGGCGGGTCAACGCGTGCGGTGCGTGAGTTGTACACGCACGCGCACGAAAGCGTGTCGCTGCTGGCGGAGTTGTTCGGCGCGCATCACCTCACCGACACCACGGTGCTGCACGCCTCCACCGTCGGCGTGTCGCCCTTCTTCGTAGAGAACGTCAGCGAGCTGCAGCTGGCCGCGCTCAAACTCGTCACCACGGTCTGTACTCACTACTCAATACTCCCTACTCAATACTAACTACTCAATACTTACTACTCATTACTCAATACTCACTACTCAATACTCACTACTGACTACTCAATACTCACTACCAACCTTTGCCAATCTGTATATATAAAAGAAGAAGCTGACTGACTGACTGACTGACGATCAACGCACAGCCAAAACGGCTGGGGTTAGAGACTTGAAATTTTGACAGTAGGTACCTTTTATGACGTAGGCATCCACTAAGGAAGTGTTTTTGGAAATACCACCCCTAAGGGGGTAAAATAGGGGATGATAATTTGTATGAAAATCCATAATTTTTGAAGTTAAACGCATGAATATTGGTGTTTTGCCTCTCAGTTAAAAATAAAAACTATATATTTCAGGATCTTTGAAACTTCTACCCCTATGGGAGTAAAACAGGGGAATAAAGTTTGTATGAACTCTTTTATCGGGGGTGTATTAACAATCCTACTAATATTATAAATGCGAATGTTTGGATTGATGGATGTTTGTTACTCAATCGCGCTACAACAACTCGATGGATCTGGGTGATATTTGGCACAAAGATAGATTATAGTCTGGAATAGCACATAGGCTACGTTAATCGCGGAAAAATGTACGGTTCCCATGGGATAGTTTTGTTTTTGTTTTAGACAGAGCAAGGGATCCATATGATTTTTTGAATAGTGGTAGTTAAGGGACTACTTTTTATACCAGAAAATGCACGGTTCCTATGGGATAGCATAATACAGGAAGATGTAATAGCTTAAGAGGTCTCCATGGATTTTATACCCTTTCTTCTAAAAATAACCAACACGCGGGCGTAGCCGCGGGCAAAATAGCATACTATAGAGGCAAGTGGACAATTCGTATTTCCAACTCCTCCCTATATTTCTATTTGATTAATTTCGTTGCGGGATAAAAGACAGTTCAGTATTTCCAGAGACTCGCCGAGTTTCACTACTCGGAGTCGAAAGAATGCGTGCCATTCGATCGATGCCGTCGATCCTGGCCAAATATGAGTTACAATGGCGGGTGTGTGGGCGGGATAGTCTCTTACCAACCTTCGTCTAACTTCAAAACAAGACAAAACAATAATTAATTCAAATAAAAAAAAAGATATTTAGAAATGAAACTATCGTCGAAGTGTACCAGTATTATGGTATCAGTGATGCGTAAATGTCTTAAGTGTGTAATCTGCATCTTGACGCCACAAAAGTAATTACTCCCTAATGAAATCAATTATTGGAACATCACTTTCATACTGCATAAACTGGAATGGGATTATGTGTTTAATGATTCCAAATTATGAATCCAATATTAATTAATAAACAATACAATAAAATTATGAACCAATATTTAGCAGCACAATTATCTTGATATTTTTAAACATAAATGCCGTTCATAACTATCGATTCAAACACTGCCTTGAATTAACAAACTCGATTGATACTAATACATTCATAGTTTAATATCTATTTAACAGTAGGTAGCGGCTTTGCTGTGCCCTGGCATTGCAAAATTCTATGGGCGGCGGTGACTACTTACCATCAGGTGGCCCGTCTGCTCGTCTGCCTATCGAGGAAATAAAAAATATATATTTGAAATTGTCTATTATTCCGCTCCCCACAGCTGCCCTTCTAACTTATTGCCAACAGTGTAGAAAACAGCTTTGACTTGTTTCAGATATTCACAAAATACGAACCACATCGGCGGCTGTTGTTGGAGGACATCCTGGCGTCGATAGCACGTATACCCAGTTCTAAGCACAACCTCCGCTCGTTTCAACTGAGCACCGACCAACACATACAGATGCTAACGGCGCTGGTGCTGCAGCTGGTGCAGTGCGTCGTCACGCTGCCGGAGTCACTCTGCAAGTCCCAAGATAAAGATAAAGAACACGCCGAATCGTCAGACAACAAAAAAGTAAGACAAACTTATAGTACGCGACAGCTCGACATGACAATTTTCTAGTGATGTGGCAAAATGTAGCAGTTAGTTTATATCGATATTTATTTTATTGCAATGCAAAAAAATAAGGTTTATTATAAGTAACATATTTTATAATAATATTTTATTCATCACAATCAATATCAATTATGGGCGATTTTAATTGTTTATTGGGTCCTGCTAATTTCGATTCGGATTGTATTCTGGGCAAAGTTCTAAAAAGCCGGTGTAAAACGCAGCCATATCCAATGTCTGATTGACAGGGTAATTATAATAATTGTCTTTCCGTTTAATGTCACAATTTTCTAATACTTTTCAGATTAATTCTCGTGCTTGAGAATTAATTATTGGTTTTTTGTTTTAACACGTGACGAGGAAGCGACCAGTCATTTTAATACACAACGACACAATGTGAGCGAGACCGATATCGATAAATGCGGTCGATGCGCACTCGTGCGTCGTTCAGCGCTACGACTAAGACGTCGCGGGCGATGTGCGGGGTGACCCCTCCCCCGCGCCTCACCTCATACCCCAATTGCCATGTCGACCTGTCGCGAACTATACATACCTATTATTGGAATCAAGCTTAGCAAATTTCATTAACGGCAATACAAAATATTGGTGGATTTCCCCGAACTAATGTGGGAAATAATTTTTTTATTGCTAACAAACACTCCTAAAATGTTTTTTGGGCAACATATTCAGTGCAATTGTTTTATTTCCAGCATATAGATAAAGACCTTACGATAATATCGAAATATGAAGCGGCAATCAGCGTGGGTGGTACATTCCTGACGTCATTCCTGAACAAGTGCCGGAGTCGATCGGAGGAGGTGGACTTTAGACCTCTGTTCGAGAACTTCGTGCACGATCTACTGACCACAGTCAACAAACCCGAGTGGCCTGCGACTGAATTGCTGCTTAGTTTACTTGGCACAATGCTTGTGAGTATTTTTACGTATATTTGTCCTCTATAATAATACTAGCCCTGTATTAAACATTGTCCCACTGCTGGGCACGGGCCTCCTCTACGAATGAGAGGGGTTAGGCCTTAGTCCACCACGCTGGCCTAATGCGGATTGGTAGACTTCACATACCTTCGAAATTCTTATGAGAATTCTCAGGTGTGCAAGTTTCCTTACGATGTTTTCCTTCACCGTTAAAGCAAGCGATAATTAATATTTAATACACACGTAACTTTAGAAAAGTCAGAGGTATATGCCATTTGGGTTTTGAACATACGACTTACGTTATGACAGACCGTACCGCCACCAACTAGGCTATCGCTGCTTTCCTGTCGTTTATATCCATGCAAAAAGATCTTTTTCATCACTTAATACCTAAATCGAAAGTCAATTAACACTTTCACTGTGGCGCAGACTCAGTTCCAGACTCCGGGCTAATATCACTTTATCTGACCAGGGAATCGAACCCGAGACCTCAGCAGTCGTAATGCATGTCCAATTACCACTGTGCCACCGAGGCAGTTTTAAATACTGGCTATGTAAATACTATGTGTCACAGGTGAAATACATGTCGGACAAGTCTATGGAGATGTCGGTGCGAGTCGCGTCGCTGGAGTACCTCGGGCTGGTGGCGGCGCGGCTGCGGCGGGACTCCGTGCACTCCCGCGCCAAGCTCGCCACCATGGACCACGTCATACGGGACATACGCGCAGAGGAGGAGAAGGACGGCAACCAGGGACAGGTATACCACACTACACACTACACCACACTACACAGTGCACCGGGCCGTCTTACTATCGATATGTGATATCGATATCGACACTTGACACATACAAACCTATTGGTATGTTTCATCACCATATGGCTAAAGCAACGACTGTATAATGTTAATAGACTTGTTTAAGCGTATTATTACCTAAATCAAGATTTCCCTGCAGGGTTTAACTTCCGGCCTCGACGAAGACGAAGAGAGAACGGAGTTTCTCCAACGCGTGTTATTAGATTATCTAGCTATAAACGGTCAGAAAGACCAAGCCTGGAACTGTGCTCGACATTTTTATATTACACAGTGGTATAGGGATATGGTTGTTCAGCCTAAAAGCAGTTCACCTACCAAAAGACCTAAAAGTAAAATAAAAAAACGACACAAGGAGGACTCTACAGACGAAGAGTCCGACCTCGACGATGATAGTGACGGTGGATTGAAAGAATCTAAATCTGACAAGAAACACAGCTCCAGTGCGATCGTGTCCGCTGAAAAGTATAAAACTATAGAGAGACGTAAAAACTTCTTTCTCGAGAAAATAAGACCGTTCAGGTACCAGGGCGGTACGCAGGTGCAAGTGATGCAGTCGTACATAGACTACGGCGGGGCCGAGTTGATCTCGCAGTACCTGGCGTCGAAAAGATCGTTCTCGCAGAGTTTCGATAGGTATTTGAGAAAAATATTGGTAATATTGTGCGAGAACACGATCGCGATCCGCACGAAGGCGATGAAGTGCCTGGCGATGATAGTGGAGGCGGACCCGTCGGTGCTGGCGCGGCCCGACATGCAGATCGGCGTCAACCGCTCCTTCCTGGACCAGTCGACGGCGGTGCGCGAGGCCGCCGTCGACCTCGTCGGCAAGTTCGTGCTCAGCAGGCACGACCTCATCGACAAGTACTACGGGATGCTCTCCAACAGAATATTGGTCAGTTCTTTTGCCTTTACTTAATATTATAGTATGACAGCCTCCGTGGCGCAGTTGGCGAGTAGCCGGCTGTGAAACAAGAGGCCGTGGGTTCGATTCCCACACCGAGACAAATTTTTGTGTGACAGACAGATATTTGTGTCCGGGGTCTGAGTGTTGTGAGACTGAAAGTCTCTCGTAGTCCCTGATACCCACCACACAAGACTCGTATCTTAGTGTAGGGTTGGGGCTATGTGTGTGACTGTTCAGTGTTATTTATATTCTACTCATATACTTTACTCATTTAGTAGTAACTATGTCAAATTCAATGTTGTCCTTCCTGTCACATGATAGGATAGAAACTAAATTATATTTTTATAATTTATCCTAATAATATAAAGCTGAAAAGTTTATTTGCATGGGCTTATCTAAGAAACTTCCAAGTGTGATCTGAAAAAAGCCAGATTATTGTGTAACCTGGAGAAGTGACCATAAAAGATAGGAATATGGTTATAGGCTATCATACACCTCATTATAGCTCATGGTTCCGAAGTAAATGGCTTTCACGGAGGCAATATCGCGAGCAATAGCTTGTTACCCTAAAAATGTTCATTTTTTTACGACTAAAATTTGCCTACCTTAATTTCAACTTAAACTCTTTTCTTTCAGTCAGCTATAATTAATGTTATTCCAATATAACTGTAAAACCAACAATACTTTAAGCCAGCCTACCGTATTAAGTTCTTTTAATTTACATTAACCCTGGACACAAATCAGACAGATATTTGTGTCCGGGTTCTGGGTGTTGTGAGACCGAAAGTCTCTCTAGGTCCCTGATACCCACAACACAAGACTCGTATCTTAGTGTGGGGTCGGGGCTATGTGTGTGACTGTTGGGTGTTATTTATTATTATTTATTACATTAATTGTATGTTTAAACACAATAACAACGTTTTTAGGACACTGGTGTATCTGTGCGGAAGCGGGTGATAAAGATTCTGAAAGATATATGCATAGAGTGTCCCGAATTCCCGAAGATCCCCGAGATATGTGTGAAGATGATCAGGCGGGTGAATGATGAGGAAGGCATCAGGAAGTTGGTGATGGAGGTGTTCCAGAACATGTGGTTCAGTCCGTGTGCGGGCGCCTCCCGGCCCGGAACGCTCGACCTCACCGCCGCCGCCGCGGACCCGCTCGCCAGGAAGGTGCTCAACATCACCGACGTCGTCATCTCCTCCAGGGACATCGGCCTCGAGTGGTTCCAACAACTGTTGATGAGCGTGAGTTAAACTCACCACTCACTCACTCACTCACTTGCACACACAGTCACACATACGCTCACTCACTCACTCACTTGCATTCACACTCCCTCACTCACTTGCATACACACTCACTCACTCACTTGCACACTCACACACTGACACATTTACTAACTCACACATTCATTCACTCACTCACTCGTTCCTACGTCCTAATTTGTTGTGAAACTCCAACTCTAAATATGATTGGCTGCTCGGAAATTTCATTACACAGATTTTCTGAATAATATTGTAGGCGACACGATTTTGTTTTATTTTAATCAACAAGCTACATTACCTAAAACCTATTATGGAAAGATTTTTATGAATCCGAACAAAAAAAGAAAATTAGACATTCAAATCTGCTGGAAGGAGTAATTGTCGAATGACAGTAAAAGCCGTGACGTCAACTCTCAAGATGGTTATTATCATGCGAGGAAGATAGTGAGATGTTCCCACTACGAACCCATTTTTACTCATATTGTGAACTCATATTTCAAGCTATTTTGATTCTGTTTTTACAAAAGGGTTTCTTTTGCGTATTATATCAGTTGCATATCGAATAATGTACAAAATAAAACACAGGCAACTATCCTATTAACGCGCTCCCTTGAAATCTTTAACTTGTATTAATAATTAGGTGGTTCGTTAACAGTTAAAACGTCCCATCGCGAACTATCATGTTATTATATATTTATCAAATTATAATCATTAGGTAGAAGTAAATAATATCCTGTTTATTTACAGTTATTTAAACCCAAGGAAGATAAAGACGACTCAACAAAAATTATATATCAACCCCCTAAATCACTCTTAGTTGCGTGTCAACAAATCGTAGATTGCCTTGTTGAGAGTTTACTTCATTTGGAAGAGACAAGCACAGATGGTAAGGAACATTCAATTCTATTTGGAACAAAATCATTACCTTTTTTTAAATATTAATGAAACGTTTTTTTTTCAGGCACTGGCTCTTCCCAACGCATTTTAGCTTGCCTTTCCACTCTGCATTTATTTGCAAAAATTAGGCCTCAACTACTAGTTAATCACGCACTAACACTTCAACCGTATCTTAGTTTAAAGTGTCAGGTAAGATAATTTATCACTGTTAATAATTACATCACAATATTTAAAATTAAAATATTTTAATAATTGTAATAATATGAGTCAATATCATTATATTATCATAGCTCTATGGATTTAAAGAAAGCCAGCCTGTTTGATTCATTATGTAGGTTACCGTAGACGGACCCTGTAAAAATTTGTTGGGATGCCCAAATGGAGGGTTAAGATTTTTTGTAAAGACCCGAACGTCTTTCGGAACCCCGGGGCCCCGTATCACTGATGCGGCTGATATCAGCGGTATCAACAATATCTGATTTGATTATAACGAGTTTATATTTGGTTATTCGCTGATTTGATTATATAGAGAAAAACCAAGTGTTTTTTAATTATCTTATAATAAAGTTGACTGTCGTCAACTTAACCAACCCTAATTACATCATGTCGAAATAAAATATAAGACGCTTCGCTACAAAAATCTCACGCTGTACATAAAAAAGCATTATTATTATACTAAATCGATACCTCAAATGTACTGTGATCGAGGTTAAAATTGAGTAATGTGAACTAGTGATGCTCTAATTGGACGAAACTGCGCTTACCATCCGGTGCAGTGTGGCCACTTTGTCGTGCCAGGATAAAAAAATATATTCTGTTTTACAGAACCAATACGAACAACAGATAATGTCGACGGTGGCGTCGACGCTGGAACTAGTCGTGCCACTGATGGAACACCCTAGCGAAGTGTTTCTAGCGCAGTTGGAGGAAGACGCGGTGAAGTTGATACTGCAGCGGGGGCAGCTCGTCATAGCGTCGTGTATAGCGTGTCTCGCGGCCATCGTCAACAACCTCACACACAACTACAAACTCATACGGGACGTATTCAACAAATACCATGGTGAGTTACCAACACTAGCTGTTCCCTGCAGCTCCGCCCGCGTAGAACTTATCTTTATATACATAATTCTACTGTACGTGTGTATGTCACTGAACTCCTCCTAAATGGCTGGACAGATTTGAATGATTTTTTTTGTATGCGTTTGGGTGGCGCCCTGGATGGTTTAGATTCACAAATCAGCACGGTCCGCTAAGTACTACTTATACAATTCCATCTCTCACAACTATTCTTTGCATACAGATATTATGTAACCGCCGCCCATAGACTTCTGCAATGCCAGGGCACAGCAAAGCCGCTGCCTACAATTTTCATATTACAGTATACTCGATGTTTATATTGTGTTAAATATTTATATGAGTGCATATCACGATTCCTTTAGGGGCGACCACTTCACCTTAAGTATTCTGTAAACAAAGTGTGAAAGAGTGATTTAAATGTTATTTCATGTCTTTTCATTTGTAGGTATTCTTATCCAGTGGAAACAAAGTTGGCAAAGGAACCCCGAGATGACGCGGGCGCTGCATTCAAGGCCTTATTTTCGACGGGCGCTATTCATCGTGGGGCTTTTGTTGCGGTACTTTGACTTTACCGATATAAAAGTCATAGAAGGTCTTCCAGTAAGTTTTACCAATATCTAGAAGTTTGCATTATCTTTCACAATATAATTATATCAGTAAAAAAACACTTTTGTTACAGCACGATATAAAAGAGCAGGTGTACTCAACATTAATGTTTTTTGTGGGGCTGGAAGATGAAGACTTTGTTTCAAACACGCTGAAGGCTCTGGGTTCGGTGTGCGTGAGACACTACGAGTTTATGTTGCGGCCTGAACTTAAAGAGTTTTACCACCAGCTGCTCACATCGGACTTAGCGCCTATAGAAATGAAGGCAGACGTACTCAGGAACATTGAGATGTACTTACAAGAGGAGGAGCAGAGGATGATCAGACAGGATAAAGAATGTGAGTAATGTCAGCTTAGACAAACAATCTTTTGGTTATAATAATAATACTAGCCCTGTATAAAACATAGTCCCACTGCTGGGCACGGGCCTCCCCTACTAATGAGAGGGGTTAGGTCTTAGTCCACCACGCTGGCATAATGCGGATTGGTAGACTTCACATACCTTCGAAATTCTTATGAAAATTCTCAGGTGTGCAGGTTTCCTCACGATGTTTTCCTTCACCGTTAAAGCAAGCTATAATTAATATTTAATACACACGTAACTTTTTTTTACAAAAGTTAGAGGTGTTTGCCATTTGGGTTCCGAACATACGACTTTGGTCTTGATAGTCCGTACCGCAACCAACTAGGCTATCGCTGCTTATTGGTTTTAAGTGTTATTATACAATTGACAGTATTTTGTGTTTCTTTATTGAAGGGTCGAAGCGATCGAAACACGAGAACCTGAAGGAGATGGGCGACGTGTCGTCTGGCATGGCGTCGACGGTGATCCAGCTGTACCTGAAGGAGATCCTGTGCTCGTCGCTGCACCCCAGCACGGTGGTGCGCTCGGCCGCCATGAAGGTGGTGCAGCTGGTGCTGGCGCAGGGGCTCGTGCATCCTGTACAGGTAAACAAACAAACAAACATACTCACTACTCACATATGAGTCGTATAAAACCAAAGTCGGCAAAGTAGGCAGTTGTAAATATATGGCAATATATGAAATTAAACACTCACGCCTATAATCCCCGAATAGTAGAACCAGTAGGTACACCTACTTTCGCCGAATTTCAGTCCCATAATGTAACAGGGAGCAAGCTTATCGTCTTACCGGGCACAGATTCCAGACTCCAGGATAATACTGAGAATATCTAGATAGAAAAACCCAATATCACTTTACCCGACCCGGGGGACGAACCCGAGACCTCAGCTCAGCAGTCATAACGCATGCGCAATTACAACTGCGCCACCGAGGCAGCCTTAAAATCTGCATCGACTATTGCAATATTTATAATTAAAGACGGCTGGAAACCCTTCTAAAACACAAAACAAAAGTTGCTTTAGAACCAGAGTCGGCAATATTTCACTATCCACCAAGCAGTAGCATCTGTCGAGTCAACAATCCTATTTATCATGTAGTTAATGACAATCAGAAATAGCCAACTTGGCAGGAGTACGGGAGCAAAAGCGGTTATTTACCTTAGTTGGATTCAAACTCACCAATCTAGAAAATTTAATAAGGATTTTCACCATTAAGCTTAATTTTTTGATCAATGTTGTTGTAATTGATTAATCTAAATAATATATCTTCTCAGATTTAAGTAAAATATTCAGCATAATTGTCTTTTAACTAAAATTAGACAAAAACGTTCCTTTTGATGAAAATAACGAGTTAATTTTTTTTATCAAAAATAACTCTCCTCAACATATCTAGAGTAGTGTTAGTTCCCAACATTTAACTTTGTACTTTATTCGATATGCAACTGAATATAATTTGTAAAAGAAACCCTTTTGTAACCGCAGAATCAAAATTGTTTTCACAATATTTATTTTAAATATCGGTATGAGCAAAAATGGGTGCATAGTGAGAATATGTCACTATCTCCCTCGCCCAATGGCACAGTAATGGCCATTCTGAGATGTGACGTCACATCTCATATCATGTATCCATTTACTGTTATTTGACTACTAGCTGTTGCCCGCGGCTCCGCCCCCGTGGAGGTTATTTTCGGGAGCAGAAGTATCAATGCAAGGAGTTGTCTTCTGCACTGAGACACCTATAGCGATCGTCCTGAATCTCAGGTGTTGTGACTGTCTAGATGGCTATACAGGCACAACTCCTAACTTAAACTTCTAGCACTCCTTATAATACCCTGGGATCACTCCGTAAGTGTCGAAGAAGGCCACCGCGGGGTTTTAGCTGGTAGTGTCCGGTTGGGTGTACATAAGTAGTAGGGACTCGGCCCAGCGGCAGCCCGGATAGCCATCATCCGGGTGAGGGGGTGCTGGGTCGTAAGACCGGCTAGTCCAGTATAACCGTTTTATTCTCATTCCATTTCCCCCCAAAGCGGACAGCAGTAATAAAATGCTTTCCCCGCGACAAAAAAAAAGTGTTGTGCCTGATGCTTGAGATTACTTTTAAAGAATACCTCATAAGTTAACTCCTCACTTCGCCCTTTAAGGGATGATTTGTAAAAACGTTGAAACACGTATTTCTTTATTTTTTACCAAAAGCCTAAATATGAATTTTCAGATTGATGATTCCCTAAGTTGAAGTATTACGGATTGCCCATACAAACTTTTAACCTCTATTTCACCCCTTTCAAGATATTTTTTTGAGACAAAAGATACCCTATGTCCTTCCCTAGGATATATTCTATCCCTCTACTGAATTTCATTAGGATTCGTTAACCCGTTTAGTCATGAAAAGGTAAGAAACAGACATACAAACAACAATATTAATTTTGCTGCGGAGATATTTTAAAACTGTTATATCTCCTAAGACATTCATTGAAATCAAATGATGTAAAGGGTTGACGTGTTCAAAATTAAATACTTGTGATGAATAAAGTATTTATTTTGATAAGGATTAATACCATGTTTATAAAAACCCCTTTCCAAATAATGCATTGTTTCAGAACAAATTCGATAACCATTAAAAAGGTTATAGTGAGCCAACCGAAATAGATTGACATATGCTATCGCGGACTTTTTTTTAGAACTTTTTAAGAGGAACAATTTCGTCGTACCTGATTGTTATGTAACTTTAACCGTTAACGCAGCGTGCGCAACGGAAGCTCTCAAAAGGAATCAATTTTCCCCGTTTTTGC
Organism: Laothoe populi; assembly: GCA_905220505.1. NCBI lineage: Eukaryota > Metazoa > Arthropoda > Insecta > Lepidoptera > Sphingidae > Laothoe > Laothoe populi. Next base: position 11,758,475 of record HG992152.1, read on the forward strand.
AACATTTTTCATTGCTGCTCCGCTCCTATTGGTCATAGCGTGATGTTATATAGCCTATAGCGCTCGTCGATAAATGGGCTATCCAACACTAAAAGATTTTTTCAATTCGAACCAGTAGTTCCTGAGATTAGCCCGTTCAAATAAACAAACAAACAAACAAACAAACAAACTCTTCAGCTTTATATAATAGTATAGATTACCCCTTCCAGGAGATTTGAATGGCGTCTAATTTACTTATTTTTGTTCTATTTTTGTAACTTATTTTTAAAAAAAATAAAAATTGTGACAGCGTAATACAAAATTGTTTATATTATTTAAAAAAAACGGGATACGTCAAAATGTGGCCTTAAAGTGTTGACTTAGAGTTAATGATTTTATTATTGAGAATATCTTTATTAATATGAATTTTATGAAGAAAATGGAATGTATTTTGTTGTAGAGAATTTAATTGCCTACAAAGTTGCTCTTATAAGTTTTTCTTAAATCCGCATACTTTATGAGATAAGAACTCTCGTATTTTTTCTCCAAAGCATTTTTGTACATCGCTTTGCTACATCCTATTGCTGGAAACTGGCGTAAATAATCCCGGCGATTTTTTCTTTTTAAAAGTTTTCATCTTTAAAACCTTTTAAATACGCATCGCATTTTCTTCCAATTTCAGATTGTTCCATATTTAATAAGTATGAGTACCGATTTGGAAGTGACCGTCTCACACACAGCTGACAAAAATCTTCAAGAAATAGATAAGAAGTATCCTGGATTCATTCACATGAAAGCACAATTAGGGATCAAACTATCATATCAACTGCAGAAAATATTACAGTCTAACATGGAGAATGGTGTTATACGAGGTTTTAGGTAAATGTCGGCCTTTATTGCTGTAGTTTTTATAATTAAATATGTATTACGGGTTTCAATATATTATTGTAATTTCAGGAAAAAGGATCAGGACGATTTACCAACTTCCCTTAATGGTTTTTTGTATTCGTTATTGCGAAACACTCGACCACAACGAAGAGCACTTGTGTTGTCACTACTGAAACAATTTGATGATGTTTCTGTAAGTAATCGACAATATGATGTATTGTGATTATTAATGGTTTCTTATATTTACGCGAATATTATACATTAAAATAAAACGAATTTTACGGATTATATCGCGGTTTATTTTACTTTTTTTTAAACAGCTATATAATCCGTAAAATTCGTTTTATTTCAATGTGTTGTGATTATTCTTGTGTTGTTTTTGTGACATTGTTTTAATTCCACAGACCGCTCCATTGGACCAAATGTTGTACCTGGCCGACAATTTAAGCTACTTTCCGTATCAAGTACAAGACGAACCACTGTTTATTATACACCACATCGATATAATTATTTCTACATCGGGATCAAACTTACTGCAGCATTTTCGTGAGGTAATTTATTATTAGCAGTCCCTGAATTTTTTTGTTTGGGTGTACCATGTGGCGTTCAAGTAGTTAAATCTAGTCTTAATATAAATCAAGACATAAAATCTAAAATCACTCAAAAAACACAATATTAAGTGGCGGCAAGTCGTTGTACTTTAGATTTGAATGGCGACTTTCACCAATATTTTGTAGTTGTTTTGACGATATGTATCGTTTTTATCTACAGTATATCATACAATGTTAGTGTTAGTCAGCTTTTCAACTATTTATTTTGATTTCAATTAATATCAGCTCTTGTATAGTTAATCATATATTGTTTTATTTGTTGCGTCATGTATCGTTTTACGTCAGAGAAAAAGTACAAAGCATTGTATAAGTATCATAAATTCAAAGCAGACAATTATACAATGGTCTGTTTTGCTTTTTTTTTGTATAAATGTTACTCAACACAATAAAACAAAATATCTTACGACAATTGAGGCGTGTAAAAGCAAAACCAAATGAGTGTCAAAACACCTATACCTATTTAATGTTGGTGGGTATACGATAGTGAAATAATTAAAAAACATGAACAGATATAAATGTTTTAAAATAGAGTTTGATGAAATCGGCAAAAAATATAAGACTGAGGGGGATTTGAATTTGAGAGTTGGACGGAAGCGTATTTGCTTTTTCTGAAATTGACAGCTTCTTCGTAAAACTTCCTTAGTTCGTTCTGCATGATGATGTCTGTATGAACTAAACACACAAAAAATTAAAACCACACACGCACTCAACTTACAATGAAGACTGACGGATTCGCCACGTTTATTTGAAATGACGGTCGTTTGTGACTGCAGCGGATTTGTTTCTAACAATTTTGAGATCGAAGCGAATTTACATTTTTAAAGTCAATATTTTCTTGTGATACATCTGAATATACACAAGTATATTTTAACGTTATTATAGTTGTTTTTAAGTGCTAGAAATTGTTACATTTACAAAAATATCGATTTTAGTTTTTTTAGTGCCTTGATAGGCAGACGGGCCACCTGATGGTAAGTAGTCACCGCCGCCCATAGACTTCTGCAATGCCAGGGCACAGCAAAGCCGTTGCCTACCATTGATTTTTTTTAGTGCCTGGATAGGCAGACGAGCAGACAAGCCACCTGATGGTAAGTAGTCACCGCCGCCCATAGACTTCTGCAATGCCAGACCACAACAGCCGCTGCCTACCGTTATGATTGATGCTTATTTGTATTTACACCCCTCTATTGTAGAGGTATACGGTATTTTTAAGAACCTCGTTTCCCACCCATCCCATCACGAGTTCAACATATTAAGACGTACATAATGCATGCAGGGGTTGAACAAAACAAGCAGTGAGGAGAAGGAAGCACTGGACGAGGAGGAAGACGACGAGGAAGCAGAGGCGCTAGTGGCGCGCTTGCCGGAGTGCACGCGCGCGCTGAGGGACGCCATGCGGCAGGCGCGCGGCTGTCTGCTGCTGCTCGTGCTCAAACAGCACCTCAAGCAGCTCTACGGCTTCACAGACGCGTCAGTACCCACTCACTGTACCTACACGCTTACATCCAATAGGAGGCGGGACTGCTGGTGCCACAGTCGCCACAGTCAGCTGCTGCTCGTGCTCAAGCAGCTCTACGGCTTCACAGACGCGTCAGTACCCACTCACTGTACCTACACGCTTACATCCAATATGAGGCGGGACTGCTGGTGCCACAGTCGCCACAGTCAGCTGCTGCTCGTGCTCAAGCAGCTCTACGGCTTCACAGACGCGTCAGTACCCACTCACTGTACCTACACGCTTGCATCCAATAGGAGGCGGGACTGCTGGTGCCACAGTCGCCACAGTCAGCTGCTGCTAGTGCTCAAACAGAACCTTAAGCAGCTCTACGGCTTCACAGATGCGTCAGTACCCACTCACTGTACCTACACGCTTACATCCAATAGGAGGCGGGACTGCTGGTGCCACAGTCGCCACAGTCAGCTGCTGCTCGTGCTCAAGCAGCATCTCAAGCAGTTCTACGGCTTCACAGATGCGTCAGTACCCACTCACTGTACCTACACGCTTACATCCAATAGGAGGCGGGACTGCTGGTGCCACAGTCGCCACAGTCAGCTGCTGCTCGTGCTCAAGCAGCATCTCAAGCAGTTCTACGGCTTCACAGATGCGTCAGTACCCACTCACTGTACCTATACGCTTACATCCAATAGGAGGCGAGACTGCTGGTGCCACAGTCGCCACAGTCAGCTGCTGCTAGTGCTCAAACAGAACCTTAAGCAGCTCTACGGCTTCACAGATGCGTCAGTACCCACTCACTGTACCTACACGCTTACATCCAATAGGAGGCGGGACTGCTGGTGCCACAGTCGCCACAGTCAGCTGCTGCTCGTGCTGAAGCAGTTCTACGGCTTCACAGATGCGTCAGTACCCACTCACTGTACCTACTCGCTTACATCTCATCCCATCCCTTCCACACCAGAACCACGCGTACTGGCTTCCGTAGCTACAGCTTCGTGGTATCTACAACTCTGGCCCGAACCAAAAGATCTTAAACTGTAGCCAGCGGCTCTGCTGTGCTCTAGCATTGCAGAAGCCTATGGGTGGCGGTGACTACTTATCATCAGATGGCCCGTCTGCCTATACAGTCACTAAAAAAAAATCGTATCTTTGCCGCACCATCAACCTGTGGAACAGTTTGCCAATTACTGTGTTTCTTCCTTCTTTGATCCTGGGCCCTTTAGGCGTAGTGTGTAGAAGCTACACAGCAGATCGGCATGATTGTGTCGTGTAGCTAGGGATAGTTCACTCTCTACTTGATACTCCAATTGGACGGCACTCCTGTTACCATCAGGTGCAGTGTGATCACTTTTCCGTGACAGAATAAAAACAACGCATCATATAATACCTATACTTTGTTACATCAGAGCGGGAATCACTGTTTATTTAAGCATTTTTAAGAAGTAAATCTTACATAGTACTAAGCATTCTGTGGCCACACTTAGTAGTATTTTAGAAAATATTAGTAGGAACTACACAAGAAATATGATGTTGCAAATTCTGTATGAAATGTATTCATAAAAGATAACTCCCCAACATACCAATATTAATAACATACTTAAATATTGATATCGTTCTAGATCCAAACTGAGATTCAGGTGCAATATATATGGTTTTCTTGTTTGGCTATTGAAAAAAGTTTGAGTTTTCCAGTGAAAATGTAATCCTGCCGTGCGTATTTATCTTTTAGATCATACACATATCATATGTTGTGTCTATTTGCGCTACGCACGCGTTAGCCAGCAAGTACTGCATCTAAGTATACTAATTTTAAAACTACCTTTTCGAAGTAATAATTTCAACCCGACTCCTGATACAACTGCATCGTTTGTACCGTACAGTCAATTCGATCATTTTTATTTAAATTTAATTTATTTTTTGTGCAGGAAAATTAACCAGTACTCGCCCTCGGAAAGTGTAAAAGTGTACGAGAAGGCGGTGTCGCGACGGCACGCGCCCATCTTCGAACCGAAGGCCACTATAGCGCAGCTGCACGAGGACGAGTGTGACGACGAGCTGGACGAGCGAGGACGACGCCGGCTCGTCGACGACTACCTCGAGGTAGGAATGTTGATAAAATATCGATATTATTATTTAGAAATATCGATATTTATTATTAATATTTTTTTGGACGATGTATCGATACTTCGATATTGAAATATAGATATCGAAGATCGATATTTTTTGTCATTTTTTCTCGTAAATTATTGATATTAAGAATTAAAGAACTGGCATGGCATTACATGTACGTTTTTACAGTATAAAGGGAAAACTCCGCCAGTCGCAAAGATTCGTGGGAAACTATATTAAATGTCTAATAAGCTCATAAATATCGAAATATCGATATTTTATATCAAACTCCGATATTGATATATTTAAAAATATCGAAAATCCGATATTTTTAAAAATATCTACATCCCTACCTCGAGGTGAGCGTGTACGCCTATTAGGATTCCCAGCTTTTTGTATATGATCGTAGCTGATCGCCATGTCGTTTACAGTTCAAGCAGCTCATGCTGAAGTTCGACCCAGAAGAAGAGGAGGAGGAGGAGAGCGGCGCAGGCGCGGCGGCGAGCGGCCCAGCGACGGCGGTGGGCGGGACCGGCGCGGCGGGTGCGGGTGCCGGCGCGGGCGGTGCTAGTGGTGTGGGTGGTGCGGGGGGTGGCCCACCTGCCGCCGCCACCTAGCGGCCGCCCCACGCCGCGCCAGTGTGCGTGCCCGTGAGTGCTGTGCAGTGCGCGCGCGTGTGACGGACGTCGGTCGGGCGCAGAAGCTCGCCAGTTCGCTGAGAGGACCGATTCTTATTTTTGTCGATTGGTTAATTTATTTTGCGTTGGACCGCGGACGTGCAGCGATGGCGCGTGGTCCTGAGAGTGGTGGCGTGGTGGAGTGGTGGCGTGGTGGCGTGGTGGAGCGGTGGAGGGGTGGTGGAGCGGCGGCGCGGTCCGCCTCCCTGTATAATATTATATCCTCGGCCTCGCCGCTCCATCCCCGACGCCCGTGTTTTGTCCACTCCGGCGAATAAAAAATACTTTATATAAGTTATATTGAGAAACTTGGATTTTGTTTTTTATTAAAAGTCTTGTGTGTAGATAATTTTTATGAAAAATATAAAATATATGTACCTAATCCGACTTGAGTTTTTTACCTTAAATGCTTATCATTTACCCGAAATAGTACAAGCTACATAAAAATTATAAATGTTATTACAAAGTCTTAGAAGAATTTGAAATCGATCAATAAAATAATCTTTTCATGGTTCTAGAAAATCGATCTTAAACAATGATGGCGACAATCGATATCAAACAATCAAAAATCGATTATTTCTTATTTGGAAATTCGTCAAAAATATGAACATCACGATATTACAAATTATAATTATTTAATTCTAGTAAATAAAGTACATAATAATATTAATGATAAATCCTAACTTAGCCTAGCCATAACAATGCATTTTTTTATTTAATTCGTAAGTAATTTCGTTGAAAGAATTTTTGGCTTAGTGTCCTTTTATATAATAAAAATAAAAAGGAAGTAAGATACATTATGAAAACTTTTTTTTAAATCGATTCTAGTATAGACTTCTATTCATTTTTTTTAGAAAGAATCGCTATACCTAATGTGTTAACAGTGCTTATGAAAATAGAATAATACATCATTATTTAACAATATCTTAAAGTTTATGTTGGCGCTCTTCAGAAACGGCGAACTTATTACAAAGGAAGAAAATGAGAGTCTCTGGTGTGGATTTCACTTTTCCTTCCGCGATGAGCCTTCGCAAGTTCCGTATGCGTTGTTTGTGTGGGTACTCGCATGACTTCGACGCTGGCTGAAATACCAGAAACAAGCAGGTGAGAAATCATAATCACCCACAAAATACTCTAAATATATTGTAACGTATATGTGGGATGTTAAGAATTAAATAAAAATACACCCAACAGCCACACATATAGTTCTGACCCCACACTAGGTCAAACCTGCATTCTGGGTATCAAGAACTACGAGGACTACAGTCCCGGAACACCCAGGCCCGAACAAAAAATAAAAAATAAATAAAATAAAAATCTTTATTCATCATGTAGGCATATAAAAGGCACTTATGACAGGTCAAAAAACAAATGGAAATTCTCCATACGGGAATGAGTAATTATGGTTAGTGGCGTAGGAACTTGGAATCTACCATCAAGGGCTGGTAGGCAGGGATACAACGTCGAGGACAGGACTGGAAAAGGAGAAAAGAGGATGACCGGAAAATGAAAGGAATCATGATCGTCGGTAAAGGAACTGACGGGAGATGATAATCAGGACAGGAATGGGAGGGGAGAAGTTGAAACGAAACAGGACGGATTTGGAAGGAAAGTAAACCCTAGTCTAGCTAACCTACCAAACATCTGGAACATTCTGGGAATCGAACCAAAGGCCTCACATTTCACAACCGGCTAATCGCCCGCTGCGCCACGGAGGATGTTAATAATTAACAAATTAAACAATACGAATATATCGCAAAAATATTATCATAACATAGTAATAAAACTAATTTTACATATTTTATCGCCCCGTTACCATAAAAGTTGCAAAGGATGCAAATATAAAAAAATTAACATCGTAAAATTTGTTTTATTTCAACGTAATATTCGCGATTATCGCGCAAACTAGAACGAGAAATCATAATCTGAAAGTTTTCTATGTGATTTTGAACACAGAACAAACAAAAAATACGGAAAATAAATGATTAAAAAAAGTATTTTATCTTCTTTCAAATATTTTTTTTCGTAATAAACAAAATCACCGGTAATATTTTTTTAATTCGCATTATTTATGTTGTCTCTTATGCATTCTAATAATTCCCAATTCATGCTGAAGAAAGATACTTGTGGTTCTTATACACACTAATGGTTCCTTTTTCGCACCAAAAAAACTCACAAATGGCAAGGCCTCTCGTTTCACATCCAACGACTCGGGTAAAAAGTTTGTACATAGCTGGGTATTGTATGTGCAGTGTACAATAGCCACTAAGGCATAAGTAAGTATTAACTTTTGACGCAAGAAAGTAAGAGAATATAATTCAAGGCAACAAGTTGGTCTCATTTTAATTACATATAAACAAAATACCTCTAGGTGGAGCCCTCACGTAGCTAAGAACCATCTTGTGGTTAAATAATACTTATTTATACATTAACTTATATTCTACCGATAGACACGAACTGTCGAAGAAACAATATGTTCCAAATACCTTGTCCGCCCATTAATGCCATCTATTCATTTTACTTAGAACTATTTGGTAGTTGGAAGCGTGATAACTCCGTTACTTTTTCTCGAACGGGACTTTCCGCGCGCCAAAACGGGACAAACTATATAATGAGTTTTGTTGTCAAATATAGACTTTCCGTATTCAGAATTGAAATTAATTAATATTTATTGATATAACCTTCTAAACGTTATGAAATTATGTTATTTACCTTATATACTATTAACAGTTTCACTGTAAATCAATTTAAGGCAGATTTGTTCGGGAATGTCGCTACAAATAACTAAAATTAACTCGACACTGAAAGATGCAATGTGGTGTGCATGAAGCAAACTAACGTCGGTGGAACATAATGTTAGTTGTGGTCGCCGCATCTAGTACGTAGTACATATAGATCGCTGCATTTATAATGTAGGTATTATTGAACTCTATGGATCAGGCGAAGCGCAATTTTGTTACATTGAAGACAAATGTCATGTCTTCAACATAACAAAATTGATTGATTTCCCCTCATCTGATTCATCAAAAATTCCCCTCAACTTAATCTTGGATCCATGCCGGGTTGTGTATATAATATATTAGATATTAAAGTAATACAGCCGGTCAGTAACAATTACGTTCACATTATTTTATGACGTACCACATCGTCTTTCTGGGAGTGGTCTGGTGGCGGTATGCCAATTATCGAGCTGTCCCACATGACCGGATGCCAGGGACGGCGCGTCGGCCGCTCAGGAGGCAACAGCGGTTGTGGTGGCTTCAGTGGCAGTGAATTTACGTCTACGTAATCTTCGTCGTCGTATTCTATCATTTGCGTACTCATTTTAATATTTTTTGCGTTGAATTTCTGATTCAGCCTGTAATTTAACATTTTACATTGTTTTTATACTTATACTTATTACATATTATAGAGCCGGTAGAATCTCTAGTATGTTTAATATAAAATATTATACTGTCGAGCCTTTGCACATACTCAGTGTGGATGTAAATACCTATCCAACAATAACATGACGAAAATAAACATCGTGCAATCAGCACAGCGAGCCTCTGTACAAAATCACTGCGCAATAAAATAACCTCGTTTTTTATTCAATCGCTTCTTGGCAAAGTGACAAGAAATCATCTTTTTCGGTGTTAACAACGAAGCTAACGACGCAATCAATCTAGGTATCTATTATTCATTGTGTCAATGTTTCTTATTTAAGAAAACCTATTAACAAATTAGCTGTGTCTACAGTACCTATTTATATTCAAATAGATTTGTTGTGTAACTGAAACACGTTGTTAGGCGTATTGAACCATGTCACGCTCTATTTATCGGTAGCAGAAAATGAAACTTTATAAAAAGTAAAATAACACAGCTACGTCGCGGTATTATGTTTTAAAATGGCTTTGATCAAACAAAGATAATATTATCTTAATTTATTAACATATTGTTTACGATATTTACATAAATTTACTATTGAACTAATTTAAATTACATTGCCTCAAAACTTACCTGAAGGTACGTAATGTATAATTACTAAAAATGTAATTGAAGCTTACTAAAATCTTTTACAGAAGCTAGTTATAGTTTGTTTCATACCATTTATTTACTACCCAGTAGTAACATAAGTACGTTATTTTTTAAAATAATTCGACTGTTTTTCTTGATTAAAACTTAAAACATAATATAATCCCTAATTAAATCACGGACATTATTTTGTAATATAATGTAATCGAGAATTTTAGATATGAAATTCATGAAATTAATGTACAAATTTTTTTACAACTTCGGAAACCATGTTTCATATGCTACTAAAAATATTGGAACTTTTTAAGATTATTAAAGCGTCATAAATTTCGAAGAAATTTTGACAATAGAAAATCAATCCACTAGTACACTGTACAGAATTACGTTATTTTAATGTTTAAATATTTTAAAAAATGATTACCTAGAGATTCACTGAAATTTAAACTCGAAGCTTTTACAATCACCACACAAAACAGATCTGCTGTACAATATGTATCTTTCCTGTTATTTGACTTCTAATCTATTACAGCTTTTGTAATAATTTCAGAACAGTGATCTGTTGCACGAACAGTATACGACTGAAATTAACTATTTTCTTCAGTCTGGTTGCCTGCGATCGCACCAATGTTACTTAGTGACGTATAGGAACATTAAAAACAGTATTGACATCTAGGACACTGACCGAATACTATGCCAACCGATGTTAGTCAATTATACTAACATTACATACTAACAGTAATTTGTAAAAAATAACAATATATTCATTGTTATAATAAACCCTATACGTAGTACTCGGTTATTTAATAAATAATACTTACGACCCACCAATTATAGTTATGTTCTAAATGTCGGTGAAAATCTTATCAAACTTATTTTGGGGGATAAGTACTTTAGAGGTAGGTAAGTACTAAGCAAATACACATGCTATCTATGTTATTTTATCCTATTTAGAAAAAAAAAAATTCGAGACAGAAGTTTGATTGTCTTCATAGAACTTACTTGTTTACTTTTAGTTTAAAGACATGAAAGCAACCAAAAATTCACATAATACATACAATAGATAAATCTTTAGTTTTATCTATTATAAATAAAAGTATTAGGAGAGTCTTCTCAGACAGCATATATTTTGTGTAAATGAAACACTACGGTTTAACAAAGAAATTTAATAATTTCCACATTATTAAAATTATATACAACTAGTTAACAACAAACGAGTCTTGGTACAAAGTAAATAATATGCGTCTCGTTCAGCACGTTCCTATGAGTAAACAGTTTCACTAGATTAGCCAATGACGGACAACAGACTGCAAAACATGACCGCGTATTTTTTATTGGTCACTACGAAATTTGTACAGACTGATTCGTAGCACGTTTCACTGTGAAATCTAATTATTACGTAACAAATATCTTTTCCGTTACCTTCTGTTTAGGTTTTATTTAAAGGTATTGTATAACGGATACGCTCTATTTATGCTCGTTTTTTGGCTAAGCCTTGATAAGCCATAGTAAATATATTAATTTTATACGTTAGCAACAACTTCGTCGAATGAGGCTTCATGATCTGATCTTGATAACATATACTCAGGGAGCGTAACACCTAGACTTGCACTATATCTGGGCATGGTTTCCGCCCAAAAAGCTCCCCTTGATTCAGCTCCTGCAAATTCTTCAGGTGGGGCTATATTAGTTTGGTCTACAATACGCGCATTCGACTCTGCTTGTGAATCGACACTTCTTTTAGTTTTTACTGCATCAGTAGCAGTTTCGGCAGCTGCCTGTGGCGCCTTCTTACGTTTCAATTTTTTTCCGTAAGTGTTGTTGTCTACAACATATGCAGCCGACTTTTGAGCAGCTGGTGCGCTTGTGGTAACAATTTGACTTTGCGCGCCCTCATTTTCTTTATCAAGAGTGGCTGGTTTAGATGTGAATTCCTTAACTTCTTGATATGCTAAGTGACTACGTTTAGGCGCAGATTCGGAAATAAACATGCATTCTTCATTTTTTAAACCTGAATTATCGATGCACTGGAAACATGTCATGCCATTTTTTTGGACTCTTTTACATGAAGATCTATCTTTTTTCTTAAATTCAGCTAAAACGTGTTCGACGTCTTTTTTAGGCTCATTTTCGGTATAAAACCCAGGTAAAGACTTTTTATAATCGTATGGTTTAGCTACTGACTCTGTTTGTTCATTGGGATCATTACTTTCCGCAGCTCTTAAAGCTTCATTAGGTTTAGGTTTGGATGTATGTATATAATAGGCTTTGTACTTATCACCGGATTCCTTTGCGTCGTTTGTTGACTGTTCGTAATTACTGTACGGTTTCTCAGGCTCTGCCGCAGTCAACTTAGCATATTTTTGTTCGCTATTATTTTCTCCTTCCACATATTTAGCAGATTTTTTTGGTTGTTCAGATTTTTGTGCCACTTCTACTTCGTCGGGTTCATCATTACTATCAAACTTCCTTTCTTTGGAATAAGCGTATTGGTTGTTTTTTGGCTCAGCAACATATGAACAAGATTCATAATTCCCACCGGTCTTAGGATCTTTACAAACACTGCATGTCATACCGTCTCTTGCTACCTCTTTACAATTTCCTGGATTTTGTTTAATTTCAGCGGCTTGTTTTTCGGACAACTGTTTTATCCTTTCGTACTCCTTATGATCGTATCCTGAATCATAGCTGTATGGGTATTCATATTCTTTCTTCGGATTTTTTTCTTGTTTGTATGCACTACTATAAATATCACTATCAAAGGCTTTAGGTCTTGAAATATATTCAGCTTTGTAGCTATAGGGGTCTTCTTCTTCGTCACCACTGCTTTTTCTCAAGTTTTCCCTTTGCCTTCCACTTGTGTATCTCCGAATACGCGCTGGTCCTGTAATATAAGCATTTGGCTTGTAGTTCTGTTCAATTTCAGGGTTTTCATTGAGCTCTTCCTTACGATAGTTCAATGGATGAGCAACTTCAATATTAGTAATTGCAGGTTGAAAGTATGCAGCAACGGTAGGATTATTTTTTAAAGCAACTAAAATTTCTTCTCCCTGTTCGTTTTCATCAGGCTTGTATACTTGGTAATCGGGATCATGTACAGTGCGAATGTCGTATCTCAAAGCGCCAAGCTGTTGCCCAATAGGCACGGAAGTGATTTGAGATTGCGGCTGCGATTGTTTCTGTTGTGCAACTAATTTAGCGGATTTCACAGGCGGGTAAAAGCTTTGACTTGCAATCGGATTAAACCCAAAATTTTCAGCATTAAATGTATTTTCACTAGGTGATATTCGACGCAAGGAGTCAATTGAACTACTGACGACAGTATCATATAGCTGGGGATATTTGCTCTTATCTACTGTAAGCACTGCAGCGGCAATAGGATTGGAAGCCAGCGAAGTAACGCCTGAAAAGATGATAACTGTGATATAAACAATTATCATTCGTAAATATATAAGAGCGTGCGAGCATAAAGCATTCAGTGCAAATTTTCGAAATGCTTCTATAGACGAGTAACTGTATTCCCAATGATACTAACCAGTGTCTCCGGAATCAAATATCGCTCCAAAATCCAACGGTTGTACAAACCCATTTTCTTCACTAGATAACACGCCTTCACTCACGGCCCAAATAAATAACTGCAAGAGGATTATCAACAAATTAGTTGGTAATACTGTAATGCTTATACTAAATGAAAAGAACGAATTATAATACCAAACATCCTAATTTGGACATTTTTGAAAGTGGGTATGAACCCAAATACGACTCCTTGACTTTGAACTACTTCCGGTCGAGTCGTGTTGTAGTCTTAGTTCGTGACTGGATGAAAGTAACGTCACATTATTGAAATGACAAGGTTTTATAGGCGTCAATATTGCGAAGGTGAAAGATCGGTGCAACAGAGCGCGCGCACCATTCAAGCGTGTCTTGCTAGACAATGTCCGCTTACTCCATCCGGCGACCGAATGTTCGGGTCACCATCTGCCGTAAACAGTACTACATCTCTAACACACTACATACCTCATCCTTTTATCCTTCCTTATGACAGAAATCATTCTAAACTATGGAAAAAATGCTGCTCACCTAAAAAGGAACTCTTAAAAAATACTAATTATATATGTAAAAAATTCACGATAATTTTATATTATAAAGACTCGGTGGCGCAGTTGTAATTGCGCATTCGTTACGACTGCTTTGCTGAGCTCTCAGGTTCGATCTCCGGGTCGGGTAAAGTGATATTGGGTTTTTCTATGTAGAAATACTCAGTATCAGCCCTGAGTCTGGAATTGAGCCCGGTAAGGCGATAGGCTCGCCCCCCTATCGCATTATGAGACCGTAACAAATTCGGCGAAAAGTGGGTGTTCTGGTTTCTGGTACCTTCGGGGATTATAGACGTGAGTGTATTTGTGTATGATAAAAAATATTAGTTTCATGTAGTAAATTTCAAACATTTGTCAGCTACTTACTCCATATTAACTAATTAATGCACCAGGTAAGTTCAGAGGTATAAAGTAGGTACTGTAAAAACTAATTTCTAAACGAAATAGATAAATACGTTCATTTTACAAACGTTTAACTAATACCATACAAAATGTAATATTTACTTACTCTATCTAAGGAGGTTTGTAGATACTACATAAGTTTATACCTAAATATTAGGTATAAACTTCTCCCATCCCCGTTCTTCAGGGTGTTCCACTCGCAATGCGGAATGAGCTTAGCATCCTAGATATGGATATCCGCTGTGATCTTAATCCAAGGACTCACATCGAGGGCGTAATATCCTCTACTTCACGCAGGGTCGGAATCCTGAACAGGGTGCGGCGGTTTTTCACGCCCGGTCAGCTCTACCGCTTATATAAAGCACAGGTGCGGCCAGGAATGGAATACTGCTCTCACCTCTGGGATGGTTGCGCTAAGTACCTACTCGATGCCTTGGATGGGTTGCAGCGGCGGGCCATCCGCATTGTGAATGATGCAGACGTGAACAACAGCCTGGAGCCGCTACAGCTGCGAAGGTATATTTCCGCGCTTAGCGTGTTCTACCTGTCTGTATCATGGCGAATGCTCTGAAGAATTGTTTGATCTTATCCCATCCTCTCCCTTCCACACCAGAACCACGCGTACCGGCTTGCGAAGCTTCGTGGTGTCCAATACCACGGCCCGAACCAAGAGGTTCGCAAATTCGTATTTTTTCCGTACCATCAAGCTGTAGAACAGTTTGCCAGGTACCGTGTTCCCTCCTTCCTATGATTCTGGGTCCTTTAGACGTAATGTGAAGAAGCTGAACAGCAGGCCGGCATGATTGTGTTGAGTAGCGAGGGATAGACTGTCTCTCGCTACTTGATACTCTATCTGGACGGCACTGCGGTTACCATCAGGTGCAGTGTGGTCACATTGCCGCGCCAGAATAAAAAAAATATATAATGTAGAAAGATGGAACACATGGTACAGCGGTTTACTTGGCTTGGCTCTAAGAGCCAATAATATAATATTTAATTGCGATCGGATGAAACCCAAATTTTAACAGTAAATTTTATGTATTATTTATTTATTAAAATGCAATTCCACTAGGTAATATTATGATTATACTCTTAAGGTTATATATACCCCATGTTAACAAATCGAACCCGAGAACTCAGCACCGCAGACGTAACGCATGCGCAATTACAACTGCTCCACTGAGGCAGTGGCGCACTGAGGCAGAAAAATATTGTCGTTGTTAAAATAAAATTTTAAATGAAAACGGTACCTAAATAAGTCGCATCGTGCCAATGTACGCTTAATACAATTTCCAGACGTGACTCGATATAAATCCGAAACTCTAGGAAGGTTTGTTTAAATCAAGAATAAAGTGTAGGACGTATTCGCCTGAGTATACCTCGATATACCCACTGGCTTCCGAGTTTTGTTTCACACAATGTTGCATTCATGGATGGATTATTTTAAGCATAGGACATTGTTCCATTTTGGTTATCAGAGAAAGGCTCGAGAACCTCTAACAAATCCATTTTTTTTTCTATGTATAATTCAGTTTCTTTACTTTCCAAAGGGGCCTCAAGTTCTTTAGTGCCCAAGGGCCATTGTATGGCCTAAGACGGCCCTGGCTACTCTTTAAATTCCAGAGATTTAGGCTGTCGCCTAATTTACCTACCTATGAAATCGAACCGACAAATAATTTCAGTTTGTATATATGTATGATAATAAAGAAAAAAAATTAATAGTAATAATAAAATCAACTACTAACTCAGGAACAAAAAGTAACTTAATTTACAAACGGAGTAGGTATCTACCTATTTACCGATTTTAAATGATGTCTCCATCACATAGGTACAAAAACAATTTAATGGCATTGCTGTGTAATTTATCTCAAAAAAGCTTTTATAGCAGAAAATTGATTTTCCATTTGTGTTGAAACATCGTCCAAGATATTGCTACAGGCCATACGTACCTATTGAATAGCATTTTCTTAGCAACAAAACATGGCTTAGAAACCTTGGAAAGTTTGATGAACTAAGTAAATAAATGTCGAAACTGCACTAAAGCTGCTAAGTTTTTTTAATATATGAATACCAGTTTGTTTGTGTTTATACAGTGTCCGCTTGTTACAGTTTTGATTATGCGAAAAGAGTTTTTTTATTAATTTCTCCATAATAGGGCAATTTAAACTTTAATTTTTGATGTGAAACATGTAATGCGGCGGGTCAATCTGACTTAGCTGAATTGTAACCTTATTAAAGGTATATGAATTTCTTATTTTTTATTGCACATAAATAAATAACTCAGGAAAATACTTTAATAGAACTATACAACATTCGAGTTCTCGGTGATCGGGCTACTGGGAAAATTTGTATGGAACACCCGATAAAGTAAAAACGGAACGGTAGTTCTTTTTTCAACCTTAATATCGGATCCATTGTTATTTGTAAATACGAGTCGCCTGAGATATCGATTTTAAAATCAAACGACCTCTAAAGAAAGAAGAAAATGACACTATTCTTAATGTGATACTGTCACTCACGCCTGTAAACCCCGAAAGGCAGAGATGTAACCAGTAAACTCATTTTTAGCCGAATTTATTACGGTTCCATAATGTGATAGGGGCGGGCGGCGAGCCTATCGACATACCGGGCTCAATTTCAAACTCCAGGCTGATACTGAGTATTTTTAAATAGAACAACCCAATATCATTTTATCTGTCCCGGGGAGTGAACCCGAGGCCTCAGAACAGCATGCGCAATTACGAATAAGCCAACGAGGCAGTCATAAGTAATATATTTTTATTTATCCTGGCACCGCAACGTGACCACACTGCACCTGATGGTAAGTGCAGTGCCGTCCAGTTATAGTATCAAGTAGCTAGAGACAATCTATCCCTCGCTACTCAAAACAATCATGCCGGCCTGCTGTGTAGCTTCTTCACACTACGCCTAAAGGACCCAGGATCATAGGAAGGAGGGAACACGGTACCTGGCAAACTATTCCACAGCTTGATGGTGCGGCAAAAATACGAGTTTGCGAACCTCTTGGTTCGGGCCAGGGGATACCACGAAGCTGTGGCTCCGCAATCCAGTACGCGTGGTTCTGGTATGGAAGGGAGAGGATGGGATAATATGCGAGCTCTTACTACTCTCTATGCTTTACTAACTTCTCCTACACCTCCTTCTTATTTATCTTCTCACTTTATCTATCTTACTGATACTCACGATAGAAACCTCCGTTCATCCAGCAACCTTCTTCTTAAGTGCCCTTCTCACCGCTCTGACTTCACTCACTCTTCTTTCGCCATTCAATCTATACTTCTCTGGAATTCACTCCCCCTCGAAATCAGGTCGTGCACCACCAAGTCGGCTTCCAAATGGAGAGTTCGGCAATTACTTCTGGACGGAGTTGCAGAATCACCTCGTTAATTCATAGTATATTATATTTATTTTATACTTACTTTATGTTATGTATATTTTTATGTATCTATACCTAGTCAGGTCATAAATTCTGTCACATGTTTAATATAAAATAATTGAAACAAGTTTATTCATTATGTAACCATTTATATACCAAAATGAACTTAACAAAACATAGATTCTTATGACACTAAAGTTTATTCAAAATGACCTCCGTGATTTTGAATACAGGCCTTCAATCTGCGCGGCCAGTTGTCTATCGCAGCACGAACGAGGTCCATGTCAATATCGGTGGCTGCCTTAATCAAGGATGTCTTGAGTGACTCCAAATTGGGATGAGGCTTTGAGCACGCCTTTTCCTCCAAGTGTTGCCATATCTTGTAATCTAACGGATTCAAATCTGGACTGGAGGAGGGCCAGTCTTCGTGCCGGATGAAGTCGATTTCACGCGCCGCCAGCCAGTCTTGTGTGCTCTTCGCTCTATGAGCTGGCGCCGAATCTTGTTGGAATACCCAGTGCCTGTTATGGAACATGGTATGAGAAACAGGTTCCACAAGGTTCGTCAGGACTGTATTTTGATACACAACTGCATTCGTTTTTACACCTTTCTCACAAAAATGTACCTCTGTTAAGCCCCAATAAGAAACTCCCAACCATACCATGAGCGAGGATGGAAAATGACCTCGTTGGACATGCGGAATACGGTTGCTCGCTTCTTCACTACTGTGTGCGTACACCTTATCATTTTGTTTGTTGTAGCTCTCTTCTACGGTAAAAATTTTTTCATCTGAAAAAAGAATTTCCCGATATTTTTTTCCCGCGTACCGCTTCAACAAAGCGCGGCATCTCTTCAGTCTCAGGTCCATTAGACGAGCATTCAAAAGATGTCCTGTTTTTCTTCGATATGCCCGAAGCCCTAAGTCTTCATTTAACACCCTTTTCACCGTGGTTCTGGTTAACCCCATCTGAAGGGCCAACAGTTTCTGCTTACGTTTGGGATTTCTTTGAATTCGCGCCTTCACAGCTTTTATCACTGCTGGGGTCCTAACAGACCGAGGGCGACCACTTCTTGACCTGTCATCTACACTAGAGTCTTCATTGTATCGTTTGATGGTACGATAAACGAATCTTTTGGTTATATTCAAATTTTTCAGTATGTCAAAAATTTGAATTGGCGCGTAACCGCAACGATGCAACGCAATTACTGCAACACGGTCTTCTTTAAGCGTCCACTCCATATTTAAAAATGAGTAAAATTCTAAAAAGTATACATTTTTATTTTCATGAACAATTTGAAATTCGAATTCAATAAACTTTTTTGTGGCCAGCATTCTAAAATAAAAGTTTTTACTGTGTGACAATACTTATGACCTGACTGTGTTTATGTTTATTTATGTATGTATATATGTTTATTCATGTATGTATATATGTTTATTCATGTATGTATATATATTTATTTATTAATATTATTATATTTATTATGTATGTATGTAATCTATTTATGTATGTCCATCCTAATTTGATTTTAATGTTTTTTTTTATTCGTTAGCTTTATGCACCTACCCTACTTATCTTTGCACCACCTTAAGGTTGACTGGTAGAGAATGCCTTTGGCATTAAGTCCGCCTATATACGATGTATATGAAGTGTATAAATAAATAAATAATATCAAACAATTCTTCAGAGCATTCGCCATGATACAGACGGTAGAACACGCTAAGCGAGGAAATATCCCTACGTAGCTGTAGCGGCTCCAGGCTGTTACTCACGTCTGCATCATTCACAATGCGGATGGCCCGCCGCTGCTACCCATCCAAGGCATCGAGGAGGTATTTTGCGGAACCGTCCCAGAGGTGCGAGCAGTATTCCATTCCCGGCCGCACCTGCGCTTTATATAAGCGGTAGAGCTGACCGGGCGTGAAAAACCGCCGCACCCTGTTCAGGAGCTCTGCG
The DNA here is from genome assembly GCA_905220505.1 of Laothoe populi. Taxonomy (NCBI): domain Eukaryota; kingdom Metazoa; phylum Arthropoda; class Insecta; order Lepidoptera; family Sphingidae; genus Laothoe; species Laothoe populi. The sequence goes on from HG992152.1 coordinate 11,778,057, forward strand.
GGAAGTGGCGGCTAGCGGGAATATTCTCAATTTTAATAATTAGTTTACCGATTAATGATACCGATTCAGTCAATCGGCTTTAAAACAACAATATCTAATTATTTTTTTATAGCATAGTCACAAACGAGCCAGTGGGTCACCTGATGTCAAGTGATCCACTGCCCATGAACATCCACAATACCGAAAGTATCATGTATGCGCTGTCGGCCTTAAAGTACAGGAATAGGGATTAGGGAAGGGAAGGGGGAATCTGGGCCTCCGGATATCTCACTTACCATACGAAACGCGACAGTAAACTGTCACTTTACGTTGGTTTTTTGTGAGACAGTGGTACTACCCCGGTCGAGCCGGCCCATTCATGTTGTAGACAAATATGTCTTCAGCGTGGCTCTACCACTATATTGGCGGTTATTTTAACTGACCGAAAGGCTGTTTTGTATTCAACTCATATTTTTGTCTGTCAGGTAAACCTGAAAGCTATTTTGATAATTATTTACTACCTGAATCTACTTTCATACTTTCAGGGAGACTTCATTATTGTATAGCAACAGCTAATTCAACTAAAAATAGCTGTTGCTCGCTTTGAGTAAGGTTGCTCGCAGTGTTGTAATAGACATTTGCACTGCTCCCGTGGATTATAACTTGACGTTGGTTAGCATATAACCTTTCTTGCCGCCCTGTGGAATTAGGGGCGTTTCGAGAATCCCACCACGGTGTCCCCTGCCTGTCGTAAGAGGCGACTAATTGGGGCCATCGAAGGGCGGGGGTGCGCAGCGGGGGGCTGTCACAACGCCCCATGTACTCCCTATAGTCCCATGTCAATGCATTGTGCGAGGCCAAGATGGACGGCAGCATGGGTGGTCAGGCCTCGTTCACTATCGTCCTTCAGCCACGGAGATGACCCGCAAGTAAGCACGGCGCAGGTGCGGTTCCGGCAATCTAGTCTATCTCAGGTAGGTACCCCGGAACTGCTCCCCAAGCGCCGAAGGGGGCCACCGCGGGGTTTTAGCTGGTAGTGTCGGGTGGGGTGTACATAGGGGGTAGGGACACAGCCCCGCGACTGCTCGAGTCAATCCGGGCGAGGGGGTGCTGAGTCGTCCAATAAAATCACGTTAAACTATTAAATTTAAAAAAAACGTATATTTGTTTAACTTAAATCGATCAAAAACATCCATTAAAACTTATTGCTACTAAGTATAATAGGACTGCTGCGCTGTATCCAAGCCGCGTGGCATGGTACTTCGTTGGCCTCACCATTCACAGTTCCGCCCTTCTCGGTAATGTTCGTCCCTCATCGTACGGGAACCCTACCCCCAATGCGAGGCCAGGTGCCTCACATTTTTCCATATTCGTTGACATTTATAGATATTGCTCTGCTTCTATGGGTTGTAGCGTGATGTCTTTTAGCCTACAGACTTTCTGAATCAACAAGCTGTCAAACGTATTTTTTTTCAGATCTGGCTGGTAGTTAGATTATACCATTCAAACAAAAAACAAACTTCAGCTTTATCAGATTAGTATAGATTAGATTACCTACTCTATTATTTTTTGACATTAAGTAATATGCTCATTTACATATATTATGTACAACATGTAACATGGAGATACGTCTCCAACATTTCTTTATTGTATAAATCCGACGTATATGCCTGAAAACCAGAATTATTCAAATAATTCTTCGAATTATTATTCCTTTTTCGTTTTGAAAAGTTTTTTTTCGAGATAGTCCCATTCAAATTTAATGGAGATCTGATCTTCAGCGATAGAATATCTAATTTGATTTTGCAGGGTAGCTAAAGAAAGTATATGATTAGGCATTTACCTAGCTACCAGTCGTTAACTTCAAAACTTCGAAATTGTCGAAAAATAAATTACACAGGTAATGTCTATGGCGTATCTACATATGCTCTGAAACGATCATTACATTGCAATGATTTTAAATCACGGAATTCCGATTCATTAGCACCGTGGGAAGCAAAACAATGTTTGAGATCTTTCATTAGGGTACTCTCAGTCTTAAATTATACCTATCCTAAAAATACCTCTGTCTTATCGTAAATGTAAGAAATTATTGGGTATTCCTATGGTCTGAAGTAAATCATTCTTGTTTATTTGATCTGTGCACCTACTTAAATTGGGAGTACAGAGATGATCTGTTCTCCCGACTTTGATTGGTAAAAAATGCTTTTATGGAGTTACTTAGGTTACATACATACATACACTCACGCCTGTAATCCCCGAAGGGGTAGGCAGAGGTGTAACGAGCACACCCACTTTTCGCTGAATTTCGGTCCCATAATGTGATAGGGGGCGAGCCTATCGCCATACCGGGCACAAATTCCAGACTTCGGGCTAATACTGAGGAATTTCTAGATAGAAAAACTCAATATCACTTTACCCGACCCGGGATCGAACCCGAGACCTCAGCACAGCAGTCGTAAACGCATGCGCAATTACCACTGCGCCACCGAGGCAGTCTCTTTACTTAGGTTACTAATTACTTAATGTAATTATTTTAAAGTAGAGTATAAGCAGCGATAGTCTTTTGGTAAAAATGACCGCCTATAGACTCTTACAACGTGTAAATAAATAAATTATATGCATTTGAGACTTCCTCTGTATACAGTGTGAAGTTTTTTGAGAAGTACCTTTATTATTTTTAAGAAGCTCTTTTTTATTTCGGTCGATACATAAGTATGTAGATAGTAATTAATGGTTAAAGAAAATTTCAGTAATTCCCTGTAGCTTGTAAAATGCACTTAAGTAACAAGTTATTCTGACGTCGGGATGGCCGATCACCTCGAAAATTCATTTAAAAAAAGGAATTTTTAATGTAAAATATACATTATTATATACAAATAGTAAGCAAATATACAAATTAGTACTGTAAAGGCAGTATTTTTTAAGATTTGTTTCTAAATGAAGTAAAAATGGTGACCAGTCATTCTAACGATCACAATAAATTTCATCCATTGCTATTTCATCATCATGGATATTTTTGTTTAGATAAATGATAGGCACCGTATGCAATATTTAACATGGAATGTTTTATTTTGTTTTTTTTTTACTTATTAAATACATGGGTTCTATATTTATATAAAAACTTACAGACATGTATTTTTTTTAGATTACATGTTCATTATCAAAGTAAAAAAATGGCTTAAGAAGATGTCAGATTGCAACCTGCATCGGCCCTGAGAATAAAAGGACGAAGTATGTCAAATCGCGCTCTCGAAGACGTTAGTCGAATGTCTTCAATGAAGACCTTGGGTGTTGATTGTTGCAGTTGGTACCGTTGTTGCAGCGAGGTGCAATTTTTCAAGTAACTGTGCACTGATCTCATTACCGTCTTTTTCTAATGCTGATAAAAGAGTATTCTGAAATAAAAACATGATTATTTTTTTTATGGCTGCTGTTATTGTAATATACAGTTAAATATTGAGTAACAAAAAACGATTTATATTCATCAGTATTTTTACAGAGCCAAATAGATAAATTCATATTTTTTTTAATAGTCATAGAATGTTCTTGGTTTTCAATTAAAGGGCGTTGGGCATTGACTCCGGTAGTATTTAGTGTTTCTAGTAGGTACTGTCCATAAATATATTTATGCATATGACAAACAAAATAAACATCAATAACTTAGACAATTTTTTAGACATAAAGTGGTACCAATTTTACAGAGTATTTAAAAGCACGATTCATTTTCAATTCATTATAGTTATTTAGGTTACTAATTACTTAATGTAATTATTTTAAAGTAGAGTATAAGCAGCGATAGCCTAGTTGGTTGCGGTACGGACTGTCAAGACGAAAGTCGTATGTTCGAAACCCAAATGGCATACACCTCTGACTTTTTTAAAGCTACGTGTGTATTAATTGGTAATTATCGCTTGATTTAACGGTGAAGAAAACCAACGCGAGGAAACCTGCATACCTGAGAATTCACATAAGAATTTCGAAGGTATGTGAAGTCTACCAAACCGCATTAGTCCAGCATGGTGGACTAAGAACTAACCCCTCTCATCAGTAGAGGAGGCCCGTGCCCAGCAGTGGGACAATGTTTAATACAGGGCTAGTATTATTATTTGTTATATTATATAAAGTAGAGTATAGGTAATAAGAAATGTTTAGAAATGAATTACGTACGGCAAATGTATTGTTCGAATCTTGTAGTTTTTGCGACAGCATCCATAAGTTACAGGTCAAGCTTTGCATGGACTTTTCCTGCAGATCACCATGCCTTATAACCCGCCAAAACAGCTCTAAAGACAAGTGGTACTGTCTCTTCGTGTCTTTGTTCTCGCCAAGTGCTTTTAACACAACTAATAGTTCTTGGCAAATATTTGTCGCGTACTTCTCAATAGTGTTTATAAATTCTTCTTCAGAACCGTATAATTTGTCATTGGATAATACTGTCAAAAAAGGAAAATTAATTAATAAACATATACAACAAAATAACTATTATATAATACACACACAAGTAATATTCTTGATATCAAATATCACGTAATTTTTATAAGAACAATAATATAGGAATTGATTGGAACATTAAATTTGACTGCCTCGGTGGCGCAGTTGTAATTGCGATTGTGTTACGACTGCTGTGCTGAGGTCTCGGGTTCGAACCCCGGGTCGGGTAAAGTGAGATTGGATTTTTCTATCTAGAAATTCCTCAGTATTAGTCCGGAGTCTGGAATCTGTGCCCGGTATGGCGATAGGCTCGCCCTCTATCACATTATGGGACCAAAATCGCAAAAAGTGGGTGTACTGGTTACACCTCTGCCTACCTCGTCGGGGATTACAGGCGTGAGTGTATGTGTTTGTGTATTAAAATTCTATGAAAAAATGTGCTTTTTTTATAGAATTTTAATACACAAACGAATTATTTACGTATCTATATTTTTCATTGTTTATGGTTTGGTATATAAGCGAAACAAAGTTCAACATAATTGATCTTATAGCTATCCCTTTTTACCAAGTTCCCTAACCGTATATTACTTTCCTCTTCCCACTGCACTGCTCACACAATCCACACATTTTTGGAAAGTAAAAACCATTCATATCTTTAGTTTTAACAAAATGATAACATTTTAATAAAATAAAATACTAACGGTCTTATTCATAATGAGTTATCGGAGGTTTATAAGGCCGTTAATATGAGCTTGTTAAAAAACGTTATTCATAATGGCTCAATAGAGCTAAAACGCTCCTTATCTCTCCGATAAAGTTATAGAAGCGAAGACCCTTCTGTAAACCTACGCTAAACGTTCCATAGCAAAAAAAATGTATTAAGTATTCGCTTATGTATTAAGCAGCAGATAGCCTAGTTGGTTGCGGTACGGACTGCCAAGACGAAAGTCGTAGGTTCGAAACCCAAGTGGTATACACCTCTGAATTTTCTAAAGTTATGTGTGTATTAAAATGTTAATTATCGCTTGCTTTAACGGTGAAGGAAAACATCGTGAGGAAACCTGCATATCTGAGAAATTTTCGAAGGTATGAGACGTCTGCCAACCCGCATTAGGCCAGCGTGGTAGACTAAGGCCTAACCCCTCTCAATAGTAGAGGAGGCCCGTGCCCAGCAGTGGGACAATGTTTAATAAGGGCTAGTATTATTAAGTATTCGCTATTTGACATTTTCGATTTTTTTATTACGTTACGAAATATAGTTTTTTATAGTTCATATGGAAATTTACGATGTAGAGTCGCCACACAAGTCAATACAGGATATTACAGGTGCGACACTTCAATTTATTGTCTCTTACTTATACATTGATTAAGAAATAGACCACAATATATGACAACTTTGTTAGTTTTTAATTAACTAATATAAAAATGTTATTACAATACGATACAGGAATGAGTTTAGAATAGGGTAATTGACAGTAAGTGAAACCTGATAGAATTTTGTTTCTTATAATAGATTATAGTCTGAAAATATCGGAAGTTAAACAAATTTGTTAATATATATATATGTGATTATTTAATATTTCCAAGAAACAAATACGCCAAAATAAAGCATTTTGTCACGTGACATGAAACACCCACAGTCATGGATGACGTCACCGTTCGAAACATCTAAAACGCTGAGCCAAACGTCTATCAGTTTTGCGGATGATCATGTCACACGAGAGACCATGATAGTTGGTAGATTTTGGTGGGAAAAGTAAAGTTGGTTTATAAAAAGGCAAATTAAATCTTGAAAAATTATATTTTATGTTTATTAATGATAATATTTTAACAATATAGACCATGAAGAATAAAATATAACGGTTTCCCAAAAACAGTCAACTAGCCTAGAGTTGCTATCCGTCCTGTTTTCCCAGGACCTGTCCTGGTTTTTAGATTGTCCTGGAGTTTTTAAGCAGCGTCCTGGGTTTTGGTCCTTGATAAGGTCCTGTATTTTAAAATTTGCACACCACTTTTGCAATCATTACTTTAGCGGCGGCGGCTCGGCTCGCAAGTGTTTACGCTATTTTAAAACAAAGATGCGTCCTGTTTTTAAACTGAATTGTCCTGTTTTTTCTAACTTAAAATCCTAGTATTTGAATTCCGGGGTTGGTAACCCTAAACTATCTTAATATACTTGTGTAATACGTTGTACCAGTTACAGATACAGAACCGAAGCAACATGAGAATAACATACACATACACTCACGCCTGTAATCCCCGGGGTAGGCAGAGGTGTAACCAGTACACCCACTTTTCGCCGAATTTCGGTCCCACGATGTGATAGGGGGCGAGCCTATCGCCATACCGAGCACAGATTCCAGACTCCGGATACTGAGAATTTCTAGATAGAAAAACTCAATATCACTTACCCGACCCGGGGATCGAACCCGAGACCTCAGCACAGCAGTCGTAACGCATGCGCAATTACAACTGCGCCACCGAGGCAGTCCGAGGCCGAGGCACTGAGATTTTTTTTTTTAGTGCCTCGATAGGCTGACGAGCAGACGGGCCACCTGATGGTAAGTAGTCACCGCCGCCTATAGACTTCTGCAATACCAGGGCACAGCAAAGCCGCTGCCTACCGTTGAATAACATAAACGTGTATATATAGATGACAGCATGCAGAGTACAGACCTGAGTCTACATGGTAGGCATAATTCTCCTGCGTCATTCCGCAAAGAAGATCTAAAGTGCGCAAAAGAGTGGTGTAATACAATGGGTCTGTTTTTCGCCAGTGTATCCTTTCCATAGTCCTTATAAAACCGCTCAATATGTAAGCTACGCAGTTGCTGTCCACGTTGTCCTTAGGAAAGTAACACAATAAGTGTTAGTTCTTGTATATTATATGTAAAGCAAATAAAATTGTAATCGCTGTTTAAATTATAGTGTTGCCTTGCCATGTTCAGCAGCATTTATTCACAGAAAGTAAGATTTAATATACTTAGCTATAACATATGTGTACATTTTATTAGTAAGGGTAAAATAGTTCATTTTAAAAGACTTAAAAAGTTTTGAGTTGCTAATTGCTTACAAGTTGCTCAGCTATAATAAACATTTCAAATAAGAAATAAGACTTACAGGCAGTATTAATAAAGTTGACAAGAAATCACTCAAAATACTTCCGACTTTGAAGTGAGTTGGTTTTCTTTGAGCATCTTCCAATATGTATTCTGGGATATCGGGTATTAGCCCAATTAATGCTTTAAAATTAGCTTCAGCTGTAAAAAATAAGTTGAAGTATAGTAAGGAGTGTGTAAGTAACTCTTGAATACTTTTGGGTAAAAATAGTATTTATGTACCTTGTCCTATACAGTTATTGCGTAGTGCGACCTGTCCGGATAGCAAGTACAAATGTGCCTTAGTGAGAGTGCAGTGCAGCGAGGGCACGGTGACGAAGCAGTACGCGGCGCACGCGCGCTGCAGCCACCTGCCGTGCGCCGCGCCCGGGGCGGGACCGCCGCGAGCGCGAGCGCGAGCGCGGGACGCCAGCGCGTTTACAGACTAAAACAATTACAAACAACAAACGATGATCGCAACAAAACCTATCCATTCTGTTTGTTTTTATAGTATAGTCCGACAAACGAGCCAGTGGGTCACCTGATGTTAAGTGATCTCCACCACCCATGAACATCCACAATACCGAAAGTGTCATGTATGCGCTGTCGGCCTTAAAGGACAGGAATAGGGACTAGGGAACGGAAGGGGGAATCTGGGCCTCCGGATATCTCACTTACCATACGAAACGCGACAGTGAACTTTCACTGTTTTTTTAGTGCCTGGATAGGCAGACGAGCAGACGGGCCACCTGATGGTAAGTAGTCACCGCCGCCCATAGACTTCTGCAATGCCAGAGCACAGCAGAGCCACTGCCTACCGTACTTTACGTTGGTTTTCGTATCTGTTTATGATTAACACTGACTGAAGTTGTGGGCTTACATCTATATGTGTGTCGGAAGCCATAGGGCATCATGGGATGCTGTAGAACGGAAACATCCCTCTCCGATCGCCAGATACAATCAGGATGCACATCGTATGATAGTTCGGTAGAAAACACGAGATTAACACTTCAGAGTTTAATAAACTACCACCAGTTCGGAATGCAGATATCCATGGAAAAGAATCTAGCAAGAAATACCATAGTTGCTCTTTTAAACAAAAGAATAATCTAAATTAATATAACTGATACTAATTACAATTGCACATCACGTTAACTTATTACTTTAAACAGTATTTCGGCATTACGACCTCTAAAGCTACTAGTTATTTAAAATTGAATGTGGAATTCCTCCTAATGACAAGGCGCACTCTTTTTATTGTGATATTTTGCCCCACTCTGTGCGCGAGATCACCCGATAAACTACTCAAACCCACCCTCAAAATACTAAAACCAGTTACGGTACAGACATTTTACATTAAAACGAGTTATTTAAAGGATAATTGAGTATCCGTTTTATGTTGCTCCGACATGTAGGTATATATAAAAATCAATTGCCGTTCGTTAGTCTCGCTAAAACTAAAAAACGGCCTGACCGATTTGGGTGAAATTTTGTGTGTATATTTCAATGGATTCCTGGGTGGTTTGAAAACACATGGACCCGGTAGGTGGCGCTACTGTCGGCATGTCACCAAATTTGATTAGCTGGGATTTGTGGTAGAAATGCCAAAGATTGTGATCTTTAAAACGTCATATTTAATGTGGCGCTGCTTTTTCGGACAGGACGACGTCTGCCGAGCCCGCTAGTAAAAAATAAAAAACAACAGTTCTAATCACCTAATAATAATGACATATCTGTTGGAGGTTTTCGTCACCTTCACATGCTCATTGTACACATTTTGTCTTGCAATTTATATTGGAAAATATCATAAAAGGCTTGTTTGACTTTAAATCTTTCAGTATTCCATCAGTTTATTGCACCAGGGCTTTCTAAACTTCAGATTCTGCGTAATGCGTTCCACAGTAACATACGGCGCTGAGGCAAATGAACTAATTCTTTGCGCAATCAAAATCATGATTATATACAATATTAGACTGTATTTTGGCGAGTCTGTCTGCAAGGTTTTTACACTTATGACTCTGAACCTTTTGTTCTTTGGCATAAGAGTAGGTTGAATTTTAAGTTATTCACAAGATAAACCAGATATTATTTTACATACAAATAAATTACTTATAATCAGAAAACATTGCATACTTACGTCCACCGGAGACTATCCCGCCCACACACCCGCCATAGTAACGACTGTTTAGCCAGGATCAACAATGGCACGTATTTTTCCGACACCGAGTAATGAAACTCGGCGAGTCTCTGCTGTCTTTTATCCCGCAACGAAATTAACCAAATAGAGATATTTTGACAGCTTCCGTGGCGCAGTTGGCGAGTAGCCGGCTGTGAAACGAGAGGCCGTGGGTTCGATTCCCACACCGGGACAAATGTCTGTGTGACAGACAGATATTTATGTCCGGAGTCCTGGGTGTTGTGAGACCGTGCGTCTCTCTAGGTCCCTGATACCCATAACACAAGACTCGTATCTTAATGTGAGGTCGGGCTATGTGTGTGACTGTTGGGTGTTATATAGACTTACGTGCACTAGTGTTACGAGCACGGCGTCCAGTTTAATGAACGATGACCTGCATTCTACGTAGAAGTTGAGCTGTTGTTCCGACTCTTGGTAGGTGACCGCTTGCACGAACTTGTTGATCAACTCACTGCACAGTTTGATCTCGTCTTCTACTGTTACTGCGCTGTCAAGTTAATTAAAAAGAAAAATACACAAATATACAATTTTGTTGGAGATCTAGAGCTGGGGTACGATGTTTGACCGTTTTGCGGCCTTCTGAGTACTCAGACACTAGACCCTCGACCGCTCCTTCACCTTCTTGCCCATGGCGTAGTGTGAAGAAACAAGCCGGCATGATTGTGTTGAATAACGAGGGATAGATCGTCTCTTGCTACCTAATACTCTAATTCAGTGGTTCCCAACCAATGGTTCGCGGACCACTAGTGATCTGCAGATGTCAAAATTTGATCCGCGAACATTTTAAAATTTCGCGAGCCATGCATCGCCATCGCAAAGTAAGTGATGATTTGCATGTAGCTTTGTGCAATATTATTAGTCACAGGGTTGCTGACCTTTTACAGAAGATGCAAGCTCAAAAATCACATTGGTTTTAAAATTTACGTATTTATTTTGTACTAAAAAATTTATATTTTCTATTAAAATAATATTGTTTATGCCTGATACTATTAATACTATTGAGTTTTTGATTAAAGTTTATTTCCGGATTGATATTTTTCTTGTTCATTGTGGTCCCCGCTGATAAAAAAGTAATAAAGGTGGTCCCTGGTCAATAAAAGGTTAGGAGCCACTGCTCTAATTGGACGGTACTGCGCTTACCATCAGTGTAGTCACTTTATCGTGCCAGGATTAAAAAAAACGAAATTCACGCACATAGATCCGAACCCACACTAGGTTAAACCTGTATGGTGGGTAGATATCAAGAACTATGTGAGACTACGGTTCTACAACACCCAGACCCGCAACAAATAATTATCTGTCACACAAAAATTTGTCTCTGTGCGGGAATAGGCTATTTGACAAATTTTCGAAAATGATTTAAAACTATTCTTTATTACATAATAAGCACACTACATTGATATTTCAGGAAAATATACATTATTTTTAATAAAAATCAATGTTAAAGTTTAAATCTCCAAAACCGCGGCAAGGACGCTATTTCTGTAATGGCGCTGGTGTGACGTCACATGCAAGTAAACAAGCAAATATGTTAAATATGTATATCAAAATAATATATTAATATATACTAGCGACATCTAGTATAATGTATGTAAGACTGTTTGTTTATCTATTCTGTGACTAAATTGAATAAATTTACTACTCTGTGCAAAAACCATCGTAGTTTTAATAGGTTATGGGCCCAGTCCCGCGTTTAAAAATATAAAAGCTATAGTTTTACAGTGTAAAATGGCTGGAAGTTATATTATAAACGTTCCAAAACTCAAGGGTCGTGAAAATTACGACGAGTGGGCATTCGCGGCGGAAAAATTCTTAATTTTGGAAGGCGTCGATATCAACAAGCAAGATGCCGGCGATGGCGAAGCAGATAGCGTCGACAATAAAAAGGCAAAAGCTAAATTAGTGATGACAATAGATTCGTCATTATATGTACATATCAAGAATGAAAATACTGTTTTGGCTGTTTGGAAAAAACTCAAATCACTATTCGACGACTCAGGTTTTACACGTAAGATAAGCTTGCTGAGAAATTTGATTTCTATTCGCCTGGAAAATAGTGAGTCTATGACGGCATACGTTACGCAGGTCATCGATACGGCGCAAAAATTAAGGGGTACCGGTTTCGACATAAACCAAGAATGGATCGGATCATTATTGTTGGCGGGTTTACCCGACAAATTCTCGCCTATGATAATGGCGATCGAGCATTCAGGGTTAGATATTTCCGCTGACGTCATTAAAACGAAACTATTAGACATGAGTGATAATGTTGGCAGCAGTGAGTCGGAAAGCGCATTCTTATCTAAAGGTTGGCAGCGTCATAAAGGGAATAAAGTTGGCAAAACTGGAGAAACGTCATCTCGACCTGTCAAAGTCATCAAATGTTATAAATGTAAGCAGACCGGCCATTATAAAAACAAGTGTCCACAAACTAATGAGAAAAAAGTAAATGCATTCAGTGCAGTATTTCTAAATGGCATTTTCGAGAAACATGAGTGGTATATCGACTCAGGTGCGAGTAGTCACATAATGATTAGCCAAGAAAACATGACGAACGTGTCCAATAACCTCACTACAAAGGAGATTATAGTTGCAAACAAAACAACTATGCCAGTGTTGTGCTTAGGTGATACACAGATCACGACTGTTGTAAACAACAAGGAATATGATGTTGTCGTCAAGGAGGTGTTGTGTATTCCCAATGTCACCACTAACTTATTATCTGTCAGTCAGCTGATAAAGCATGGTAACAAAGTCAGCTTTCAACGTGAGTGTTGTTACATAAGGAATTACCAGAATGAACTGATTGGTATAGCAAAGTTAGTTAACGGGGTCTACAAGTTGAACACAAGGTCAGCGTGTTTGTTTGCAGCCGCAAAAACAACAACCTCGGATATAATATGGCACAGAAGACTTGGCCATATTAATAGCAAAGACATGAATGACATGAGAAATGATGCTGTTGAAGGGTTGGAGTTTGAAAAAAAATCTGAGATCAGTAAGATAAATTGCACAATATGCTGTAAAGGAAAACAAACTAGATTACCATTCCCACATAGTAATCACAGGAGTGAGCATGTCCTTGAGAAGATACATGCAGATGTGTGTGGACCAATGGAGAACCAATCAATTGGTTTATCTAAGTATTTTTTGCTTTTCGTAGACGATTACAGCCGCATGTCGTTTGTCTATTTTTTGCGGAATAAAAGTGAAGTTTACACCTATTTTAAAGAGTTCAAAGCAATGGTTGAAAAACAGATGAATCGTAGTATAAAAGTATTACAAACAGATAATGGCACGGAATTTTGTTCAAATGAAATGAGAAATCATTTGAAACAATGTGGCATAATTCACCACAGAACAAACCCATATACACCTGAACAGAATGGGATGTGTGAAAGGTTCAATCGCACAATTGTGGAACGAGCCAGATGCTTGCTCTATGATGCAAAGTTCCATAAGAAGTTTTGGGCTGAAGCAGTTCACACAGCAGTGTATCTAAAAAATAGAACAATAGCTTCAGGGTTGAACAAAAAAACTCCCTATGAACTTTGGACTGGTTGTAAACCAAATGTCAGTCATATAAGAGTGTTCGGAAGCACAGTTATGGCCCACATTCCAAAGGAAAAAAGGTTTAAATGGGATAAAAAAGCTGAGAAACATTATTTAGTTGGATACGATGAAAATGTAAAGGGATACAGGCTATATAACCCAGAAACCAATAAGGTTATAACAAGCAGGGATGTCACTATTATTGAGCAGTACAATTCAGAAATTATGCAAGCTGAGGTACATGAAAACAACAATTCACCATCTGAGAGTGTTGACCAGCTAAGAGATGATGGCTCTGACTCTGAATTATCTTCTAGTACAGTGAAGAGTGGAAATGACAGTACCTATATAGAAGAAGAATCCGACTCAAATTATAGTTCTGTCGATGAATTTCATGATGTTGTACCGGTAAGGGAGTTAAAAAATTTGCAGAATGAACAATTAGATAAAGAAGTAAGAGAAAGAAAAAGGCCTGACTGGTTTGGTTACAGTAATGTGTGTGTTGAGACAGATACAGGACCATGTGGAGACCAGTTTATAACATATGAAGAGGCTTTAAATGGACAAGAATCAAAGGAATGGTGTATAGCTATGCAAGAGGAATTGAAATCATTTAAAGAAAATGAAGCTTGGGTAATAGTGAACAAACCAAAGAAAGCTACAGTGGTTAAGTGTAAGTGGGTATTCAAGAAGAAAATAGATAGTGATGATAATATAAGGTATCGTGCTCGGCTAGTTGCCAAAGGTTTTACACAGAAACCAGGTATTGACTATACAGAAACTTTTTCTCCCGTTGTTCGTCATTCAACAATAAGACTATTGTTTGCTTTAAGTGTTAAATATAATCTAGATATAACTCACCTAGATGTAACCACAGCATTTTTAAATGGGCATTTAAATGAAGATGTGTACATGTGCTTACCTGAGAATCTTAAATGTCATGATAGAGAGACTATCCCGCCCACACACCCGCCATTGTAACTCCTGTTTAGCCAGGATCAACAATGGCACGCATTTTTTTGACACCGAGTAATGAAACTCGGCGAGTCTCTGGGAATGCTTAATAACTGTCTTTTATCCCGCAACGAAATTAATCAAATAGAAATATAGGGAGGAGTTGGAAATATAAATTGTCCACTTCCCTCCATAGCAAAGCGGGAGACAAATACTGAACTAAAAAGGTATTAACCTCCAATAAAGGGACATTTACGTCTGGAGAAGCCAGACGTAAAGCACCACGGAAGTTACTTAACGGGTCCTATCATGCGAGCTGTTACGCTTGATTCCAATAATAGGTATGGCAAAATCGCCGGAAAGCACGGAAATTCCTCCCAGTCTCCACAAGGTCCATATAGTATACAACTCCAGATGTTATCTGCATACTGTCAAGCATAATGTTGCGCTCATTTTGCCAGAGACTACACTCCCAAAGAACATGATGCGCGGACTGTTCGTACTCACAGTTTGGTGTAGAACATGGGCACGCAGGCGAATCAACCAACTTAAATGAGAATAGTTTGCTCTTAAAGTTGCCATGACCGGTGAGAAATTGTGAAACACAGTGATCAATTTCTAGCCAAGTTTTTGTTAAACGATCGCGAACCAAAGGAAAATACTGATATAAATGCCGCCCTTTAATTGAATTATCCCATCGACATTGCCACTCGTTTAGCAGTTCGTTGCATATTTCGGAACGCTGTTTAAAAAGTCTACCGATTCTCGAGAGTTCGCGTAAATGTCATGATAGGGAGAACAAAGTGTTGAAACTTAAGAGAGCAATCTATGGATTGAAACAATCAGCTAGGGCATGGTATAAGCGTGTAGATGATTGTTTACAATCTTTAGGGTACAAGAAGTCAGTATATGAACCTTGTCTATTTTTAAAACAAACTAATACTTCTAGAACATACATAGCTTTGTTTGTAGATGACTTCTTTATTTTTTCTAATTGTAAGAAAGAAACTGAATATCTTAAAACAGAATTAAAATCTAAATTTAAATTGAAAGACCTGGGAGATATTAGACAATGCTTGGGTATGAGGGTCAGAAGGCAAAAAGGTGAGATTTTTGTAGACCAGGAACAATTTGTTGAATAAATTTAAAATGAAAAATTGTAAATCAGTCAGTACACCAATGGAGGTCAATTTAAAACTTAAAAAGGGAGATACTTGTTGTACTCAGATTCCTTACCAGCAATTAATTGGTAGTTTGCTTTATTTATCAATGTTAACCCGGCCAGATATATTCTATTCCGTTTGTTACTTAAGTAAGTTTAATAACAACTATAATGAATCACACTGGAAACATTTAAAACGCATTTTAAAGTATTTACAAAAAACTAAACATTTTGGTTTAAAATATGTCAAAGATGATTTAGATGTAATAGGCTATGCCGATGCTGATTGGGCATCAGATTGTGTAGACCGTAAGTCTTATACAGGATTTATGTTTAAAATGTCAGGTAGTGTCATCTCATTTGAATGTAAAAAACAAATAACAATAGCCTTATCTAGTACAGAATCCGAATATATGGCTATGTGTGAGGCAAGTAAAGAAGCTATTTATTTGAGAAACCTGTTATTAGAAATGAAATGCAGGGATGAGTCACCTATTCTGTTATATAATGACAACCAGAGTGCACAGTTGTTAACTAAACATAGTGTATTCCACAAAAGAAGCAAGCATATTGATGTTAGATTCCATTTTGTTAGAGAAGCTGTTGAAAACAATTATATAACAATAGAATACTTAAACACAAATGATATGCCTGCGGATATATTGACAAAAAGTTTATCTTGTCAAAAACATTATCATTTTGTTAAACAGTTAGGTGTTAATCTTATAAATTAAAACTTGTTTACTATACTGTATTTCTAATAATTAGTTTTTTTTTTTGGATATGTCAATTATTTTGATAAGGGAGTGTGTTAAATATGTATATCAAAATAATATATTAATATATACTAGCGACATCTAGTATAATGTATGTAAGACTGTTTGTTTATCTATTCTGTGACTAACTTGAATAAATTTACTACTCTGTGCAAAAACCATCGTAGTTTTAATATATATACTAGGGATGTTGATATTTTTAAAAATATCGGATTTTCGATAAATCGATATTTTTAAATATATCAATATCGGAGTTTGATATAAAATAAAAAAGTAAAGGAGTTTGATATATCGAAACAAAATATAGATATATCGATATTTTTTATTAAAAATCTTGACTCTTCTAAGGGTCCGGCATACATCCTTTCTTCGTTAAACAGTGTGCCAACGAACTTATTAGATTCAAAGATCTTGGAATCATATTTGAAAACCTTAACCTTAAAACGTGATATTTTTTAGTTTAGTTTTAAGTTATAATTTTTCGCAATGAAATTAATATTATTTTCAACTTTTTAGTTCGGCTAGCTAATTAAGCGTGTTATTTTTAAATATAATTTATTTTATGCTTTTAGTCTCGAAACAGCATTAAACGTACCTACTTATAATAAAATATTTGATTACAAATTAAGACCATATAAAAAACTAGCTGTTGCTCGCGGCTCCGCCCGCGTGGAGGTCATGTTTGGGAGAAAAAGTATACAATACAAAATACCAATATTCATGTGTTTAACTTAAAAATGACGGATTTTCATACAAACTTTCATTCCTTATTTTACTCCCTTAGGGGCGGAATTTCCAAAAATCCTGAAACATATATTTTTTATTTTTAACTAAAATGCCAGGTACTAATTTTCATGAATTTATCTTCAAAAATGACGGATTTTCATACAAACTTTCATCCCCTATTTTACCCCCTTAGGGGTGGTATTTCCAAAAACCCTTCCTTAGTGGATGCCTACGTGATAAAAGGTACCTACTGTCAAAATTTCAAGTCTCTAACCCCAGCCGTTTAGGCTGTGCGTTGATCGATTAGTCAGTCAGTCAGTCAGTCAGTCAGTTTCTTCTTTTATATATAGATATAATATAATATAATATAATCTAAAATGATACCTAATATGTTTTAATATCTTGGTGAACCTGGTGATCATAGGTCCTTGATACGTGTGTAAAAATATTCAAGTAAATCGGATGTCTTGAAGGTGGTGAAAATTACGTTGAAGGATTCCGTTACATATATACTTAGTCTACTTGGATACAATTGTAGCTAGTATAAAGCGTGTAAAGACAATCGTAATCGTAATGAGCTACAAAATAATTTACCAATTAAAAAATTTCACTTTTATATTCAGAGTGCCTCTTACCAGTCGGTGATCACTACCGGTGTTAAACCTACTGATCACAGAGACATCTCTGAATATTTGGCGCTTATCAGTCATAATGAAGTCGATCTCATTCATTTCCTCTGGAAAAATGAATTCATCAAAAAGAGGCCCCGGGTCTCGAAAAAGTTGACTAGCATTTGCCCCTGTGATTCCTGCACCCATAGCCGAATGATCCTACCCTCGATTCGCCGTGTCCTTGTACTATTGTACATTGGCATTGAAGGCACCCATTACCGGGCTACGGTAGGGTACCACAAAAAGCTATTTTTGGCGACGTACCACGGACGCTCTCTGCGGTTGGACGAGCACATCGCTGAGTTGGAAGAAGAGCAAGTCACATTAACTGGCATATCGTAGGGCTATCCGATATCCGAAGACAGGGGGAGGAGAAGATGGCCCTAGATTCTGGTCACTTACTCTACTTCCGAGAAGGACTCCAACCATCCCAAGGTGGCGTCGGATTTATTATCCACAAGTCACTAAAAAGCAACGCTGTGGAAGTTGGCAGCGTATCATCTCGAGTGGTGTACCTAATCTTAAAAATATACTCTGAAGGTTATACAAGTGTACGCCCCAACGTACGAAGACATAGGGAAAGCTATGTCTCGTACCAAGGCTTCCTACAGCGGTGAAATGGGTGAATTCAATGCGAAACTGAAGACTCCTAATAAATTGTTAATATTAATTTCTTACTACAAAGAAAAACATACTACGCAAAATTTTAAGAAAAAAATAGATTATTTTTCTTATATAAAATCGATTTTTCTAAAATCCATTATTATTCAAGTGAGAAAAATCGATTTTTTTCACTCAATGTCACATCCATACTATGTTTACTTGATGTCACCAGAGTTGCAACCAATCACAGAGCGTTCACATCACAGATAAAATTTTAAATAAATGTTGTATTTTATTTCGTTTAATTTGCAAAAAATATACATTATTTTGTTTAAAATTAAGTGAAATATGGTTTTTAAGCTATTGTCTAACAGGATGACCACAATTTGCAGAGTATTTTCAATATTGTCAAATAGCCTATTGAATCTATGGCCTCTTGTTTCAAAGCCGGCTACTCACCCGCTGCGCCACAAAGGCTGTCAATTATATCAGTCGATTTAACATCGTGAGGAATAACTGAGAGTTCTTTGAAAAAAAAACAGTAGTTATGAAGTCTGCCAATCACATTAAGCCAGCATGGCAATACTAACTCTTCCACTCTAATTAGATGAGGAGGACCGATCCCAGCAGTGTGACAGCGAAAGGAATATACTATCCAATAAAATGGAATTAATTATTTTCAATCCGAAATACTGTGTTATACTTGCCTGTTATAGTGTGGCTATTCAAATAAAAAAACTTAGGGTGTTTGACTGGTGTAACCAAAAAATATAAAACTGTACTAGGAGAAAGGATAGTGGGCAAACATATTTGTTAAATAGATTTTTTTATTTTAAATGTATTATAAAAATTTTATTTTCGAAATTAAAATTTAGAATTTTTAATCTGTATCTCTCGGTGCCAAAAACGTAGCAATACCGGCCGCCATTACTCGTGACGACATCGCACATAAACATTGCATCCTACGACAAATAAAATTGTATTGAAGAACATATTTTTCGATGTGTAAACGTGTGGAAACGTGTTAATTTCGTCTTCAAGTCTTCTATAAGAATGGAAGAAGGCATTACAAGGGCTGATAGTCGAAATCTGCCACTTCTTTCTTAAAACTTTTGATTTTGGCACATGGATGAACAATTTATCGGGATTTAGTGTCGAGTTTTTACCCAAAGGCATTGAACAATATTTATATGCTGGCTCATTAATTTTTGCGGAAAAACTAACAGATAAATGCAAATAATTTGTTATGTTGTTAGGTGTCACGAATGTTTGTATATGTGCGATGAAGTCACATAGAGATAATGTTACGTGACAACGCGTTTTAGCGCGAAATTATATATGAAAAATAAAATCACGGATTTTATATAAATTGAGTATATTTCAATAATAAAAATATTACGGGGGCTATAAGTGCAGAGTCCTCTATCGATGTCCATCCATTTTCAAAAATTGTCAAGTACCCTATTATAACTATTCTCTTAAATAACAAAGATCATAGGCAAAAATGTTGCTTAATCAAGATTATTTTCCACTTACTTGATAGAGTCGTGTAATATACAGCACAACCGCAACAGACAGGCGATCACAATATGATCCTCGATACACGCGGAGGTATACCTCGAGAAGAAGATCGACAGCACTGTCTTAGCCAGCAAGGTTCGCGCATTGGCAGTCTGCACTAATTCCACTAGTGGCATAAATGCATCCTAATAAGGGAATAAGCGTGTTAGTTTATTGGCGCTTCTTCTCAATCAGACGTTTTCGAAGCACCGGTACAATTAATATAGGTATAAAATAAAATAAAAATCCGTGGGGTATAAAGAGTGTCACTAGCGGCCTAATTCGCGAAATAAATGATTTAACGCCAATACAACTAAATTGGTAAACAGTTTAACAACTCTTTTGACTAGTTACGGCATGCGACTAGCGAGAGTCGGTCTGGAGGTACTTTGCTACATCTGTAGCGAAGCAAAGTAGGTGTTTTATTCTTATATGAAGGTCATCTAATATACTGGGCATTATAAAACATAACATTTTAAGTCTCGAAATGACGACCGCAGTGCAATTTCATGCGGTATTCTAAAATAAAAAATTCTGAATGGTGTTCCTACTGTTGTAACGACTCACTCCTCTTATGCTATTGTAAAATAAACATAGTAACGAGTCAAAATTATATCAGAGGCCAGTGTCAGAGGCCAATCGACGAGTAGTCGGTCGTGACACGTCGAACCACATATTTATGTATAACGCAACAATATTTTCTGTATAAAAAAAGGGGGGAGGGTTAATAAGTGTAAAAAAAAGGTTGAACATTAAAGCGAAAAAAATTATTAACCCGTTTCCTTGAGACAGTTCTTGTACTCGCGGTTCCAGCTGTAATATTAGATCATGGCTAATTTTGATTAGATGCGAGATATTACACTATCGATGTTCGACAACACAACTCACCATCAAAAACAGCTCCTCCACATCAGGTATCGACTTTAACATTCTTTTAATCACAACCTGAAACTGTCCTGAGAATTCGTCGGCCGGGGTGCCACATTTAATCATATAGCGGATTGTTCCACGCAATATTATATTCACGTGTTGCGTCTGTAATAAAAACATATTTAAATTCATCCATTACCATATAATCATTTCGGTTATATATGAGATCTGCCCACTTGCTACGGGCCTCTTCTTTTAATAAAGGAAGTTAGGCTTGGTAGATTTCATAGACCGACATACTTCAATCGCGAACTTGAGACCATAAACCATAGACGTTTGATAGAGAAGCAGCCCGAACATTATTTTCACCACACATGAATGGAAAAAATATATGATAAATATACTTCTTTCTCTCTAATCAATTGTTGGTGCGACATTTATACACATGATAGCAGCGAGAGCTTAGTTGGTTGCGGTATGGTGACAATTATCATAGGAATTTCAAAGGTATGTGAAGTCTACCAACCCGCAATAGGCCTGCGTGGTGGACTAAGGCTTAACCCCTCTCGTTAGTAGGGGAGGCCCGTGCCCAGCAGTAGGACAATGTTTAATACCGGGCTAGTATTTTTTTTACATTAAATGAAACAAGACCTAAGTGAAATAATTATTGAATACAGTGACTGGTATCTCTCGTCAATGTGTGCAAGAGATTTGTATGTAGGCGTAAATTGAGCATTTTGTTTTAAATATCGATCTATTTCACTATTACACGTCTGTGATATAAATTCATACAATAACACAAAAAATTACCGATAAATGTGTACACGCAAACTGAAGCCAAGGTCCTAACACTTGCAAAAAGTTAACTGTCGGTTTTATATTGCTCGCAATTTTCCACCACGACTGAATCAAATTTTCTGACGCTAACTGTCGGTAGTGTTCTGTGGTACATAAGTGTTCTCCGAGAGCCGTCAATATGTCAGTCAACATCACTGCAACATCCATACGAAAATAATGATTAGTGAGGTAAATTGTAAATACATAGTGTTACCCCAAATATTAATGCAACTGTAATGCAAGTCATACATACACACTAACGCCTGTAATCCCCGAAGGGGTAGGCAGAAGTGTAACCAGTAGGTACACCCACTTTTCGCCGAATTTCGGTCCCATAACCGTCTTATATGGGGAGCCTATTGCCCCCTATCACATTATGGGACCGAAATTATGGGACTTTAACGCAAGTCATAATGAGATAATTATAAAAATATGAAGGGTACAGGTAAGCAGAGCAGTTTCTGTGTGTGAAAAAGTGTCCGTCAAATAGTTAAATTATGGTGAAAATAGTTAAAGAAAGCACCAAATGTTCTTAGATAAGAATCGAGAAATAAACAAGGAAAGAAAAACTTCCGCATAGGAAAGGACGACATAGTAATATAATTATTTATTAGTCTCGACGCCAATTTTTTTTTTTACTCTGTATACTTTAATCCGGCTACTGTTACCTTCATACCATACCCTGTATCTACACGAGCGCCATTCTGGCGAGTTTTTGAACGGTTATTTACAGCTTACAACTGGATACTTTTTCAACTTATACCCTATATAAGGCCCACTTGCGCGATCATGGGTTAACGTATTTAACTCGGTGTTAACAGCTAACACAGGGTTAAATAAATAATTTGTCTTGCGCCATCAACATTTTCGAGCAAACCTAGGGTTTAACTTCTAAATATTTAACCCACCGATTTGGGAAGGTTAAGTCGCTAACCCCGCGGTTAGTCTTTTTGTTGGTAGGTATTGTGTAATGTATTTTGTGGTTTTTAGTTAAAATATTACTACAATGATCATGAATTGTTATTCTCTGACGATGAAGATGAAGTCATTGAATATATAAGCTCAAATTTTTATTACTAAAGGGTTACAAAACGGTCAGAATATTATAATACACAAAAAGGGGCAATGTTTGAATTTTTCAACTATTTACATAAAAGCATATTATCATTTATCGTGAAATAGGGAGCACATAATCGAGGTTTTTTCTTCATTACACTGATTTTCTGAATTCAACAAATAAATAAAACACCACAAAAAAACAACACGAATTTGACAATCTTAAAACAAACAAATTAAAAAGTTATCAACCGTCATAGAATGAAGGACACACAAATACGCATCTCTATATAGTGTGCTGTAGTGTAAAAGAGACAGAAATATTGTTTCGTTTTTATGTATATTCATTCATCCTTGGACGGACTACAACAGATGTGCATCGACATTTCAGTGTTCCCAGCTAAAATAAAAGAAATGTCGGGTTAGCTAACCCAGCGTCAGTTTTTAGTGGTGCAAGGTGAAATGAGAGTTAACATTTTAACATTCTAACCTGGGTTAATAAACTCTAAATTTATTTATTTAACCCTAATTTGCGTGCAAGTGGGCCTAAGACGGTTCTCCTTACCTCTACCCTCCATACATAAAACCTTTGCGTACTATCCGCATCTGGACATGAGCGCTGAGCGTCCCATACAAAATGACTGAAGCGGATGTTTGGGACGCCCAAGGTGCAAACTGGAGGCAGAGATTGTTATTTATAATCTTATTGAAATTTTGTTTTTAAAATGAAGCGATATTGATATTTTTTAGAATATCACTTCTTTGTTGAAATACTTAGTATAAGCCCAGAGTCTGAAATTGTGCCCGGTGTGGCGATAGGCTCGCCCTCTGTCACATCGTTGGACGGTAATAAACTCGGCGAATTGGGTGTACTGGTTACACATCTGCCGACCCCTTCGGGGATTACGGACGGGAGTGTGTATGTGTGTTTTTCTTTGTACAAGACACGGGTTTAAAGACAAATTGCATCAAAAGTCGTTATACATGAAACATTTCTAATGAAACGCGTCGACCATCTTTCTAGTATAGTTGGTGTGCATAGACAGCGGTAATTATTAGCTATCACGTGTTTTGCTTACTAAGAGCCTTTCTATTAAATATCTAAACGACGAAATACATACAAATACGTTTTTATGTATAAATATACTATTACCCATTTTATCAGCTGAATTTTGAATGAGTTGTAATATTTGAGAGGATTTCTTTATAACACTTGGAGCATCGAAACCAGAGAGGACACAGCAAAGGAAGAGCTCACTGAAACAATTTTTTAATAATATAACATAATAGAGTAATTAATTAGTAGTTAATTTATATGGAAGTGGGCTGGTCACGTCTGCAGACGGACAGATGGCCGATGGAGCAGACATGTGTTGGAGTGGAGACCGCGTTTAGGCAAACGTAGTGTGGGACGCCCAGCGCCCTGCTGCACGATGGACCGACGACTTGAAGAAGGTGGCGGGTAGCGGGTGGATGCCGCTATGATGGGCTACCCAAGACCGGGATGGTTGGCGTTCACTTGGGGAGGCCTACGTCCAACAGTGGACGGCATCAGGCTGAGAGTAATTTATATGTGATTATTTTATGAGAAACAAATATGTAAAATAAAGCATTTTGTCACGTGACTTAAAACACCCATCAGTCATGCATGACGTCACCGCCGAAACCGAAACATCTAAAAAAACGCTGAGCCAAACGTCTATTAGTTTTGCGAATGGTCATATGTCACACGAGAGACCATGACAGTTGGTAGCACTTTGGTGGGAAAATAATAACAATAATAAACAAGTTTCTAATAACTAGATAACGATATCACCAAACGTTGATACATACATATCCTAAACCTGCCACCATTTCATGAAATGGTTGTCTTTTTTATAATATGTCGTATGATGAACTCTTACAAGCTGGTCACGACATACACATACTTACTTGTTCGGTATTTGTTCGCTAATTTGCAGGAATTCTTCTAAGAGCGCCGGCTTCGAGTTATTCAAATTCAATGTGCCATACAACAACCAATCCACAGCTGGCACATAAAGACTCAAGTATTTATCGCTTGTTAAAAGCTGCGATTCGTATTTCTTTCTCATTGTCACGTGGAAGATCTTTAAGAAAAATAAAATCACCTTTAAGTTTTTAATATTGATTAAATCATTACAACATAGCGTTGAGGCGTAAGATTTTCTTGGAAAGCTCTTTTAAGTTAGTATTTTTAATGCATTATGATAATGACAATTAGTGCTTTAAGAGTATTTTTTTTTATTATTTTGAAGTTACACAATAAATTTTAAATTTATATCTAATCCTAAATTCCTTATACTTTGACTTTCATAAGTACTCCTTAAAAGCTACAGGTTAAATTAACGGCGGTGGTGAATCTTACCTGCTGATATTCTTCGAGAAATTCTTTGAGATTCTTATAGAAGAACTCTTCGCTACTCTCACCTAGTAATTTAGAGGCGACTTTACACAAATAAACCCTCAAGTAAACGGCGACTAGAGGATTACCAATCCCTCTGATCATATTTGTAATTCTAACAACAGCTGATTTTATTTCAGTTTTAGATATAAAAATATAGCATTTCAGCAGTGACATTTCCATGTAAAGACGTGGCAACAGCTCCCTTATGGATGCCATTTTGTACATCCAGTTTTGGCATGTTTCTTTTGCGGTTTCGGGAACTTGAATTGGATCGATATCATCAATGGTTTTGTTGGATTTAGATCTACAACAAGGCATAATTTATCATGAATAACTAATCTACAAAATTGTCCTTGGTTTGATGCGTTTCTACTTTCATAATAATTAGCAATAATATAATAGTATAAAGAACTTCAACCTGGGTAATAACATTATTATTTTTCCGCGGGGAAAATCCATCTTACGGATACCTTCTCAACCTCGGGGGAGGATACATGTTTACCCGAGGGACTACTAGATCGGGGCCCTAACCAATTTTCCTACGCCGGTGTACCGACAAAAACCCCACGGTGGCCTTCTGCAGCGCATGCGGGATGGTTCCGGGGGATCCTGAGAATCTCTGCATTGCTGCCGGAACCATACCTGCGCGGTACCTCTATGGCCCGTCTCTTCTAGGGCTGGATGTCCACGTTCTACGGCAGCACGAGACTTCGTTTATGAAGCCCACACATCCCCCGCCTTTTAGTCGCCTCTTACGACAGGCAGACCATGGTAGAATTCTTCAAAGCCCCCAATCCACATTGCGACTTTGCCACTACTTCGCTGCTGTATCGCGTTTTATCGACTAGCTGCGTTCGATCGCGGTATCGAATTAGCGTGTTTAGTTTATTTAGTGGCTGTATTAATTGCTGACTCTTTGGCGATTAGCTGACTTAAATTGCAGTATCAAATTGCGCGCTTTAGCGCTCGTGCTGACAGCTCGATAGAATACTATAAAAGTACCTACTATTTAATGCTTGCAGCTTTAACGTAAGCAGTTGTGCAATCTGTATTCTGTAGCAATCTAGTGATTTATCCAATATTTGCTTCAGACTTAGTATTTCTATAGTGTTGTTTGCAGATGATACTTCTTTAATATTCAAAGTAAGCCGACATAATTCTGTTCTTGACGATGTAAACAACACGCTCGCAAAAATAGTACATTGGTTTAGCGTTAATAATTTACTATTGAATAGTCAGAAAACCAAATGTATTCGATTTTTAACACCTAATGTCAAAAAGATCGACGCCAATATTTATATGAATGGGGATAAATTGAGTCTTGTGGAGACAACGAAGTTTTTAGGCATAACATTAGATCCCAAACTTCAATGGGGATCTCACATATCTGTATTATCCAAAAAATCCTTACGACAGGCAGACCATGGTAGAATTCTTCAAAGCCCCCAATCCACATTGCGACTTTGCCACTACTTCGCTGCTGTATCGCGTTTTATCGACTAGCTGCGTTCGATCGCGGTATCGAATTAGCGTGTTTAGTTTATTTAGTGGCTGTATTAATTGCTGACTCTTTGGCGATTAGCTGACTTAAATTGCAGTATCAAATTGCGCGCTTTAGCGCTCGTGCTGACAGCTCGATAGAATACTATAAAAGTACCTACTATTTAATGCTTGCAGCTTTAACGTAAGCAGTTGTGCAATCTGTATTCTGTAGCAATCTAGTGATTTATCCAATATTTGCTTCAGACTTAGTATTTCTATAGTGTTGTTTGCAGATGATACTTCTTTAATATTCAAAGTAAGCCGACATAATTCTGTTCTTGACGATGTAAACAACACGCTCGCAAAAATAGTACATTGGTTTAGCGTTAATAATTTACTATTGAATAGTCAGAAAACCAAATGTATTCGATTTTTAACACCTAATGTCAAAAAGATCGACGCCAATATTTATATGAATGGGGATAAATTGAGTCTTGTGGAGACAACGAAGTTTTTAGGCATAACATTAGATCCCAAACTTCAATGGGGATCTCACATATCTGTATTATCCAAAAAATTAAGTGCCGCAGCTTATGCTGTGAGTAAAATACGTCAATTGACCGACGCTGATACGTCTAGGTTGGTCTATTTTGCGTATTTCCATAGTTTGATGTGCTACGGGATTCTACTATGGGGTGGTGCTGCTGACATCAATATCATCTTTACTCTTAGAGTAGGCAACCAAAAGGAGACGGCATTACGCTCGAATCTTGAACAAAAAATTCAGCAATGTCGGTGGGGGGCTTCGTACAACTACAAATAAACATGTGCACACAAATGCAAAATGTAATCACGTCGCTACGCACGCACACTACACCATTTCATACAACACTGGCAAATTTATGCACACAGTTACAAATTTATCTTGTTGTGAAATATATTTACAGTGTCATATATTGACAACTGTGTAAAAACAGTAGAGCGTAGCAATGTCGACACGAGGTATAGATAGCGTTGTCCTTATCTATCGATAGATAAAATAAAACAATTATAATTTATTAAATGTTTTAAGATATTTTTTTATGTGTATCATCTTTTATATCATTTTATAAATACTCTAAGTCTTTACTCTCCAAAAGCGAGCTATAAGATCTATCTACTCGCTAAATTCTAGGAGTTCTTTGAGAGAAAAATTCAAGGAAATTAATATAATGACAGTAGCATCACAATTTATATTCGCTAATTTAATGTATGTTCATAAGAATATACAACAATTTCCAAAAATTTGTGATGTCCATAGTGTAAATACTAGAAATAAAAATAATCTTGTTAGTTATAAAACAAGGCTCCACAAAATCGGCAACTCTTTCAAGGGGCTTTGTATACGCTTCTACAATAAGGTTCCCAATCATATTAAAGAACTTAATGAAAGATGCTTTAAAGCATTAAACTAAGTAATAAAGCCTATTACAAAATTTCTGAATATTTAGATGACCGAAAGGCTTGGGAATAAGTTATCCTATTAGGTACTTAGAAGTTAGTCATTAACTTTAAGTCATTACATTATTGGGAACTTTATATGTTTGTAAAAGAGTTATATATATAAAGTTATGCCAATATTTTATTTGCTTAACATTGCGAACTTATATGCCTTACATGACTTTACTTGATATTATTGTCTTAGTATTTAATTGTTGTATTTAGTCTGGGTATGTCATGCTCGCTTAAGTGTCTGTGCTTGCTGCGGCGCCATGTGCCAGGTCGGTCTCTTCCCTGTAACATGGTTGAGGAGGCCGATGGCTGACACATGCGTCACTACTCGTGATCGGGTACGGCTCGTGTGGACTAGTCTGCTCAGACTATTTCAGTAAGGACCAACTGCTTTAAGAAATCGATATTTCACTCTCACGATGTTCATGTGCGGCACTAGGTGCTGTAATGAGTTTTATTTCACAATCTTGCAATAAGGCAGCTTAACACACATTGAGCTGCTCTAATATAATGTAATTAAATTAAAATTGTATAATAATTTTATTACCAAATATTGTTAACCAATGTTGAAAAAGAGCAACGCTAAAGTTTCTTGCCCGTTCTTCTCTAGCGAAACTGCATTCCGAACTGGCGGTAGAGTAAAAAATTGACTGAATGGAAATAATGTATAACATTTCATGGATTCAATAAATATTTGATTTTGATTTTACAAGCATATTAGGTACTCATTTTACTTGGGCTAAAATGTTCTCCTGAAATATCCTAGACGACGTTTGGCTTTAGTTGTAATTCATATAGACAAAATAGCCTTGATATAGTCATTTAGAAAAATGTATCTTGTTCGCGTCAAGTTCCATTCTTGTAACTTGTAGATACTATGGTATCCCAATATACAAGCGTAGCTTACTTTGGGTGCCACTGGCAATTATTGTGAATTATTGTACGTGTTGTTTACTTGAATAAATACTTTATATGCCAATGTTCTTTAAAAACGGAGTTTTCAGATACTAAACCTATATATTATGGCAAATTAGTGGAGCACGCTTGCCTAGAAGATACCTATTCTCCATGGGCGTATATAAGGGGGGGGGGGGGGGGTTCAGGGGGTCCGGACACCCCCCTTAGCATACGACATAATAAAAAACCGCGAACTATTGATAGCGGATAATATAGACGGTTAACAGGCTATTTGATTTAAGTGTCAATTTTTGCAGCATTCAGCTATATGCATATTTGGAATTAACAGATTTTTCTACGACTTTTGAGCCCAGTTTAATTTTTTTCGTGTACTCTTTAGCGCTTAAATCATCTGGCAAAACAAGAATGCTTTTTTTCAGGGCACATCTATTTAAAAAAATACGACCGAGTCTTAAGTACTTAAGTACTACTTAGTAGTGATGAGTGTGATAGTATATGATGTACCATAAGTAGAGGGCAATTCTTCTTTCATTCAAAATAATTTCGTACTCGAATCTACAGTTCGAATCATTTCTCTATTACATAAGTTCGAACTACGAAGTTATTTTTTTGAATGTTGCATCCATATCCATTTGAATTCGAGTCTTTACTATGAGATTCTACTAAAAAATTTGAATTTCGAACTAAAAATCTGTAAGTATTTTAATATCCATAGTGTCTCGGGCCTCATCAAATGTGCATCCACTATCCAGTTCTTGGACATGTTTTTGGACTCTTCCAAGTATTTTATCTTTCTAAGACTTTTAGTTAAATCATAATAAAAACACGAGATTGACTCTTTTTATGGGTAAACACATCAGCGTATGGCATGATATACGCAGTAAGTTAGGACCAAAATAAAACAATATCTTTGGGTGTCTAGAGGCCTTCATACGTACAACATTACCGCACCACCTCCAAGAGTATAGACTCTATGCCGCTTAGCTATAAACGTCGTAAAATATTAATGTTAAGGAAACAATCTTGCCACTTTATCTGGAGAATTCACCTGATGCAGTTCATATGAAATTTGGCAAGACGCCATATGGTTTAGACGCCATAAGGTTTCAGTGGTTTAAGGCAAACTCGCTCAAGAATGGCGTAAGCCTGGATGTCATTTTCTACCTACTACAATATCATCAAGCATTACTTAGCATCTTGCGACGTACCCTGCGACTGCTGGGAAGAACTTTCGTGCCACTAGACCGAATGGCGTGGCTCAGTACGAAAATCATGCGTAAATTTTGAGGAAACATGTATGTATCCAATGCCTTGACGCCCAGCGTGAGCTGCAATAAATAAGACCTAAAACTGTGTACACTTAGGGTTGGTTGGTAAGTGTACACGATGCGCGTCGCCATGCATTGTAGTTGAAAAATAGGACGTGACGCGACGTTTCGACTCTGCGCCAGTTTGAGTCGACTCTTACAGCTACTCTTCTAGACAACTGTTCTGTACGTCCTGTGACAGGGCTTTTAAAACAAAATTAGGGCTAGCTAGCCACATATGCTCACATAGGCGAAAAAAACTTATTCCAAAAGTGCAAGGTTCGCCGTCGAAGTATACTTCTTGGAGGACATCATCATCATCATTAAGTTAGGACCCAATATTGAATGGTTCGAATTCGAGATGTACGTCTCGACCGGTCTGTACCAGTCCAAGCACTTCTAGCGATAACATTCGAGAAATGTTCGAATAGTAATTTTTAAAATAGCTCAAATAGAATATTTTGATTTCGAATTCTATTTTTAAAATAATTTATTTATGAACAATACATTTGACATTATATTCGTACCATCAAGACCTTCGAGAAACACCGGACTCGACATTTCCATAATAGCTTAACTTTACTCGAAAAAAGTTCGAATTTGAATTATTTTACGAAGTTGATTAAAATAGTTATTTATCAAAAATAAATTGACTTCACTTGACACTTGATGTTTTGATAGTTGTTATGAAAACAAAAATGAATAAAAATCTGCGGCAGATTTTCATCCATCCAAAGTCCAAATCCAAATAGCAGGTAGTAATTTTTTATTAACTAGCGTTTTCCCATTCTATGTTTAAGTAATTTCTAAATAACTATGATTTGAGCGGTTAGATTTTTAACTTTTACCCGCGGACCCCCCCCCCCCCCCCCCCCCCATGTAAAAGCTATTGCTACGTCACTGCTATTCTCTCTTGACCTAAAGATACCCAGGTTATAATTTTCGGAAAATATAGACTCCGACAAAGAGTTCCACTCTCAAAATATGTTTCGATTGATACATGATCGACTTACTCGGGGATATTGTACGAGCGTAATGTTAGAATTGCTCTACATGATATATTTAGCATACGCTTGGTGCTGTTATAAGTGAAATTTACTCCACTCACCCAAAACTCTTCTCTTTCAGCCTATCGAATACTAGGTTTCCAAAGGTATCCAATATATCGGTGATAAATATAATCTTGCTTGGATAAAACTGCATGACACTCACATCAGATAATTGTTTGGAACATTGAATGCCAATTTTGAATGCTTTTACTCTCTGTTCAGAGTCCCACGCCTAAAAATTTAATTAATAATATTTGAAAATTATTATCATTTATGATCTTTTTTTATCCTGTCACGGCAAAGTGACCACACTGCACCCGATGGCAAGCGCAGTGCCGTCCAATTAGAGTAGCGAGAGACAATCTATCTCCCGCTACTCAACACTATCATGCCGGCCCGCTTCCTCACACTACGCCATGGGCAAGAAGGCGAAGGTGGAGTCGAGGGTCTAGTGTCAGAGTATTCAGAAGACCGCAGAACAGCCAATCATCGTACCCCAACTTCATACTCCCGACAAAAACCGTATGTACACTGGCTGATCCCAGAACGCGACCCACATGCATGTGCCACTATGGCGGCTTTTACACCCTGTGTACGGTGGTCGCTAGCCGGGCGGATATGAATATCCTGCCACCAGCGATATCTTATTATATTACAATTTCAGCGCAACCCACCATCTGTATTTTTACACTATCGATACATACAAACCGGGCGTATTTTATTAAAAATCAATACACGAATGTGGTGCCACACAATAGGCGCGTTGAGAATATCTATACGCATATGCGGTGCCACACTCCTGTTGTGTGTCCACGGACACTAAACACTATTAACATATCAATATATAATATGACTACAAGTTGAGTTGATAATAAAATAACACCTTTTTGATTTCGTCACTAAGCATATTGATCTTCGTGACAAATTCTTGTTGACTAAGTCCCATTGTCTTCCTGATAGAATCTTCATCAAAGTCATCTAACTGTTCCAGCCTGTGTTTCACTTTTTCATTAAGATTTGATACCTGTTTTATTAAAGCTGAAAAAGAGCTAACTTAAAAAATAAACCAAAAAGAAAAAGAAAAATAAAAATAATATTAATATTGTTGAAAGTTAGACAGTAACATAAAATTTAATTTTATATGCGTAATAATATATACTTTTTTCTCCACCGGGCAAAAAACTACTGACAATAGTCAGTTTCTCCCCAGTTGTATATTTACTGAGAATTCCAGATCGTCTAGTATTCCAGGCTTTTGTAAAGTTTTCAGTAGGTTTAACAACTTCATGTGGTTCCATATCCTGGTAAACAAAAGTTAAATATAACCAATATTATGATATAAAGAATAACATTATTAGGGTTGATGCTATTAGTATGCGGAGACATTGTTACAGTATTTAAACATATACTTACATCTTCTATATCCATCTGGACAAACTTCAGCAATGGATCAACTTCTTCAAAACCACCACTCCATTTATTAAAATGATCCATAAAACTTTTACTGGCACTCTCCTTCTGCAAAATAAATCGAGAGTGGAGAATACCGGTGAGAGATTGGATAAACTAAAAAATATTATATTTGTGATAGTAATGTTGTTGTGATTTAAATTGAAATTATCAGAATATTCAGGGTTTTCACAGTACAAGTAGTTACAAATTAACAAAAAATTCATATATGCCTTGGTGCCTTGGTGGCGCAGTTGTAATTGCGCATGCGTTACAACTGCTGTACTGGGGTCTCGGGTTCAATCCCCGGGTCGGGTAAAATGATATTGGGTTTTTCTATTAAGAAATACTCATTATCAGCCCGGAGTCTGGAATTGTGCCTGGTATGGCGATAGGCTCACCCCCTATCTTATTATAGAACCGTAATAAATTAGGCAAAAAGTGGTTGTACTGTTGATACAAACTGGTGGGATAACGGGTTGTTTACAAAATATTTTTGTTTGTTTTTGTTTTTTTTTTCGTTTTTTCAAAATAAATTTGTTCAAAATAAATTCGTTGTCTTTTAAGGTCGACTATTCATTAAATATGAACTTACTTCATTGTACTTATGTTTAAAAAAAACTAAAAAAACTTACCATAAAAATAACATTAGACTTTAGTGGATGACTAGACACTTCAAAGCTAGGAGACTGCCTAATTCGTTGTTTTTGTTTCTTTAAGCATTTCCTGAAAATACAAATATTTACAGCACATGAAAACTCATACATTAAAATTATTGTAATATTAGATTGTGATTAACAAAAAGTTTATAAGTACAACCAACCACTCATAAATCGGCATTTTTGTATTTTATTTTAAGTCTTCAATCAAAATAAATATGTCTAATATTAAAAAATTTGTTGTTTATTTATCCCTTTTTTTTTTTTTTATTCATCCAATGGACAGGCTATAGTCAATCGACCATACTGCCTAGTCTTACGTTTAAGTCTTTCGTTTTCACTATTTTCCGCCTTTTTTCTTATTTATCCCTTCTGTATTTTGTTAATTATTTTATATTTTTTAATAAAAAAGAAAAGGTAAATGTTCTCAACCACGTAGCGTTGTCCGACGCTAGTTACTTCAAATGCGGGCTCAAAACTCAAAAGCACTCAAAAGATGCTCAAAGAGAAAAAAAAGCGCGGGAAACTTCGTACTTGGTGGACGTGATTTTTTAGCTCTTTAAATTTTTTCAAAATATTTTTTTTTTTGGAAATATTTCTATCAGTGGAGTACTTGTATATATTTGTAGTTTAGTTAATATTTATTATTTAATACTTTTCATTTTCATCATTTTGGTAAGTTTTTGTAAATACAATTCCTTAGGTCATAGTAGTTCAAAATGAATGAGCCGCCTGATCCGGGGGGCTTTGTCCCTCCGGCAGGCAGTTTTGTTACCATTTATTCTGAACCAAGCTTGTCTAAAGCTATGTCTGAGTCTGGTATGGACACAGATGGCTCTTCATCGTCCAGGCCGCTCAAACGAAGTCGCCGACTTCATATCTGCAAAGTCTGCAATAAAAGAAAGAGAAAACAAGGTCCTAACGAATCGTCTTCTGGATGCGGTTGTACAGATACTGACCTCTCGTTGTCAGTACAGTCGCAGCCAATAATTCAAAACACAAATAAAGTACTAGAAACACCAGAACTATCGACATCCAAAATTCCCGCGCAAACGGTGGGAAGGAATACGTATGACAAAAGCGATATTGCGCCCTTTATTATCCATGTGCAAAGAAATACCTCTGTGGAGAATGATCCTACCATTTTGCATCCGCTTGCTTTTGGCAGGTTTCTTAAACAATATAATTTTAAAAATATTGTTAATGGGAGCCTCAAGAGAATAGGGAGAAACAAAATATCTTTAGCTTTCACTACTTACACGGATGCTAACTCTTTTATTTGTAATGAAAACCTTTTGAAAAAAGATTTTAAGGCTTTTATTCCAACTTTTAATGTTACAAGAATGGGTATTGTGCGAGGAGTTCCTGCTGAATGGTCTCCGGAGGAAGTTGTTGAGAATACTTCTGTTCCGATAGGGTGTGGACCCATTTTAAAAATTAGAAGATTAAATTTTAAATCATTTGAAGATGGTTCAGCAGTATGGAAACCCTCCCAAACAGTGGTTGTGACCTTTGATGGTCAAATTTTGCCTAAACGTATTTTTATGTGTTATAATGCTCTGCCAGTCGACCTATATATATACCCGACTATTCAATGTTTTAATTGTTGTTGGTTTGGCCACACTAAAACTCAATGCAGATCTAAACCTAGATGTTATAAGTGCGGGCAACTCCACTCTGGGGAAGGATGTGAAATAGAGGAAATAAATGCACAGTGCTGCTTATGTTTTGGAAATCACTATGCAATAAGCAAATTTTGTCCTGAATTTTCTCGACAAAAGCAAATTAAAACACATATGGCCCAGAGCTCAATTTCTTACATTGAGGCCTCCAAACTGCTGCCCCCAGTCACAAAATCTTATGCTGATGTTTTAACATCTTCAAAATCTCCAACTACTCAGTCATCTACCTTACATGATTCATCATCCAGCTATAAAAAAACGGTCTTCTTGAAGCCCCGTTCTCACCCTAGTTTAACCAAAGGATATGACAAACAAGCCCATAACGCTATAATTAGAGATTACTCCTTACCTGAACCATCAAATGGGTGTGCCCTTGGCCCCAGGAAAGATGAGACACAAAATGAAAATCAATTTAATATTAAAGAATTTATTACTGCATTATTTAACCTCTTTACTAAATTCAATATCTCACCGTCCCACGTTGCACCTTTACTTGATATTCCCTCTATTTCCGTCCTTAATGGACAACAACAACATTCTTCAATGGAACTGCCGCAGCATAATTAATAAAAAGTCTGACCTTATTCATCTTATTAATAAATACCAGCCCTTTGTAATTGCTTTATCTGAAACATGGTTAAAAAACAATTATGTTTTTAAAATACAAAGGTACATTACTGTTAGAGAAGACAGATCTGATGGGTATGGTGGTGTTGCCTTACTCATCAAAGATTCTGTTCCTTTCTCAACTATTTCTTTACCTTCTCATAGTGACCAAATCTCTATTGTAGCTGTAAGTGTACATAATACTTGTTTTGTCTCCCTTTATATTTCTCATCCTTCCTCTTCTTTACTTAATGAAATTAATTCCCTTCTTAGATTTCTTCCAAGACCGTTTTTACTTCTAGGTGATTTTAATTGTCACCATCAATGTTGGGGTAGCTCTGTTTCAAATTCATATGGTGAAGCATTACTTGACATATTAGACACAAACGACTTGTGCATACTAAATACAGGGGCTCCTACTCGTCGCAACGACCCCAACCATACTTATCAAAGCGCAGTAGATCTTTCTATCTGCACCCCTAACTTCGATTCCCTTCTTTCTTGGACTGCTCTTTCTTCTTCTTTCGGCAGTGATCATTTTCCTATTAAAATTTCCTATCCTTTCTTCCACAATAGTTCTTCATATTTCCCTAAAAAACCTTATTTAAAATACAAGCTTCCCCCCACCAAATGTAGCAATGACTGGGATGAGTTTAGAAATAAGGTAGACATGTTGCTTCCATCTCTTCCTGTTGTGACTGAGGGCAGTGAACGTACATGTGCTATGACTTTAGTACACATTATGACATCTGCTGCTGATGACATCTTTCCTCTTAAAAAGTCAGTTACAGCTTCAACATGTAGGAAAATTCCTATGCCTCCCTGGTGGGACTCTGATTGCACTGAGGCTATTAAGAAACGGAAGAAAGCAGAGCAAGCATATAACCAAAACATGTCTCAGGAAAACTTTGCATATCTTTCCAACATTATTGCACAAACGCGAAAACTTTTCAAAAAGAAAAAGACTGAAGGCTGGCATAGCTTCTGTTCCAATATTTCCCCAAATACCCCTCCTTCAGTTGTTTGGAGTAACATCAGAAGATTTAGATCTGCCCTATCTGATATCTCTGGTCCTAGAATTCCTCAATCTTTGGCTTGTGACTTTCTGGATAAACTCGCTCCTCCATGGGTTCGTCAGAATATTCTTTTGTCTTCTATAACTGAAAATACAAATTCTGAAAATCATTCACCATTGAACTTGCCCTTTACTTTGAATGAATTGAAGGGAATTATTTTGAACACTGTTGATTCTACTCCAGGTTTAGACGGTATTCCCTATTCATTTTTTTCCCATCTAAGCGATAAATTCCATACATATTTTTTAAATCTCATTAACTCCATTATGTTGACAGGAAACATACCTCGAGAATGGAAATGTCAAATTGTGTTGCCAATTCTTAAACCACAAAAAAACTCGTCTGATGTTTCGTCATATCGCCCCATAGTCTTATCATCGGTTTTAATAAAATTAGCAGAACATTTAATTAAAAATCGTCTAGAGTGGTATATTGAAAGTAACGGATTACTAGCCGAGTCTCAGTATGGTTTTAGGAAAGAGAAAAGTACGATGGATTGTTTGAGTATTCTATTATGTGATATCAGGTTGGCATTTTCTAATAATCGCTCAACTGTTGCTGTATTTTTAGACATTAGAGCCGCGTACGATAATGTTCTGCTATCAGTCCTGCAAAATAAGTTACATTCGCTACAGGTGCCAATAAATCTCATTAACTTCATTCTTAATATATTAAACGAACGGTCAATTATAATGTCGCCTGCAGATCCCCAGCAGCCATCGCGGGTTGTTTGGAGAGGTCTTCCGCAAGGCTCTGTTCTTAGCCCCTTACTGTACAATATTTATACTTTTGATTTGGCCTCTATTATCGATACTGATTTTAAGATATTACAATATGCAGATGACATACTTCTTTACTGTTCTTCTGATTCCGTTAACCATTCTTGTTCTGTTCTTAATTCCTCTTTACATTCTTTATACTCATGGCTTCATGCCAATGGCTTAGAACTTTCCCCATCTAAAAGTGCAGCTGTTTTATATACCCGTAGTAGAAATCCTTCTACTATAAACATAGTCTATAATAATATTCCCATTCCAGTCCAAAATAACTTCAAATACTTAGGTCTCATCTTAGACTCTAAACTCTCTGGAGCTGCTCACTGTGAGTATGTTGTAAATAAAGTGGAACGGCAATTAAATATGCTGAGATGTTTAGCAGGCGTGTGGTGGGGTGGCCACCCTTGTTCTCTAAAGCTTATTTATAATGCTCTGATCAAAAGTGTTTTTGATTATGGTACTTTTCTCTTAGAACCTGGTAATATAAATTCATTTCAAAAATTAGATCGTCTACAGTCAAAAGCGTTACGTATTGTATCAGGTGCAATGAAATCCAGTCCAATCAATGCATTGCAAGTAGAGTGTGGCGAAGCGCCACTGTATCTTAGAAGACAGTTTCTTTCCGACAGATATTTGTTCAGAATTTTACAATTTTCGAATCATCCTCTCATTCCGTTACTTGAGTCTCTTCAAACACACATAACTTCGTCTAATTACTGGTCTCATAAATCTCCTCCATGTCTCGTCAAAAGTTACCAAAAATTTCTATCTCTATCTGCTCCTACTCATAGCTCCAACAAGCTCCCTTTATTTACCAATTCTTATGATTCCTTAATTTTTTCCTCGAATATTATTTATAATTGTGTTGATAAACACTCGCCAAACGTAAATATTTCTTTTAATTCCTTTCTCAGTGATTTTGAGGGGTTCCATTTCCTGTACACCGATGCTTCAAAATTTTCTTCTTCTCAATGTGTTGGGATTGGTGTTTACCATTCCCAATACAATATAGTTCAAAAAGTAAAGCTTCCTCCGGAGTCATCAGTTTTTACAGGTGAATGCCTTGGAATACTAAAAGGTATTGAATACGTCTTAGCTCTTAACCTTAATAAAGCGGTCATCTTCTCAGATTCCCTTAGTGCCCTTCAGGCCATTGCGAAATTTCCTTTTAAAAATAAAAACTTATTACCAATAATCTTCCAAATCAAAGAATTAGCATTTAAATGTTTTTCCAAGGGATTCTCAATACGTTTCGCGTGGATCCCTGGCCATTCAGGAATCGTTGGCAACGATATTGCTGATAGACTTGCCAAGGAAGCGGTGCAATGTGGGGATTTGTTTCCCTATAAAAATTTCAGTCTAGATCTTTTATCTTTGCCGAAAATATTTCTTCGGGATTCGTGGACTGAGGTATGGTGTTCCAGTGCACAAATAAAGGGTCGGTATTACTTTTCAATTCAACCAGAAATCCTTACAAAACCTTGGTTCTGTAGTGCAAAGTTTAGCAAAATGGAAACGTCTATACTGATCCGCTCCAGACTTGGTCACACTTGCTCGCCTGCTCACCTTGCAAGGCTTAAAATTTTAAATACTTCTATGTGTTCCTGCGGATCAGATGTCGGTGACTTAGATCACATTCTGTTCTCATGTACAAATTATGATCGTTCATCCTTTTCTAATTCACTCATTAATCTTCGTATTCCTTTTCCTTGTTCTATTTCCTCTCTTCTTAGTAGTAATGATATCACTGTATATAAATGTATAGCATTGTTTTTCATTAGTAATAAGATAAAGATTTAACAATTTTTATTAATATTTACATATTGCAAATACTTGTAATTTGTTATCCTTGTATTTAAATCTATATATATATATTTAAAGCTTCCTCTATTATATTTAATATACCAAGTTTAACTCTCCTGATAGTTCCTATACCTCTCCTTTATCCGTTAAAATCAAATAGTTTCCCTACCTTTTATCCGTTGATACCAATATCCAAAAGTTCAACTCGCTCAACACTTGTTCAAATCATATACTTGACATTGGCTACATGTACAAGAAGTGCGGAGCCATAAAAGAAAAAAAAAAAAAAAGATGCTCAAAAATTACAGACTAAAAGCCATGTTTTTTTTGTTTCATTCTCTCTTTTTTATGAAAAAGGCAAAGGTTCTCCACCTGTCGTTTATTTGTATTTTTTCCAAATCTGGCCTATTTAAAGTCTTCTCCTTCTCTGGTGTTTATAAGTCAAAAGGCGAAAGCCATGTCTGTAGTTTTTATCCATTTAAAAGGAGAAAGCCACGTCAGATATTTTATCATTCTAAAGGCCGAAGCGATGTCTGAAATAGTCACAATTCAAAAGGCCAAAGCCATGTCTGAAAGAGTCACAATTCAAAAGGCCAAAGCCATTTCTGAAATAGGAGTCAAAGCAAAGAGCATTATAATACTACTAAATGGACAAAACCCCTGAAGAATCCATAGTTATTCTGTTTTTGAAGTGAAACTTCTTTAGAATCATTGTGATTTGAAATCTCGATGAAATGGAAATTGAAACGAAAAAGCGACACAAAAAAAAGACAATCAGATAAATACAACTAAGAAACAAAAAAAAACAATTATTAACCCTAAATACACCCACCACTCCTCAATTTGGAACACCTATGTCTAGTGTGACCAAAAAGGCCATAGGCTCAGCATTTGCCAGGTAGTAAAATACTGCCTGGCGCCAGCGATCTATAAGAATATAAGTCAATGCCTGGCGCTGATATATTTATCTTTATTTATTTTAAATTGTGTTATTATTCCATAAGCCTTGTGTAAAATGAATAAATAAAATAAAAATGAATTAAGTAAACACTTTTTTTATTGTTTCAATGCTTTGACGACATTTAATTGATTATTCAAATACGCAATTGCATAAAACAGATATAATTAGTCACGGTTCGGCTTCTATATATTGCAGGCGGGCGATATAATTCGATGTAATGTAAGTTTCACTTCTGCCGTGTGTTAATTAACTTTTTTATGTCTAACCTATGTCTATGTATGTAATATCTTTCATCTCGATTTTCTGCAATCTGTGTGAGCCATTTCATGAAAATCGACGGAAGTAAGTAATAGGAAGCTAGAGCCCGGGAGAGCGATTGATGCAATGAGCACGCGGTGCTAGAATTGAGCGGATCGTCAGATGGTACCAACCCATTTTCAGAGAGGTTTGATTTTGGTTTTTGAAGGGAATGTGCTGAAATCAAACGGGCTGGACTAGAATCGAAAATGGAATTTGATCGAATGGAATGGAACGGAACGAAACTGACTCCAATGGAATTGATTACTATTGTTTACGCAGGTTTTTAAATATTTGAAATCACAAGTATATCTAGTATATTTTAATCATAATAAGCCTTTTGTATCAGATCTTTCCTAAATTCAACCAAAATGATTGACTTCAATAAATAACAATTACATTACTCTGTGTTAATTCAATATAACACAAATTTCATGAAAAAATACGTTTTCTTATAGCTTAATTTTTATTTACTCTAAGGTATAGATCCTAAGCAAAAACTGTAAGGCTCCTTCGTTTTTTTTTTCTCCTTTTTACTATCCGAAATATTTACATTTCTTTAGATGTGGTTGGCTAGTGAAAGGATATTCACTATAGGTCACTTTGCCGTGCAAGGATAAAAAAATTAATAAAAAAAAACATTTGTTTGGATAGTACATTTAACTAATTGCAATTAATTGTTTCTTATCATTTTATTGTCCCAAGAAATCGATTACTCGATTAATCGATCTCAGATTGCAATTTGCATGCCTAATCTGTATGAAAGAACGTCATGTCATTATGACAGTGCTAAACTGGCTAAACACAGATAATATACTACCTAAAATTATCTAAAAGTTAACATAAAATGAATCTCAAAGATTACTTTACTAGAAATGATTGCATCTTAAAATCAAGTCAAAATGTTCTGTGCTCTTACGGCTGTAAACTACTTCATGATGGAAGATGTATTGACCCCGTGCAAAAAGTACTATTCTAAATACAGACCATGTGTTTTTATTTGGCAAGGCCCCAAAAAAGCACGAAGTTTACTCGTGCAAATTAGTAAAGACCTTGTGTAAATATGGGATTCTTATATAAGCAAAATTCAATTTATAATTATTTTTGGAATCACCATGGGCGCCTTCAGCAAATTCACAAACGCCTTTAAAAAATATCCCCTTTTAAGGGGAATGGCATCATATGGTATTATATGGCCACTTTCGAGCTTAATACAACAAACATTTGAGGGGAAAAATATTGGTGAGTCTATAATTGCAAATATATTTCAAGATGTATGTTCAGAGCATCTTGTTGTGTAAACATGTCGTAAATATTATATGAACCTTATAGAAATTTATTCCTAATCATTTAAAATTTTTACTTTATAGATAATTATGACTGGTGGAGATGTGCAAGGTTTGGATTATATGGTTCGTGTTATGTTGCTCCCACTCTTTATTCCTGGCTTACTGTTGCCAGTATTATTTGGCCTGGAACATCATTACGTGCTGGTGTAATTAAGGTAATGGCCCATTCAATAATGTTAAGTATATGATGACTGTCTCAATAGTTATATATTGCTTTTTATCTTTATTACTTAAGAGTTAAAACTCCCAGGCAAAAAAAGTTCTTTTTTCCTATAATATACATTCATATCATTTTTCAGACTTTTGTGGAAACAATTTCATACACACCTTTTGCAATGTGTAGTTTTTACTTTGGAATGAGTTTATTAGAAGGGAAAGCTTTTAATGAAGCCCTTTTGGAAGTAAAAGCAAAATTTCTCCCAACATATAAGGTAATAAATTTAATTTTTTTATATTTGTTTATTTGAAGTGTATAATAGTTGAACATTTTTGATATTATTTCAGGTTGGAGCTTCAGTGTGGCCAGCTGTGGCAATGATTAATTTCTGTCTAATCCCACCTCGGAATAGGGTACCTTTTATCAGTGTTTGTAGTTTAATTTGGACATGTTTCTTGGCCTACATGAAGCATTTAGAACAAGATAATGAATGTCTAAAACCTGGACAAAGTCCTGTTAAAATATTCACTTAGGTTAATACCGATTACCATTATCAGTAGATATATTTATTTATTTATTTATAATTATTGTATTAAAGACATGTGATATTAATGTATTGAATTGTATTGCTATTTAATAGCATATTATTTATAACAGTGAAATTAATATTGTAACTGACTTAGTCATTATTTTAGTTCTGATGTATGGCATTAAATAAATTTAAGCTAAAACTGTATCTCAGTGAAAATACATAGGTATAAGAAGATATATGCAGATTTAAAATATTGAGTTGCACAAAATCATTTTTATATACCTACTAGCTATGTGGCGATACTCAACTTTTGCCAACAATCAGAATTTGACCTCAGTATTATTTATATACAATAGTATGCATCTGGAATTGTGTTTTGTCAATTTTCAATTATCTATGAAAGCTGATCAAGTCCAATAATAATCATTTTTGCCTTGCATTAAATATTGTATTATATATACATACTATTATTTTCCCCCAAATTAAATTCAATGTATTTAAATTTTATAATAAATTATGTTAATAGTCAATGCGAAAAACTCTTTGTTTTATTGTCATAATGATAAAGGAATTTCCACATTACAGTGTCAACGTCTTCTACATGTAAATTGACGAAGTATCCGAAATATTGTGCAAAATAAAATAAAGCATTTAATTGTATAATAGCTTTTATTTAGTCATGTGTAATAAATGATTTATAAAGATTCGTCCTTGCACTGCTTGAGACCGTTTATTTCGACATTTAACATCTTGTGGAATATTAAAAATCATTTTTTGGGAAGTTATTTTTGTAATATTGTACATAAAGGTACCTACGAAGCAAGCAAGGAGGAGTGACGTCACGGATGTCAATAGTATAACATCTCGTTTATTCTTTCTTCAAACAAAAACAAATTCTTTGTTCGTAAAGCTTACGTATAGTACATTAGGACAAATCTGGAAAATAGCTTATATGGTTATTTGGTGAACAATTATATCCGAAATCTAACGATTTTGTAACGAATAAACGTGACTATCAAGGTGAAATGACGTGACCGCAATGTGTGCGAAGAAACCATCGCCGAACTTCGATCAGGTCAAAGAACGAGAACCAGATCTCCTTGCCAATGACTTTGAGATATATGGGGTACCGGAGGGTAGTGGCGAGAGTATAGTCCATAAAGTCAAGTTGTTTACTAACATACTTGGCGTTGAAATCCTAGACTAAGACCTTGTGCATGCTGACATGATGTGCCCATCGGTACGAGACCAAATTTTGCAGGCAGCATGAGTGCACCGAGTCTTACTTAGTCTAAATACCACGGATCTTAACATGCAGGGCCCAGTACCAAGACGCATCTATACCAACGAACGACGCGAACGAACACAGTTATTATACAGCGCTCAGGAGTTGGGTCGGTTACTTTCGTG
This sequence comes from Laothoe populi, assembly GCA_905220505.1. Classification (NCBI taxonomy): domain Eukaryota; kingdom Metazoa; phylum Arthropoda; class Insecta; order Lepidoptera; family Sphingidae; genus Laothoe; species Laothoe populi. The sequence continues at coordinate 11,821,961 of HG992152.1, forward strand.
GAGATACCATTGGACCAAGGGAATATGACATGACCCTATCTATACTAATAAATAAATCTGTAGCGTCTTTTAACGCAAAAACGGCTTGACCAATCAACCTGAAATTTTTAATCCCTGTACTGTACATTTTCCGGGATAATAATATTATCCCGGAAAATGTACGTTCCTGCGGGATAGTCTTTTGTTTTTCACAGAACAAGCGATCAACATGATTTTTTGCATAGTAGTAGATAGTTTAGGGATCAGACAATGGCATAGGCAACTATTTATCCTTGAAAAACGCAAGGTTCCTATGTAAAATATCATTAAATAAAACTAATTCGAGATAATTTTAGAGATTGCCGTCTCTTGCTACTTGATACTCTATCTGGACGGCACTGCGCGTACCATCAGGTGCAGTATGGTCACTTTGCCGCGCCAGAATATAAAAAAAAGGTTTTTTATTGTTGTAACAAAAAAAGATTCTTTTTGTATTTTAGTTTTCAAACAGGACCATTTAAATTTGACTAGAATGAAAATAAAATGACAAGTTTAAAATAATAAAACGACAACCCTTTTTTCGTTTTATTTTATTGTGTTTAAACGTAAGACTAGGCAGTATGGTCGATTGACTATAGCCTGTCCTTTGGACGAATAAAAAAATATTTTATTGTTGTGACGACAACCACAAAATGTGTAATTTGTAAAATCGATTTATTAAGACCAATTGTTATTATTATTAAATAAAACCCATAAAATCGATTGTAATGTAAAAATTATCGACGTAGGCTGTGTTCCGAAAAACACTGGAAGCACTGTACACTGCTCTTCAGTGTTGCCAATAACTAAACTAGTTCTCCCCAGATGTAACTACTTAACCACCAGAAAACCACTAACAAAAATTGACATATAATACAGTACCATACACATAACCACCAAAATTTCCACAAACAAAATATTGTTTTTTTTTACTAAGTATATACAATACATACGCCTGTAATCCCCGAACTGTAGGGACACGATATCGAATAGAAAGTATCGATACATTTCCTAGGGCTTAAGCAACTAGAAAGGAGGAGTCTGCCATGTCAAAATCTATCAATGGAGACATTTCTGGTGGTAGTAGCTGGCGTAGTGGTAGCTGCTATGGTCTATGGGGTCGGGAACAAACTAATTCCGCTCGCCACCAATCGAGGGGGCGCCGAGTTTGATGACTGGCTGGCGCCTCCCGCCCTTTTTACCCGACTGCTAAGGAAGGTTTATGTTTTTCGCGAGTATCTTGTATGTATTTTTGTAAATTTTTTTATAACCTCGTATCTTCTAAACGCCTGGATGCATTACGACAATTAAGATATCGTTATATTCTAGGGCTTGCAATTACCGTAGATTTTATTTACCGGTAAAAAAATACCGTATTCATTTATTTTACCGGTAATAGGTGCATTTTTCAATTTTCTTTAAAATTGGAGAAGATAATATTATTTAGTCGCCTTAAAGTAAATAGGAAGCAAAAGTATATAAAATAAACCTTAACTCATAAATTAAACAAAATCATACTTTTGTTTCACTAAGACAGTAAAGGCCAACCAACAATTATGTTTGCCGGTGTTAGGATATTCATATCCGCCCGGATAGCAACCACCGTACAGGGTGTAAAACCTGCCATAGTGGCACACGCAAGTGCGTTGTGTTCCGGGATCAGCCAGTGTACATTCGGTTTTTTTTGTCCATGGTCTATAGTTAGGGTATAATTGTTGGCCGTTTTGCGGCCTTCTTTATTTTGGCGAAAGTTTGGGGAGAACTAATTCTGTGTCTAAAAAAGAAATCTAAGATTTGTTCTTTGTGTCGTAATTGAAACGGCAGGCGTAAAACAATACAATGCTGCCAACAGTATTCTTTCGATAACATGCCCGCTGCAGCGCGTCGCGGTTGTGCCGCTGCCACACGCCAATGGCGAGTCAAACATCTCATCTCGTGTACCAATCAGAGGGAAGTGTTAGATAGTGGAATGTATGTAATTTTGAACAGAGTAAATAGATGAAAACTGTGTTTTATTTTTAGTAGATGTCAAATCAATACAAATAAATAATGTTGAAGCGTCTGTTTGTAATATCAAAATGACCACTTATTTAGAAATTTATATGAGAGCATAACTAATACCTATAGCAAAATATTTTTTGTCTGTCTGTTCCAAATAATCTCCCAAACGGCTGGATCGATTTTGATGGAACTTTCACTAGTATGAAATGAATGTGGAATGAGCTCCCTGCCGAGAAGGGAGTAAATAGGTTTTTGAAGGGTCCGGAACGCGCATGACGCATGTTATGCTCCTAGTGTTGCAAGTCGTCCATAGGCTACGGTTACCACTTACCATCAGGCGGGCCGCAAGCTCGTTTGCCATCATCGTGATATAAAACAAAAAAGTGGGTTACTGGAAGTAAAATAGGCTTCTTTTTATTCCGATATTCCTGTGGTAACATTGAGATAAAAAGGAAAAATATTGTGGGAAAAAAAATCGGAAATATATCTTTTTAGGGAAAATTTAAACCTGAAATGGGGAAATTTCATATACATAACCTGGGGACACTGTTTCTGAACGCTATTGATCACGTGACCAAAGCACTGAGAGCGCCTTACCTCGAAAACGCCAGTGCTCCCAGTGGCTTTCAGTACAAAAATGGCGCCGATTTATAACGTCATTTCATACAGCGGCAGTATGAGAGCACTGAACAGTGGCGCAGTGTATACCGGAACACGGCCTACGAAAATTGTTTTTTTTTATACATCCCTACGTCAGTCTTGTCACCCTGACTGATAGGTGGACTTCAATGAATTTCCGTGGCGGTATTTAATAAAAATAATAGTATATTAAAACAACAATTAATAGTGTAAAAAAGACCAAAATGCTCAACATGCAGTAGAAAAATTAAATTACACGTTATAGGGGCACAGCTAAATCATATGTACATGCATCATGTCAAGTAACTCATTGTTATTTTCAATCAACCATGAAGGTAAAGTTTACGCTTTATCTACTAGCGGATCATGTTGGAGAGAATTTATGTACCTTGGTTTGGAGTTCAAAAGTTTATCTGCGGTGCCGCATTTCCTATGGGCTGTTGGAGGTGATAGACAAATATACCTACACGTTTATGGTTTAGAAATACCGATACGAGTGAAAGAAGAATCATACGAAAACGAAAGGTGGTTGCCACTAGAAGGATTTAGCGGGAGGCTGTTACCCACGGACCGGTATCACTTCTCATCACAAGATGGCACAAGGGATAGATCCATTGATCGTATTAGGTTGCCCTCAATGGCCTGGCAATGGGAGGGCGATTGGCAACTGGAACTGACATTAGATGGCCAGCCTTTGGATCATGACGGTTGGAGTTATGCTGTTGATTTCCCTGCACAGTTTGGACCAACTAAACAATGGAAGTCTTGTGTGAGAAGAAGAAAATGGATACGATACAGAAAGTTCAGTGCTATGAACTCCTGGTGTGCTATAGCTCCACTACACAAAGATCCCACTCAGGAGCCTTTCATAGATATTAGTATTGGTGGGAATCAAATACCAAATGCTTGTTCTGGTACTCTGTCTGTATGGGCTATAACAGCTCAAGGTCGTGTTATGTATAGAACAGGTGTAAGTACTACATCACCTGAGGGCTTGAAATGGATTAACGTTAGCATTCCACTAAACTGTGATATTAAACAGATCTCTGTAGGTCCCACAGGATTAGTATGGGCCCTGCTGTGGACAGGTAGAGTTATTATAAGAAAAGGTATTACTAAAGACTGTCCAACTGGTGAGGCTTGGCTGGAAGTAAAGTCTCCAAATGAAACCAAATTGTTATCTATATCTGTAGGGTATAATGCTATTTGGGCTGTAGGTTCAGACACTAGGGTATGGTTTAGAAAAGGTGTTGATGGTAGCAATGCTGGAAGTTCAGAGTCTGCTGCTATGGGGAGTGGTTGGTTAGAAATAGCAGGCAATATGTCACAATTATCAGTTGGAATGAACAATCAAGTGTTTGCCATAGGGGACTCTGATAAATGCATTTATTGGCGAAGTGGAATAACTCCAGCTGAATTAACAGGTAAACGATGGAAAATGATACAAGCGAACATGCAACTCAGTCGCACATCAAGCTCAGCAAGTGTAGTTTCATCAGTATCAAATCCAAAACACCATAGTTTAAGTATGTTAAGTGAAACAGCACCAGAAAGAAAATCTAATATTAATCTACATGACTCATGGGAAGAGTCACATTCTGCACCCATTGAACACACCTTTCCAGTTAAATCACAAAGAGAATCAAGACCTAAAAGTAATAATGTTAATTTAGAAAACATAGATTTAACAGGAAAAAGCTATGAAACCACTCTCAAGAATCCAAGAGCTTGGAGTCCTGTACGAAGTGTTGGTTCAGTAGTGGGAATGGAAGCTCAACCAGACAGTGACAGCAGTGTGTTTGATGTTGATTCTGGTATGTTTTTTGATGATGAAATCAGCCAAACTGCCTGGGGCACCTGTGACGCTTCATGGGCTTCTGTGGAAGCAGGGGCATGTTCTATGGATATAATGCAAGTACCTCATTGGTTCACAGACTTTCAAAATATTAATAATTCCGATCTTATTGCAAAGTGGAGAATTCAAATTCTAGAAAGTCTGAAAAAAAGAAATAGCCTCCTAAATATTGACCTATCACACTATGGCCCGGCTGTGGAAGAAAAAGGATGGACTCGCAGCTGTGAAGCACGTCTTGTGCATTTAAACAACATCAGTGAAGAATGTATACTGTCATTATATTGGCATGACTTGGAAAATACAGGAACATTATCAGTTTTCCAAGCAGATGGTACTATAAAATTCATAATAAGTCTATGTGAAGTTACTAGTGTATATTCTTCATCAGAACCAGGAAATGCCAGAATTACCCTTACAGTACCACGTCACAGTGAAGCTACTATAAAAATTCAATTTATTTCTGAAATGGAACAAGAAGAATGGTTAAATGTGTTAGTAGATATTACATCCCAAATAAATGGTCTTTCTGGTAAACCATCTGCCAATTCAGTATGGGCTGTAACAATGGCTGGTGATGTTCTCAATTGGGATCCAATGCCAACTAAAGTCAACATGAAAGAAAATGGCATGTACACAAAAGATTTCCAGGTTTTTGGAAAAGACATATTAGCTGGGATAACCACTAATTTGAATAACAATTTTCCACCTGGAAGTAGTTTAATACTTACAGGTTGTTTATTTGATGAAATCAAAAGATTTTTTATTGATTTACGTGGACCTGACGTTAAAAAGCAAAGACATAAAATAGAGACTGAAGTTGTGGAAATACCTTTCCATTTTAATTTTCGATTTGATGAGAATGTAGTTGTTTGTAACACTATGATATTGGGATGCTGGGGTATAGAAGAACGACATGAGTTACCATTGAAACCAGGACAGGAGTTTTCACTAATAATTATTTGTGAAGTAAACATGTTAAGACTGATCATCAATGGTAAAAATTACTGCAGTTACAAACACAGACTGAGTCCTGAGAACATAACATCTGTAGCAATACAGGGACCATTAAAACTATTCACTATGGAATACTGCACTACTAGTGCAATAATAGGTGCAGATGAAATGTTTTGGCGTATGATGGGAGGATACTTGCGTCGAGTGGAGTGCTCTGAAAATGGTGTAGTTTGGGGGATATCTCATGATCATAGAGCTTGGGTTTACACTGGAGGTTGGGGTGGTGGCATTCTTAAAGGTATTAAAACTAATTCTTGTTATAGCCTAACTCAACTAAAATCACTTAACTCACAAATCTATTTTGTATCTACACAAAAGTCAATGGGGGTTGCATCATTTCAAGTTAAACAAACTATTCTTCAGCCTATATATTTTTATCTGATGACAATAAGAACTCTTACATCAGAAACATGTTTATTTTATACAAGTTTTAATAAGAACATGCCCCCCAAAATAATATTGAAAATATATTTAAAATAATCCTACATGCCTTATACCTGTACAACATCAACGAATCTCCAAATAAAAAGGAAATCGTAGTTCTGTTCATTTCAAAATTATAAATCTAAATAATGAGAGGGATATTGAAAGGAGAGTGATGGCAGGTAATAAAGTGAATGGTGCCTTGCATGCGATAATGAGCAGCCAGGCAATGTCACAAAAGGCCCGAATGGATGTTCATAATGGTGTGCTGGTACCGACACTTATGAATGAAAGTCGAGTAAATGCGGAGTATATTACGGAATATGTGTGGACTGTGGATTCACCTTTGCTGATCGCATGAGGAATAGTGTGATAAGAGATTGTTGTGAGTTGAAGAATGATGTGGTGACTAAGATAGTAATAGGTATGCTGAGATGGTTTGGCCATATGGAGAGGATGGATAAAAGCCGATTTACGAAAGCTATTTATCGTGCGAATGTTAGTGAAAGAGTGGGTAGAGGGCGCCCAAGGAGAATGTTAACGAATCAGATAAACGATCTTCTAAAAGGGTAAATCAGGTAGTACCTCCAACCGTCGTAAATGTATGAGAAGATGTATGAATGTGGAAGAGGCGAAAGTAAGAAGTGTGTCAGGATCGCTTGTGGCACTCAATAGTCTCTGCCCACCCCCATGGGATACGGGCGTGAGTTTATATGTATGTAAATCTAAATAACATAACGTTATTAATATTGCTAAATATTTTAAGGAATTGGAAGCAAAGATGGTATTCATTCTATGACTGATACTCAAACTTATTGTGTGTATGAGAATCAGCGTTGGAATCCTCTCTCTGGTTACACATCAACAGGCCTGCCTACCGACCGGTATATGTGGAGTGACATAACTGGGAAACAAAAAAGAACTCGTGAACTCACTAAACTGCTTAGCCGCCATTGGCATTGGGTAATTACAACTCTGTAAATTTTGCTCATATTCATATTAAAATTATAACGGAGTATTAATTATATTTTTTGTGTCTTAGATTTCTGAGTGGATGATAGATTATAATACACCAGGCGGAGTAGACACAGATGGCTGGCAATACGCAACTGACTTCCCAGCCCCATACCATGGTAAAAAAATATTTACAGATTGTGTACGTAGAAGGAGATGGTACAGAAAAGCTCAAATTGTCACCGAAGGACCATGGATACGCGCTGGCAGCACTGCTTTACTTGATATATCCTTATGGGTAATATACTTTTATATGTATTTCAGTTCGATGCATGAATTGTTTCTGTTTTAAGATGTGTGTTAATTCATTATTCCATATGCGCTAATCCCTAATTAATGCTCTTTGTTCATAAGTGCAACATGGGAATGGCTGGAACGATTTGGCTTAAACATCCTTTGTAAAATGTAAAACATCTACATGGCAGTAAAATTGGTAGGTTTGCCGTCATGGCAAGTGGCGTGACGGTCTGATGCCAGATCGTCAGATCCTCTCCATGCCGCTGAAACGAACTAGATGAAACGAAAAAGCGATACTAAAATAAATATATAGGACTATACCTACGAGAGAATAAGATAGAATATATATATCCGGGTGAAGTCATGTCAGGTCATCAGGCCGAGGTTGTGAGACGGTTTACACGCCCCTCTCAGATCGTCAGATACAGCCAGGATGCATAGCGTGTAATAGTTCGGTAATAAAACACAAGATTAACACTTCAAGAGTCTATTTGAAGCTACCACCGGTTCGGAATGCAGTTATCTACTAGGAAAGAAGCCGGCAATAAAACCTAGAGTTGCTCTTTTAAACATATCACTTTACATCAGTTCACCATTACATTTTTACTTATTCAGTCCAATAATTAATAACAACGACCAGCCTTTTCAATAATAATTTTTACATTGTTCTTGTCAAAAAGGGCGCGCTGTCAGATGTCAATTGATATTTATTTTCAATAGATGGCGTTAGTGTTCTATTTAATTTAATTTATTTTCTTCACACTCCGATACGGCCATTCTGCAGTGCGATGCGCGCTCTGCATCGCTTGCTCAATCCCTTCTGTAATGCCGTTCTGATACGGCGATACCGCAGTGGGACGAGTACTCTGCACTGCTTGCTAGAGCCCTACTGGAACTTAAAATATCACCAGTATACACAGGCTAGGGTTCACTCATAGTGCCCCTATGCCAACATTGTTAAAATTTATTACAGTTATGGTCCACCAGACATAGTAAAGATGCTAGCTAGTACCCACTGTTCTTTAAAATGATCAGAGTAAATGTTAATAAAATTTAACTGTTGGCTCATCATGCCAACAGCAAAATTTGTTAGTGGTACGTGATATCATTTGTTAAAAAGTTCATAGCTTAACTTGTTAGAAAATATGTTACTGTTCACGACATGTGACAACAGTTCAATATGTATGCTCACTATTCGTGGCATTAGTTCAATGTGTAATGTTCAGTGTTAAAGGAAGGATAGGCCGGTGAGAGGTCGTAGCTGTTTTTCAACAGAGGTCCTAAGGAATTATAGGAAAGGTCGATGCTGTGCTCTGGGTGGCTCATCACACCGTGGTACACAGGGAACTAGGATAGGAATGACATATTGAACGCCGCTACACGTCAACAGTCATAATTGTTGTTTATAGCTTTCAGTTTTTAGCTTTTAGCTTGCAGCGTTTTAGCTTGTACCTTTGTAGCTTGTAGCTTTATTTTTAGCTTACAGCTTTTTAGATTACAGCTTTATAGATTACAGCTTTATAGCTTGCAGCTTTTTAGCTTTGAACCTTAAGCCTAAAACATTGAGCTTTTTAGCTTTTAGACTTTTTAGTTTTTAAATTTTTCTTTGCAACATTCGGCTTTAAGATCTTTAGCTTGAGCGTTTTGTATGTGTGTGTATATGTGTGTTACACAAAAGAGAACAATATGAAATTGTTTTTAAGTTTGCGGCTTGTTTTTAACCTTGCAGCTCGTTTTTAAGCTTGCAGTTTGTAGCTTATGTTGTACACAAATAAGAAAACAATATGAAAGTTGCTCACCCAGTTTTACTGTCTCGTTGAATCAGCATGTTGGTTAGATATCAGGTCCTTACCACTAGTGACAGCAAGGTTTTCAAAATACTTTGTGGCGCTCCGACTCGGCTATTCTGTAGTGCGATGGATGCTCAGCATCACTTGCTAGATCCTTTCTGAAACTTAAAATATCATGAGAGTACACACAATAGCATAATTTGTGAGAAAATATGTTACTGTCCACTCTACGTGACAACAGCGTAATAGGTTTTTTTTTTTTTTTTTTCTTTTCTCTTTTCTTTTCGTTTTGTTTTTTGAGATTATTCGAATAATCATTGCCCATGAAAGGTGCTGCGGCAACACGGCCATTCTGAAATGCGATGCGTGCTCTGCGTCGCTTGGCAGGCCCTTTCTCAAACAGATTCTGAAACAGACTTATAATCAAAACCGAGCCTAGGTATTTCCACAGAACACTTAAGCACATTTATTAGAATGCATTGTAGGATTCAAATTATTATTCTTAGTAATCTGTTCACTCAATGTGACCACAGATAAATATTTAAAAGTTACTAGTAAATAGGTAAGATTTGCTGTACATAGGAAAGTGAATGAAGTATATTTTTTTTTTTTATTATTATTTTTGTTTTATCAGTGCAAATGCTCCACGCATTAATGCCTGATTTGATTTCTCGTAGACAAGGATGATGCTGTGGTGCTGAGCGGTCCTGAACGCCGTGGTCCACAGAGGCTCTAAAGGAAATGGGAACTAGGGCGATGCTGGGGCCTCGGCCTTATATTTATGACCGTGGTCCCCAGAGGCTCTAAAAGAATAGGAAATAGAATTTCTCGTTGACAAAGATGTTTTTTTTTTGTTATATCAGTGCAAACGCTCCACGCATTAATGCCTGATTTGATTTCTCGTAGACAAGGATGATGCTGTGGTTCTGAGCGGTCCTGAACGCCGTGGTCCACAGAGGCTCTAAAGGAAATGGGAACTAGGGCGATGCTGGGGCCTAGGCCTTATATTTATGACCGTGGTCCCCAGAGGCTCTGAAAAGAGTTAGGAAGGAAGCGGCGAATATGAATTGTAGTCTTACTATTTTGTAGTTTATGATGGTGTCAACAAAGACAGGCCAATAACTGATTTAAAATTCACAATTATTTTCAGTTTAATTATTAATTGTCAGTTTATGATCTAGGAACACATAAGTACTAACAATCACAATGTTATTGAAATAAACTATTATTTAAACTGCAATACAATTTACAAAGTCTTACAACATGATTAACTTTCTGTATTGACTAAGAGTAGTTATTAAGATTTGTTTTATATTGTAAATTTGAGAAAATTTTAATATTTGTTGTGGTTACAGCAACATTAAATCTGTAACCATAATATCACTGCCTAATTAGCAGTTAAACAAAAACTTCAAATATTAATTAAAGTACCATCAGTTTTAATAAAACTAAAAGAAGAATTACCATCAGATTTTAACACCAGAAATTAAAACAAAACTCAATAAGGTAGGAAATAGAACCTGGTATTTTTAACTTAATGAATTGTTTAGTTTATCAGAATGAACAAAATTAAAACTTGTCCTGTTAATTTTAAAACCAGAAGCGGCTCACCAAATTTCAAATACATCCATGAGAAAATGGCATATGTAGGTAGGCAGGCAAACAACCAGCTATCTCAGTACTTGCACTGTCAGAGAACCGCCTCAACAACTCCACAGCGCCAGGGAACACCATCCACAGCATATGGAATTTGAAACATCAAAATCATTAACACAGTAATCATTGACACTTCATTTTGACTATCGTTTAAACAATTTAGTTTGGAACATAAAATAAATCAAAATGATTTACAAAACTTAAGGGACTTACTATAATTTATAAACATAGCACATCCAAATGATTCTCAACATTGAAATTTACTGGAGACTAGCAAATTTACAGTACCATTGAGCATTTTTTACCACATGTAAAGCAGAAGCATATTACACTTTACAATACCATCACTATTTTATTTCGGATGATAGAATTTCAATAATTTATAACTTTTTGCACAACCCAAAAAGTGCATAAAACTAATAATTAATGTTTTCCAAACTCTCAAACAACAAAAATAACATGGTACGAGACTGTAGGAGTTACATCACCTGATTTACGATAGTGGATGTCGAGTTCAATCCCACTTCTGATATCCGGGTGAAGTCATGTCAGGTCATCAGGCCGAGGTTGTGAGACGGTTTACACGCCCCTCTCAGATCGTCAGATACAGCCAGGATGCATAGCGTGTAATAGTTCGGTAATAAAACACAAGATTAACACTTCAAGAGTCTATTTGAAGCTACCACCGGTTCGGAATGCAGTTATCTACTAGGAAAGAAGCCGGCAATAAAACCTAGAGTTGCTCTTTTAAACATATCACTTTACATCAGTTCACCATTACATTTTTACTTATTCAGTCCAATAATTAATAACAACGACCAGCCTTTTCAATAATAATTTTTACATTGTTCTTGTCAAAAAGGGCGCGCTGTCAGATGTCAATTGATATTTATTTTCAATAGATGGCGTTAGTGTTCTATTTAATTTAATTTATTTTCTTCACACTCCGATATATATATTCGATATATATAGTCGAGTGGGATCGGGTGGAATCACGCGTGGAATCGAGTGAGTTCGAGTGGGATCCCTTTAACAACATTTAAATTGAATTCGAATACTCAATTGCATAAAACAGATATCATTACTCACGGTTCGGCTTCTATAGATTGCAGGCGGCATAATTATTTAATGAAATTAAATGGTTTACATCTGCCGGGCGCCCCGTGACGGCCAACATTTTTTTATTACTTTAAAATGTTCGTAATAGTTTTAGGGTAAACAAAATAAAAAGTTGCCCTGTAAATTAGAAATGAATTCGGAAAAACTGAAAATACTTTTTTACTGTAGCATTTACATGGTTTAACTTGCTGCTGTAGTAAGTAAACCATGGCCAAATTTACCAGGTATAAGTTAAAATAAACCGCTATGATAGTACCTAGTATAAATTTTATATTTGTAAACTTGTTCTAATATTTCTGAAAATTGTTTTTCAGCTTACTGGGGAAGAAGTGGCCGTTTGGGCAGTTACGTTAGGTGGTGATGCAATCTACCGTACAGGTGTGACACCTTCGTCGCCGACAGTGAGTTCACTGGCTCTAAATCATACAGTATGTCAACAAATACTTCTACAGTCTGCCTAGCCCGCACGGTTTTCTACTCCCGTGACTAGCTTTATTACGCTTTACTTCGATTTTACAAATTTTCTACCAGATCTAGCCGGGTGAATATCGTCGCTTTGTAGCAATGTTACAATGATGGTCAGTGGCGCCGCTAGGGTGGTGCTCCCGGTGCATCTATGCCGGGCGTCATCATGGGGCAGCCCCGAAATCAATTGAGCAGAACATCTGCTATGTCAAGCGCTACAGACTCCACTGTGCTTGCCCTGCAGATACACCTAGGCACTTGCTATGTCTATCTTATACTATTTATAATCACGAACAAGAAACTGCATACTATAGGAACATAAGGTTTTGGCCTTTGAATTTAAAGAGGCGAGATTTTAAATCTCGATTACAATGTCTTATGTCGACTTTACGTCTACATCAATCACATTGACAGACTGTATGATTTTTTTTTTTACTCTGAATAATGATATTTATGCTTAGAATAACAAAATTTTAAACATCTCTAGGGCGCGCACTGGGAACACATAAATAGTCCACAATCGCTTATTGCAATAAGTACATGCAACAACGTCGTTTGGTCGGCTGGACGAAAAGGTGAATTGTACTGCAGACACATTTCAAAAGATAATCCAGGAGGAGTAACCTGGAAATTAGTGGAACCACCAAAGGGTGGCAACCCTTATAGTCATAAAACTGCTGGTGCAAAAGTAGTCTCCCTAACAGACGTCGCTGCGTGGGTTGTGCTGTCGGACGGTGCTGTTGCGGTCAGAACCAATATATCCAAAGATAAACCAGAAGGCAAAGAATGGAAATATTTGACAGGTAAGCGAGTTTCTATTAGATCTCAAAACAATCAGCATGCTGGTCACGGACCATCAATCAGTACCAACTTTTATTATGCACATTGACTTTTTCATTGCAGTGCATACTATATTAGAATAATGTAGTACCTACACATTGGTGTGTTGCTCGATGCTTTGGCAAAGATGTCGGTAAAGTCCATATTGCTAACTGCTAGTATATTAATAGCCGTTGTATTTATCCGCGGTTGATCCACACCAAGCGTTGTTCCGTTTAATAGCTTCAGTGTTCGAACCACGAAAAAGAAATCGCCCGATGGTGTGATGGGTTTCACGCTTTGGTGCTGTAGAAATATTCTGGTAGTTTCGTAATGTAACCATTTTAAATACAAAAAGTGGCTAAACCAGAGATTTCTGGTGCCCGATATGCAGTGTTTTGGGCGGTTATTTAGCAGATTTACAAAAAGAAGAGATTGACAATTCATCTATCTATACTTATATATAAAGCTGAAGAGTTTGTTTGCTTTTTTTGTTTGTTTGTTTATTTGAACGGGCTAATCTCAGGAACTTCTGGTTCGAGTTGAAAAATTCTTTTAGTGTTGGTTTTGTAGCCCATTTATCGAGAAGCGCTATATGCTATATCCCATCACGCTATGACCAATAGGAGCGGAGCAGCAATGAAAAATGTTGCAAAAACGGGGAAAATTGATTCTTTTTGAGAGCTTCCGTTGCGTGCACTGCGTTAACGGTTAAAGTTACATAACAATCATGTATCAAGAAATTGTTCTTCTTAAAAAGTTCTTAAAAAGTCCGCGACAGCATATGTCTATCTATTTCGGTTGGCTCACTATAACCTTTTTAATGGTTATCAAATTTGTTCTGAAACAATGCATTATTTGGAAAGGGGTTTTTATAAACATGGTATTAATCCTTATCCAAATAAATACTTTATTCATCACAAATATTTAATTTTGACCAAAGTTGCCCTTTACGTCATTTGATTTCAATGATTATCTTAGGAGATATAACAGTTTTAAAATATCTCCGCAGCAAAATTAATATTGTTGTTTGTGTATGTCTGATTCTTACCTTTTCATGGCTAAACGGGTGAACGAATCCTAATGAAATTCAGTAGAGAGATAGATTATATCCTAGGGAAGGATATCTATTATACACATAGTGTATATCTTGTCTCAAAAAAAATTCTTGAAAGCGGTGAAATAGGGGTTAAAAGTTTGTATGGGCAATCCGTAATACTTCAACTTAGGGATCTGAAATTCATATTTAGGCTTTTGGTAAAAAATAAAGAAATACGTGTTTCATCATTTTTACCAAGTCACCCCTAAAAGGGCGAAGTGAGGAGTTAACTTATGAGGTATTCTTTAAATGTAATCTCAAGCTTCACACAACACTTTTTTTTTGTCGCGGGTAAAGCATTTTATTACTGCCGTCCGCTCCGGGGGGAAGCGGAATGAGAATAAAACGGTTATGCTGGACTAGCCGGTCTTACGACCCAACACCCCCTCGCCCAGATGATGGCTATCCGGGCTGCCGCTGGGCCGAGTCCCTGCCCCTTATGTACACCCAACCGGACACTACCAGCTGAAACCCCGCGATGGCCTTCTTCGGCATTTACAGAGCGATCCCGGGGTATAATAAGGAGTGCTAGAAGTTGAAAGTTAGGAGTTGTGCCTGTCTAGCCATCTAGACTTTTTGCTGGTGGTAGGATATGTAGTAGGATTCATATCCGCCCGGATAGCAACCACCGTACACAAGGTGAAAAACCCGCCATAGTGGCACACGCAAGTGTGTCGCGTTCCGGGATCAGTCAGTGTACATCCGGTTTTTTGGGGGTCTAGAGTTGGTGTACAATGTTTGGCCATTTTGCGGCCTTCTGAGTACTCTGACAATAGACCCTCGACCGCTTCTTCACCTTCTTGCCCATGGCGTAGTGTGAAGGAGCAGGCCGGCATGATTGTGTTGAGTAGCGGGGGATAGATCGTCTCTCGCTACTCGATACTCTAATTGGACCGTACTGCGCTTACCATCAGGTGAAGTGCGGTCACTTTGCCGTGCTAGGATATAAAAAAAAAAAAAAAAAAAAAAAAAAAAAAAAACCTGAGAGTCAGGACGATCGCTATAGGTGCCTCAGTGCAGAAGACAACTCCTTGCATTGATACATCTGCTCCCGAAAATAACCTCCACGGGGGCGGGGCCGCGAGCAACAGCTATTAACTTATATAATACGTCTTACATAGCTTATATTATGTTACCCGTACATATAGGTACGTGCTAACAACTATTCTGTGTGAATTTTAAGGTTCTTTTTGGTTAATCCTATCTACTAATATTATAAACGCGAAAGTTTGTATGTATGGATGGATGTTTGTTACTCAATCACGCCGCAACGGCTGGATGTATCTGGCTGAAATTTGCCACAGAGATAGATTATAGTCTGGAATAGCAGCTACTTTTTATCCCGAAAAAGTGTAAGGTTCCCACGGGATAGATTTCTGTTTTCCACAGAGTAAGGGATCGACATGATTTCCTTGCACAGTGGTTGTTTACGGATCAGAGAATCACAAAGGCGACTTTTATCACGGAAAAATGTACGGTTCCCGCGGGATAGTTTTTGGTTTTTCACAGAGCAAGGATTCGACATGATTTTTTGCATAGTGGTAGTTAAGGGGTTAGAGAATTACATAGGCTACTTTTATCCCGGAAAAATGCACGCTTCCTATGGAATGCTCCACGGCCCCATGGCTCCAAGCGGGCGGAGCCGCGAGCAACATCTAGTAAATATATATATATGTGTGTATGTTCACCCGTATATCCGGGTGAACATTCATTTTTTACATTGTAATAAAACGAAATTTACGGATTCTATCGCGGTTTATTTTACTTTTTTTAGGCTTTACAGCCTTCATGGTCACTGTCTGATCATATGTCGTCATGAAAGTATAGTGCAATGTTTCTACCCTCCATATAGTTGATATTTAATTTCATTTTTTGTTTCGAAGAGTTTCTTTCCTAGTTGGGTCCATATAAATGTGGTGGAGATTTTATGAGTGTATTTGGAAATAGACACCAATAACGAATAGTACACATATTGAGATTCTGTTTTTGAACCAAAATATTTTTCCAAAGATATTTTACAGCAGGGAGTACCTGCTGTAAAAAATCATGCTGTAAATGATCAATTGTGATTAACTTTTATAATACAATATATAAATACATCATTTGTAATTTAAATTAGAATAAAGATATATTTTAAAATGCGATTTAATATTTCTCTATTTATTTCTAGACTGTGAGTTGACATTCAAACACGTATCAAGCATGCACCAAGCCGTGTGGGCTGTGTGTTCGGACGGGTCGCTGCGACGACGGCTGGGTGTGTCACGTGACAACCCTACCGGCACCGCCTGGCAGCTGATCCTGTCAGGAGCCATGGCACACGTGTCTGCGAGGGGCCTGGCGCCACGCCACCAACTAACAACCAACACATGACCATTTTATACTTAATATCGGTAACACATTCAAAGCTAATACCAGTGTTCATTTTAACCGACTTCGAAAAAGGAGGAGGTTAACATCGGAATCTTTTTTTTTATGTATGTTCCCTGATTACTCGAAGATACCTGGACCGATTCGAGAATTTTTGTTTTTGTTTAATAGGGTATACACCCCAGGTGATCCCATTGGCACCAAGTCAGGATCTGGTGGGATCTCAGAAAAATCAAGGGCAACCCTCAAAGTTTACAGTGACGCATAATTTGTTTTTTTATTGAATTCGGTGTACTTTTTATCAGTTAAAAATCGTTTACTTATTCCAATGCGGATCCACGGGGTGGCAATGGTCAGAATAATTCCTAAAGCAAAACTCTGTCTCTGCGCCTGATTTGTTTTAAACGAATTAAAATCAAAAGTTATTCGACCTTCTGATGTTTACTAAATGTTCGCGTAATACCTGATGTAGTTACATCATACATGGATCGTCAATAAAATAAAATGTCAAAATATAATTTTGGCAGATCTAGAATTAATGCAACTGTTAGCCGATATCATCTAAGAGCTCAACTCTCATTTTCTGAATGAAGACTTATCTTCGTTTAGAAAATAAAATAAAAAATGACCAGGCGCGGAATTAAATTTGTTTACCTTTCTTATTGTATTGTGATTATTTGTCACTTAGCGATACAATGGCAAGATATTAATTTGAAATAGCTTTAGACGTTGCAAGTGGCAACTACTCACGGGTTGTACACTTTATAAATGGCGTTGGTCATCGTAAACAGTAAAAGCGCTTTTATGAAATGCTGTTGCTTTACCAATATTTAACTCCAAAATATGTAAAAATGTCAACCAGGCTTCAAAAGATGTTTTTACGAAAACAAACGTTTTGGTGTAACCGCCCTTGGACGCTATTTCTACGAGCAGTGTATCGCGACGAATTAATCCCAGTGATAATTAACGTTATCATTAGGTACATTTTATTATATATGGTCATGAGTCATGACCGGTCCCAGAGTAGACTACACCTATTCATAATACCATATAAAGTGTATAGAGTCTCCATAAAGTGCTGATCGATCACACGCCAGGCGCGTTGAAAACCAGTTACTAGTGAGAAGTATAGTCATGTCTATTGGCTTATTCAATTTAACACGTTGAAACTTGTCCGATACACTAGCCCATAGAAATGGTGTGAATCTATTGAAACTTCCAATAATGGGCAGCAAAGAAAAAAAGTATTATGATAAAATATTTTCAAAGCCAAATTGTAATCTGCTTATGATCTCTAAATAAGATAATTTTATCGATGTATTTATTAGCTAATAAAACTTTAAAATATTGTTTATTCCTTTGTATAAGGCAGTTATTGCTCATAATTAAACATTGTCGAATAGTTTATTTTACTCTTAATTTTACGTAATGTAAGAAAGACAATTTTTAAGAATTTAGTTCCTTTCTAGTCATATTATTGATTATTTACAGGAATTAGTTACATGTTATAGGAGTGAAAATTCATAATGGCTACAGATATATACCAAAAGCTTTTAATTTATAGGCATATATATTAAAGAAACATAAAAACAAATATATTCTTTTATTGAAAACATCGTAGATATTAATATAACTACCAAAATGTTTCATTTTGGGTCAGCTCTATGTAGGTATGTTATACAGAAAACTAAAAACATTCAAATAAAGACGAATTGTGATCGATTGTATTGAGTAATGAGGGATAGATTGTCTCTTTATACTCTAATTGGACGGCACACGGTGGTCCCGTTCGAGAAAAAAACGGACAAAGGGAATTTAAAAAATTAAAGTCGTAATTTTATAAAACTCGACGAAACGTAAACGAAAATGAGTTATTCATATTTTTATGTAGCTTTCCATACAATAAAACTAGTTTTATTCGATTTACTCATAAACTATAAGTCCAATCTTAAAAAACGCAAAAATCATTTTAGTTACTATTTCATATACGAATCGATCGGAATATCCAGTTTTATAAAATTCCGACTTTAATTTTTTAAATTCCCTATGTCGATTTTTTCTCGAACGGGACCACCGTGCGGCACTGCGCTTACCATCAGGTGCAGTGCGGTCACTATGCTCTGCCAGGATAAAAAAAAATCTGCCGCGCCCCCATTGTTGTAACTAGAGAAGTCGGATCGACACCAGAGGAAACGTAAGACGCAAGACAAGTGGGCGACTGACCCATATCTCCGGCCCTGTAGACGACATGTATCCATTGCTTATCGTGGGAGGCGAATAACTGCCAACATGGTTCAGGAGTGCACAGTTAGGTATTGTTGAGAATCGTGTTACCGCGACCCAGAAACTGATGATTGATGATGAGTGTGGGTGGTTGGTACTGCAGCTATTAGTCAACGCACAAAGCGTCCTTCGCTGCGCGGATCATTACAGCGGTTCCAGGAAGAATCCTAGTTTAATATCAAGATACCCCGAGACAGCCTTAAAAGAATTATATATTGGGGTAGTAGATGTAAAAAAATGTATTTCCATATGGACATTTATTATTTTGTATGACATCAAATTAGACAACACTATCCCAGAACACATCATTGTCACCTATTGCTTTATAGTATATAATCTAACTCATATCTGATATAATGGTTGTTTGGATCATTTTGTATCCTGGGATACCCGGCGACTAGGGCATCTTGCCCGCCAATATACAGTGTGTTGTAAATTTTCCAGTACACATCACGAACTTTTCTTGCAGGATGGAATAGACCCTGCAAAATAAGAAAAATATTAACACTGAAAAGCCTCAATAACCCATATATTAACTTATTAATTCTAAACATAATGGAAAAACTCTTAAATATATTTTTTATACCACAATGGTTTCAAACAAGCTTATGGCCCGCCTGATGGTAAACGGTTACCGTAGCCCGTAGCCTATGGACGCTTGCAACACCAGGAGCATCACATGCGCGCTGCCGACGCTACCTTCCTTAGAATATAATATAATTTGATTACCTGAAGTGCATACTGGAGTATTTTGACTGGTCCAAGGGCCACCCTCATGCCCTCGACAGCATCCATGAAAGCTTGTACTAAATGTGGTGATGTTTCAAAAATATTTGGCCACACATGATTCAATAAATGTACAAGAGCATCTTCACACCCAAACCCATAGACACCGAGGGCCATGTGTTTAATCGCTGCACACGCGGTCTGCCGATGTACTAGGTCCCTAAAACATTATTGGCATTAAATGAAAGTTACAAGTGGTTAATATGGTGACCGACTTGATTTTGCTGTCTAATCGCTATTGGGATGACAATTGGAAATTAAAAATCAGTGATTTGTGCGAGCACGTGCAGCGAATCGCGAGCACATATTAGCAATTCATGGTTGCGGCTGCTTAGTTTTACGATTTTCTACTGTATCTTGCAATTTAGTTAGTAAGATAAATTAATGGTTAATCATTAGGGTATACGGATATAATACGGGTTAACTTGCTTAAAGGTGTCCAAGAAAGACGGTCAACCTTTTAATAGAGAAGCAGATCTAAAAATTTTTGCACTACAAGATAAGTTAGCTACAAATGTGAACAACAAAAGGGCAGGGGCGGATGGATTTACCAAACGATGGTTTGTAAAAAAATTCAATCATTTGGAAGTTTTTAAACACGATTAAAATTAGAAGTTACTTCGGCGCCTGATAGGTGGATTTATCTTATTTTCGCATCGCAGTCAATATTTTAACCCAGTTATTTTTGCCTTAGATACATTCATACTAGAATAGGTTTAGTGTGGGCATATACTTTCTAAACCACTTGTACAGGTTGCACATTACTATTAACACATTATTAAGTTAGTATAGAATTTTTTAAACTGTTAAAGCAAAGATGGTGGTACAAAGTATTTTAACACGTTGACTGCGGCGCCAAATATTGCGACGATACGCCTATGCGGCTGGCACACGCTTGGTGCGTTTCCCGCACTCGCGTAACAATCTCGAACGTGAGTGCGGCGCCACGCGCCAGGCGTGTTGTATATATCGCTAAGCTAAAAACCATGTCTGGCCGTGCAAATTTATAAGCCACTTTCCCCCTCGTATTTATGGTACTGTTGAATTACTTGCAATACAGTAATTGCGCATCGTTTTAATTTAAAACTTAAAAATAAAACTAGATATTATTACCATTCTTTATTTAGAGCATCAGCTACCAAAGCTGTTATTGTATTTTGTTAAAATGTGTGTCCCTGTTTAGATGTAATAAAAAGGTAGATCTTTTACGTGTCTGAAATAAATTTTATGTATGAAATTTTAGTATATACTTATTTTCGTAAGATTTATCGAAATAACTCGCTCTAGTTAGGTTTAACATTTAGGATAATCATTCCTATAAATATAAATCAAACCATGGCTATCTAAGACAAGTAATAAAATATTAAATAAAAATACGTGGGTGAAGCCACAATCTTTGTATATATTTATTTACAACGCACCTAGCGTGTGCCGCCCGCACAGGCGTCGCGCAATAAAAACACACATGTTGTGTGCCGGCCGCACTCTTGTATAGAGATATTTAAAACGCACCTAGCGTGTGCCGGCCGCATGCGCGTAGCAAAATCAAAAACACACCGTGTGTGTGCGCCGCAGTCAACGTGTTAAACATATTTCTAATATGTATTACCTGTCCATTAAAGCATCTTCGAGAAGTGGACACACGGCGTAAATATAATCTTTTCCCATTTCGCCAATATACTCAAACAAAAACGACAGTGATTTAAGCACTCCATTCTGTACGTTCAGTTCAGGAACTCTGTATTCGTTCATTAACGCTGGTAATACTGTGAATGGTGAACAGGTCTCCGCAACAATAGCAATAGCCACAGTAGTGCACACCCTGAAAACAAAACACACATAAGATTAGAAACAGAAAGGTAGGAACAGTACTTATATCAAATTTATAATTTAATAAAATCACCTGTTTTGTCTCTCCTGCACCTTCAAATTGTTGAGTAAGGTTGCCAAAACGTCGTGCGGACCGATGGCTTTGGCTATGTAACCAAATGTGTTTACAGTCGCTCGTCTGATAGCTTTTTTGTGCGCTTTTAGAAGTTCGAGCAGTTCGAAACATATTCTCATCCATTCTCTAGCAGACACAAACTCGGGTCCTCTATCTGCTATGCGCCCGACCAAATCAATACAATTCTCTTGCACTTTTTCATGTCTGTATAAAAAATTATAATAATAGTAACAACATTATTTTTGTTAAAAATCTATATTTTTATGCTGGCACGGTAAAGTGACCATATGGTAAGTGGTAAGTGCAGTGCTGTCCAGTTAGAGTATCAAGTAGCGAGAGACAACTATACAACACACCATGGGGGCTGGGGCATGGAGGTGAAGAAGTGGTCGAGGGCCTAGTGTCAGAGTATTTAGAAGGCTGCAACACGGCCAAACATCGTACCCCAACTCTAGACCCCCGACAAAAACCGCATTTACACCGGCTGATCCCGGAACGCGACACACTGGCGTGTGCCACCATGGCGGGTTTTACACCCTGTGTATGGTGGTCGCTATCCGGGCGGATATGAATATCAGCATATAGTTTCGGTACTTCTATAAAAAGCCGAAAGCTTAAGTTGCCTTTTTTTTTAGTGCCTCGATAGGCAGACGAGCAGACGGGCCACCTGATGGTAAGTAGTCACCGCCGCCCATAGACTTTTGCAATGCCAGAGCACAGCAAAGCTGCTGCCTACCGTACGTGCCTAACTTACGTTCTCGATATCGAACATGAAACAACAATATAAACACTATGTGATCATTACACAGCAATAAGAATTTTCATTTAATATCATAAATCCTTATGGAGATAAAAGACTAGAATAAAATAAATACCGGTTTTTCAAAATTGGTGTGAGTCTAGGAAGCAGGTCCTTAATAGGAGGTGTCATTTTTGTCATTCCAATCACGTTGACTATGGCCTTCAGAGCTCCGAGTATCGAACCCAGCACTTCGGGATACTCCTCGCCCAAGTACTCGTAAAGCACGACGCCAAGATGACCCATAAGTTTTTCCTGTAAACATTATTACCATAAGTGTCATTTGTAGTTAGATACAAAAAAAAATACAAAATAGACGTAAAATTAATTATTAAATATAAAATAATGCGTAAAAGATGATATTCTTACCTCCTGACAAGTTTTCATGACAACAGCAATGCGTGAAATTAAATCAGCGGCTTGCTGGCGAACTTTAGCAGACTTGTTGTTCATTCGCCATAGAATAATACCGCATATCTGTGGCAAGTATGGCTTCACGCGTTTGCCCAGTTGGTTCACTATCGTGCCGAAACCATTCAACATCACCACATCCTGAAATTACAGACAAATGATGTGAATATTACACAAATCGACCCATCAACCAAACTATCATTTGAAGCATAATTTTTATCCAACATTTATAAATAATTTTTTTAGTTGATAAGAGTTAAATCAGTTTATATACTTAAGAATTACGTTTCATCACTCTTTCCCTATTCGGTTCAGTTTAAGGCACTCATTTCCTTGATCCATCCATCTTTATTGATAAATATTACTTACCTCTGTAGTCTGCTCTTGGAATGCGTATAAGATACCATCAATGAGTGCTTCTTCAAGTTTCGAATCAATGTCTGCCGCACCCAAATTAGCGAGGATCTTTTCTATAGACTCCATAACCATTTTTCTGTATTGCTCATTATCATCTTTAAGGTCGTCGACAATTCGGTTAATTATTTCCGATGCACCAACCTACAAAATAAAACATAAATGGTCATTCAAATGCAGTTATTACAAAAAAATGTATAAATGAGTATTCTGTATTACTTTGTTTGCAATTTCGACTGTAGTATCTACGAGCTGACGGTAGTTTCGTCTGTCGAGGGCCATGCGATGATTCCAGAAATGTTTGAAGAAATGCGGCAAGATTTCATCCATGATGTACTGGGGCTCCACACCATCCGTGCCACAGCACTGTTTCACTACCTGGAATACATCAAAATGCATTATAGTATGTCATAAAACTACAAAAATGGTATAAAGTTTATTTATAAGTAAAAACTATAACAACACACCTTCAATACAATCTTTTTCATTTCCTCATCAGGCGACTGAAACTCTCGAATAAGGATGAGCATCACTTCCCTTGTGTAGTAATTGGCATATTCGGCGTCCATGAGAGGAATAAGGTAACCAATAGCTTTCAAGAACGCTGCCAGACCTTTACCACGATGGGTTCGGATACCCTTCCACAAGGGTTTCAGCACCGAGTCGAAGGATTCAATGCCGTAAGGAGTGGCGGCTTCAGCGAGAGCAGCGCTCGCCAACGCGGTGATTGTGCGCACTTTCTGTTGCTCATCTACTAACCCTGTGATGAAAAGTAGAAATCATAGAGTTGCTGGTTATTATCCTTTTCAATATTTTCACAATCAATTTCTTATTAGTACACAAAAAAATATGATTAGCAGATATTATATTTTTATATCTTTACTAACAATTATAATTTCTATGTTGATATAGGTATATTGACAACGCCGGCCCTGTGACCAAGTGTGGTATTTTGAAGACCCTCCTGAATGGGTTACGTAGTACACATTCAGGGTTCGTTCATTTACACGTTATAAAACCCATATGCATAGTAACAATATAAATTTGAGTTTCAATAATTATCTATTTTAGTTCAGTTCTCTGCTACTATGTTTGTCTACTTTAGATATTACCAAATCTATGATATCAAATACAATTGTATAGAAAGCAAGCCAACATACCATGTTCAATAATTTCCACAAGTGACTTCAGATGAGGCAAAATAGCGCATCCCATTAAAATAGCAATTTGTTGTACAATCTTTATGCCAGTGTGTCTTGCTTGCCAAGATTTTTTTGATCTGCACACAGCTTTCAAAAATGGTAACAGTGATGGTATACCTAAAAATAATTTGAAGTAATAAACCATTAATTTAAACAACTTACAAAATGGTGATGGTATATGTGAATATAAACAGCTCATTAGATAAGCCAATCAATCAAATCTAGATGGATGTTTATGTCCTATAAAATTATAAATTAGTTCAGTATTAAATTACCTCAGAACCTCTGGGCTCACAATTCTTACTTTCCGAATGTGTGTATGCATAGTTTAAAATTGCTCGCTTCAATGGTAAAGGGCAATATTGTTTGGGAACCTGTGTACCTAATAATTTCCAGATAGTATGTGAAACCGTCAATCACTCATTATTACAAAAGGCGCGTGCCCAGAAGTGAGCAAAAAAGATAATACAGAGCTCCTGTTTTAGGTCTTAGTTTTGTCTTGTTTATGAGGTATGGCACTAACAGTTATGGCCAACAACTTTACTGGTTTGTGATTATTCTATCGACAGAAACTTGGTGACCATTTTGCATGTGTTTAATATCTGTCTTCTGTAATAATGTAAATGTCAGCAGATGAATATTAGAGTTAGTGAAGTTTGTATGAAGAATTTTGAGGCTGTGTAGATATGATTTTGGATTGGCTTGATAGTTTCAACGTGCCACACAGTTTTGAATTTAATGGCTGGGTGATTGTTTGTAAGTATAAAAGGCTGAAATGTCTATGAAGTAATCTGTCTTTGTCATTACATGGAGTCATATTAGATCTGCTACGATGTAGAATCTCAAATCAGTTCAATTTGTAATCAGGCGACTCCATATATGATGTACATACATATACACTCACGCCTGTAATCCCCGAAGGGGTAGGCACAGGTATAATACCCACTTTTGGGTCGTAACGCATGCGCAATTACAACTGCGCCACCGAGGCAGTCAGATTTCTTCCCCGTTACCTGTGGGGTGAAACAAGGGTGCGTTATAGCACCCACACTGTTTGCTTTATACTTTGCAGTAGTAGTCAAGGAAGTCTTGCAATCACTCTCCGAAGGAGTGCGCATCCGCTTTCGCACAGATGGCGGGTTATTTAACCTAGCTAGACTCAGGGCACGCACTAAAGTGTCGCATACATTGATTACAGATATTGTGTATGCTGACGACTTGTGCTTCGTAGCAGAATCCCCAGTTGGTCTGCAACGACTTATGTCCGTGTTTCACCAAGCCTGCTGCAAGTTCGGCCTGAAGATCAGTGTCAAAAAGACGGAAGTGATGTCCCTAGACACACATGGTCATGAGACACTGGCCATAAAGCTTGGTGAGGACATGCTGAAGCAGACACATACATTCCGATACCTGGGGAGCACGTTAACATCTAAGTGCGACCTTGATACCGAGATCAACAGTCGAGGCATCATCAACATGCAATATTGAGCCCTCTCAATGGGAGGATATGGCAGCACAACGATCGAAATGGCGCGGACATGTACAGAGGCAAGTGCGCGAGTTCGAGGAGCAGCGTCAAGTCGACCTCGACGCTATGCTCGATCAGCTTAAAGCCCGTACACCCGCAGCCATTACATATAATATATTAAACGGCAAACTGACGTGCCCACATTGTGCACGGGAGTTTGCCGCGAAGATTGGCTATATAAGCCACCTCCGTGCGCATCAGCGCAGATCCGATTCTTAGGAGTCAAAGAGGTCGCCATGGCCGAAATCGGTCGGAAGACATTATCTTATTGATGCGTAAACAAGCATCTGTGATGTTAGATGGTATTTTTATTAGTTTATTACCTAAAGCCGATGCAACGACGGCAAACGCTCTGGCAGTTGTGTTTCGTACGTATTCATCAATGTTGTCAATATCCGGTCTCATTGTTGAGATCATAGTAGCGAGACCTGCAGCTTTAGCTAAGTTTGAAATGATTTCGCGTCCCTCTACTCTAGCGTAGTAATCTTCATCGATAAGAAGTGGTTCAATGACGACTAAGATCTGAAATAACAATCACAGGTCAAAGAGATACGATAACATAAATATCATTTGTTTTTCCGCATGGAGGATTTCTAAATGTTGTCAATTGCGTGTTGCAGCATAGTTTTGGCAATGATGTATAATTTATCAATTATGAACTAAACATGTAATGAAATGTCTTACATATAATAAGTAGTATAATAAGGATTTTTGTTTTATTAATATACATGCTATATATTTGCATAACTTTTACATTTTAAAATTTAAACAGAGGATATTTATTAAAAAAACTTTAGTTTTATAATTACATTATTATTAATTTGCTTACCTTATGTACATAGGGTCGGACCAAGTCATCCAATTTATATAGAATTCTGTCGATTACTTTAACCAACAGATGCCTCTCTTGGTCCTCCAGTGTCGGACTCATAAGCAGTGGCAAAATCTGGTTGAATAGAGGTCCAGCACCAAATTCGCGAGCTTTGTCTGTGATTTGACGCAGGGCTGCCTTACACATTGGCGGAGTACCATTCTATAAGAAAAATTCAACAATTTTAAATACGCCTTAATCATATGATATATACAATATTATTTTTAGTAAACTACAAAGCCGAAAATAGTTTGTTGAGAACCAGTAGCACAATCCATTGCACTAATTTTTAACGTGTTATATTGGTATCCCAAAAACATATAAAAAAAATGTCAACCTGGTTACCTTGTTTATTACTTAATAAAAATGCGGCGCGTGTCGGTCGTTCACCTATACCTACATAATACTTTGGCGGGAAACAAACAGCAGCGCGCGGCGCGCGTATGCATCGTCCAAGAAACGGGATAAATTATTTTTGCATGTTACCGCGTGAGTTTTCCTTATTATTATTATGTCATATATTTATCTGATATTTTGTACCAAAATCTAATTTGGGTGTTTCGGCTTAATGGTATACAAAAACTAATGAATATAAACAAAATTTACATGTTTAAAAAAATTTAAAATATATTGTTAGAGAAAAGTATAATTACCTTAATTTTCAAAAGTAGCTTCATAATCTTCCTTTCTTTTAATTCGTCAGGAGATAGGGCGTCCTCATCGACATCAACGAGAAGTTTGTCAAAGTACTGAGCGTCTTCAGGCTTCATGAATGGCAGTTGTTGGGTCCCCTTCGGCTGCGGGTCGAGTAGACGCGCCGCCGCCGCCGCGGACCCGCCCAGTTCCTCCGTCTGCATGAAAAAGCCGATTGGGGTACCGCCCAAGGGTGTGGGCGTCGCGGTCAGCTTACGAGCCGGCGTCCGAATTGGCACATAACCTGGTCAACAATACGTCAAGTTACCGATTGAATGATCGCGTGCCTACATACGGTTAATAAGCATGCACAATTATCTCTTAAATACACAAATCAGCAATAGAGTATATGGAAGCGTAAACTGCAGTATATCCGACGGCATGAGATTGTAAATTCTGTCATCAATCATGATTCATCTGAAAGAAAAACTGACTATTAAAATATGTTCTAATTTTTATAATTTAAAAACACATGTATCATTTGATCACATTCGCTGGTATTGTTCCACATGAAGTTGGCTTTGATCAATACATGTGTCCTGAAACTAAATTTGAAATTAATAACTATGGTGTAATCTTAATGTATGTAAAGGATTTATTATTTAAAAGGTTAAATTATTAAAACAAAATAAAATTTAACTAAACCCTGAGTACATACCTGCAGGAGGCGGCAAAACCTTGTACCCGGCAGGGAACATGGCATCCAATTCTTCGTCAGTGTAGGGTCTATTGCGTTCATCTATTTCTTTTTCCCATCTGTAAGCTTGTAGCTGCTCTGGTGTCATGGCTGCTACATGGCCAGGAGTTGGTGTAGCCATTGCCATGGCCTTTACACCAACAGGTGTAGACTGTGAAAGGACATATTTCTTAATATGCATACAAATAAATGGTGACTGAGTGAATTGTTTTGTTAGTTTTCCGAACACAGACTGGAGATTGAATCTTATTGAACAGAAGATTGTCAAATCGTCAGCAAATCTCAAATGTAAGTTTACATCAATCTTTAACTGATGTTATTTCAGTTAATTTGTTGAAAAATTCCAGTACATATTATTGTTTAAATCAATCCTAAGGGTAATACTACTAAACCAAAGCTGATAAAATTTGTATGGTATAATAAAAACATAAAATATGTTGCAATATATTTAAATATCGAGTGAGTATCTTTAATTATCCTACTGTATGTGTCACTGAACTCCTCCTAAACGTCTGGACCGATTTTAATGTTTTTTTTTGTATGCGTTTGGATGGCGCCCTGGATGGTTTAGATTCACAAATCAGCCCGGCAGATGGCGCTGCAGTCGGTGTGGCGCTGCTTTTACGGGCAGGACGACGTCTGCCGTGCCCGCTAGTATTATATAGATTGGTTACAAATATACTTACACCTCCAGGAGTAAAGACGGGTGTGTGTGGTGTGGGAGTTGATAATGAGGGTGTGGCGTGTGACGGCGTGGCGTGCGAGGGCGTGGCGTGTGACGGCGTCGGCGTCGCCGCGGCGGGCGTCGCGCCCGGGGTCTCGTCCCAACGCGACCTGCGCTTTGTAGACGATGAGGGAGTCTCTTGGATCGTGTCCACACCAGTGCCGCGGTCAGTGCGGGGTGTCTCGGCCCATCCACTATTATGTCCAGGGGTCTCTACAAATAAATAAATAATAATAAATAAATAACACCCAACAGCCACACACATAGCCTCGACCCCACACTAAGATACGAGTCTTGTGTTGTGGGTATCAGGGACTACGAGAGACTTTCGGTCTCACAACACCTAGACCCCGGACACAAATATCTGTCTGTCACACAAACATTTGTCTCGGTGTGGGAATCGAACCAACTGCCTCTCGATTTTAAACATGTATTAACTCATTCTTACTGTCTATAATGGGTAGTTGTAATTTTGATTTGCTTTTTTGTGATAATAAATAAATACTCATTTGTACATTATTCTATACATAAATATGAAGAACAAATCACTCAATGAAAAATAACATCAAAATTGGTTGTAAAAAAACTTGATTTATTCACTATAGAGCAGTATAGAAAATATCTCATATTTTAGCTTGTAGGTAAGAAAATCATGCCATATTACCTCTATCAGTCTTAGGAGTTTCATCCCAACGATTCCTTCTTGAGGTGTGCTGGGCTGGTGTTTCCCTCCCAGGTGTTGCATGCCCTGGTGTGATATGTCCAGGAGTGGCGTCCCAGACACGCGCTGAGGGCGTAGCACCAGGTGTCTCACTCCCACGTCCAGTCGCACCTGGTGTCTCTTCCCAAGCACCTCTCTATACAATAATAATATGAACATATAATCTGTATATATAAAAGAAGAAACTGACTGACTGACTGACTGATTGACTGACTGATCGATCAACGCACAGCCAAAACGGCTGGGAGACTTGAAATTTTTACAGTAGGTACCTTTTATGACATATCCGCTAAGGACGGATTTTTGGAAATTCCACCCCTAAGGGGGTAAAATAGGGGAAGAAAGTTTGTATGAAAATCCGTCATTTTTGCAGTTAAACGCATGGAATTTGGTATTTGGCCTACTAGTTAAAAATAAAAAATATATGTTTCAGGATTTTTGGAAATTCCACCCCTAAGGGGGTAAAATAGGGGATGAAAGTTTGTATGAATTATTTTATCGAGGGTTTATCAATAATCCTACTAATATTATAAATGCGAATGTTTGGATGGACGGATGATTGTTACTCAATCACGCTACAACGGCTGGACGGATCTGGTTGAAATTTGGGACAGAGATAGATTATAGTCTGTAATTGCACATAGGCTACTTTTTATCCCGGAAAAATGTATAGTTCACGTGGAATAGTTTAGTTTTACACAGAGCAAGGGATCCACATGATTTTTGCATAGTGTTAGTTTAGGGGCTACTTTTTATACCAGAAAATGCACGGTTCCTACGGGATAGCATAATACAGGAAGATGTAATAGCTTAAGAGGTCTCTATGGATTTTATATCTTTTCTCCCAAAAATAACCACCACGCGGGCGTAGCCGCGGGCAAAAGCTAGTATCATATAATATAAACTATTAACATATATGATATAAACTTTAAAAGTCCTAATATTCATGTAAATAATGTGAACCGTTTATAAAATACGTTCGCACTTATTGGGCGCGGGGGGAGAGGTGTCACTGTGACAAGCAGAGTCGGGGGATCTAAGGAAACGTGATTAAAACTTTTTTTAAATTTTGGTTAAAACTTCTTAAGAATAAATTTATAACAGAAATATTTATTTGTTAATTATTACAGATTTTTATTGATTTAGACATTTTTTATTATTGCCAAAAATAATAAAAAAATAGAAATTGCTTTACTTTTAATTGGTAACTATCAAGTATAAGGGGACGGGGATCTATCATTTGTGACACAATATTGACAGGGGGTCGCAGAAAATGTGACGAAGGGGATGGAGGAGGTCAGAAAAGGTAAAATTTTGCGTACGTATTTTATAAACGGCGCCGTATCACATCACTCAAGTTTATAATATTCTTATTTTAGGGATATGATCAATAACTGATATTCACTTTATATAGATAATCTTTAAATATTGATATATAAGTGAAATACCACTGACTGATTCAACACCATATCTCTAAAACTATACACCCAATTGAATTGAAATTTGGCATAGTTATTCATTTTGTGATGTAGATGCTCACTAAGAACATATTTTTGGCAATTTCACACCTTAGGGGGTAAAATAAAGCATGAAGTAAGTAGCCCGAAATTTCATATAGCTGTTTCTGTATAGAAATAAATGTACACATACACATAATATATCTGCGTTTAAAAAAAAAACTTAAAAAATGTGAAATACAGGTTGGAAGTTTTCTGTCTGTTACTTTTTCATGGCTAAACTACTGAACCCATTAAGATAAAATTTATTATGAGGAACCTCAATTAAAATTAAAATGAGTACCCTATGTCCATCATAAACCGCGAAATTCAGAATATAATTTTTTTTTTTTTTTTTTTTATTATTGTACATCTGCAATCAGTAATCCATACTTTTAGCAGGTGGGTTATATGGTCACTGACGGGAAGAGCGTGACTCCAGTGAGCCATCTACTCTATACTGGTTCTTAAGTCCGCCAGGCAGGTGAACTTATATTATGTCTTTTCTTTTCAACCTTTTAGTGTAATTTCTGGTTGTAAGGCCAGTGGCCAGAGCATTAGGATGCCTTTCCAGTCTGCCCTGATATCTATTTTTGGTGTTTAGGATTTCTTCCATTACAGTTTCCATCATGAGTTCTTTATGGATTTCAGAGTTTGTGACGAACCAAGGAACGCCACTAAGAGTACGCAAGATAGTATTCTGCATTCTCTGTATTATGCTTACATTGGAGTTACAAGCGCTACCCCATAGCTGGAGACCATACAGCCAAATTGGCTTTAAGATTACTTTATAAATTAATAGTTTATTGTCTGTGCTAAGTCTACTGTTGCGGCCCATAATCCAATGTAGGTTCTTATACCGAATGTTCAGTTCGTGCCTTTTGGCCTTGACGTGATGTTTCCAAGTTAAACGACGATCCAAATGTAAGCCTAGGTATTTGACGTGGTCTCGATGAGGTAATGTGGTATTCTCAAGAACGACGGGTGGACAATCTCCTTTCCGAAGCGTGAATGTAACATGAACTGATTTACTTGCGCTAGCTTTTATTCGCCATTTCTGTAGCCAAGTAGTTATTTTGTCTAGGCCCCCCTGCAGTATGTGTGATGCTACAGTAGGATCCGAATGGCTCGCCAGTATTGCGGTATCATCAGCGAATGTGGCCGTAGTGACTCCATTAACCTGGGGCAGGTCTGCAGTATAGATGGTATATAGAACTGGTCCTAGGACTGAACCTTGTGGGACTCCAGCTGATATTTCGCAAAATTTTGATACATTACTCGCTTCTTTTACTTGAAATATTCTTTCAGTTAGGTAAGATTTCAGTAGCGAGTAGTACTGGTGCGGTAGGTTGATTTTTAGTTTGTACAGCAGGCCCTTGTGCCACACTCTGTCAAAAGCTTGTTGAATGTCTAAGAACGCAGAGGAACAGTATAACTTGTCCTCGAGGCATTTTCGTATCTTATCACAAACTCTATGGACTTGTTCGATTGTGGAATGGTCTTGTCTGAAGCCAAACTGATGATCAGGAATGACACGAGCTTTCTTTAGGATCGGTTGTATCCTATACATAACCAGTTTTTCAAACACCTTAGATAGGATTGGCAGTAGACTTATTGGCCTATATGATGAGACATCGTTAGGTGGTTTACCCATTTTATATATCATGATTATTCTAGATACTTTCCATGCCTGTGGAAAGTACTGAACTCTCAATACACTATTGAAAAGTGATGTTAGGAACACTATACATTTTCTTGGCAGTTGCTTTAGTATTTCTTTGGTAATAAGATCGTACCCAGGGGCTTTCTTATCCTGTAATTTTGTAATGACGCTCCAGACTTCGCGTACTGTAATTGAGGGTGGAGGTGGTGCCATTTGGAAGTCTTGTAGAAGAACTTTGTTAACATGTTCTTCATTATGGATATCTGTGGATACATTCGGGGTAAAAACTTGTTCGAGGTGCTGAGCAAATGCATTCAGTTTTTCCTCTGGTGTTCGCGCCCATCCTTTGGCAGTTTTTAGTGGTGGCTTAGCATTTTGCGGTCTGTTGTAGGTTTTGGTAAATTTCCACAAGGAGTAATTAGTTGACACGTTGGCTGTTAATGACTTTAATCGATCTTCCAGTGTCTTATTTTGCCACTCATTCAGCATTGCCTTTAAATTGTTGGCAGCCCTATTGAATATGGTTTTGTCGACAGCTAGTCGACTCTGGTGCCAAATCCTTCGAAGCCTACGTTTTTCGAGAAGGGCATTCTTGATGTTTAATGGATAGTTGATGTGCCTGGTATTTTCTTTTATCATTGGAGTATGGATCCAGCATGCTTTCTGAATAAATGTTGTTATATACCTTGTAGCCTCTTCTATGTCATCAGGAGATTTTAGAGGCACATTAAGATGTATGTTCCTATCAATGTAGTCTCGAAGCGATTCCCAATCAGTGTACTTGGTGGTAAGTGTTTCTGGAGGTTCAGATTCTATCAACATAGTGCTTATTGTTAATATAACTGGGGTGTGGTCTGAGGTGCTGTCATAACAAGATTCAGCCTTAAGGTAATGTTTAGACAATCCCTTTGTTATAAAGAAGTCGAGTAGGTCTGGAATTTTAATTGGATCTGTGGGCCAGTATGTGGGTTCGCAAGTAGACGACACCCACAGGTTATTTTGGTCAATACTTGTTTTTAGCTGTCTGCCTCTCGTTGTAGTAAGTCTGGATCCCCAGCACACATGTTTTGCGTTCCAGTCCCCACCCGCTACGAAGCGACTTCCGAGCTGAGCAATGCTGCTGAGCTGCTCAGAATATAATTTGAGATACTTTAAATACAAACTTTTTTGATGTTTGATGTTGTGTTTTGTTTCGGTTCCACGGGACAACTACAAACTTATTTAACGCGGACAATGGCTAGTATATGCAGTGTGTAATAAAATATATTTTACTGACTAATAATAAACACAATATATTATCATAGGGAAAAGTAACTGAAACATAATGGGCTAATATAAAATATTGCAAATAAAATATATATCTTTATATTTCAACTTACCTCAGCATCCCATGATGGAGTAGCTTGAGCACTGGGTGTGGTTGACATTACTTTCTTGATGACTGGTGTCTCCTCAGAACTTTGATCCCATCTACCTTTGCGTTTTGCTGCACTTGGCTTGGATGCCTCTCCATTTGATTGCACCACCGGTTTAAGAGTGCCCTCGCGAACTCTTTCCAATAACTTTTTTCTTAACTAAAAACAAAATATTGTTAATGAAATAATTCTATATAAAAAACTCTGTTATTCAAGTAAAGCTTACCAAAAAATAAATTAGAGCTCATGTACCATAAACTAGATTATTGCATCAGAATTTGCATACAACTTAACACGTAGTTGTAAACTATTTTTATATTTAACTGTAATCCATTTATTTTAGAGTTTAACTAAAAGTTTGTTCTGTTCTTTAGGAAAACTAATTTCAGGACTTTTGTCTATTTTTCACACCTTTTATAAGGTGTTAGACCTTGTCCCACAAATGGATCATTAAAAATTTGTGTTTTTTGGATTTTTATATTATTAGAATAAATATTCTCAGCAAACACAGCCTTATATTGACCATGGATTTTTTTCTTTGTCTGTGTGCCCCTAACTTAACCTAATAATAATTTGTGAGTTACCACCATTAATGTAGTAACAATTCATATTTAACATTAATTTCAACATGTGACAAATATTACTCAATATATACAAGCATACAATTAAAAAAGCAATTAAAATAAAACTTACTATATTGTATTATCTATAAATATGAATCTCATTAACTTACTTCAGTCTCCTCAGCACGGAGATACTGCTCTTTCATAATCTCTGTATATGTTCTGGATCCCACATCTGGAGTTTTGCCACCTAAAAATTTAAAAATATTATTGACTTGTTAAGTTTGTAAAAGAAATAAATATATGTATATGATCAAATGACTAGCATAAATAATACTAATTGATAAAAATATGAACATTACCTTCTGCAAATGGGTCACTTCTTTCTGGAGATATTATCATCCTACGCCTCTTTTGACGGTACTCATCTTCTCTGTCTGCTATAGTAGGCCGTCTTTTGTCAGCAAATGGATCATAATCTTTGTCACTCTGGAATCATATAATTCTTCCTTTAGACAACCAGACTTATAATCAGTCTAATTTTAGGTTAGAAGATGATTGAAATTGTCTAATATTAAATTATGCATCTCAAAACTCTATTTTGAATCTTACCACCCTCAAAATAGAGCAGTATGAGGAATTATGGAGAATTTACATACAAATGCCTAGTTTAAGAAATGCAGATTACTATATTGCAAAGGATACCATTGTGTACTAAAAGTTACCTGAGCTATGTCATTTAATAAAGAAGCTGGGGCGGTGTAGCCACTTGCTCTTTTTTGTGCCACCGGCACATTCTCAACATCGTCATCTTCAACCTCATCATTTGCAGCAATAGATGTCACATAACCATCGTAGCGGGATTTGCCGCCCTGCCCCGCATTGTCGTAGATGTCACTGTCATAATACGTCTCCCCGAGAGACACACCCTTATTCGAACCATTCTCAGGTAATTCTGTTTTCTTAGACTGTATTTCTCTGATCTGAGCTTCGATAGCTGAAAAATTAACCATTATGAAATAGGTTTCTTACCGGAGGTCTCTAAGTGTTATTCGATTAAATGGATTTAACGTAATATATATTAAAACAATATAAGGCATTATAAATCAGTTATACATTTTATATTTTATGGAAATTCCAATTGATCTCAAACTAAATACGAATATTTATTATTATGGGCTGGAGAAGTCGACGCATCATCTAACATGGCTGTCAAATTGATATTTTAAAATTGAAATATTACATACCTTCGTGTGTCCTTGGTATCTTGTCCATTGTTATCCTAACATGAGGACAACAAATAGTATGAAATGAAACAATTTAGCAATAATTTCTTTTCTTTTCCTTTCAAAATATAATTTTGTCTAGCGTGTTGATATCCTTATATCCACAGATTCAATTTTTTTTGTTTCATTCTCGTTTTTTAATATAAAAGAGAAGTCAAAGGTTCTCCACCATGCAGCCTTGTCTTATTTTTTCCAAATCTGGGCTAAAACAAAGTCTTCATCTTCTCTGGTAAAAACCAAATAGTCACAA
Source organism: Laothoe populi (assembly GCA_905220505.1). Lineage (NCBI taxonomy): Eukaryota > Metazoa > Arthropoda > Insecta > Lepidoptera > Sphingidae > Laothoe > Laothoe populi. The sequence continues at coordinate 11,858,227 of HG992152.1, forward strand.
TTAAAAAAGCCAAAACCATGTCTGAAATAGTCACAATTGGAAGGGCCAAAGCCATGTCTGAAATAATTATATCACTTTTAATCACAAATTACAGACTCAACTATATTCTTTGCACAGCACAGACAACAGTAATTTAATAAAGATGCTACACCTACATCATTTTGCATTTATCAATAGACATGGGCATTTTTGTTATTTTTTGACATCTTAGAGCATCGTTATTTTGTTATCGTTAACCGCTGTAACATCATTGATTACCGGCAACTGTGTCGTGCATCTAACAAGTGTAAGCGTAGGCACGCGCATATCTAATATATTTAGAAAGTAAGGTAGCACGGAGTAAATAGAAGCCAAAATGTTATTTCCATAACATTAAAGTTTGAAATAGCATAGAGTAACAATCAATGACGAAAAAACCTAATAAAGGACCTGGTGTAACACGGTAAAAACGTGTATCTAACTTAATGACAGTTGAGGACATTAAATGGCGTCTCGACATAGTGCTGTATGTGTGCTATTCGACATATTTATCGGTATTTGGTATAGAAAGTTGATACTAGCTCGGTCTTAGTTTGTCGGTTAAGTTTGGACGATTCCTACATCTTTTGACGCCGCAAAATTTGTTGACAGTTGATAGGTAAACAATAGTGCACAAAATGGATGATGACCTGCCGAAACGAAGTATTTTCAAATAGAGATACAGTAAATGTTGCCAGTACGGTTTAATGTAAAATATAGCTATCTTTTTTACGAAAGAAACAAGGACTTGAAGTGTTTAGCTATAGAATCATTACAGATGTAGAATAATTCGATATTGTATACATAAACATAGTGCCATCTCTATCAAGCCAATGTAAATTGATGTGTGTAAAAAATGATATCTATTAGCTTTATTTTACCTTAAACTGAACTGACAACATTTACTGTGCCCCTTTTTTGAAAATACTTCTTTATGGCAGATTATAATCCATTTTTGTGCACTATTGTTTACATAGCAACTGTCAACAATTTTTATTGTAATAATATTAATTAATAACAGTAACATAGTTATATTACTATAAAAATTCGTGAATTGTGTTTGTAAAAACATACCTGATTGTAATATTATTTGTTGCGGCGTCAAAAGTAGTAGGAATCGTCCAAACATAACATTGCACCGGTTTGTACTATATTTCTTATAAACTAGCACAAATTTGATGCTCAAATTAAATTAGTCATTTAATGTGAAATTTGTCATTAATTTACTTTTTGTAACAAGTATTTTAATATATTTCATGAAAAAAAATATTCTTTGATTTATGCATATGAGATAGTGATGTCCTGTTATAAATTGCTTATAACGATAGACATAACTACGTGCTTTAGACTGACTAAATAATCATATTGATTGCCTAAGAATGCATTGAATAGGAAAAAATGGTTGGATACAATTGGAAGTGAAAACATTTCTTTTCCCACAAAAAAATCTATGTTTATTCTTTTCATTTAGAGGAATCATGTTTTAATTGCAGCAAAAATATAAGAGAAAAAATATCTTACCGAAATTATTTTATTTCGGAGTGAGTAATAATATTTTTGTTATTTACAGATAATAAAATAATTATTTTTATACGTTTTTTTCTTTTATCTTCATAATAGTCAATGAATTGGATAACTGTAAATTCTTTTTTGTACTTAGATCGAGCTAGTATCGACTTACTCGAACCAAATACCGATAAATATGTCGAATAGCACACATACGGCACTTTTTCATGACGCCATTTAACTGTCTCAACTGTCATTGGTACACTTTTTTCCTTAGTTACACCAGGTTCTATATTAGGTTTTTTCGTCATTGATAAGCGGCTTTGAATTATCTTTATGCACTGACGTCTATTATACTGGATAGGATATTTGATCCCCGAAAGTGTGCCTATTTGATTTTCGCCATATTGGCGCTGATAGCAGTAGTGAGCGTCCGTGTACTAACGATAGAGTTGAGACACGAAGGATGATATATCGACAATGATACACAACAGTCGATGGTTTACAAATCTTAAAAATAATAAAAACATCGCCTTAGCAAAACATATTTTAATCTACTATATTATGTTTAAAACGCTTAATATAATATTAAACTCACCGGAAAATATTGTGGGCACACTGCCCTTTTTTTAACTGGGTCCGTGAAACATTCTAATAAAACAATCTTCCATAAAATGTTTAGAACATAAATAGCTATTTATGTTTGGAAACAAATTTTCAACATTCATGTTTCTCAGCCATAGTTTTTGTATCACCGAGTCAGTTGGAAACCTATAATGGAAATTTTATAATGTAATTTTATGATTTGAAATGAATATTTCCTACTCCTTAGACAGAATCCTGGAGTATAAAAACATGTAGGTTTACCGATCTAGAGCTCCTCGTAGTTTCTTTATGTTGTACTTATACAAATTTTATTTTATTTTATATCAAAATATATGATCAATCCTAATTCATGATTTTATGTTTTTGACGGCACAGCATGAAAGCATAAATACTAGTAGATCCAAACTAAAAAAAATATATCGTTATGTATTGGCGATATAAAACTTGGGCAACCCTACCTAGATATAATTTATATATAAATTTGCTATTACAAAACAAATGAACATAAAAATATGTCTTATTATTTTTTGCTTACAAATTATAATTTCATCTTTAAAATTACTAGTTTCAATATACATAGCTAAAACATGATGCAAGTTTACTAACTTGTGAAATGTTACTCCACTTCCCGTTTTGTAATGGGTTATACAATAAACACAAACTCTCATGGTTTATTAACAAAAACCACACACAAATAATTCTTCAAATTCAGGTCTTCAACGCAATAATCAGTTAAAAGCCACTGACAAAACAGACGCACTCGAAACAATAAAACGGCCATATATATATACCTAGTCAGGTCATAAATTCTGTCACATGTTTAATATAAAATAATTGAAACAAGTTTATTCATTATGTAACCATTTATATACCAAAATGAACTTAACAAAACATAGATTCTTATGACACTAAAGTTTATTCAAAATGACCTCCGTGATTTTGAATACAGGCCTTCAATCTGCGCGGTCAGTTGTCTATCGCAGCACGAACGAGGTCCATGTCAATATCGGCGGCTGCCTTAATCAAGGATGTCTTGAGTGACTCCAAATTGGGATGAGGCTTTGAGCACGCCTTTTCCTCCAAGTGTTGCCATATCTTGTAATCTAACGGATTCAAATCTGGACTGGAGGAGGGCCAGTCTTCGTGCCGGATGAAGTCGATTTCACGCGCCGCCAGCCAGTCTTGTGTGCTCTTCGCTCTATAAGCTGGCGCCGAATCTTGTTGGAATACCCAGTGCCTGTTATTGAACATGGTATGAGAAACAGGTTCCACAAGGTTCGTCAGGACTGTATTTTGATACACAACTGCATTCGTTTTTACACCTTTCTCACAAAAATGTACCTCTGTTAAGCCCCAATAAGAAACTCCCAACCATACCATGAGCGAGGATGGAATATGACCTCGTTGGACACGCGGAATACGGTTGCTCGCTTCTTCACTACTGTGTGCGTACACCTTATCATTTTGTTTGTTGTAGCTCTCTTCTACGGTAAAATATTTTTCATCTGAAAAAAGAATTTCCCGATATTTTTTTCCCACGTCCCGCTTCAACAAAGCGTGGCATCTCTTCAGTCTCAGGTCCATTAGACGAGCATTCAAACGATGTCCTGTTTTTCTTCGATATGCCCGAAGCCCTAAGTCTTCATTTAACACCCTTTTCACCGTGGTTCTGTTTAACCCCATCTGAAGGGCCAACAGTTTCTGCTTACGTTTGGGATTTCTTTGAATTCCTGCTGGAGACTGCTGGAGTCCTAACAGACCGAGGGCGACCACTTCTTGACCTGTCATCTACACTAGAGTCTTCATTGTATCGTTTGATCGTACGATAAACGAATCTTTTGGTTATATTCAAATTTTTCAGTATGTCAAAAATTTGAATTGGCGCGTAACCGCAACGATGCAACGCAATTACTGCAACACGGTCTTCTTTAAGCGTCCACTCCATATTTAAAAATGAGTAAAATTCTAAAAAGTATACATTTTTATTTTCATGAACAATTTGAAATTCGAATTCAATAAACTTTTTTGTGGCCAGCATTCTAAAATAAAAGTTTTTACTGTGTGACAATACTTATGACCTGACTGTGTATATGTTAGGAATGTTGATAAAATATATATAATTAATATATAATAATATATAATTCGATATATCGAAATATTGATATTATGATTTAGAAATATCGATATTTATTACTAATATTTTTTTGGACGATATTTCGATATTGAAATATAGATATCGGAGATCGATATTTATACTCGTAAATTATTGAAACTACTACATCATCGTCAACTTAATCTACGGTACTTTCTTACACTATAATATGTGTTTCCTCTTTCCCTATTTAATTTAGTTGTTTAGTGGATTATAAACTGTGTAGCTAAATAATTTTGTAGCTCAGCCATTATGATTGTCTTTACACATTTTATATTAGCTACAATTGTATCTATGTAGACTAAGTATATATGTAACGGAATCTTTCAACGTAATGTTCACCACCTTCAAGACATCCGATTTACTTGAATATTTACACACGTATCAACAATCTATGATCTATAGGTTCACCAAGATAATAAAAAATATAAGGTATCATTTTAGATCATATTTTTTATGGGGTCTTAATTTGCAATCGAATATTTTATTATAACTAGGTTTGATGCTGTTTTGGGACTATAAATTATATTTAAAAAATAGCACGCTTTAATAGCTAGCTGAACTATGAAGTAGAAAATAATATTAAGTTCATGGCAAAAAAATATAAGTTAAAAAAACTAAAAAATATCACGTTTTAAGGTGTCGTCAAATATGATTCCAAGATCTTTGAATCTAATAAATTCATTGGCGCACCGATTCACGAAGTAATGATGTATGGCGTCAGGACCAGACCCTTAGACGAGTCAAAATTTTTAATAAAAATATCGATATTTTCTTCGATATATCAAAGTCCGATATTGATATATTTAAAAATGTCGATATATCGGAAATCCGATATTTTTAAAAATATCAACAGCCCTATTATATGTCAAATTTAGTTTCAAATACACTCCAGAGGGGCGCTTCAAGTAAGTCAAGAAAATAGCTGTCATTTTGTGGTTTAAGATCTTTATTTCTCATAAGAATTTACATTCACTTACATGAGACTATATCTATTATATAACATAAAATTATTGTGGGCAGTTCGTACAGTTATAATTTTTTTTTTTATGTAGTGAATTTAAGTACTAAAACAATTTCAATATTATAATGAAAGTGGGTAGTTCGTTAATCTAACACCATTTGCAAAACCAGCCCGGACGCGCACAGCGAGTGTTCGTTCGACTTCGTATAGTTTCGTCGGAACTCGGATAGCTTAGTTAGACCAATAAGCTAACATTTTGTATTAGATATCCTATCCAGTGTAATAGACGTCATTGTCTTTATGTCAATGACGTATCGACGCGAGTCGTATAAGTTGGCAACACTGTCTTTCGCTACTGCAGCTGGGTATGTGCGTGTAGATATTTTTTGGAAGAGTTTTATTGTTTTATTTATAATTTTACTACAATATTTGCTGATTTTTCTACAGGACAAAGAAATAAGCATCCTGGCGTTTAAAGCTTAAACATCCAGGTTGATTTGCTACAGTACATTCGGTAAGTGTTGTTGTATTTTGTTCACACAAGTTCCACGTCAAATGTGCTGGAAGGTGACACGTATTATCGAAGTCGGGATGCTAATTTTCGAAGTTCTTTAATTCAAAAATTGCTAAGTCTTTATATAGTAGATGGCTCAAAATAAAAATCAGTATTTCGTATGCGTCAAATAATTTTTTTTTTTAATATCTCATACATATCATGGAATAGTGGATACCATATTCCTATTGATATCTCAAAGTACGCCACAAAATAATTTAGTCAGGGATCACTTTTACTTCATACTTTGCTCTCTTGTCATATTCTAAATTAGTCCTAAAACCTTTTTTAAAATGTTATCAATCCAGTAAAAAATAAGAATAGATGTGTAAAATATTATATGAACCTATCAGTTATTGAAAAATGATTACCAGTTTTATAAAAAAAATATGAAAGAAACCATAACAGTTATAGTAATCAATGCATAAATAATTGGTTTAATAGGTCTCTTTAAAAGTTGTATGTGTAGAAAATAATTATTAATTGAATTCTTTTTAATTTATTTTAACTCATGATAGAGTTAAAATAAATGAAACTGTAGTTAGAAATTAACCATGCTCGATAAATAACAAGTGAACTGAATCCACTATTATAATCATTTCAGCTTCTAGTCATTAGAGAGTATCAGATTAAGAAATCTAAATTTGTTTGATTTGAAAACAGTATTTTTTTATTAATACTACTAATAAGCATCCCAACATAATATAAATTAAATTAATTTATGACATCATTAGTCATAAATCATTAGACTAATGAGACCATACCTGATAATTTTATAATAATTAATTGTGTTCAAAAGTTTAATTCAAGCTTTCTAATAATTAATCAAAAGGACCCAAGCATTTGATGGAGATGCTCAATATTTTTATCTGAATCATCAATTTATGAAAGACTAGATTTAGCCTTAATTTAGTTATCTGTGTCTGGCAGTAGCTTTAGAAACATTAATTTAAACGAATTGTTATGGAAATTTACATTTTGATAGTAGTGCTTAATAGCAACCTGAAGGTCCTACCTAATGAAGAATCACTTAAAATTATAGACCAATATAAGGGATGATAATAGGATCTACAGTTAAAATTACATTAAATATACAATAGTTTATGCTGTAGGTAGCAAATTTATGTATGTGCTATTAAGTAAAATGACCTTCATTTTTAAATAATAAGTTTATTTTTCACATAATAAGTGACAAAGAAATGTCCATGGTCTCAAAACACTTGTATAAATATAGTTAAGTGTATATTAAACACCTCCGTATTTCTTTTAATGTATTGATCATTATTTGGCTCTAGTACTGTAACGACTTGGCACGAACAAGGACTGCTGGAGGAGTTGAAAATGATGCATCAGCAATCCATGATGGTTGGCGATATGATTCCCGTACACTCTGACATACCTGTGCATGTTGACGAAATAAATAATGTTGGATATGAGAATAATGCGTCCTTTGCATATGATGACCTGTTCCCTGCCTTGCCTCACTCCGCACCTCCGGTGCAAAGGAATATACAACAAGCCACTAATAAACTGAGAGTCGGCTCGTCTCTGCATACTCAGGTTAGTGATTTTTTTTTAAACAAATTTAACAGTCATATTGTCAGCATCACGAATATATTAAATGACAGATGTTAATGGTATTGACTTTTTTACCATATCCAAATTATGTAAAATTACACATGTGGCAGACTTATGTAACTATTGCATAAGTATATAAATGAGTTGTCAATATTCATTATGTACTGTGACATACAAATAGAGTAGCTGTTTAATTAAGAAAGATGTACCATTAGTATCAATCATTTTTTTTCTATTATACATAGAGTACCAGAATTTCACTCCTCTTATTAATTAAATCAATCTTCTTCAATGAATTATGGCTCTTGTTCTAAGTGGAGTTACTATTTCAATACATAGTATATTCTTAATATTCAAAATATTTAGCATTCTGTGTTATAAATGCATAAAACATTGACTTTGCTGTCTGGAGAGATTTTTTAATAACCTTGACAATTAATTTCATGGAAATTCTAAAGCCCCTGATTTTAAAATCAATTTTGTTATATATTAGGTTTTCCATGTGCCATATGAAGAGAGAAAACTTGATAATGCTAACACTTTTGGCGAGGGTGAATCTTTGAGAACTTGCCAAGCCATTACCAAGGATACTGGAGCCCATATTGAGATATCGACGAGTAAGGATGGCAGCCTGACATTCCTTATCACCGGAAAGCACAGTGCCGTACTGGATGCAAGACGCCAAATTCTGACTCATTTCCAACAACAGGTAAGTGAAAAATTAATTGGACTATAAATTAATATATTGGTATTGACATAACTATACAATAATATTGCCAATAGTAAGAATAATGTAATATATTCAATGCAATTGTTGATATGCAAAGCAACACAAAGCAAAGTAATACAAAGTGTTTTATCAAATTATAAGCTTTTTGCATAGTTTTTTTTAATATCAGTAATGTTTATGTGCTATAGAAATTGTATATTGTAAATACTATGAAATCTTATGGTCTCTTTGAAAATATCTGAGTATACACAAAATTTTGTTAAATAGAATATAAATCAATAGAATACAAAATCATGATACTGACATAAACACAAAACATGTCAAACTTATACTTTGCTTACCTAAATATGCTATCTAATGTGTTCTCTAACAGATAATGTTTATTGGACATTGTTCAACATAAGTTCATTAAGTGTTTAAACTGTTATAAATATTCTAAAACATATAATTATAGCTAAAATAAGTTTAATTAAATTGAGTTATTTTAGCTGTATCCAATTATTTCTATTCTTAATTTAGGCGAGTAAGCAAGTGGCAATACCAAAAGAACATCATCGATGGATATTGGGCAAGCTAGGCCAAAAATTGAAGGACTTGGAAAAAGTAACTGCAACCAAAATAAGTGTTCCGGGGATTGCTGATAATAATGAGATTATCACTATAACTGGCACCAAGGAGGGCATTGAGAAAGCTGAACATGAAATAAGAGTGTGTTCTGAGGAACAGGTAAATATACTTGCACATAGAATATTACATTTAAAATCAAAAGTGACTGAATAATGTTGACAAACTCTGTGGTTGTGTAAAGAAAGGATGTGTGAATGACATCATCTAGACTTTTTAAATTTGAAATAATTAATATTAGGTAATTATCTCTTAATTTTAATATCTTAATTGATGTCAATAAAATATGAGCAAATTGGGATGAATAACCCTCATAGACATGATCTAATATAACGTCATGACCTCTGCCATCTGACACAAGTCATCTTCACCCTGATATATATATGTTATTTTCAGTCACGTAAAGCGTTGGAGCGTATAACGATCCCGAAGATCTACCACCCGTTCATCCAAGGTCCGTACGGAGAGCGTGCGGCGGCGCTGGCGGCGGACACGGGCGCGCGCGTGCACATCCCGCCCGCCTCCACGCAGAGCGACGTGATCGTCATCGCCGGCGAGAAGAACGGCGTGCTCGCCGCCAAAGCGCAGATCGAACAGATTTACGACGAGATGGTGAGCACTGATCATTCATCATTTACTATACTCCAATAATAAATAAATAAATACACCCAACAGTCACACACATAGTTCTGACCCCACACTAGGTAAAACCTGTATCATTGGTATCAAGAACTACGAGGGGCTACGCTCCCACAACACCCAGACCTGAAACAAATATCTGTCTCGGTATGGGAATCGAACCCACGGCCTCTCGTTTCACACACGGCTACTCGCCCGCTGCGCCACGGAGGCTGTCAAAATAATAACTGTAATCTTTATATTTGTCCGAGCAACCTGAAAACGGATACTCAATTAAACTTCTAAATAACTCGTTTAATTGTAAAATGTCTGTACCGTCACTTGTTTTGCTATTTTGAGGGTGGGTTTGAGTAGTTTATCGGGTGATCTCGACAGAGTGGGGCTCAATACAAAATATCACAAAAAAAGGGTGCGCCTTGTCATTAGGAGGAATTCGACATTCTATCTTGAATAGCTAGTAGCTTTAGAGGTCGTAATGCCGAAATACTGTTTAAAGTAATAGGTTAACGTAATGTGAAACCGTGATTAGTATCAGTTATAGTAATTTATATTGTGCTGTGTTTAAAAGAGCAACTATGGGGTTTCTTGCCAGATTCTTCCCCATGGATAACCACCTTCCGAACTTCCGGCAGTAGTCTTATAAACTCTGAAGTGTCTAGTGTTAATCTCGTGTTTCTCTGCCGAACTGTCATATAATTGCCGTCAGTAAGCCCTCTTACAGCCTAGGCCCGTCGACATACCGCTGGCATATTAATATATTTTCATCCATTTTTAAGCATATTGCTCGCACCGATTAGTGTGAAATTTAGCATAGTTAAAGCTTATATGGAGCAAGCTGAAATTTATATATAATATGTGCTGCAAGTACATTAAATAAAATAATACATACATTGTTTTTTTTGAGACTGCAAATATCAATCACGATAACCACTTATATAAGTGGACACACTCTCAGCTAACGTAATAGATCAAAATTCAAAAACAATATATACATTGATTATATATTGAAATATAATTTTAGAAAAAAGTATTTCTATAACTTTTATATTCAATTTTTTATTAGTATTAGCAGAACAGATCCTTTTATCTCATTGAGGTGATCCAAACAAAATATGTCTGGAATTAATGAAACAAATTATATTTATCATTAATCTCTAAAAGATTATTTTAATTATCAGACTATTGATAATGTTTTAAACAGGTTTTCACTGAATCTATATGAAAAATTCAAAGAACTGTTTTAAATGTTACTTGTTTTATGTATTCATATATGTATGTATTTTGTTATGGCAGGTGAAGAAATGCTCTACCGTAAGAGTGGAAGTGCCTAAATCTCAACACAAATATGTGATTGGAGCCCGCGGTACAACCATTCAAGAGATTCTGAAAGAAACTGGTGTGTCGGTGGAGATGCCGCCGCCAGACTCTACCACTGGAACCATTACACTTCACGGACCCCATAACAAAATTGGCTTGGGTACGTATTTTGCCAGGCATGATTATATAAAATACTGAAGCATGGATTTTTTTATTTCTTGCCCTAACTTCAGAAATTATGATTTCCTATCGTACAATTATTGGGTTCCTCATATAAACTTCCATCCCAAAATAAATTAGTCTGTGTTTTAGTCTTGAAAATATCAATGAACAGACATGTTTTCTTCGCATTTATAATGTTAGTATAAATGCGATAAGAACTGAAGGCTGTCAGAATATAAAAATAGAATTCCAATAAACCATTCCGTCAATCAGGTGAATTCTTCAGATTCCCATTAACATATAATATTTAAATTTTTATGGTTATTAGTGCACTATATTTAAACGTTAAATTGATGTTCTTTTAGTTAACAAAATAAAATACATATATTATGTATCTCGAAATTAACAATATTATCAAACTTTACTTGTGACCTTCAGGGTTATATTTGCCCAGGTGGCTATTGCCAAGCCAAACTTCCAAGCAAGCAAGCACAGTATGACGAATGGAAAGTAGAAAATCCACTTTATTACTGTAATAAATATATTCAATGGCGGATATACGAAACAGTTTAAGCTGAATCAAAAATAAAGAAATGAGCGCATTGTCAGTATTAGTAAAACTTTACTTAAAAACAATTAATATAAACCGGCTGATTTAGAAAAACAGGGGAACTGCGCACTGGGAATGTGGCACAATAAGCAAATTGTGAATATTATATTAATATTCTATAGAGTATAAATTACAATGTAAACTCTATAGCGAGCTTCTATTTACTACTTAAAACATAGAAATTCCTAAGGTTCGTTGGTTTTACATTGTCACCCATATATTGAAACACTATATATCGTAACAAACGCTCTCAACAGAAAAATAAACATTAATTTCACTGAATTTCAAACACAATACTAAGGTTTTTATTTTACCAAAGCGTGTTTTCTATGAAAATGATAATTGTGATTTATGCGACGTTTGATATTTATAAATTCGACTTCAGAAAGTAACTATGCGTAGCAAATCTCGATATTAGATCGGCAAAGTCAACATAAGTATTCCTGTTTCACGCAGTACATTCACGAAAGATCAACATTTTATGAAATTTAAAATATTACATCCATGATCCAAGGGAATTGACCGAAGTTCAAATTTGAAATGGGTTCGTGTTGAACTCGCAGGGCAAACGAGTCACCAAATTATTAATATAGTCATCATCGATAAAACTTTAGACTTAGTGGAAGTTTATAGAGTCCTATGAACACTAAACTGAACTAAGTGTTTTATTTAGAAACTTTGATATATTCATATGTGTGTACGCGCCCATGTGTATTATTGTATGTTTTACTTTTTTACACATAATGTATTCAATTTTATATTGTAGCTTTATCAAAGGTTTGCGAGAAAGCCAACTCTGTAAGGACCGTAACAGTCGATGCGCCTACGTGGATTCACAAATATATTATTGGCAAAAATGGCTCCAATATCAAAAAGATCACCCAAGACTTTTCTAAGGTAAAATGAATATATTACAAAATATCTTAGTTTATACAAGTTACTTGTTGAATAAGGGGCATATTACAAGAGTAGATTATTATGACATTTGGAAGGGAGTGAAGGGACATGTACTGTATATGTTGAATCATTATACAATTGTGTAGTGAAATAACAAAAAAAACAAAATTAGAGATTACAATTCATTCATGTAACTGAGGTAAAAAATTAATTCCTGTGCGCAGTAGCATGGGATCTCTTTATACAGATCTTTAAATACAGCTTCAAAATTACTCTTTTGATGAAAATCAATTTGATTAAGATAGTTTGTGTAATTTGTATGGAATATTATTAGATTTATAATCAATTTTGAGGATCTTTGAGTAGATGTATGTGGTCAGCAATACACTTGGCCGGATTTTACATCTGTACTACTGTGCAGATTTTTATTTATCTATGTAAGATAAATAAAAATCTGGTTACATATGTCCCTCATTAGACATTTTAGACAACTTATTTTCCGACCCTCAATTTCTTACCTATTCAAATTGTTTTGTATCATTATTATAATAATTTTTTTTTATTATTTGTTTGTGAAGCTTACGGTTACATTTACAAATTAGGTTATTACACACAAGGGAAGAATACATACCAAATATTAATGATTAGTGTGGCAGAAAGGAATGTGGAGCAGATTGCTGGAACGCAACCTTCTAGTAGGAGTCATGAGTTTAATATTGCTGAGGAGATTTGAACAGTCCAGTTTATTTTGTGAAATATTCAAACGAAGACTTAATATATCAGCTATATTTATGCATTGATAAAGTGGTAAAAGATGCAGTCTATTACATTGATGCTCATAAGAAAAATATGAGAGCTTAAATTTAAAACCTAGATACCTGACGAACCGTTTCAGGATTATGTCTACCATTTTCGGTAGGCACAGAAGCACTGATTATTAACCAATTTTAAAGTGTAACAAAAGCCGAATTCATTCGAATTCCTCATAGAACAACATTTGCTTGACGACAGTATTAAGTGATTGGCAACATTGTTTTAACATACTTTTTTTTAAAAACGTTTTGCTTTCTCTGTTGTTTTATGCCTAGTGTATGTTTACAAGCTTATAAATTTTTATTTAACTGTTTAGGGAGGAAAATGCTGACTGCTGTTACACAGTTCTATAATATATTCTAAAATATTAGTTATTTTGGTTAAGGTACATGTTGATATCACGCACTCTGAAGATAAAGTGAAGATTGATGGCCCGCCAGAGGAAGTGGAACGCGCACAAGTGGAACTGGACAACTTTGTCAAAAACTTGCTCGCAACCCTGACCTACGTCGAACTCTCCGTGGACCCCAAATTTTATAAACATATTATTGGCAAGAATGGAACTAACAGTAAGTAGCACATTGGTATATGATTTTTACAGGTTCGCATTGCAAGTGTGGTAATTATATGTATGTTTATTTTTTAGTTAATAGACTGAAGGATGAGACTGGTGTAGTCATTAATATAATAGAAAACGAAGGAAACAATATAATTCGCATTGAAGGTAGCCATCAAGGAGTAACTGATGCTGAGAGAGAATTGAGAGAGATGGTCCAGAAACTAGAAAATGAAAGAACAAAAGAAGTGTTTGTTGACCACAGGTACATCAAATCCCTGATTGGTGTTAGAGGAGAAAAGATTAAAGAAGTCCGAGAAAAGTTTGAACATGTTCTCATAACGCTCCCTGATCAAGGACAAAAAAGAAGTCCAGTCAAGCTAAGAGGCCCACAAGAGGATATCGAGAAGTGTGAAAAATATCTGCACAAGTTAATAAAAGAAATAGCTGAATCTTCATACGTCCAGGAGGTGCCAATCTTTAAACAATTCCATAAGTTTATTATCGGCAAAGGAGGTGCTAACTTGCGGAAAATCCGCGACGAAACCCAGACTGTAATCGACCTACCCGCTGAGGGTGACGACAGTGACGTCATCACCGTGAGGGGGAAACAGGAGAATGTCGAGGACGCGGTGCGCAGAATACAGCAAATACACAACGAAAAAGCAAACATTGTCACTGAAGAAGTAACTATTCCACCCAAGTACTATAACTCCCTTATTGGAGCAGGAGGCAAACTGATCCATTCAATTATGGAGGACTGTGGGGGAGTTCTTATTAAGTTCCCGCCGGCGGAAAGTGATAGCGACAAAGTGATAATCAAAGGTCCAGTAGAAGACGTCGAGAAAGCTAAACAACAGTTGTTGGCACACGCGTCTGAACGAGAGCTTACCTCCCACACTGCTACTGTCCGTGCCAAATCAGAGCATCACAAATTCCTTATTGGCAAGAATGGCAGCAATATTAAAAAGATTCGGGAACAGACAGGCGCTCGTATAATTTTCCCTACGGAGAAGGATGAAGATAAGGAAGCTATCTTCATAATGGGTAAATTAATGATTAATTAATATTTTTATATATAGGTTATTTTCGGGAACAGAAGTATACAATCCAAGGAGTAGTCTTCTGCAATGACGCACCTGTAGCGATCGTTCTGCCTCTCAAGTGTTGTGTCTGAATCTTGAGATTGCATCTAAAGAATACCTCATAAGTTCGCCTCACTTTGCCCATTTAAGGGATGATTTTGCTAAAACGTTGAAACATTTATTTCTTACGAAAAGCCTAAATATGAATTGGTAGATCCTTAACTTGAGGTATTACGGATTTCACATACAAACTATCCACCCCCTTTAAGATATTTTTTGAGACAAAATACAGCTTATGTCGTTCCCCAGGGTATAATCTAACCCCCTGCTGAATTTCATAACGATCCGTTCACCCATTTAGTCATGAAAAGCTCACATACAAGCAACGATATTAATTTTGCTGCGGAGATATTTTAAAACTGATATATCTCCTAAGATACCCATTGAATATTGCATGATGTAAGGGCAACTTTATTCAAAGTGAAATACTTGTGATAAATAAATTTTGGTGATGATGAATTTATTTGGATAAGGATTAATACTATGTTTATAAAAAACCTTTCGCAAATATGCATTATTTTAGACCAAATTTGATTACCATTAAAAAGGTTATATTGAGCTAACCTTAAATGATAGACATATTATGCTATCTGGACTTTTTTTAGAACTTTTTGGCACAAATTAGCTCTTGTGACGTCTATTTACATATCTATCTTTGGTGTAGGGTGGTTTAAGATATTTTTAATGAACTGACTACAGGCCGCGAAGAACAAGTGGAAGCGGCGCGCAAACAGCTAGAAACTGCAGTGTCTGAGATCAGCAATGTGTCTGAGGGAGAGATGTCCGTAGCGCCGAAACACCACAGGCACTTTGTGGCACGTCGCGGTGAAGTACTCAGGCGCATCGCCGACGACTGCGGCGGTGTACAGATTTCATTCCCGAGGCAAGGTGTCAACAGCGACCGAGTCGTACTCAAAGGACCAAAAGAATGTATAGAAGCGGCCAAGATACGTATCAACGAGATCATTGAAGATTTGGAAGCTAAGGTAAAACTGACACTTGATAATAGAGTAGTTGACATGATACTTGTAGCCTTTAAGATTTATGTGTTACTTGTCTTATTAAGTTGGCCATAATCTCCGGACCACCTGTAGGCCTAATCTTGAAATCAATTCCAATCTAGAACTCGATACAGTTTAAATTTCAATCTAGAAAGATATTGGAACAATAACTCACTCGACTAAATGAAATAGAATATTTACGAACTAGCGATTGTAAATACTCTATTTCATTTAGTTACTAAAAATTCCGCTGTATTCAGTTAAATCGTGGGCTGGTGTTGCGTTCAAGAGTGCCAATTGTACAGTTTTCGAACACAATCACAATTTTAAATTGGAATCGAGTGTCAGGAGTAGCCCTCCTGGTCCGGAGATTATGGCCAAATAAAATATTTTCTTTCTTTCTCATATTATTTATTGTTTTAGTCAATAAGTTACGTAACCTTAAACCTGTTAAAAAAAATTGTAATTCGCCCATAAAATGTTATAGGCCATTCAAACCTTGTGGTAGAGGTAATTGTCAAATGACAGAAAAAGAATGCAGGATATATTCATGACGTCACCCCTCGGAATGGTCATTAGACCATTAAGGTACAGTCGTGCTAGGGGTGAAGGGGGGACCATGCTCTAAAGAATTGCTTAATCTTATCTCATCCTCTCCCTGCCACACCAGAAACACGCGCACTGGCTTGCGGAGCCACAACTTGGTGGTGTACCCCGGCCCGGACCAAGAGGTTCGCAAATTCGTATCTTTGCCGCACCATCAATCTGTGGAACAGTTTGCCAGCTACCGTGTCCTCTCCTTCCTATGATCCTGGGTCCTTTGGGGTGGTGTAACGAAGCTACTCAGCAGGCCGGCATGATTGGGTCGAGTAGCGCGAATACTTGATACTGCTAACTGGACGGCACTGCGCTTACCATCAGGTGCAGTGTGGTCAATTGCTCGTGCCGGGTTAAAAAAATTACACCCACTTTTACTCATACCTACATTTAAAAATAATTATTGCGGTCTCATTTTTCAATCTATTTTAATTCTGTTTCCGCAAAATGATTTCTTTTCGTATAATATTCGATTTTGTATCAAGTAAAAAAAAAGTAAAACTCTGGTATGAAGGAGTGTATGGAATTTGTTAACGCCAGGTTCGACGAGTTCAACAACAGAATGGACAAATGTGAGACAGATATAATGCAAATTGATAACCAATGTTCGGTAATTGGTACCTTGAAGACAACCCTAGATTCGAGATTTAGAGACGATAATAACAATCGTGAACAATGGGCTCGTAGATCGAACATTGAAATTTATGGAATCTCCGAAAAGAAGAACGAAAATTTGCTTGCAATTTTAAAAGATGCGGCCAATAAAGCCGAAGTTAATTTAAACATTGACACAGAAACTGATTTTATTACTAGAGTGGCCTCGAAGGATAAGGAACATAGAAGGCTAAACCGATTATTGTGGAGTTTTTGTGTCGGTGGAAAAAAGATGACTTTCTTGCTAAGGCTTAAAAATTGAATCTCAGGTGTCATGATTTTGGATTTGCATCCAACGCCAATCATGTATATTTCAATGACCTTACTAGATCCAATAAAGCCCTATTGCAAGTTGTAAAGAAAACGACCAAGGGAAAAAAAATCAATACGTCTGGGTGAAAAACTGTTAAATTATGGCTGATCTCAATTATTCTAGTCCTGTGTTGCATTATACTAAACTGAGTGATTTAAAAAAACTTGCATAGGAACTATAGCACTGTTATTCTCATTTTTTCGTAAGCATGAATAAACGATACTTTGCTTGTTATAGTGTCATAGGATATTTTCTTGGATTGTT
Source organism: Laothoe populi (assembly GCA_905220505.1). Taxonomy (NCBI): domain Eukaryota; kingdom Metazoa; phylum Arthropoda; class Insecta; order Lepidoptera; family Sphingidae; genus Laothoe; species Laothoe populi. The sequence goes on from HG992152.1 coordinate 11,875,926, forward strand.
TTTATGAATAAAATTACTTATCTTATGTTTTTTCCACAAAATGTTAACATGGAGCAACTTTTTACATTGGAGTCTGAACTTTTTTTAAAACTAATCTATAATATGTTATTGATTTCCTGTGTCCGGCAATTATCGGACTGATATTAAGTATTTTTGTGTTTATTATGCACGATAAGTTAATTTTTCAGTTATGATGAATGAATTATCTATATTCTATCAGAATGTGCGTGGACTACACACAAAAACTAATACATTTTTTCGTAATTAATTTCAAACTAATTTTGATAGAATATGTCTCAGTGAAACATGGTTACATGACGGCATATTTGATTCTGAGATATTTGACTCACAATACATTCTATACAGAAGTGATAGAAATTATGGAGTGCATGGAGATAAATTGGGAGGTGGTGTTCTGATCGCTATTGATTCTGGTCTTTCTGTTTTAATATCTTCTATACCCTCAGTGAATTTAACTGCAGATATTATTAAAGTCTCCATTGTCTTATCTTCGGCCTCTGTGTCCAAGCTGTTACATTTTTATTGTTGCTATTTTCCCCATAGTAAAAACCAGCAAGAAGCTATCTGTGATTACTTCGAACTAGTCTCTAACAAAATAGTCATCCCAACGATATTATATTAATAGTGGGTGATTTCAATGTTTCATCTGCCTTTGGGGAACAATCGGGTACTTTAATTAATTTCTATGACAATGATTTTTTAGTTAATTCTGTGTATATTTTTTTGAATTTTACAAGTTTTAGGCGAAAAAAATCAACTCAAATTTGTTAAGCATCTAAATAATAAAAGCCACACATCAAATCTTATTTTTGCTGTAATGAGACTGTTAGAAGATCACCGAACGCTGAGAGACTAATTATTCTTGTTTAAAATAATAAGAAATAATATTGATTCTTCATAACTTTTGAGTTGCTTAAGGTTCAGATGTCCAAATTTAAGTATGCTTAATTCTAGTAAGTTCTTGTTTAATGTGCCCCATGTAAGAACTAACTATGCTCAAAACACATTCACCTTTAGAGCCCGTAATGAGTATAACAAAAAGTTTTCTCATATTGATTTATTTACAGGCTCCCACTTGAAGTTCAAAATAACATATTAGACTGTATTTATCTTTAATTATCGATAAGTTGCTGACCATAATGTTAATTTTTTTGGTTTTGTTTTAACATTACTTTTTATTTATTCTCTATACTAATTTTGCTCTTGCTGTGACATTGCGGTTTTTCTAACATTTATTTGTGGAAACTTTACTGGTCAATGTATTAGTTTTACTATATTAATGTTATATGTATAATAAAATTGTACTGTTTGTTTTCCTAATAAAATAAAATAAATAAATAAGTAATGTACAAAATTAAACACAGGAAACTAGCCTATGCTTATTGGACTGTAATATAATAAAAATAATTATACTTTAAGTTACGTATATATTATTACTTGTAGGTGACAGTCGAGTGTGTAATACCTCAAAGACACCACCGCACTGTGATGGGTGCCAGAGGCGCCAAAGTGAAAGATATCACAGCTGAATTCGACGTACAAATCAAGTTCCCTGAACGTGACACGACTGAAGGCGCCGATGTGCCGAACAGAGAGATTGATGAAAATGCGGAACCCGGAACTAACGATATCATTAGAATCACTGGTCGTCCTGAAAACTGCGAAGCTGCTAAGAAAGCTTTACTTGATCAGGTATTTAAAAATCTAAACAATATTAACTAATAAAAAGAGGACTTGATTGTCTCAACAATATGGATATAATGTTAATAATGTTTTAAAATATTTTCAACACTTATTCTACCAATACATACTTATCGATTATTACATTAATTTTTCAAAATTAAATATTTTTGTTTTCCATTGATATGACCAGACATACTTTTAGGTTTTTCGTGACTTCACAATTAAGTAACGGAAGAATAACTTTAGATAAATAAATATTGCCTCATGGCAGAAGTCAAATCCCATATCAAAACTAAAACTATGTCAACTCAAATTTTTCATCAGGCAAACTAGGAAATGGGGTCATGTTGTAGTCATCTCCACAGCAAATTACACTTGCAGAAGAGACTAAGTGAATTGCTGGCCTTAAAGTAAATCTAAATCAATTATTTATTGAATCCATGAAATGTTATATATCATTTAGGTTCAGTCAATTTTTTACTCTACCGCCAGTTCGGAATGCAGTTTCGCTAGAGAAGAACAGGCAAGAAACTATAGCTTTGCTCTTTTCACACCAGTTAACAATATTAGGTCAATTAATATACGATTTCAGTTTAATTAGTTTAGAGCAGCTCAATGTATGTTAAATGAGTGGAGATTGAATTAAGAACTATGAGCTTTAATGTGACACCATAATCCATTTAGATAGAGATTAATAAATAATAAATGTGTATGTAGGTGCCTATATCAATTGAAGTAGAAGTGCCAAATGAACTTCATCGCCTGCTCGCTGGTCAAAAGAGAAGAGAACTGATGCAGACATATGATGTGCACATACTTCTGCCACCTGCAGAAGACAGCAGTGACTTTGTGAAGGTATTGTATTAGGTTTATTTTATATTGTTGTCATTTTTGAAAAATATGAAAAGAATAATTTTGCTGAGGAGTGGTGCAACACGCGATGTTTTAATAATTATTATAATTAAATTTTAGGTGACGGGAACACCAGCTAATGTGGAAAAGGCCAAGCAAGCTCTTACTGAGAAAATAGGAGATATGGAGAAAGAAAAGGAAGACAGACTTCTCAGGTCATTTTATTTGTGTTTTCTTACGAATATTGGTATTTGAAAACGACTATTTATTGTATATACTTTTGTAAAGATATTTTGGTCATAGCTGCCGTTGACATGGGGGTGTAAATTCGATCTTTATTTAGTTGGTTCTAGTTTATCAACAGACATCTCATTAATACAATGATTTGGACAGCATCCGTGGCGTAGCGGGCGGGTAACCGACTGTGAAACGAGAGGCCGTGGGTTTGATTCCCGCACTGAGACAATAGGCTATTTGTCAAATTTTCGAAAATGATTTAAAACTATTATTAATTAATTAATAAGCACACTATATTGATATTTCCGGGAAATCTACTGTATTTTTAATAAAAATCAATGTTAAAGTTTAAATCTCCAAAACCGCGGGAAAAACGCTATTTCTGTAATGGCGCTGATCATATGACACATGTGACGTCACATGCAAGTAAACAAGCTAATAATGATAAGCCAAGCTAAGTTTCATGATAATTGTTTTATCAACAATTATCATAAAACTGCTTCAAAAATAGATCAACAATAGAATTTATCACCCAGAAAACATAAAACGCGAAATAAAATCACTCGAAGAAATTATGTTTACTTGCGTGTGACGTCACCAGAGTTACAATCAATCACAGAGTGTTCACATCTCATATAAAATTTAAAAAAAATGTTGTACTTTATTTCGTTTAATTTGCAAAAAATATACATTATTTTGTTTAAAATTAAGTGAAATATGGTTTTTTAAGCTATTGTCTAACAGGATGACCACAATTTGCGGTGTATTTTCAATGTCGTCTAATAGCCTATTGGTGGTCTGTCGACGATACAAAACCACGATACATGTTTTACCTGGTGTGAGTTAGAAATATGTGTGTAACTGTTAGGTGTATTTATTAATTCATTTAGATTAATATTTTATTGATATTTCTTTATAAACTACAATGTTTAATTATATAATATAAGAGACAACACTTATTTACATTGGTTTTATGAATTTACAGGTCATTTGAACTAAAATTCAAAGTTGATACCGAATACCATCCACTAGTTATAGGCAAAGGTGGCTCTGTCATAACTAAAATTCGGACAGATTATGGAGTACAAATTAACTTGCCCAAACGTGGCGAGCCTGATGATGATATCATAACTGTTCAAGGATACGAAGACAAGGCATTGCAAGCAAAGGATGCTATTTTGGCAATCGTACGCCAATTGGTATGTTGAGTTATTGATTTTTATTGCGTTTTCGTACTGCCGTCCTACAATATTGATTTATATCTAACCTTGAGGCTCGCAACACGCTATGAGTGTTTTCGTACTCGCGCAACAATTGACCTGTTTTTTGTCGCGTGAAAAGCATTTTATTACTGCTCCGGGGGGAAGTGGAATGAGAATAAAACGGTTATGCTGGGCTAGCCGGTCTTACGACCCAGCATCCCCCTCGCACGGATGATGGCTATCCGAGCAGCTGCTGGGCCGAGTCCATACCTATGTACACCCCACCCGATACTACCAGCTAAAACCCCGCGGTGGCCTTCTTCGGCGCTTGCGGAAAGATCCCGGGGTATTCTAAGGAGTGCTAGAATTGCAGCCGTAATCGCCCCTGCGCGATGCCTTGTAGCAGCCCATCTCTATGGGGGGCTTAGGAGCCCCCGCGCACCGAACAACGACAGCGAACGAGGCCTTACCACCCGAGCTGCCGTCCATCTCGAGGTCGCACGATGCGCCGAAATTGGGAGTGCATCGCGTAACAATTGACTGAACTCGTACGAGCATGAATACGGCGGCACACACACGCATAAAACTGGCGTTGCTACCATGATGCTAACACGTGGTGTGTCTATAACAATGGCGGAAATACGACATATTTGTAACGCCGCATCCGGGTGAACTTTGAAAATGATATCAAAATGTTCGTAGTTCAGCCCTAGAATGAGCTGTCTACGTCAACAACCTGCGATGACATAGACTAAGTAAGACCAGATGAGATTGAACATTTTTACCATATACCCAAACACGCTTTTTACGTACAATCCGCAGTTATTTTTGGTATATTTGTTCGGGATAATCTCCAAAAAGGTTCAATAGATTTTGACGTGATTTTTATTTCATTAGGTAGAGAACATTTCGTAGTAATCTAGAACCATTTAGGGTTGCATCAATTACTTAGTAGGTATTATTCATGACATAGATATAAATTTGACTAAGGTATTTTTTTTCTTGACAATCATATTGCATTTGATTTAATGCTTGTAAAAATTGGAATACACGAATAAAACGGTAGGTTTAGCGGTAGGCAGCGGCTTTGCTGTGCCCTGGTATTGCAGAAGTCTATAGGCGGCGGTGACTACTTACCATCAGGTGGCCCGTCTGCTCGTCTACCTATCGAGGCACTAAAACAAAAATCTATTAATGATTATATCACACAGTTTGTGTGGTCTAACGTGACCATGTGGTTTACTACATCAACAGTATGATATGATGACTATAATATGATATGATGGTGTTGTTATACTAGGTCAAGCTGAAAATTAGCGCTGTAGTAAATGCTGCAGCATTAAGCTGAGCTTGATCCTTTTTGGTTTTTCACTGTAATGTGCATTTTCTTTTATGTAATTTTTATTTGTTTTGTTTTTGAAAAGCCAAATAAAGTGTTTCTTTCTTTCTTAATGTTATTTTCGTTGTATGTGAATACATATGTAATTAAACAACAAATATTTACGATTGCAAATTTAACCTTTATCAGGATAATCAGTGCCGAGAGGAAGTGGACATCGATCCACGTGTTCACAGACGACTCATAGGAATCAAAGGAAAAAATATAAGACGCATCATGGACGACTATAAAGTGGACATCCGCTTCCCGAAAAATAATGAAGACAGCACCGTGGTCATTACCGGCGACGAAGACAACGTTCTGGACGCCAAGGACCACCTGCTCAACCTAGCCGAGGAATACGTAAGTGCATCTTGACATCACTAAATTGAGAATTAGATTTTTTTTTATTTAATGTCACATTGATAAATAAGGCCAGTGTCGGTAGTACTATGGCCGCCCGAGACGCGATTGCTATACGGTGCCCCGATCCACTATCCAAATTCAAAAGTAAAGAAATAAAAAGTAAAAGAGTGTAATCAATTAATTATAAATGCAGTATACAGTATTGCTCGCGTTCTACTGTAGTTACTGGAAATTTCGTCACAAGACTTAGGAACTTAAGCCTTATGGTGAACTTTAATGTAATCCAGCCTTAAACGTCGTGCCACGACTATAACTAACTTTTTGTATCATACGGAGTGTCCGTAGTAGATGGTATGAGTGATTGAAAAAACTGCTATGTATACATTCAATTCTCTTTCACTGATACTTTGAATCTATTACACAGATGAAATAGGTCGTTTCAGTTGATTACTTACGGTCCTGCCTCGGTTCAAATATCACAGCAACTAAGCTAACATACTACTTAAGTAACTCAAATTATAAATATTGTGCATGCCCTTTTTTCTTCTTCCACATAAGATACGTTCTTTGCTAGATCTCTTCACAGCCGTCCTGACAATTTGACTACGTCCACGCAATAATATTTAACATCTAGCCGACACGTAGAGATAATTTCAGCCTCCGTGGCGCAGTTGGCAAGTAACCGTCTGTGACACGAGAGGCAGTGGGTTCGATTGTTGGGCCAAATGTTTGTGTGACAGACAGACATTTGTGTCCGGGGTCTGTGTGTTGTGAGATTGAAAGTACCTCGTAGTCCCTCACACCCACAACACAAGACTCGTATCTTAGTGTGGGGTCGGGGCTATGTGTGTAACTGTTGGGTGTTATTTATTTATTTAATCAGGTGTATAGCGCCGCAGTCAATGTATTCACAGTGAAGCGGGTTTGACTGTATAAGTTTGTCCTGTTACAGCTTCAAGACGTAGCGGATCGTTACCAGGCGCCGGCGGGCCCGTCTCTCGCTGACTTCGGCAGCGTGCTCAGTGGCGACGGGGCAGGGTCGGCTGTGGGGGCAGGCGCGGGTGCGGGCGCGGGCGCAGGGCCGGGCTCCGGGCCGGGATCCGGCACTGGACCCGCCCCCGGGTTCGTGGTGAAGGGTGGGCCGTGGGAGCAGCGCGCGCCTGACACGGCCTCCACGCACGAGTTCCCGACAATGCCGGGCGCGTCTCAGCCGAACGCCTCGCCGGCGCCCTGGGGTCCGCGCCGCTAATCACCACTATAAACCGACCTACCCTCTCGACTCTGTCGGTGACTCACCTGCTCACTGCCTACACCCTCTATCCCTGATGCTACGCTACAAACAGAAGGGCATCTGGGTCGCTAATGAGTATCGAGAGGCTTAAAGGCGTTCCGCTGGCAATAATATATCATATTGAATTTATTAAGCCGTTAATATTCCAAACTCGAAAGAGGATAACCAGGCGGATATATCCCTTACATTATTTTGATGTGACCAAAACCATATTACTTTTTATGATTTACATTTCTGTGAAGTATGCCATTGCCTATTTTTTTTTCTATTTTGTGTTTATGTGTAAAGTTATGATGTAAGTAATTCATGCATCGATAGTGAATGCATAATATTTTTTCGATTCTTTGTACTTACCAGGTAAAGTTATAATGAAATAACTTATATATTTTACACTATATTTATCATGATTTCCTATTACAATTTTATAAGCGTTATAAACATTAATAAATCAATAAATAGTAAGACAAGAATGAATATTTTTACAAAGTAATTTGTACATAGTAAATTGTGTTTGAATATTATATTAATAAAATCTTTTACAATAACAAGTGTTATGATTTTTAAACCATATAATATAACCTCAAAGTACTATGTGTACAATACCTAATTTACCATAATTTTTTGCTATTTGTTGTGTATTATGTTGGAACATACTTACTTATTTGACGCATTTTAATAAAAGTACAACTTATGTGAATTCATGTCTGTCAGTCATTGTATGAACTGCATAGCTGAAAAAAAGGTAGGTATTTACTCAATTTACATGTAAATCGATTAAATAATGAACTTGCAGAAAATTATTTAGGCGTAGTGTGAAGAAACTACACAGCAGGCCGGCATGATTGTGTTGAGTAGCGAGGGATAGATTGTCTCTCGCTACTTGATACTATAACTGGACGGCACTACACTTACCATTAGGTGCAGTGTGGTCACTGCCGTGCGAGGATAAAAAAAACGAATAAAATCTTTTCAGTTATATCTATCCACATGCAGCGGAACAATCTGATTGTCTGCCGGAAATAAAATATATCCGGCTGAAGGACATGTGTCCATAGCTATGAAAAAAAAATGGGCCTTTTTTTTGTTTCATTCTCTTTTTTATAAAAAGAGAAGGTAAAGGTTCTCCAGCATGCAGCCTTGTCTGTCGGTGTTTTTCCCAAATTCGGGCTAAAATTGCAAGTCTTCTTCTTCTCTGGTTTTTATAAGTCAAAAGGTCAAAGCCATGTCTGTAGTTTTTCCATTCTAAACGCCAAAACATGTCTGAAATAGTAACAATTCAAAAGGCCAAAGCTATGTATGAAATATTTTTTCACATAATAATCACAAATATAACATTCCCGCCGTTTTTCGGTATTTGGTCCATTGTTTCTGTATATACTATATCTAAGAAAGAAAGAAAGAAAAAGATTTTATTACCAGAGCAAATACAAGGAAAATTCAAAATAAAACTTAAAACAAAAAACAAAACTGTTTACTCCGTAACAGGTCCCCTCATTCAGCGATATGCTGCAGTACTAAAGAGTACTACCTATGTTTGTTTCATTCTCTCTTTTTTTATCGCATCACCTAATTGCCCTGATTGCAATATGATTCACGACATATATCACATCCTTATGGAATGTGTCCGTAACAAGGATATTCGAAGTCAGTGCAGACTCAATGTACTTCAACTGGGAGCTTGTAACAGCATTCTGGCAGAGCCTCATACAGATTCGGCCAGAATGTTATACCAATTAATTTATAAATTATAATATCTGTGTCATAAGTTCATGTACGTATTTATATGTATCTGTACCAGGGCGACATATTCACTAAGTGAAAAAGCCCTTAAATAAAGAGAAAAAAAAAAAAAAAAAACATTCTCTCTTTTATAAATAGACGGGAAGGCAAAAGTTCTCCATCATGCAGCCTTAAGGTATTTTGTCCTATTTCCAAATTAGTGATGGACATTAAAAAAGAACATCATACATCAACATATTTCTTCGATCTAATGAATCGCATAGTGGCATCGATGTTATATCGAAAATACATTAATGTTTTCCATACATCGATTGTTTTTCTTAACAAATTATATTCCTGTATTATGTTATTATTGTACTAACTAACGATTGTATAACTGTTTTTTATAAATAAATTAGATATGAAGCAAAATTGATCGTTTGTTTCATGGGTAAACTTTATACAATAATTATTTTATATGTTTAAAAATATGCCGTATCCTAAACAACAAAAATATGCTAAACGCCATCAAATGTATAAAATATATAATAAATAAATAAAACATGCCTAATCTAGCATACAATATATAATATTATTATATACTATATTGGCTACGCTGAACGAGAGGTCAGCCATTTGCATATTTTTTATGACTTGACGCTTGGCTACCATAGGAGCAATTTAGCCGTTGGGAAGAAACTTTGATAAAGGATATATGTCAATACAATATGTAACAAAAACCCTGTTGGGTCTTTCAGGACCGTATATGTATACGTATAGGCATAACAAAAAGAAAGACAACATTTTGCAAAATCAAACTAAGAATATAGTTTTCAAAATAGCCATCCATAAATATGATCGTAGAAAAATAATGCAACTGAACAAAATGTTATTTACACCTACGTTTCTAACTAATGCCGAATCGGTACAAATGGCGCGGCTGGTTCAAAGAGTGCCGACAGTGGCGCGTGCGCCGACGACCTACCTAACCCTTGTACACGTTCAAGGTCGCTCCCGCTTCAGTCGATCGCGCAAATTACTTCAGGACGGACTTATCTATTACATTACGAAATTAGGTAACGGTTGTGCGTGATTTGTTTAGTGTGCGATGTGTTACTCAAAATATGAAAAAAAAATTGAAATGTTAATATGCTATTGTGTCTCGAGAAGTGTAATTGCAATTATGCAGCAGCATGAAGTCTTTACGAAGAACACCGAGAATCCTTTGGATTTCTATCTCTGGAGCACCATTAATCAGTCTGTATTCCAAAAGACGTGTGATTCCGAGGAGGAAATGCGCTTACGAATAGTCGCAGCATTTGAAAAACTCAAATTACCAGTTCTGCGACGCGTACGATCCAACATTGTAAACCGACGCGACGTCACAAATACCTACCTAGAGATACAAGGCGGGCATGTTGAACACCATCTTCTAGGTGGTCAAGTGGACATTATTATTAATTAGTGTCAGTGCTTTGACAAATAAAAAAAATAGTCCGGTAAAAATTGAAATCGTTCATCACATTGATAAACAGCTGAGTGATATTACGTGTAATATGAACCTTGTGAACCCGCCGCGTTTCATGATGTACCGACGTCGCGTCTTGCCATCTTGCTCTGACTTCGCATCACCGTTGCTTGCAGAGGTAACAGATCCAAGTACATATTTTACAAACTAATAAAGTAATAAAATTTTATTAAAAATATTTTTATGGCGATAATTTACGTATCAGCTATTTCCTTGGGTTTGAATTCTTTTTCTCATATCGAAATTAAAATTTCCAACAGGAATTTTGTTACATATTGTATTTCTCGAATACATATCTATCTATATACCAATGTGATAAAAGTGCGTCGCTTGTTTGACACAACTGTCACAAAAGTGTTAACACACTTCAGAAGTTGTCATTCGAAAGTCCATTCAATGCAGAAAGTAACAAAATCAAAGTCAAAAATAGTTCAATAGATATTTAACGAAGGTTTCAAGTACAACTTGTTACAAAGTATTTGCTGCAGGTGGATACCATTGCTAACAGTTTTGTCTCTTTGATGCATCGAATAAAAAACATCGATGTTTACTCGATATTGATGAATTAACGATATATCGGGTTGATTCGATGTATTAATACTTTATATCGAGTGTTTTTAATACATTGATGTATATTGTCCATCACTATTCCAAACTCTAGGTTACAGGTTAGTGGTACCTAACAAGTTTACATTTTAAAATACCTAAAATTTACAGTACGCTTTTCAAATAATAATTTTAGTGACTCCTTGATGTAATATTTCATGAAGATCATAATGTTATAGAAGGATAAACCTAATTTATATGTATTTTTATCAGTAGGTACCTACTAAAATGACAAATACATATAAGAGGGACATGTAAGTCTGTGTTAAAGTTAATGTTTTTGTTAATAAGCTTAATAATAAGTTTTTTTGTAATTTTTGGTTGTTAGTAGAATAAAGAGATCTTTAATCTAGGTAGATACCTAGATTTAAGTAGTAATCAGTAAGTACGACTTATTAAAAGGTTTATTAAAGGATTTTAAAGTTCTTGTGTTACATTTCTCTTTCAGATCTTTAACAATCCCATTTCCATCTACTGAATCTGCTGCTTTAGTATATGACATTTTAAATGTTGATAGAGAGCTAAAAGGGAGTGGTGTGGAGAGACAGCTGGCTACTGATGGTGGCAATCTCATTGTGTTAGTATAAAGATTTATTTCAATTAAATATTCATATATAAATACAAATTCAAAATGTTATATGTACTTAGTACAATGTTTTCATGGGACTCAATAGACTTAGTAATCATAGCAATGTACCAATTATGTCAATGTTCTAACCAATGTTAGTTAGTGCTATACAATTTCTGTTTTATTTACCAATTTTGAGTTAGATTTATTTATTTTTAACAATATATTTAGGTATTTGCTTTTCAGTTATTTTTATCAAAATTTTTATAACTTTCATCAAACATCATATTCAAAGTACAAATGCCAATGTTTTATTTTTATGTCCCGTTTTGCTCTCCTATAGTATTTTTTATTGTTTGAATAAGACTAACTTTAACGTTCCTTAAATCTTAGAATCATGTCTTCCCCAGGCTGAGGTTATAAGCATGCTCAAACTGGTTCTGTCCTTTTCTAAATATTTTTTCCATCCTCAGTCATATTCTTATCTACAATGCCTTAGTATAACCTTATTTGAAATGAATATTTTAATCCTACACCACAGCATAGTCATTGAAAAAATTTATAATGATATATATAGACATGAAAAACTGAATTATAAAATTTTAAACAATTTGTCTAATTTGACAAAGTATTGTTAACAGGAAAAACAGTTTTTTGTTATCTTTACAGAACTGTAACTATTTTTATTGTAATTACCTATTTACAACTCCTTTATAAAAAATAGTTAAGTACATCACTTAAATGATAGTAAAGGTGTTTTGATTGTGAACTAAACTATTTTTATATTTCATTCCAGAAATTTCCATGGTGCTGACCTTAAGAAACTAAGAGTGTCTGTGAATAGTGTTTTTAAAAACATCTTATTAATAACAAAAACTATAGAATTATTCAAGGGAAAATATTTAGAATAATAATAATTATGCCAGAACACACCCCGGCCCCTACACCAGCACGATCATTATATGGATTCTTTATGTACCTTTTCAGTAAAACAATGTTAAGTTTGTATTTTATGTGGGCTTTTTTACCAGATAGCATTTTTCATTACTTCAACATATACTACTATCCCCAAAAGTATTGGGCGACAGCAATCCCCATACAATGTTTAGTGGCATTGACAATCTTTGCATTTTTAATATACCCTAGTATAAATTTTATGTTGACTACCAACATAGATGATGTAAGGAATATTCAAGATAGCTGTTCACATTACACTTGTAGTTCTATAGAAAATAATATTTCATCTCGTAATTGTATTTGTTCAGACATTGCTAAATGTAAATACAATTGTATTCCTGATGACATTACCTTAGAAGAAAATATTGTGCCACAGCTATGTGATTTAGACATTAGGTTTGTCTGTAAAAAAATGTACCTAAAGTAAAAAACTGATAAAATTAGTGATAAAAGTCGAGTGTAAAGTTATTTGAATAAACATGTTTTTATGTTGAATTTTTTTTTTATCATGGCACGGCAAAGTGACCACACTTCTTCCGATGGAAAGCTCAGTGCCGTCCAATTAGAGTATCAAGTAGTGAGACACAATCTATCCCTCGCTGCTCAACACAATCATGCCGGCCTGCTTCTTTACACTACGCCATGGGCAAAAAGGTGAAGAAGCGGTCGAGGGTCTAGTGTCCAGAGTACTCAGAAGACCGAGTGGCTGATCCCGGAACCCGAAACACTTGCGGGTGCCACTACGGCGGGTTTTACACCCTGTGTACGGTGGTCGCTAGCCTACCACCAGCAAACTTGCAATAATACAATAAAAAAAATGCAGATAATGTCGGAAAGCTAATCCTAAAATGTGTGGTTTTTATTTATAATTTACTTAAATTATATGTACCTATTGTATAAGATGCTGCATGCTAATCGATTGATTGATTATACACTGAAACAATCAGGGAATCTGTTTAATATTGTTTTTATTTAAATAAATTAAGGGCTTTAAATCTTTTACAGAATTATGAAGCTGATAACTAATGCAATTTAGTAACCATTTCACATGAAAAAGAAATTAAATGATTTTTGGAGTTATTAATTCACTTGTGTCACAAGCCCACCGTTGTGCTCACGCCATATTATAATCATGGTTATATAATAATGTCCGGAGATGTATAGGTTTGATAATTAATAAGTCACTTGGTTAAAATTGGGAACGTACTGCCGAGAAACGTGTCTCGGGTTATACTAAGTCCCAGGGCACAACTCTTAACTTTTCGAAGTTATGTATGTATTAATTATTAATGATTGTACATTAACGATGAAGGAAATAGAATATGGTGGGGTGACTAGTATATCTCAGAATGTCGCAGATAATATTAAGTTGAAAGATATGTGGAGTTTACCAACCCGCATTACGCCAGCGTGGTGGACTACTTTCTCATTAGCAGAAGAGGCCCGCGCCCAGCTGTGGGACTATAATAATACAAAGCTAATAATATTATATTATTTCCTAAATAAATAATATTATATATAAAATTCATTTTAATATACAGGGTATGTAGAGTAGTTTACTATGTTTGAGAAATTAGCCTAAATAAATTGTTTTAAGCGTGTTATAATGATGACATAATAGCAGCGATAGCCTAGTTAGTTGCAGTACGGACTGTAAAGTCGAAAATAGTATCTTCGACACCCGATGGCATACACCTCTGACTTTTCTAAAGGTTACGTGTATATTGAATGTTAATTATCGCTAGTTTTAACGGTCAAGGCAACACATCCTGAGGAAACCTATATACCTGAGAATTCTACGAATTTCAAAGGGACCTATGTGAAGTCTACCAAACCGCATTAGGCCAGAGTGGTGGACTAAGGCCTAAGCCCTCTCATTAGCAGAGAAGACCCGTGCCCAGCAGTGGGACAATGTTTAATACAGGGCTAGGATACAGAGGACAGGCTAAAATGGACCGATAACAAAAATAAGTCAAATTATATGGCTTAGGTATCTCATTACCAAGAAATGAAAAGGTACCTATTCGAAAATATTTAGACTTACTACACATACCATCTACAGATCCAGATATGCAGATTTACTTTATTTATTTAGTGAGAGGACTAATCACTATAACCCAGAAATCAGGACAATTAAACTAGTCGAACAAGATGAACAAAACTATAGCATTTTCGTAAAGTCATCTTACACCCTTGACCCTTACATCATTCTTACAATAATAGTTTAATAGTAATTAAAAATTTATGATAGATTTAAGGAGGTATTTGTCTCACGTTTCGTAACAAAGTATATTATTTTGACAAAAAACTAGTATCTATACAACGAATAATAAGTTAATATGTAATGAAAGAATGTATTCTATAATTAGACATGGAGTTACAGATTGTAGGTACACAACAAAAACAGACAGCCTCGGTGGCGCACTTGGAATTACGCATGCGTCACGACTGCTGTGATGAGGTCTCGGGTTCGAACCCCGGTCGGGTAGTGATATTGGGAGAAATGTGTGCGATATGGCGATAGGCTGGCCCCCTATCCCATTATGGGACCGTAATAAATTCGCCGAAAAGCAGGTGGTTACACCTCAGCCTATCCCTTTGGGGATTACAGGCTCAAGCCTGTATACACTCAAGTGTATATGTATAAAAAACCCAACCAATTGCATCTAAAAGCCAAATAGTGTCTTCCTCCGAGTTTGATGTTACCACCGAGCACTAACAATAATCTAACAAAAAATCGTATTAAGATACATATTTTTTAGTTCTTCTTAAATACGATGCCTATCAAAAATCTCTCTAGTTGGGAATCGCATTCATACCAGGGTATGAGGACGATGCTGTCTAATATAATATACTGTCGCCACTTTAACATTTTGTCACCAAATTTAGGGAAATTAAGATTTAATTGTGAACTAGCCTCTACCTGAACGCAACAAGTCACAATATGAACCTAGCATGAGGACAGAAGTACAGAGGCGCCTCCACCTCCACCCCATGTACGACCTGGGCAATTGCCTAATCCGGCCCTCCCTTAAAGCCGGCCTTGTCTATTTGTGGATCAATAACGTCTCTTTGTCTCGATGCGGGGATTGAACCCGCGGTCTCTCGATCCGCCTGCTCGCCAGCTGCACAACAGGGGTTGTAATTGACTGAGGTCGATATCAATACAACATTTATACTTACATTCGGTGAGCTTGAGGTAGTTTGAGTCTATTAGCTGGCTTATGGCTGGCTAGCACATCACACTTTGGTAGTCTCCTTCTTATAATACATACCTAGGTAGTAGCTTGGCAGGTACGAGCACAAACAGTTTCTGTGAAATTCTTGAAGTTGTTTTTGAATTTGTACTCAGTTTATGTTGATTCCGTAAGATAATCATTTCCATTATTGATTATCGCAAATTGCAATTGATCGAGTTTGTGGTTGTGGACAATAGGCGGAGCTACTGCAGCTGCGGTATTTGTTTCTACTTTTTAGGTATGAAGATAAGTCTTTAAATGGAATTTAACGACTTATTACGAAGTTGTGCACTCACATAAAAATGCAAGGTGGCTCGATGGGTATATAATTACAATAATTATTTATTGCAATAAAATTACCTGTCTTTCGATTATATTAATAATACAATAATTACCTAAGCCTAGCGATGAATGCAGATTTTTTCTTTTGCAACTGGTGGTACTAACCCCAGCTATATCTCACTTTTTGAGTTATGTGTGTTCATTTTTAGTTATCGCTTGCCATAACGTAAATAGAAACCATTATGGAGATACCTACATCTAAGAATTTCAAAATTTCATCCAAACGATTTTACTATAGTCAAGCTTTTGGCCACACAATTGATCATGTTTACAGTACCCTGTCTGTCGTCTACGGGACTGTGTCCCATACAATCAATGCAATTTTTTTTTCATAAAAGTATTTTACTTGTATTGAGTCAAATCCATTAATTAAACAATAGCGCCCTTATAGATTTATAATACATCTGTGTGCCTAATGTTATTCAGATTGGCCAATCATTTTGTGTGATGCTCAGATAAACAATCACAGTTTTAAAATATTTATGATAAGAGCAACTACCCAAAAAACAATTGATATATTGTAAAGTTAAAGTGAATATTTATGATATTTAGGTACATTGTAAAATTATCTTGGCTAGATTTTTTAAAAGTATTTTCCAAATAAAATAATCGCATATGACTTTACGGTAATTGAGTTAAATAGTTTTATAAATGATTTCTTTCCTAAGCTCTATAGTAAATTGCATTTATTTGTAAATGTACGGTCAATATTTGTAGCTAAAAAATGCCAATAATTTTTAAAGTAGGACTTATTGAAACCATAATCTTATGGAGCTCAATGTTAATATATTTTGTAAGGATAAAACAACACTTCCCATGATTAGTACAAAATAAAATTAAATGTATTGTTAGTTTTTTACATAGGTAAAATTTATTTAAAAGTACAGAACATATGAAGGACTACACACTGAATTGAGATAAAATACTTAGTACTGACTTTGAAAAATGATGTAAGCCACTTTTTAATATTCACAATATGAACTTATTGCATCAATTAATAATTATTTGGCAGACCAAAAGAGATTTTCCAACAGTGCATAGGTCATTATACCTTATTATAAATATATATATAAGTGAAATTTGGAATAGAAGCTGTAAGAAAATCTGCAATTAGACTAGCCACTACACCTTATATACTGAAACATTATGGCTAAGAATCTTTAATATGTGATGTTCCAGCATACAAGTTGAGCTGCATGCAGGCAACAAGGAGCCAGCATACACCCAAATATAAATTAAATTTAAGTAATAGTTCATAGATAGTAATTTTAATATAATATTTTGTACAATAAAATACAATTAAGTACAACTTGTAGCAAAGATATTAAAGAGAGTAATATTTATCTCAAGTGTTAAAGCTGCAATAACGTGTGTGTACGCACGAGGCATATTTACACAGCACACACGCACAGCAACAACACACCATTTGATGCACACTATAGTACATAATATTATTACTTAATAGAATATAAGACACGCCCAAGCTGACAACTTTCCACTTTATAGATTTCAATGCATGATTAGCCAATGAACATGCCTGTACTTCACTAGCAGATTGCTATTAAATAATTCATTGATCATTGCTTAATATCACAGCTAATTATGCTTTGAAAAATTATAGACATGTCCAATTTTCACTAATGTAGATAACAATGTAGAGTATAAGTAGACAATCTGAATTATTTTACATTACAATATCATGTCTTTTCATATGAAAATTTTAAAATTACATTACCAAAAATTAAACAGTGCAGCGCATTATAAATAAATGTGCATACCTTAATATTTAATTGACTAAATAAATTTGTTGCCTGCAGATCTGACATATTTAATTTAAATATCGAGAGGTAATATCTTAAGAGAAATTTTAACTTCAACTATTGAAAAAAAGTTAAATCCAAATTTAAAAATATTTTGTATCTATTATGGCAATTCCCTTCAAATCCACCTAGTTATTATGAATGTGAAATACCATTCCAAAAGCTGAGTCTCCTTCACATATATTTCACTACCACTATAATCGTGGGCCAAAATGTAAGGATCGAAGAGAAATTCAAGCTAGCACTTCACGAATGTGCATTGCTGTTGACATGCGGTTTCTTTTCCTGCGCATCAGGTGTACGCTGACCATCGCGCCGTGGTGGCATGCGCTCGTTGATGGCATCCAGCCCTTTAGCTTCAGCAAATGAAGTAATCTTATGGTTGGGTGAAAAACCTTGCAAGGCATTTTTGAGAGATGTCTTGCCACCAGAAAGAGCACCCAAGGGCAAAGCACCAGTAGGAGTGAGCCCTTTGAGCTGCAAAACAGATTCACTCTCCTCACGAAGCACAGAGAATACATGAGCCATTTTGCCAATAGCACGAATCTTGTTTCGGATGACTTCTTTTCTGAGATTTGCTTCCTCCAATGCATCATCTCCATCAGACATTAATTCATCATCAGAACAAATGTTTAGCACATTAACCAGCATTTCTGTGACTTTCTCACCCACAAATGGGAGAGACCAGGTAAACACATCCATGAAATTTGGTAACCAATATGGATGAGGAGAACAATTAAACTGTCTGATGTTCATCACATTATTCTCATACTTTAAAACTGCTGCCTTGTTGTTGTACACATCCAGGTAGTTGGGAGCTGAGAATATAGTTATAAGGCTGGGGAAACCTGTGGTTTGGCTTTTGCGATACATCCGGTACCCAGCATCTTGAGCTTCATGAGCACGTATGATTGACAGTAAATTATTTCTTTGAAGAAAATCACAGCAAGCTGCATAGCTATAGAAATAGGAACAACCTCTAACAGAGTTGTGCGAAAAATGTTCTGCATTTTTTTCATTACCAAAATCTTCAAGGGGATCAGACCACAGTAGATCACACATGGCACCAAACGCTGGTGGTTCTTTGAATCTATCTAGTTTACGAATATCATCTAAGCTGTTGATTTCAGGGGAGAGTCCACCATGCACACATAGGAACTGCTGATTCATAAGGGCAGCAAGGGGCAAGCAGTCGAACGCGTCCATGCAAGCATCGTACACTTTTTCGGAATATTTGATTTTGCATTCTTGTTTGAAGGTGAAATATTCTGTCAAGTGTCGGCACTCGTGGTTGCCGCGTAATAGGAATAACGTCTTCGGATAACATAACTTGAGGGCCCAGAGGTAGAGAACACATTCTATACTGAAATAACCTCGGTCGACATAATCACCTAAGAATAAATACTTGGTACAAGAGGGAGAGCCTCCCACCTCGAACAATTTCATCAAATCGTAAAACTGCCCATGGACGTCTCCGCATACAGTCACCGGTGAATCGATTTCGATCATAGTTTTTTCTGAGCGTAATAAGGTGGCACCATCTTGAATGATTCGTAAAGCCGCAGTTTCCTCGATCCGACCTTCCAAGATAAAATGTTGCTTCAACACATCTGGTAGTGGCTTTCCAGATTTTTCATCGAATACTTCCGATACAGTAAGCTTGTGGCTGGGAGGGAAAGCGACACTTTGGATCATACGCTGCGTAGTCGACACTTTATCATTCCCGGACATATTTGTCACATAAAAAACACTAGGTCTAATCCATACACGCCACTATTTTCAAAATGGCAGAATAGATATAATACTAAAACAGAATCCCGATTTCACGACAGAGAAACTACTGCGCACTGGAAAACAATGCGCAAACATCTGGCGAGTGGTCAATAAAATAAACAGGGATATCGAGCGCGTTTTATTACTTTTGAAAATATCATTATATAGTAACACTGGCAATATTAGGAACAGTTGCCAGTGCCATTCAAAAAAATATATTTTATAAAATAAAATAATAACTATAAACAAAATAAAGATTCATTACAATGCTTACACCGCTTATTTGAGTATAAACAGTTTACTAAAACTGTAATATACTTATTCTTATTATAATCTATTAATTTTCAATTATAAAATCTTAGAAAGCCTAATAAAATTTAATAAATTCGATAATAATACTTACTACAGGGATAATATGTTGATAAAACTTTAGTCGATTATTCGTCATTTGTTGTATATTTGGAATTATTTCAAATCCTTCATATTTAGATACAATTTGCAGTAAGTAGATATTGTATAAAACATATTTTCTTTGATTATTATAAAAATTCAACTTTATACACTCCACTTTTGACGAGATATAAAACTATTAAAGTCACTAACACATTATTTTAACTTTGGATAAATAATATTTAAGTATTATTATTATAGATTTAGTAGATTCGAAGCGATGAAAATTCACTACCTATGTATTATCATATTGCATATTACGCCAGAGATTCGTAAATCAATTGTAAAAGCATTGACATAAATTCTTCCGTACCGTAGTACATATAGATCGTTGGGTAAAAATATTTAATGGCTTTATACGTCTCATAGTAGTAGACTTTACAATCTTTAGTAGGGAACAGACTTAAAACGGCATGTTTATTGTTCCATAAGATTTAACTTACATACATGCATATATTAAATGTAATTTAAGTACCCACTTAGATACTTTTTGTAGACATACAAACTTATTTTCTCGTTACTCGTAACGTGACCCTTTTTGTTTCAAAATCTTTAAAAGCATTACGTGAAGGTAGATTGTAGAGTAACAAGGTATGGATTTAAAGAACAACTGCGTATGCTCATTTTATTAATTTATATTGTGGTAATTGGGAGGTACCTATGTAAAGTATACAAACGAACTTGAATTTGAAAGTTTGTTATTTTTAAATCCACGTGATTTAGCCCTCGCGCTATGTCATAGATCGAATTACATTGGACTCTTGTACGTTACGGCATTGCGTGGCCCTGAGAGTCCATGATCAGAAATTACTTCAGTCACACGACCGTGCCATCTTACGTAGATATTCTATTCTTCTATTTTTACTTTATAATGCAGATAATACAAAATAACAATGAAATTTTATTAAATCGCTGGATATATATTTAGTTATTTTTGTAATTTAATATGTAGGTTCTCCCAGCGATAAATATTACTCCGTTGTAAAATATGGCACTGTAATATTTAATTACGGAAAGTTGTGATAAAAGCTTATATTTTCACTCATTTATAATAAAGTCGCGTAGGCGGTACCAGGTAAAATAATAAAGTAGGTCATTTAGACGAGACGATAATGTTTAGTAAGACTGTAAATTTGTCGTACCTAGGTACCAATGTTAGACTATTGTAAACGTAGAGAAATAAAATAATACGTTTGTACAATTTAAACTTTATCATGCAATACGTACATTTGGTTGAGTTTCACACAATTGAAAAGAAATATTCTATAAAGCGTAAATGTATATTGCTAATAATTATATAATATGTAATTTTAATGAACAGCGATTATTAAGATAGCATAGTAGCGCGTCTAAAAATCTACTGTTTTTTAACTTTGTGATTTATATTGCATGTATTACGTAGCAGGACGGTGTATACCTATTTTGTCATCTCGGCGATTACTATGCGTTACATAAATCAAAATACGAGATACGACTTTGAGATTACTTATGGCTCAGGCGCGACGCGGACGTTTTGAAACGTTTCGGTCACGGACACGGGGTATAATTAACCATACAGATCACACTGTGATACTTGATATATGTGAAGCACCTAATCTATTCCAATGTGCAATATTTTGTTGGTCCCCGTGTACAAAGCGCTCGATCGTAACCGAGTATCTGTATATTTATATATTTTGTACAGCAGAAATGTTACAATCTATTGTTTTTATAGCTGGGTAGCGGCTATTTTTATCGTATTTATTTTAAGACATATAACACTTTTGAGATATTTAACAAAGTAGGTAATGATGCAGATTGACGATGAGCTCGATTTGATTTGTGTGTGTAACAAAATTCCATGCCATATTTAACAGCTAAATCAGCTAATATATTTACTTATATGATGTAAAAAATAAAACTTGGGAAATGGTTTATAGGTATAACATATATGAAATATAACATTGCTTCAAGACAGAGGATTGAATTGAGCTGCTTATTCCCAACAAACAATACATTGGACTTTAAGAAAAAATACAAAATAGCGAAGCCATCGATATCTATACCAACTCACTATCTCTAATCTCTGGAACTACATAACACCATTGATATATAGAAGCATAACACTCAAAAAAATCTGTCACACAAACACGTTTGGTGAAGAAATCGATGTTCACAAATGAAAAAAAATATATCAATAGAAGATTTATTTTGATGTTTTTATTACGGTGGCTCATGCTGTGGTTGCTCATAATAGAGTTTGCTATTTAGTGTTTTTAATGTTGTAGAATATTATTATCACTGTTATAAACTCTGTTGGTAATCCTCACACATATACACTCACGCCTGTAATCCCCGAAGGGGTAGGCAAAGGTGAAACTAGTACACCAACTTTTCGCCGAATTAATAAATAATATTGCCATTCCGGGCACAATTTCAGACGCCGGGCTGATACGGAGTATTTCTAAATAGAAAAACCCAATATCACTTTACCGGACCCGGGACCGAACCCGAGACCTCAGCACAGCAGTTGTAACGCACATGCGCTATTACAAATGCACCATCGAGACGGTTTTTAAAAGAAGATTTTGAAGATCCTTATTTCCATAATATTGGGTGGGGTACTGGGGTGTCAAATAAATGTGAAAATTAGCCAAAAATAATACTACACAGGTATGTTTACTATTTTTTTGGAAATTGCCCTACTACTCTGTCGTCATACGCAACTATCAAATAACATAACTCTACACTTTCACTAAGCTTCTTTAATGTCTCGAGAGATGGCACTATCAGCTTTTTGTTAAATGAACATCATTAACGGTCCTTACACACTAAACCTATTTCAGATAAAAAGGCGAGTCGTTGACGGTTGAAACGTCAACAACTAACCGTTTCTGGAATACTTATGATTAACTACTTAGTTGATTTTACTATTTAACTGGTATAGAATTGTCTACAAATAAAAACTTTTTTTTATTCTTTTAAAATATATTGGAACCGAGAAACAATGGGACGTTACTTCTCCGAAAATAGACGAGACTCTTCAATAAGCAATATAAACATATAAAAATACATACATGTAAAACCTACAAACTAAAACAAACACCGACTGACTAATACTACTGAAATAACGCATTAAGGTTTTTTAATGGTTTAAATAACTAGTAATAACTGAACATAGAAATAAAATACTCACAAAACTAATTGAAAAAATAATAGATAAACAGAAAATTCAATACATAGCCATAGCGCGACAGCGACTCTTATACAGTTGTTTTCGCTCGCGCCTCGCCCGTTGTCGCCCCGTACCGTACACATCTACACGTCACACGTGACGGCATTCCGTTGTTTTAATAATCAAATCATAATACACATATAATACAATGGTCCAATCAGTTATCCCACGTAGGTTAAAGTTTACATTGAATCGTTTTAAAAATAGAATTGCATCGGTTACATTACCAAAAGTTGCTAACACTGCAGTCAACCCTGCAAAATGCACACCATATGTTTATAAATACCCTCTAAATAAACATAATACCTGTGTCTGTGTCACAGAATTAGGTTATCCATATAGGCAATAATGAATAATTAATTATGAATCGTTTTGCTATATTGGCTCTAGTTTATTTATTAAACGCATTTTTATATTTCTCATATGAAAAAATAGTTTATTTATTATATAATGTTTTTATTTAAAAATATCATTAGTCTTCAGCGATCTATATGTACTACGTACTAGATGCGGCGACCAGAACAAACATTATGTTCCACTGAGTTGAGGTGTATAGTGTATACTCCGCACCGACGTTAGTTTGCTTCATGCCACCTAAGCAAGCGCACCACATTGCATCACAGTGTCGAGTTAATTTTAGTTATTTGTAGCGACATTCCCGAACAAATCTGCCTTAAATTGATTTACAGTGAAACTGTTAATAGTATATAAGGTAAATAACATAATTTCATAACGTTTAGGACGTAATATCAATAAATGTTAATTAATTTCAATTTTGAATACGGGAAGTCTATATTTATCTACAAAATTCATTATATAGTTTGTCCCGTTTTAGCGCGCGGAAAGTCCCGTTCGAGAGTCAGTGACGGGAGTTATAACTTCCAAATAGTTCTTAGTAAAATGATAGATGGCATTAGTGGGCGGACAAGGAAATTTTCGGAACATCTTTTTTCTTCGACAGTTCGTGTCTATAGAATATAAGTCAATGTTAGTCTTCTTATTTTTTATATAATTATTTTTTATTAAAGTAAAAAAATAGAGAAACTTTATTAGACTTCAGAGAAAAGCCTCTGAATGTTTCTATGAGTTTTTCTTTTGTGAGGCTTTTGGGTATAATCTCTTTGTATAGACCAACAATAATCTGATATCATGATTTGGTGTTATCTATCCTGTTACGGTTTCTCTATCACTTTTACATTCCAATGAAAGTTTTCTGCCTGTTCCTCGCAGTAATTTCCCAAGTTATCAGGACACCCATGTATGTGACTATAAAGAAAGTGTAATTTTGTGTTCATATTTTTCCCTGAAGATTTCTAATTTTATTAATATTAACTGGAAAAATTAGTTCTGGAACTCCTCCTCCCCCCCAAGCTGCAGCTTCCACAATAGTTCTGACTGTTTAAGTTAGCATCATCATTAATTTATGTCCAAATATGAGCGTCGTCATAAATTTCAGCTTTCAGCAACTTTTCCACATTCAGCTTAAGAAACGATTTTCAAGTAATATAATATTTAAAACATTCTCCATCCTTAACCAATGCTTTAATTAACTGTTGCATCATACTTCATTTGAAATAAAGTGGTGCTTACTTTTAGACTTTCCTTTGCCTATGGCCAGGAACTCTCACAAAGGCCACACATTTTGTTCCCAAATGAACTTACTTTACCCATTGTATATCTGCATTATTTCGGATTAAAACATAAGGAAAGTAAAGAAAGCGAATGATATATACAACATGTAACATGATTAATGCACACTCTGAAAGTAGTTTGTTCAGAATAAGCGACAGAATCGATATCAACAATTTTATTATAGACTTTTTTTTCCAAAAATAATTAACACTCAGGTAAATAATAGTCACCCTTTAATTTAACGTTCAAGACAAACGAAACTGAGACATAACTCGATGCGATAAAGTCTTTTCTAAATGTAATAATAAACGAATACTTTAAAATATCAAATAATTAAAATTACGAACTTTATGTCGAAAATTAGTACAACTAACTTCATAAAAAACAATATTTATATCCATCGCAGTCTAATTTCAAAACATGAATTATGATTGTAATAATATTTTTAAATTGGGGTCTGAGGATGTGCGTTATTCCCGTTACACGTAGTATACTCAATTTTTTTTCGAACTATACCTAAAATATAAATCAGATTGTTCTTATTGCAGTACTTGTTAATAATACGTACGTAGGTCAAAATCGTGTAGATTTTACGAACTTTTGCTTCTTAGGAAGCTAAATTATTATAGAGTGAAAGAACCACAGAGGAAGAAGACATAGATCTATAAATAACATACATTTAGCAAATGTATAACTTACATCGTGCGACACAACAGCAAGTATAAAAAAATGGCATTATTAAGGGTTTTTTTATATCTATATCTGTGGAAACAACGCAGCTTAATCTGAAATGATCTTCCGTGTGTAGTGAAAAGAAAGAAATTAAATAAAAAATAAGGAAACATTATAATAAAAACTGTATTTCTAGAAATATTTCATACAAGTTTTTAATTTAATTTATCTATGAATTTACAGGCAGAATGATCGAACGACGTCAGTTTACGGTAGCTGCAGTGTCCACTGTTTTGTACTTTGGCTTGCTGTGAGTGAACGGTAGATACCGATACTTTATCATATGCTGAAAATAAACAATTTCATTCTATTAAAGTAAACAACTAATTTGTTACAAGTTTTATGGCGCCCTTAAAATAACTCTACGATTGCAGCGCTGCTTTGTAAAATCTGAGAAATAAATTAATTGGAAACGAACGCAGCGTTGCTGCTTGTATGTGGCTAATTTGAGGGTGCATAAAGATCTACAGGTAAAAGATTGCATTTAATAGATAGCGCGGGTAGATTTTTCAAAATGTTATAGTTGTGTATAAATCTCAATTGTTTTATTTATTTACCCTACAGCGTACATAAGAGATATAATTTTTACCTGTATGAAAGATTATTCAAAAAAGATAATTTTGTATCAGATAATCTCCACCTCGTCACTTTGATAGAGAAGAAAAGGTAAGTCGCCGCAGTAGTAATACAAATGTACTATATGAACCGGTAGCGTTGTGTGCAAGTCCCGATTCAATGTATACGATAGGGCGGCATGTCTACCTCTAGACTAGAATAGCATCCTAGACGTGTCAGAATCGTAATGTAAAAATGAGCAGACATCCAAGAATAATATAATAATAATGTGACGTAACCAATATTGAATAAGTGTCATTTTTTTTCTAATTGGCTCCTATTAAGGGCACTATTGGCGACACAGGCTCCATTAGATTTTTAGGTTTTAGCAAATTAGTCTAAATTTAAATAAGCTAGTTGCTTAGCCTATTGAGAACCTACTTTTTGCTGCGGTTTGAAATCGATAATTAAAATTAGTTTAAAACTATTTTTCCTAAATTATTACCAAAGAAGCTGTTCAATAAATACAATACCTTGATTTGTCTCTTCATAGTTATACAGAACAACGTGATAAAATACATAACTAAGATTGGCCAGAATACTGGAATATTAAAAGCGTCAATAAAAGTACAACAGAATCCTACAACGGTACTTTTAGTGACAGATAGCCAAAATTTAAACTCTGGTAATCTTCGTATAAATGGTCTAAATTCTTCAGTAGCTCTTGTAGGTAATGCAGGGCCATTTTCATCATCCGCTGTAACACAACGAAATTAGTCACATATTGTTAGTCTCAAGGTTTCATTTAGACAAGTTAAAAGCACGACAAAAATCATCAGAGTTTCGGAAAATAAACAGAAACTACCCAGAGAGTTGTAAATTCAAGATAGATAGCGTAAATATTTGTTGTCCGTATTCTGCTTATGTCTTATTCGGAGAATATGTAACTCAATCAATAAAAAATATCTTAATTTTTAAAAAATCCGTATGAATCAGTGAAACGTTCTCTTAAATTTTATAAGTTTTTATGTACTAGATAGTCGTCGAATTTACATATATTACTAGAAGCAATCAGCTACATTAGTAGAAAATTAATAAGTCACTAAAAATATTCTTTAGAATTAAATAAATAACATCCAACAGTCACACACATAGCCCCGATCCCACACTAAGATACGAGTCTTGTGTTGTGGATATCAGGGGCTACGAGATACTTTCGGTCTCACAACACCCAGACCCCGGACACATGTCTGTCCGTCACACAAACATTGGTCCCGGTGTGGGAATCGAACCCACGGATTCCCGTTTAATAGCCGGCTACGCGCCTACTGCGCCACGGAGGCTGCCAAATTTGCATGTACCTTTAATCCCAATATCCCAGGATTGAATTAAGTAAGTGCATAACTTAATTATTAGACTTAGAATTCTTAGATTCAGCCCTGAGTCTGGAATTTGTGCCCGGTATGGCGATAGGCTCGCCCGTTATCACATTATGGGACCGAAATTCGCCGTGTGTGTACTGGTTACACCTCTGCCAACCCCTTCGGGGATTACAGGCTTAAGTGTATATGAATGTATGTTTAATATAATAAGAATATATTGTTAATCATGCTACACCATGTTTTTATTAAATCACTAGACTTAAATAGTTTAATTTCATAAAACGGAAGCTGAATACATATCAAATATTTTTATCAGTGTGAGGATGTCAGGGACATGGTTCAGATACCATGTGCTATTAATATGGCGTTAAATACTGCTGATTTTAGAAGGAAGAGATAGATATATTGTCAAATTTATTTTGTTGTTACCTAAACAAAAATGTTTTGTTTTTTATTCTGGCACGGCAAATTGACCATACAGCACCTGATGGTAAGCGCAGTTCCTTCCAATTAAAGAATCAAGTAGCGAGAAACAATCTATCTCTCGCTACTCAACACAATCATGCTTGCTGTGTACTGCGCCATGGAGCAAGGGGGTGAAGAAGCGGTTGAGAGTCTAGTATTAGAGTACTCAGAAGTCATAACGCAATACGGCCAAACATCGTACCCCAACTCTAGACCACGACAGAAACCGAATGTACAATGTCTGACCCCGAAAAGTGACACAGTTGCGTGTGCCATTAGGGTGGGTTTTACAACATGCGTAATGCGTATGGTGGTCGCTATCCAGGCGTATATGAATATGCTACCACCAAACATGTAAATAATCTTTTAAATACTTTTACATCCCTTATTTAATACATAAAAACTAAATATCGGTATTATGGTTCAAGTGGCAATTATTTTGACGATTTATTATACTTAGAGGACTTGTGTATTCTTTAATACACTTGGGAGCAAAAAAACGCACATGCTCCCCAAAACATGCAAGAACCACCGCCATAAGTGACTTTATCACTCATGCAGCGTTGTGCAAAACGTTCTGAAGTCCTTCTGTACACTCTTGAGCGTCCATCGTGACCATGAAGTCATTCGATGCACTCATCTGAGAACGTTACTGGTCTCCACTGGTCCGATGTCGAAATTTGCCGGAGTCTATATTTCCCGAAAATTATAACCTGGGTATCTTTAAGTCAAGAGTGAATAGGTATCTTCTAGGCAAGCGTGCTCCACCGTAGACCATATCATCACTTACCATCAGGCGAGATAGTGGTCAAACGCATGCCTATTTCGATAACAAAAAAGGGTTGAGCAGTGAGCCCTGCTTCGGCTAACCTTCTAACTGTTCACCGACTTACACTGACATTGCGCACTTCTTGAAGCTTTTGTCCGAGATCGCGACACGCGAAAACGTACGTGCAATTAGCGCTACATGAAAGTAAGGAATTTGGAGATCTTCTCTTGTTATTGTTTGTATGGATTACTTGGAAACACATGATTATTTTTTTTATTTCAGTAGAAGATTAATTAGTGTACCTATATTTATCATATCTTGGAATTTTCATTCAATGGCTTGACAATTTAGAAAAAATACAAAAGAAAGCAAAGTACTACCAGGTGTGCGATTTTCTTGCTCTCAAGTGTAGTACCAAGAAAATAACTTGTACTTAAACCGGAGATAAATAAAACTATATATGATTATGTACGAGTATTGAGCTTTTTATAATCAAATTGGTGCACATTACCTAACTCGTCTTTTTTCATTACCCATTGTTAACAATTTCAAACCAAACTGTAACACACATGCGAAAAGCTTATTTAAAAAATATATTACCATCAAAATCCATTGCAGGGTCAATCTTCGGCGTTAAGAATGCGATGAACAGATTCAAATGATATATGCCAAGTGCATATGTTACTATGTACCATCCCTGTAACATAAATAAGACAAATCTAATAGCATTTAATAATAAACGTGACAAAAAATCACTTTAATGAACATGAATTTTAATGTAATATTTTTTTTACTTGATAAAATGTATTGGTATTGTGGATATCAAGAACTACGAGGGACTATGGTCCCACAACACAGAGACCAGAAACAAAGATCTATCTGTAACATAAATGTTTGTCTCTGTGGAGGAATCCAACCCATAGCCTCTTGTTTTACAGTTGGCTACTCGTCGGGTACGCCACGGAGGCTGTCAAGTAAACTTAAAACAATATGGCTTATTTTCATTTCTTATTGCATTCACCCTATAGGAGGTTGATTAAAAAAAATAAGATTGTCATGTCCATCCTTAAAGTTCATATCTTCATACTGAATGTTATCAAAATCGGTTCAGTGGCTGTCTTTCATCCCCTATCGGAATGGGGGTGAGCCCCAAGAGTTTAACTAAATAAGTATCCCAAATAATATACTGAATTTCATTAAAATTGGTTCAGTAGTTTATTTTTGTCCCATATTTAGTAGTATGGAAAATAAATCAGTCAGTTTAGTGATTTAGCTGTGAAAACAGACACGACACACTCAAACAGAGTTACTTTTGACATTTAATATATTAGTATGGATTATTGTCTTTATTGTAGATCTCCGTCTATTTTACTTTTTTCTTTTACATTCCTGTTAATTTATACCCTTTTTGGCAGGGATTGCTTTTAGTGATAAGATTACCTATCATAGAACCTTTAAGTAGTTTATTTCTATGTACATTTGCTTATCTCTTATGTTATTTCTGGTGATATAAGAAACACTTTTTTGTTGTATTTTGCATGTAAAATTTTATGTTCAGTGTTATCTCTAAAATCTACTTAAAAATTATATGTTTCATAAAATAATCACTATTCATAAAAAAATATGATATTATAATAAAGTACAAAGTAAAAACTTTGCAGTTGCAATGTGAGCATCATATATGTATGTTGTAAACAAGAACATTACATGGACGAAATGAGATATTGTGGCTGAGAATAATTTATTAAATTTGCACTATTTACTTGTTTTGTGAATATCCTAAGAATAAATATTGCTAAAAGTACAGCACTGCCAAACCACCGTGCTCTGGCA
Source organism: Laothoe populi (assembly GCA_905220505.1). Classification (NCBI taxonomy): domain Eukaryota; kingdom Metazoa; phylum Arthropoda; class Insecta; order Lepidoptera; family Sphingidae; genus Laothoe; species Laothoe populi. The sequence goes on from HG992152.1 coordinate 11,906,540, forward strand.
TGTGGCGTCCATTTGTCTAATGTTCCCTGATATATCTGAAAAAGATAAATATTATTATTATTGTCTGGTATTGAATTATATATGGTATATCATTCCAGTATGTAATAATACATATTTGTAAAATATTATAAAAAAATCCTTTTAAGTTAAATGTAGGCCATCTTAGAGCAAGTGATCTCCGCCATTCATGTTCTCAATTCATGTGTATTTATTTGGGCGTGACAAAAAAAAAACTTTTTTTTTCACCATTCACCCAAAATATCGGAACATATGTCCCAAACAAAAGTCCTCATAAAAGCTGAGTCAAAAATGCTATTTGAAGAGTTTCCTCATTGAACCTGATAATACAGGAAAAAGTTTTTTATACTATCTCGTACTGTAAACCAAACTGCAACCTGTTTTGGTTATTCTTTTTGAAGTATATAGGATTAGCTGATGCAAATGCTTTTTATGTTCAGATTGTGGAGTAAGTGAAAAAATTGGATATTTCCTCAGAGGAAAGCAGCAAAAACATAGTGATTATATTGTCAATAGTGTCAGAAATTACATGCAATAATTATCTATTTGTAAAAAAGATTAAATTATGCTGAACAGAACTTGAAAACCTACTTCAAGATTTATACTTAAAGCCACAAATGACAAATGAGCACACTCATGCTTGTCACTTTATGGTATGAAAGTCATATAATGTATACATACATTTTTTGTAAAATTTGAAGTATTTTTTGTTAGACACTTTAAAACTAACTTGAATACTTAGGAAAAAGCAGTGATAGCCTAGTTAGTTGCGATATGGACTATCAAGATGAAAGTTGTTTGTTCGAAACACAAGTGGCATACACCTCAACTTTTCTTAAGTTATGTGTGTACTAAATGTTAATTATCGTTGCTTTAACGGTGAAGGAAAACACTTTGAGGAAACCTGAAAATTCTTATAAGAATTTCGAAAGTATGTGAATTCTACCAGGTTACATTAGGCCAGCATGGTTGATTAAGCCCTCTCATTAGTAGAGGAGGCCTGTGCCTAGCAGCAGGTCAATAATACAGGGCAAGTATTATTATCTTATATATAAGTAGCCACAGTAGTTGTAGCAAGTAGCTACAAAGATAGCTATCTAAAACAACTAACCATTTAATGACCACATTAGCAATTTGCTTGTTGCAATGCAATTCTGTACCATATAAGACAGTAAAAATTTGTGTATAAAGTTATATTTATGATAAGATCATAGATAATGTCCATGTTATTTGTGAGTGATATTAAAACTTGACATAAAGTGTAAAATTTTATACAATTTAAATTAACATGAATGTTAAATTTCTGTTTAATATATACAAAAATCATTAGGTACTATACAATCAAGATAGTGATAACGACAAAAATCTAGGAAAATATTATAAATACCTATAACACAACCATTATATGGGGTTCACTAGATGAGAAGTATAATAAAGTATGAAAATTTACTGTTAATATTGTATCATGATACACTATTTAGTGTAGGAATCGAAATTATTTTCGAAGTTCCATTTAGGTTTGCCTGCGTGGTCGGGTGACACGTCTATCTACAATCTTTTAAAGTAGAAAACTTATTACATACCTGAGAAATACGTGTCCAGCCTTGAGAAAATATACTTCTTCTTATACCTTCAGAAGTTAAATCATTTGCGTCCATCATATTCTCAAAATTTGATCTTCATATAGGAAAGTGTTATTCCACACACACTACACTCATAAAGTCAAGAACTAAAAGCAGCTGATATACTTACTATACTTAAATAAAATTGTAAAGCGATATTTATATGCGAAACAGTTATAATTTATCGAAAAATATCTCTTTTATAATGTATTCTAATTACTAATAAAATTGTAATGGCCATAGAGTAACTTCAATATAAGGAAGTAATGACCAATACATTTATCTGTAGTACATCTAGTGTTGGACGTGCAAAATTTAATAGTGTGTGTTGCTATAAAACCAGTGGTGTCAGATTTTTTTGTATAATTCAATGATGAAAAAAAACGTCTCGGGATAGACATTGATTTAGTCGCATCAGTGCAAGAGACAACTCACAACTCCTTGGATCGTATACTTTTTCTCCCAAAAATAACCACCACGAGGGCGGAGTCGCGGGCATCAGTTAAGAGATAAACACAAGTATACTAGGGCTAAATAGTATAGTGTTTTTCGAAACAAGGAAACAGTACTGTAAATGTAAAAAATATTAGCAACATAAAGTCATGGCCTTAAAAGACTAAGATTCAGAGCCGTAAACTAAATAAAAATAGACATTCACAGAAAAATATGGAGACTTAAATATAAGGAGTACCATTTTATATAGAGGACAAGTTGAAAAATGAATGTACTCAGTTGTAAACGCACTGAAATGTGCTGAGACACGATCCTACTCGAATAACTTTTGGCGCCATCCTTAAAATAACACCACTTGCTACAGTGGGCGACATAATTCGACGTAATATAAGTTTCACTTCTGCCTTATGTGAATTGCCCACGCACACTTTTTTTCATTTATAGTTTTATTTTTTAGTTACCTATGACAACAAACCATGAAAACCGAGGTGAGTGATGAATTTAGAACTTTTTGTCAGGTGGGTTGCTGTTCAATCCATTTTGGAAACCACTGGCTGATTTCTTTAAGTTCAGCAAATATTCAATATCAACAAGTTTTTAGCTACTCCCTTCTTAAAATGCTTTCCGAATTATTGTTCACTGGCGTTTCTTCGTTGGGAACCATCCTCGTTTTGTTACCGAAGTTATTTATTATTAGATAATAAAAACGATGGTAAATGGTTAAAATTTCTCTGAAGGATAGAGTTTGACCGCTACAAAACGAAAGTTATTCTATATTATTCGCAGAATGTTGCAGAAGCTGGATGGAGCAGACATGTGCTGGAGTGAAGACAGAGTTTAGGGAAATCTAGTGTAGGATGCTCTGCTGCAAGATGGACCGATGATATAAAAAAATGTGGCGGGTAGCGGATGGATGTGGGATGTGGTTCCCAAGACTGGGATAGTTGGTGGTCATTTGGGGTGGTCTACATATTACAGTGGACAACAATAGGCTGTGATGATTACATTATTACATACTTTGCGACTCATGTTGTGAGATATTAAATATTCTCGTTAATATAAGTAAAATAATAAATATAATCACTCCTGTAATCCCCGAAGGTGAAGGCAGGGGTGTCGTTCCTGAGATGGCTAGACAGGCTGACACAGGTATTAACGGACCATGGGTGTTTCGGTTCGTTCCTGTGTCGGATCGGAAAGGAGGTGTCCACCGTGTGCCACCACTGTGGCAACTGCCGCGAGGACACGGCCCAACATACGTTGGAGGAGTGCCCAGCCTGGGACGAAGAGCGCAGCGCTCTCAGAGCAGTCGTTGGAGGAGACCTCTCGCTGCCGGCCGTGCAGGTGTCGTCCATGGTCGCCAGCCGGAGGTCCTGGCGTGCGGTGGCCCACTTCTGCGAGAACGTCATCTCGCAGAAGGAGAGTGCTGAGAGGGATCGGGAATGATATGATCCCTCCCGCCGCCAGAGAAGACGTAAGAGGCGCCGGGTGGACGACTGACCGGCGTCTCCCGCCCTGTGGAATGGAGGCGTTTGAATTCCACCACGGTAACCCCTGCCTGTCGTACGAGGCGACTAATAGGGGCCATCGGGGGCCGTGGGCGTGCAGCGGAGGGCTGTCAGCCCGTATCGATGCACTCCCAAGTTCGGAGCATCGTGCGACCCCGAGATGGACGGCAGCGAGGGTGGTAAGGCCTCGTTCGCTGTCGTTGTTCGGTGCGCGGGGGCTCTTAGCCCTCCATGGAGATGGGCTGCTACGCAGCACCGCACAGGGGCGATTCCGGCTGCAATTCTAGCACTCCATAGAATACCCCGGGATCGCTCCGCAAGCGCCGAAGAAGGTCACCGCGGGGTTTTAGCTGGTAGTGTCGGGTGGGGTGTACATAGGGGTTAGTGACTCGGCTCAGCGGCAGCACGGATAGCCACCATCCGTGCGATGGGGATGCTAGGTCGTAAGACCGGCTAGTCCAGCATACACGTTTTATTCTTAATCCATCAACATTCTTAATTCATAAATCATCCAACCAGTATACCCACATTTCGCCGGGCTTATTACCGTCCCATGATGTGATAGGGGGCAAGTCTATCGCCCTACCGGGCACAACTCTCGGTTGATACTGAGTATTTCGTAATAGAAAAACTTAATATCACATGACCCCGGGATCGAAGCCGAGACCTCAGCGCGCATCAGTCGTGTCGTATACAAAATTACAACTTCTTCACCGAGGCAGACAAGTAAAAATTTTATAAATATAAAATTACAAATTAGCGCTACCAGCGCGAATTAAAGTTTATAGTTGTAGTTCCTAAGTTGGTCAGTTTTTTTTCAACCTGTTTAAGATAAATATACTATCACGTAGGTCTGTCGTTCATGGGGCTTCAGAGAGATATGTTAATGCTCTTTGGTGATCTGCTATTTATGTTATCTTCAGAGATCATGATAGATCAATCTGTAATGTTGTTACATGACTGAAAGCTATAGAATATTATATTCAAATTAAAAATAAATTGAAAATTATTTGCAACGCTCAAAGATTCGGGACAGCAACAAGATATTTGTTTTTTATAGCCATATACAAAGATATTCCGTAATACTCTAAACGTATAGGCTGTTTCTCTATTATCCAGATGGGTGACAGGCAAAAAACAAACATCGCGCTTTCATGAAATCATGACCCGTGACGTGGCTAGTGACGTGGCCGGATGGTAACGGCCATAGACAACTGAACCGCGTGTGCCACTTTTACAATGGATTAAGGGCTTGAGTATCATGACTTCATGATACTCACTACTTCGTGATAATATAATAAATAATGCATTATTTAGTGTTTCAGAAATTTAATGAAATTGTTTACTAATTACAATTTATACATTGTTGTATTTTACAATCTGTTGATAATTTTACTTTTAAGTGTTCTTAAATCGAGACTACTATTAACATGAAAGTAAAGGTCACGTTTTATTTATACTTTCTAAGTCTACGTCTATTATTGCGAGTTTTTTATTTACAATCTATTAATATGTTATCGTAATGGATATACAATACAACATATTACTATGATTTTATTCAAAATGTTATCATCCATACGAATATAACGAAAATTTTGGTCCAGCTAAATCCTATCCATACTAAATGCAACTTCTAGAAAAAGATATTGCCATAGATTAATATAATACACTGGAATTACGTAAACTATGTTATCATCTTTATTCTATTTACCACACATGGAATTGTCGATTATTGCATTCATTAATTTATACGTGATGAATATATAGCGCCTATATCTCAAATTTTATTTGATCTTTGATCTAAATAACAACAGTATGATGTCATGTGAAACTCTCTATTTCCGTTACTCGTCATTAATAGCAATAACTTACGAATACTACAATTATTAATTAAACAGTACAATTTAAACCAACAAATACTGACAAATTATAACAACATTCTTATTTAAATGGGATTCTTATATCAAAGTACGTAATAAAATACCTACTTTTCTAAATTTTCATATAATAAGGCGAAGTGATTTGGAATTTTACATCTGTATGCATATATATTATGCAGTCTACTTATAAAATATATATAATCAAGTATTTAACTATATTATGATTAAAATAATATTTTAACAAGGTTTATAGCAAAATGGAGCCACAACTATTACAATTCATTAATAACATTAAACAATTCATAATCGAATAAGCTTCAGGTAGTGTCCAGCATATTCCTGAAAGAATATTAAAATAGGACTAAAGTGGATTACTCCAGCATTAGCAATTTTATAAAATGACTTCACTAAGGGTACCATCACACTGTTCGGTAATTAAACACCAGTTTAATTATTAAGCTTTGCCTACAGCACCGCGCATACTATTCCATCAGTCACAGAGAAGACCTCCAGCTTCAACAACACGAAACGTGAAATAAAAATTAAAGTCGATAAAAACTTTCATGATAGTACGTGTCCAATTAGCAAGTGTTTTGCGATCAAATGATTCAAGGGCTACAAAAAAATACAATACTTCTTTGTGCGGCGTAGACGAACTGTTATATACTGCCTTAGTATATGATAGTGCCTACCCATCTCATCCTATTGTCCCGACAGCTTTTCTCATGTTTAATAATTTCTAAGTCCATTGGACAGCTCAGTTCATATCCATCATCCACGCGTGACACTTGCCCCTCTAATAGAGCCCAAATAGTTTAAATAAGTTTTGAATATAATTAAATATTTTTTCAAAAGCATTTCGGCAGTTTTCTAGGCATAGATTGTCTAGCCGACACCAGTAGCAATACGAGTGTCAATGTGTTTTATGGCGACATTTCGTTAGCTATATTTGTGCTAATATTTTGTTTAACCCAGTAAAAATTAAATTTATGCACAAAATTAATTTTGCACTGTGTAAACTACATAAACGCTTGGCACATTCCCAGAATTTACACTTTTTATATATATAGATTGTATAACCAATGGTTTTGATAGCACACCGCCTCCGTAAACTTGACTGGGCCCGGTCATTGTATGCTTTTTAAATTCAGCCAGTGATTTATTGAAGTTGCAGTTTCAACACACAACTAACTGTATTATTTTTGTTTCTTTACTCTTTGATTCAAGAAAGCGGCTGATTGGCATGTTTCCTCACCACGACAATTCAATTAACGAGATAAAGAAATATATTGATAATTTCAATTTACATTATTTCAATAATATATTTCAATGTACTGACATGACGGTTGTATAGTTTTGTTATAGAATAAACTAAAAATAATATTAAAATTGTTTATTTGCATAGAATATAAGTTTTATTTATGCGCGCTGGCATTATACGTATCTCCTCGTACGTGCGTATCTTATAAATTAAACGTAAAATTGTTGAAAGTGTAACTGTCAATTTATTGGGGTTTTGCTAATTGACCCGTTCTATGTGTACGTGAACGGAATGGACCGGAACCCAGTTCAAATCTCACATTGCATTTGTCTGTGTGACAAAAACTGTCAACAATTTGGTCTTTATCACGCGTTTTTATCAGTCACGGCATTTTAGTGCGTGCCTATAATGATACGCCAAAAACAAAAAGGTAAGACAATAATATTATTGTCGTTATTTCAAAAGATGTATAAAACTTAATCATTTATAGTTATGTATTGTTTAATATGAAGTGTGATATCCATTGCTTTATCAAAGCTTCAGCCTCGTTTGTCATATTGGAACCACAAAAAGCGAAATTGTAAATTAATATAACACAAAAAATTACTTAACTAATAATAACTATTTTTCTAAATACTTATTACAATTTTTTCATATAGTCGTTATAAGTGTGCATTTATTGGATTTGATATGTATCTAATATATATCAATATTTTACTTCACTGCAGAGAAATTTTGCATTTGGTTGCTGTTGTTCGATGCCACCCATGAACTGAAAACATCCCTGGAACCAAAATATAAATAAATTTAATGTCAATACTTTATGAAAATTACAATTTTAATTGATTATCAATTCATTTTGTATTTCATATAAAGCATCCATAGCCTGGCAGAGTGGAACAGACTTCAAAGAAGAAAGCCTAGGTTTCCATTCCAGGGCATTTTGTATTTTCGAGGTAACAAATGTATAATTTTCGGTGAGTAAAATCCATACTAATACTATAAATGCGAAAGTAACTCTGTTTATTTGTTTGTTACCTCTTCACGACTAAACGGCTGAACGGATTGTAATGAAATTTGGTAAGGGAATAGATTATATCCTATAGGCTATATTTTTTCTCAAAAAACAACCTTGAAAGGGGTCAAATAGGAGTTCAAAAATTGTATGGGAAATCCATAATTCCTCGAGTTAGGGATCTGTAAATTCATATTTAGGCTTTTGGTAGGAAATAAAGAAATACGTGTTTCGTGTTTAATAGTGAGTGATTAAGTGACTGACTGACTGACGGAGTGACTGACTGACTGAGGTAAGATAAACTTATGAGGTATTCTTTAGATGCAATGTCAAGATTCAGGCACAACAACTGAGAGGTTGGACAATCGTTACAGGTGCCAGGTGTACAGAGGACAACTCCTTGGATTGTATACTTCTGGTCCCGAAAATAACCACGCGGGCGGAGCCGCGAGCAACAGCTAGTAATTATATAATTTTGGGCTTCTGGCAATCTCAATTGTGTTTATTATTTTGGGCTTACAAAGAAACTTTGACATTCATAAAATACATTATACAATAGTATAAACATTACCTGCAATGGCTAACGACACATTCATTAGAGCAATATTCATCTTCCCACTCGTTGTTTGGAATAGCAGGGTTGGTGCAGCCCTGACGAATGCAAGAGGTTGTATTTCCATGTTCATTTTTCTGTAAATCAATTTGATATTTATTTCCGTCGGATTGTAGTGTTGTAATATAGTCTAGTGACAGTGTTCTTAGCAATCCTCCAAATCCAATGCCTAATACCTTATAGATAGACTCGCCATCAATAACATGTTAGCAATAAGGAAATAAGCTTGGCGTACCGTCGGTACCCTAGTTACTCCTCTGCCTATGATTTCCAAAAGATTGGAATGAGCTTGATATGTTCCTTTCATTCCTTTTTATTCACCTTAATAAAGAATTGACATATGGAATAAATAACCAAAGACACAAAACTTTCTAAAGTATGACAACTATTTTAAAAAAATCTGTTTCATTATTAACAGGGTTTTCTGCTATTTTGACTAAGAAATATTATAATTTCAAATCGGCTTTTCCAAAATATTAATTTATATTGATTTTTTATGATTGAAGTAATGTAAATAAAAACTGTTGTGATATGTGACAGCCACAATGATTTTTGTCCAGTTACAGGAAATGATGATTGTTTGACTGATGCACTGCAATTTACTGGTATATAAATCCAGTCATTCCATATGAACCAATGAACATAGTTGTAATTTGAACATAGCTTGTGTTTCATAAATCATTCCTGAATCTATTCCCTATAAAGGATTTTTTAAATTAATATCAAATAGTAATTACATCCAGAGATTGGTGTGGCACACCAGAGCTGCCATTAGTGTTTGAGTGCTGTTCAGATTTTGGTGACTGAGCCTGTTGTGATTGCTGAGGATGCTGTTGTTTATGTTGTTGTTCTTGCAGCTGTTGCATTTGTTGTTGTGGTTGCTGTTGAAGTTGCTGCATCTGCTGCTGTTGTTGTTGTTGCTGCTGCTGTTGTTGTTGTTTTTGTTGCTGCTGTTGTTGTTGCTGCTGTTGTTGTTGCTGCTGCTGCTGTTGTTGTTGCTGCTGCTGCTGCTGTTGTTGCTGCTGTTGTGGTTGTTGATACTGTTGTGTTTGGTGGACCTGAGCTTGCTGTATTTGTTGATGAGTTGCTTGAATTTGCTGCAAGATGTATAAGTATGTTAACAATATTATCTACCAGCTGTTGCTCGCGTCTCCTCCCGCCGGAAGGTCATGTTTGGGAGTAAAAGCATACAATACAAAATAACAATTTTTATTCGTTTAATTTGACGGATTTTCATCCAAAATTTCATCCCCTATTTTACCACCTTAGGGGTGGTATTTCCAAAACCCAGTGGATGCCTACGACATAAAAGGTACCTACTGTCAAAATTTCAAGTCTCTATCCCCAGCCTCTTAGGCTGTGCGTTGATATGTCAGTCAGTCAGATTCTTCTTTTATATTATATACAGATGAGTAGTTTGTCAACATAACTAAAATCAATCAATTTAACCTGCTGAGGATGATGGTATTGTATAGCCGTGTGTACTGCTCCCATTGGAGGTGACTGTGACTGGACCTGTCTGTACCCAGGAGGAGACATTCCTGAATTGGCTTGATAGTTTGGAGACTGTGTTGGTTGATAGCTTCTTGGCGATTGTGCAATGTTAGATTGGCATCCCTGAGGCGAAGTTGTTGGGTTTACTTGGTAACCCTGAGGAGATTGACCTGGCACACCCTGTTCAAGAATATAAATATTATAATATTTAGTCATTTCTATGTTAAGAAGTAAATAATATGACAAACAAGTTAAATTAATGTACAGACTTAATACAATAAACAATATTTAAAACATCAATTAAAATTTGGAAGACCAAAATTGTTAATGGAGCATCAAAAGAGATAAAGATTTAAAAAAACTGTAGAAACAGGAGGAAATGGTCGAAGTCATAAACAACTGGAGGTTCAAATACTTCAAATATTTTCTATATTTTTTTCTTTTTATAGTGAAATAAATTATTTTGTTAATTTTGTAAAACAAGTAGACAAAGTTGCGGGCATAAACTGGCGTATAATATTACTGATTCAGTGTATGTTATATTGATAAATTTATATTAATAATTATACATTTACACTTTAGTTTTGGATGTGTCACAGTTCAATAAAACAGTTTGACTGAAGCCTCACAATACTGGAGTAAGTCTTAGTATCTATAAAATGTATATAGATACTCAATTTACTGACGAAAAACGGTTTATTAGTTTCACAATTTGCAGTTATAAACATGTTGATTATATTAGGTAAATCTAAACTAATGGCGGCTTTTGTTCACTCTTATGCTATCCTAATTATAAGTGTATATTACCTGATAAGACTGAGGATTTATTGTCATATTTCCCTGGTAGTTCTGAGGAGACTGTTGTGGGTTTGTTGGGTAGACCTGAGGTGTTGGTCCAGCATAGGCAGTTTGCTGTTGACCACTTGGATAGTTCTGTGGTGAGTATCCCTGAGGTGAAGGGTTAGGCACATAGCCTTGTGGTGAATGTCCATTAACATAGGACTGGCCTTGGTAATAGTTACCATAGGAGGCATTACCACTGTTTGTGTGGTTGTACATTGTTGGATTATCTTGCTCTCCTCCCTAAAACAATATACAGAATACTATAAATAAGGAGAGGTCTAAGCAGTAAATAGGGTGGCAAGGAGTAGACAGTTTACAGATAGAGGTTGCTATTATAAACCTACCCACAATACCACACTGTGACAATGTAATTATCTTTCATGTTCAAATAATGGAAGAAACACAATTTCCCCTATTCACTATAACTCGGAATTCTAAATAGGAATATTAAAATGTAATTTAAAAACTATCAATCCACATTAAACTAGTGTGGTGTACTACAACCTAAATCTTTGTATAATGAGGGATGTTTCTTGTATTATTATATTATTGTTAATACCTAAAAATAAATAAACATGTAAAAGTGCTGATGGCTCTGGGCTATAATCTATATAATGAAACCCAGAAGTTATTGAGTGAAGATAGGTGATATATATAAATGATCTTGTAAATAAACTGTAGTTCATAATTTGGTGCAAGTATTTCAAATACTAAACACTAGTATATCATTTATAAGTCAAGAAACATAATATATTCCTGCCATAAGAACAGCCCCTTTGAAGTTGTTGAACAATACTTCAGTCCTAGTCTTAGATTAATGCTCATTTCTGTATTCGATTCCTCCCTTCCTGAACAATATTTAATAATACTGGCTCTGTATTAAAAACTATTCCTTGGCTGGATACACCTAATAAGAGGTTAGGCCTTAGTCCACCACAGTGGTGTAATGTAAGTTTGTACCATTCAGATACCAAAGAAATTTATTTTAGTAAATAATGCTCATAAATGCATGAAAATAAGTCATAAAGATGCAGTAAGTGCTTATGCAATATATTAATTGTACTAAAATTGACACAATAGATTTTTTTATAGTGAGTTTCATTACAGTGAATCTTTTTTCCGAGAAACAAAGAAAATGTTATACCTTTCTCCTGTAACTTTTCAATAATTATGATTAAATATAAGCCCTATCTCTGCCCACCAACCATTGAAATTCTGTTATTCTTCACAAGCTTATATGCTATAATAACTATATATATTTAACTATACACGTAACAAGTGTAATTGGTGGCAATGCTGTTCTTAATGTATTAATAATTAAATCAATGTATTTGTTTCTACCCAAATGTAAATATGGAGGGTAGAGTTTTATCATTAACTAGCTATTAATAATTATCATAGCTTGTTTTGAAAAAGGATTCTTTAAATATATAGTCGTTACTTTCATTAAAATAATTATTCAGTTATACATATGCATAAATCAAAATGGCAAGTGGATATTATAAATGTATTATCTATCCGGAAGCTTAAATAATATGTATATATTTTATAATATTATGTCCCTCCAAAGAACAGAAGAAAAACAAGAATTAAATTAATACCGTTTCGGTTTGTAAACAATTTTTTATATATATTTTATGTATATATCAAATTAATTATTGATAGATTTAATAAACTTTAAGATATAATTCTCTATTATTGGTATTTAATTTAATAGAAACGAATGTATGGAAAACTATTTCTTATAATAACACTCGAAATAACTACGCAAGTTCCGAACTTAAACATAACCTACAAGGAAACAAAGCTTTTAAATACAGCGTGGAAGCTTACCGAAGTGAAAGTAAGTAGGAGGTGAAATCCGAAATATTACACTGTTAAAATATATAATTTTACAACGACGGAGGTAAGCGAATAGTTATTGCAATATCAAAGAATAAACAACAAACATTTTTGATTATTTTAAACGAAATGGAGCTATGACCTAAAAGCTCATCTGTCAAAAAATGAAGTCCCTAACCGCCATCTTGTGTCGTTGGTTTAAAAAAAAGACTGCTTTAACTACAAAAGTCGGGTTTTTTAGTTTAGCAGGGAAAACATAGATGGCGTTAAATACTTTTCATTTTTGATTTTCCCATTAGATAGTTGCATTTCTGTTTTTAAATAATTTTTTTTTATCATGTTATGTTAATGGCGACGAGCTTAGGGTATGTATTCTGCTAATGTCATAGAAAGGGTGAAAACAATAGAAGGGGACATAGGGAATAAATAAAGTTATGACTTTCATTATGCCACCGAGGCAGTCTATACTTATAGGCTGCCTGCATGCGTTACGAATGTTGTGCTAAGGTCTCGAGTTCGATACCCGGGTCGGGTTAAAGTGATTGGGTTTTTCTAATTAGAAATTGTCAGTATCCGCCCGGAGTCTGGAATTGTGCCCGGTATGGCGATAGACTCGCACATCACATTATGGGACCGCTACTCCACAAAATCATGCCGGCCTGCTTCTTCACACTACGCCATGGGCATGAAGGTGAAGAAGCGGTCGAGGGTCTAGTGTCAGAGTACTCAGAAGGCCGCAAAACGGCCAAACAACGTACCATAACTCTAGACCCCCGACGAAAACCGGATGTACACTGGCTGATCCCGGAACGTGACACACTTGCGTGTGCCACTATGGTGGGTTTTTCACCCTGTGTGCTTCCCCCTTCGAGGGTTACAGACGTGAGTGTATACGTAAGTCTGTATTACTTACCTACACAAAGCCACACTGTACAATTTGTACAAGCTCTAGCAAACTCGCAGTACACCAAATGAGTGCCAAGGCTTGTGTCGCTAACTTTCTGTTTAGTTTAGTTGCGGCAACCCATGCATGACCCATTGACCCAACTAGACCCATTTTGTCAAAAGCAAGCCATGATATTTGGCCATTAATATGGCAGAATGACTCCTCCAGATGAAAATCTACCACTGTGCCAGAGTACACGAATCAAAATTGCTGTGGTTGCCGAATCTTACTTTGTCCCTCCCAGTGAAGCTAGCTTCCTCTCCTTCCAAAATTTCTATGTCTTGGTGTTCAGAAGGCGGAGATCACGCGTGGCGTAACTCTGGAGAAGTGGGAGACCGCGCCTGGCCTGATCGTTATTAATTGTTTGTGGGCCGTGCGTATAGCAAAATCTCGATAAAGTTTTATCACGAGAACAAAGACAGTGAGTAGTATAGTAAAGGTAGTGAGAAAATTAAGGTGACTATTGACATTTTCAATAATAAATTAAATAGTAATAATACTAGCCCTGTATTAAACATTGTCCCACTGCTGGGCAGGGGCCTCCTCTACTAATGAGAGGGGTTAGGCTTTAGTCCACCACGCTGGCCTAATGCGGGTTGGTAGACTTCACATACCTTAGAAATTCGTATAAGAATTCTCAGATATGCAGGTTTCCTCACGATGTTTTCCTTCACCGTTAAGGCAAGTGATAATTAACATTTAATAAACACGTAGCTTTAGAAAAGTCAGAGGTGTATGCCATTTGGGTTTCGAACTTACGACTTTCGCCTTGACAGTTCGTACCACAACCAACTATGTTATCGCTGCTATAAATTACATATTATTTTATAACATATAGGTATTGTTTTGAAAAACCTATTTATACTTTCACATTTTATCAAAAGATGTTTTTTTTTTTTTTTATTCTGGCGCGGCAAAGTGACCACACTGCACCTGATGGTAAGCGCAGTGCCGTCCAGATAGAGTATCAAGTAGCGAGAGATAGTCTATCCCCCGTTACTCAACACAATCATGCCGGCCTGCTGTTTAGCTTCTTCACATTACGCCTAAAGGACCCAGGATCATGGGAAGGAGGGAACACGGTAGCTGGCAAACTGTTCCACAGCTTGATGGTGCGGCAAAAATACGAGTTTGCGAACCTCTTGGTTCGGGCCGGGGTAGTAGACACCACGAAGCTGTGGCTCCGCAAGCCAGTACGCGTGGTTCTGGTATGGAAGGGAGAGGATGGGATAAGATCAAACAATTCTTCAGAGCATTCGCCATGATACAGACGGTAGAACACGCTAAGCGAGGAAATATCCCTACGCAGCTGTAGCGGCTCCAGGCTGTTACTCACGTCTGCATCATTCACAATGCGGATGGCCCGCCGCTGCAACCCATCCAAGGCATCGAGAAGGTACCTTGCGGAACCGTCCCAGAGGTGCGAGCAGTATTCCATTCCCGGCCGCACCTGCGCTTTATATAAGCGGTAGAGCTGACCAGGCGTGAAAAACCGCCGCACCCTGTTCAGGATTCCGACCCTGCGTGAAGTGGCGGATATTACGCCCTCGATGTGACTCCTTGGATTAAGATCGCAGCGGATATCCATACCTAGGACACTAAGGTCATTCCGCATTGCTAGTGGAACACCCTGAAGAACGGGGATTGGAGAAAACGGAGACTTCTTGCACGAGAACGCGCACACCTGGGTTTTCTTGGCATTAAACTCAACCCGATTCCTGGTACCCCATGATGAGATGAGATCCAAGGTCTGGTTGAGCTCAACGACAAGATCCTCTCGTCTCCTCTCAGTATCCGCCCGGCAACCAGGAGGCTTGCTGCTATAACGCCCATGAACCGTGCTGTCGTCTGCATAGCAATGAATGTTGCCATATGTTTTTATTAAATCATAATATCTATGAATTATGTTCTCTTGCAGGCTTATTTAGACGAATTAAGTCAGTGTGTAGATGATAAATAGTGTAGTGTTATGTACAAAAATGTATGTAAATCATTACTTGTACAGACCCAAGATCAGCTTACCTGGATTGGCGCCGAATCATTTTTTTTATAGTATAGTCCGACAAACGAGCCAGTGGGTCACCTGATGTTAAGTGATCTCCACCGCCCATGAACATCCACAATACCGAAAGTATCATGTATGCGTTGTCGGCCTTAAAGGACAGGAATAGGGATTAGGGAAGAGAAGGGGGAATCTGGGCATCCGGTTATCTCACTTACCATACGAAACGCGACAGTAAACTGTCACTTTACGTTGGTTTTCTGTGAGACAGTGGTACTACCCCGGTCGAGCCGGCCCATTCATGCTGTAGACAAATATGTCTACAGCGTGGCTCTACCACTTCCATCTAAAAAGTATTGGACGTTATTTATATGGTGGCAATCAAATAACTTTGCAATTATGTTTTGATGCAAAAGCTGATTAATTAAAATAAAAAAATGTGTGTATAGGTTTTGTGAAGTCTGTTTTTTTAAGTAAATTATTTTTTTATTATTGGTAACTTTAGCTCTATCATGTCAAGACTACACAAACTTGCTGCTTGTAGAAGAAGCGGCGATAAGCTGGAACCTAGATCGAAAGACTTAACCGGTAAAAATATTGAAGTAATGAATGAGAACCCAATCACAATATGTATTAACGACATAGAGAAGTTTAATAAAGTATCTCCGAGGTCCAAGACGAAAAGACACATTATACGGCATTATATTTTTTGCCCATTCTCGTATACGAAAACAAAAACATAATTAGAAATATCAATTTTTATACTTCCTCGAGGAACTTTATTATTTTAAACTGTACCAGTTTGAAAGACAATTAATACAGAGCGGCGACATATTTCCACCTTCCTGTAAACTCGACCTGTTGTATTGTATTCTAAATAGAAGTAAAAAATACAAGTCTTGAATAAAATTATATCATAATATAGGCATTAAATATATTTGTATGCTGTAATAATCAAAGGGTTTAATATAAAATAGTGTCCATCGAACTAAATTGTTGATACTGAATGGTGATGATGTTTTACTGGTCGTTGGTGCTAACTGATGATACTTGCTTACCACGACATTGAGTCGTGTAATACTCAGTGAATCATATTATCAAATCACTATTCATCATTTATCATTAAATCATTCATCATTGTTTATAATTGAACACGCCACGCGTGTGTCGGCCAAATACAAGATCCGCAATAGGGTAGTTGACAGTAAGTGAAAACCTGATAGATTTTTGTTTTTTTATAATAGATTTTAGTCTAAAAATATCAAAAATTAAACCAATTTATTAATTTATATGTGATTATTTAATATTTTCAAGAAACAACTATGTAAAAATAAAGCATTTTCTTACGTGACATGCAACACAAATCAGTCATGCGTGATACATCTATTGAATGCTGATCCAAACGTCTATTACGTTTTGCAGACGGCCACGTCATACGAGAGGCCATGACAGTTGGTAGCGTTTTTGTGGGAGAAATAAAGTTGGTTTATAAAAATGCAAATTTAATCTTGAAAATGGATGTTTTATGTTTATTAATGATAATATAGACCATGTAGAATAAAATAAAACAGTTTCCCAAATACAGTCAACTAGCCTATTACAAGAACGCCACGCGTGTCCCAGCCACATTCTAGTTCCGCAATTAAAAACTGTATTTTTATGTTTAAGGCATGGAGAGTTGAAGGGAAAAAGGATATATGAAGATTATTTTATAATTATATAAATATCTTACCTTTGATACTAAACTAGCTCTGTAGGCAGCTAGCGCTTTAAGGTATTCTTTCTTGGCTACTTCTGTTTTTTGTTTGTATACCTGTTAAGAAAAACATACATTGAATTGTTGCATTCAAAAACATTACTCATCGAATTTTGCCATAATAGTTTATACATATAATATCTTACACTTTTATGTTCTGAATCAAGCCCATCCCACATAGAGGCAACAATCTTGGAAACTTCTCCAAAACTAGCATTTGGGTTTTGGCCTTTTATTGCTGCCTGTGTATCACGGAAGAATAGCGCGTATGCAGAAACTGGCCTGTAGACATAGCATTTTTTAATATCATGTTAATAATAAAATACTGTAAATAATCAGGGATGAGTAAATTTAACAAACTTTTGTGGCTCATTTGGGTCTCTTTTCTTCTTTTTCTTTTGAACTTTTGGTTTTTTCTGCATTTGTCCACGATTGATTCCATTATCTATTGGTTCAGGGGATGATCTTTTGACACCCATAGGACCCATGCCCACCTGTGAAATGAATATATATGGAATTTAATATTTCTTTCATTAATGTATTTTAATTTATATTAAAATGGAAAAAGTTATATTTGAGGTTAAGAATACATCAATGTACTGTAAAAATATAGTTCATTGGCAACATGAATGTTTAAGAAAGTAACCTACACACAATACAATCTACATAAAGCTATAAAATTTGCCTATACCTGATGAAGCGTAGTTTGTTGCTGCCGGCTCGCTGAGCAATAATGGATAGGCAGAAGGCTTTCCGCATCACCAGGCAACTACCAACAAACAACCAATTCATTAGAATTTTTATGATTACATTCTAGTAGTGACTGTATTATATACTAATCATGGTTACTAATCAAAAACTTTACTGCCAATGAACTATATTCAAAAGGTGGCGAAATGTGAGTGTGTATAAATAAGTTGTGAAATTGTAGTCCATTTAGTAGTAAACGTAAAATTCATGTAATAGTGTATGTTTGTAAATGTATGACATGGAATATTAGAAAGCATACCAAATATATTTCATAGAATGATATGTATCATTTATCTGTGTTGAATGTGACGACATAATACGAATATATAAAAAATCTGTTTTTGTGAATTACAGGCATCCTAGAAAAAAAAATATATACTGTAATGACAGCCTCCGTGGCGCAGTAGGCGAGTAGCCGGCTGTGAAACGAGAGGCCGTGGGTTCGATTCCCACACCGGGACAAATGTTTGTGTGACAGACAGATATTTGTGCCCGGGTCTGGGTGTTGTGAGACCGAAAGTCTCTCGTAGTCCCCGATACCCACAACACAAGACTCGTATCTTAGTGTGGGATCGAGACTATGTGTGTGACTGTTGGGTGTTATTTATTTATTTATAATGAGCAGGAGTTGGGACAAGCAAATTACGAGATTGTTGGAAAGAGAGGTGGAGTAGAGAGGAAATGAGAAGGGAGGATAGGGGAGAGGAGAAGGGAGGATAGGGGAGGAGAGAAGAGGAGAAGGGAGGATAGGGGAGGAGAGAAGAGGGGAGGGGAGGAAAGTGATGGAGAGTTGAGGAAACTTAGGCAGAGGTGGCCCGACGGCAAAAAAAATTTGGTGTGTGAATTTAGTCAGAGACATGAATTTAGTGAAAGTGTATTTTATACTAGAATAGTACCTACTAGAAATAATTTATATAAGGAGTCTTGGTGGATAAATGTCTGAATTTAGAAATGACAATGTTATTAAATGTGATTTGCAATAAATGTATTCCATTTTCTGACTCCTTATGAATATAATATAATATAGAAGAGTATTTAGAAACATAGTGTTTCTAAATACTTTTCTTTAAGTCAATAGTTGGGATGACCTATTTTACCAAACTGTTAAAGTAAACTAAATTTTAAACAGTAGAGTAGAAACAAAAAATAATTTAATTGAAAATTATTTTAAATAGAATTGTGTAATGTTATTTAACCGTCAGAACCCTTTACTCTATGCAGTCCGATATGCACTTGGCCAGTCGAGTAAGACTTTATCCCATAGAAATGATAGTTCCACCTTGCTATTTTGTAAAACCTACCTACTATGCACTGATACTGTGCATTGTAAAGCTAAAATGTTGACCTCAGAACCAACAAATGATCCTGGGTCCTTTAGGCGTAGTGTGAAGAAGCTACACAGCAGGCCGGCATGATTGTGTTGAGTAGTGAGGGATAGACTGTCTCTCTTTACTTGATACATTAACTAGACGGCACTGCACTTACCATCAGATGCAGTGGTCTCTTTGCCATGCCAGAATATATATTTTTATTTTTTAAATAACGCTAAAATCTCGACAGTGCCTTCAATAAAAGTCTCTAAATAAAATAATAGATGATTAGAACGTAATATTTCGGCTTCATATGAACTAAAACCGAACACTATTTTCTTTAAATAGCCTGGTTCAGTAGCAATATCACAGTGAATGCATAAAGTATATTATATTACAATTTTACTATTCGACTGTATTAATTATACATAATTTCATTAAAATTGTATTAATATTGTCATCACCCATTATTATAATACTTCAAATGATTTTATAAATTTTTTCTGCAGAAATATACCCTATAAATACATTAAATTAGTGTTACTGGACAATTTTGTCGTATGTTCGAATGGTTCTACGAAAGTATAACCAACATTGAACATACCTACATTTGTTTAAAACTAACCTCAAAAAGAACAATAAAACATTAGTTTGTATATAAACCCCACAATACAAATGAATGAGTTTTATTTGAAAGTATGTTATCATTAGTATTTTATGTATAATTTTCACGATCATACAAAATTAATAAATACGCAACGTGACTCCATACACAAATGAGCATTCTCCTTTGAACATCACTTGCATAGAAATGACAAAAGTATTTTTAATTTACACTAATATTAAAGTATCTATTTATGCATAAAACACCATGAACTATTTACATTTTTAAACTAAAGCAATACAGTGACTGTGTATATGTGTACAAAATTTTTATGTATCATTTGAAGTAAGAACTTATTAAAAAAATTGTAACTATCCATTTTTTTCTTTTGTTTGGAGTGTTTATAAGTGACCGTTAATGAAATGTAGTAATAAATAATATTAGCCTTGTATATAATAGCCCATTCCTGGACATAGGCTATTATAGCATGGATAATGGGCTAGACCATGTGTCTGCCATGCCTAATGCAGCTTGGTAGACTCTAAATAACTCATTAGAGTTATTTAGAGTCACCACCATCACCAGTCATCACCCAGACATGCATGATTTCTAAAGAGATTTTCTTCACACTCATACATTCGAGATTTGATGAGTCAATACATGCATATATTCAAAGTAAAAAATGTGTGCCTTGGTGGTTGGGATTGAACCCAATGGTTTTTTTTTGCAAATTCTAATGATAAAACATGATAAGTAAAACCAATTATTACCCTATATAACTCTTTGTTACTATTTGGATCACTATCAAATTATGATGGTAGCAGCATAAAAAAATCAGAAAACCATGAAATGAAATACCCATGCAAAATTAACTATTTCCACCACAGAATTTGTTGAATACAATTCTTAGTCACTCCAATAAGCAACAACACACTACAACCAAATAAGATAGAAGTGAACAAACTCTGGCTCTAAAAAATTCAATTAAGACAACACAATCTAAGCTAAATAAAGCACAACATGCAAATAAAATTGATAAACATTGTGATTACAGTTTGACAAATTATATGTTAATATGTTTAATACCTGTGAGTGTTGTGATGGTACACTGTCGTCAGAGTCATCACTGGTGGTTCCAGGTGGTGAAGCCCTTTGAGGTGAGCCATATACTGGGCCTGCGGGTTGTGTAGGTGTGCCCGGTGTAGGTGGGCCACTCATCACCTGTGTTGGTTGCATCATTAACAACCGGTGTTGACCTCCAGGCTGTTGCTGGATCATGTAGTTGCCAGCGGGAGCTCCTGCACTACTGAAATTGAATTGAGATAAGAAAATAAAGAAAATTAGCATAAAATAATAATAATAAACAACACCTAACAGTTACACACATAGCCCCGATCCCACACTAAGAGACGAATCTTGTGTTGTGGGTATCAGGGACTATGAGAGACTTTTGGTCTCACAACACCCAGACCCCGGACACAAATATCTGTCTGTCACACAAACATTTGTTTCGGTGTGGGAATCGAACCCACAGCCTCTCGTTTCACAGCAGCTAGTCGCCAACTGCGCCATGGAAGCTGTCATATTATATATATTGTGGTCTCAAATTAATGTACCTATGTATTTACCTCTACTATATGTAGACTCATACCGGCATATTAATTAGTATCTTTAACTTCTCATTTGAAATTACATATGACACTAAATACTTACCTACATATACACACAAGTCCAAAACGGTATCTTATCATGGAACATACTATAAGGTCAAGTTTTTCCTGTTTTTTTTTTATTTAGTTATGCAAATGTAGGATCACAAGAATGTGGCCTTAAATAATAGAAAATGTTGTAAAAAAAGACAATGCTTTAAATACTACGGAATAATATGATATTTAATTTAGAAAAAGTAAAATATGTGAAAATACAAGTGTATGTACCTATGTGAGGTCACTGGCGTGTGCGGTTCTTGCAAATACAGAGGTTGTTGATAAGAAGGGGCACCACCTGGCGGCGCTAGTCCATCTTGTGCTGGATTCATCATGCCAACCTTAAACAAAATTATCAATTATTTTTAAATGATCCACATCTCCCACACCGGGTAGCAAAACATATCTGAACTTTACTTTTTCTTTTTAAGTAACTAATTGAATATTACCACAATAACTTTTCATACAAACAAACAAGGACAAAATAATAATGTCGATATAATATTGTTTAAAATTGAAAACTATACATAAAAGTACATAAAGTAAAAACAAAAAAATATATATCTGTTGACATCTTCTTGACATTACTTTGTTGGTTATGGTTTGTAGTCTATGGCCGTCTGTAGGTCTTTAGTCTCTGTTTATGGCTTGATTTTAGTATTTTCATGTCTGCATGCCATGGATATGTGCCCTTTTGCCGCAGTATACTACTCTTTTTTTCGAATGGATTTGTGCTGTTAGCTTGTGGTTGCTGTACAAGCCAATAATGCTTATACATCTATTTGTGTTATTTATGCGTACCTCGCTTGTTGTCAATTTAGTTGTAACAAAAACTCCGTCACGTAATAACGTGTCGTTAAATAAACAAAACAATTATACATAATAGTGGTTTGCAGTTAACCTTATACAACAACAACAATTTAACTACACGTGGGGTAATGTCAACGGCGGAAACCCCATAAATTTTTTTGGTCCTTCGGGCCGGGTTTGACTAAAATAAGCTTGTAAATGTTTATTAATATTAAATATTTAAAAACGGCGGAAACCCCAACTGTTGCTTTCACAGCTTCATCTACCATTGTAGCTGGCGCTTATGGCACTCTTGCCAGAAAACATAAAATTTGGTACCGACTAAGCTCAAATAGTCGCTTCGAATAGTATGTATAAGGTTCTCGATATAATATTACTGTGCCGAGAATCTCAACTACGACTGAGTTCTTTGAACTCGCCGGCAAGTCCTATATCGAGGACGTGTGTTCACAATAGAACTGTCATTGCGATTGGACAGGGACAATGTTGCCTCAATAGCGATCCTGATGGGGTTATTGGGATCTCCCAAACATGTTTTCGGCGACGACCGAGGGAGATGGCTTCGCCAGCTACGGTATAGTTGGCAGCTGTTACAACGAGAGGATTTTTATGACGGGTTGCTTTATGAAAGTAGGCTATGTTGAGTAATCGGAAGTCTTGGTGAAGATCTATGTTACTAGTATCTATGTCACAAATATCCCGGTGCATCTGTAGCTTTACGCAAAAATCTATTCTGAATTGTTTGGATTCGAAGTATGCTGAATTTGATGAGTGCACGAACCATAGCTTAGGTCATAATTGGAAGAGTACATGTTTTATATAGAGTCACTTTGTTACGGAGTGACATTTTGCTTCCAATCATGGGATAAAGGCGGCCAAGAATAAAAATCGCTTTGTTTCGCTTTGTATAAATGGCAAGATTAACTCTGGGTTGTTTCGGGAAGTCACTTGGGCGGAACTCCTTGAGGAACTCCTGCGCTAAGGGAATTGGGAGTGGAAAGCGATCCTTCTACGCGGTACTGGAAGCATCGTTTTGTAAGAAAGTCCTGTATTATGAGCAGGTACGAGACAGTCTGGCATTCTTAGTTGTAAGAGCTTGTAGATTAAGCCGACGTGCCAGACTTTGTCGAATGGTTTTGTCACGTCAAAGAATAACGCCCCGATACGAATAGGTTTTGGTTTATTTAGGTTGGATAAAACGTGCTCCGTTATAAGGTGCACCTGGTCAACGCATGAGTGATCGGCTCGGAAGTCAAATTGTTCATTAGGGAGAAGTTTGTGGGCTTCAGCTAAGACGGGTTAAAATGACCAGTTCGTAGCTTTTACCAAGACTACTAAGGATACATATAGGTCTGTAGCCGTTAGGACCACTAGCAGATTTTGCTGGTTTTAGAAGACCTATGACTAGAGCTTTTTTTCTAGATATCAAGGAATGAATATAATGTAGCATAAAAACGTTGAATATGTTTGCCAGCAGAAGAGTGAAATGGGTCGGGAGATATTTGATTACTTTATTGCTAATGCCTTCGTATCCGGGAGCTTTTCTATATTTGAAATGGCTTGAATGACGTCAGTTTCTTGGGGGCTTGTTTCAGCAAGAGATGTTACCATAGATGAGCTACACTCGAAGTAGGTTAGTTCATTTCTTTTGACTCAGTGTTGCTTAATTAAGTTTTTGAATTTCCCCTTAAAAATATACTATTTTGGCAACATTTCCCCAAATATTTTAAACCTATTTTAATTACCTATTCTTTTAAGTAGTATTATATTCATCAAGAAAATTTAAAATTAATTTCATAAGAAAAAACGGTAGAAGTTAAGTGAACTCGTGAATTCTCGAAAGCTGAAGTTGAAGACGAAATTGTGCCAGGCAGCGAATGCACTCGGAAGTAGGCTGCCCAACTTGTAGGGTCTTGGCATTCCTTGCCAAAGGCTGTTCGCGGGAGTAGTGCTGTCAATGTCTTTGAACAGGTAGACCTATTTAGGCGAGTTCGAATCTCTAAGAGACTGATGTTGCTCTGCGTAATGTACCAGCCTGTAGTAGCGCAGTGGGTTATCAGGGGCTGTCGTACGATCTAATAATTTTAGTCTGCCAGCGGTACCGGGCTAAGATAATCAGTACCTATTCTTCTGTCTTCCATAGAATAACTGAATCACCACATGCGTATTGTCTGTCATTGAGGAGTTCTGTGGAGTATTTTCAGGTTTTTGTTAAAGTGGTTATCTTTTATCATAAGAACCTCCAAATGTACTAGAAAGATAAGTATACGTAATCTCTGATAGCTACTAAATTTCTGACAGCTTCCGTGGCACAGTTGGCGAGTAGCCGGCTGTTAAACAAGAGGCCGTGGGTTCGATTCCCACACCAGGATAAATGTTTGTATGACACAGATAGTTGTGTCCAGGGTGTGGGTGTTGTGAGACCGAAAGTCTCTCGTAGCCCCTGATACCCACAATACTAGACTCTTAGTATGGGATCGGGGCTATGTGTGTGGCTGTTATTTATATTCATTATTATTACTGGGAAATCGACATGATTTTTTCCTACATCTTAAACAATCATCGTCATATTTCAGCCAATTTACACAAAACTTTAATGAACTGTATACCTAAACCTCTCCGTAAAACTGTATGGAAATTCTTTCAGTAGTTATCAGTTAGTTTATCGCGTTCAGACAGATCATCGCGGTGAGGGAACTTTGTTTTATGATATGTATAGATAAATTAAAATGATAAGTTTGATTTTATTCGCCCAATAAATATAACACACAATGTACAAACGCTGCTGTAATTACACAAAACTACAAGGCCATTGTAAATCAAATAAATGTAACATTTATGTAATTTTTGAATAAAAATAATAATATACTTATTTGTACGGTTTTATATAATTTATTTTATCTCTTTAATTTAAACAGGAAAAATAAACCTGCGGAATTACAATCTTCGTTTCCCGAGCTATATTGCATTTCTCCCAAATGAGTTTTACGGTCGCAAAATCCATGCGTTTTTTTACAAACGTGTAAACAAGTTCCAGACATCCAGACATAATTTATAATTGCTATTATTTACTTACAAGTGATAACTGAAATCAAGTGTAATATTCTTTGGGAATAAATATCTTCTCATTTTGCTGCTAATTAGGGTATTACGCTAAATATCACGAGAAATTAGGTGTGTGCCTGATTATTAAAATATGGCCAAAATATCAATAGAGCAGTTACGGTAATTTAACTTACATCCAACAGTCACACCATAGACCTGATTCCACAGTAGAGACTTAGATATATTTATCTCATGTCGTGGGTATCAAGAATTGCAAGAGACTTTCGTTCTCACAACACCCCATCCCATGATATGTAATAGGGATGTGGGTGTAAGCTCGGTGGAATTGTATTTGTTTTAATAATATATTATGTATGCCACAAAAACGCAACATTTATTAAATTCCATTTCTTAACTCTATCAACCTTGATGCGCTGCAACGTGAAATCCATACTAATACTATAAATGCGAAAGTAACTCTGTTTGTTTGTTTGTTACCTCTTCACGACTAAACGGCTAAACGGATTGTAATAAAATTTGGTAAGGGAATAGATTATATCCTGGAGAAGGACATAGGCTATATTTTTTTTTAAAAACAATTTTGAAAGGGCTCAATAGGAGGTCAAAATTTGTATGGGAAATCCATAATTCCTCGACTTAGGGGTCTGTAAATTCATATTTAGGCTTTTGGTAGGAAATAAAGAAATACGTGTTTCACATTTTTACACGAAGTTAAATGGTGAGAGATTGAGAGTGTGAGAGTGAGAGAGCGAGATGTGAAAGAGCGAGAGAGCGAGAAAGTGAGTCAGGCAGTCAGTTATTTAGTCCGTCAGTCCGTCCGTCCGTCCGTCCGTTTGTTTGTTAGTTACCTTTTCACGACTAAACGGCTGACCGGATTGTGATTAAATTTGGCGAGGAGATCTTTTTTCTCAAAACACAACTTTGAAAGGGGTCAAATAAGAGTTCAATATTTGTATGGGAAATCTATCATTCCTCAAGTTAGGGATCTGAAAATTCATATTAAGGCTTTTGGTAGGAAATAGAGAAATACGTGTTTCAACGTTTTTGAAAAATCATCCCTGAAAGGGGCAAATTGAGGTTAAACTTATGAGGTATTCTTTAGATGCAATCTCAAGATTCAGGCACAACAACTGAGAGGCTGGACAATCGCTACAGGTGCCTCAGTGCAGAGGACAACTCCTTGGATTGTATACTTCTGCTCCCGAAAATAATCTCCACGCGGGCGGAGCCGCGAGCAACAGCTAGTGATTTATAAATTAGAAAGCTATAATAATATTATATATATAATATGTTCTTATCTTTTTATCAATACAATTTTATCAGTTATATTATACTGCACCGGTGGCGCAGTTGTGATTGCGCATGCCATACGACTGATGTGCTGAGTTCTCGGGTTCGATTCCGGGTCGTGTAAAGTGATATTGGGTTTTTCTATCTAGAAATATTCAGTATCAGCCCGGAGTCCAGAATTGTGCCCGGTATGGTCATAGGAACATCCCCTATGTTAATTATTATACTATGACTATTACTTAGGTATTTGGTGTTTGAAGACTGACCGAAAATAGTTTGTTTGTCTTTTTGTAACACACGTAAAATTTTTATTGACTTAAAGATGTAAAATTGAGATTGTTTTATTGTTATATTCCTGTTGCTTTAGGAAAAGAACTCTAGGGCCATATCAAACAGGTCAACAGCTGAATTGGGGTCAGCTCTGTACGTAAAATAAATAATAGAGTCCGGTGATAGACAATTCAATTTCAATAAAAACTAATCATAAAAGTAGGGCGAATACGGGTTGTTTCGTTAAAGCAAACTTCAATTTTATTTATATTTCTCGTGGAAGGTAAAACCAGTTGAGGATTTCTTAATACAAATCAAAATATGACGATAAATGTATTCGCTTTTCTGATCTCTTTGGACCCTAAATATTTATAATATGAAGGAAGTTACTCGTACCTACATAGATGTAAGTATAATTATATTATGTAGGAACATGCTTCTGTTAAATGTATAGAAATAATATGAATATGACTGAAATTAATATTTTCACATTCAAACCAACAGCTTTCAAACAACTTAAAATTATTTATGAATAAAACAACCAACAAAATGAAAGTGGTAGAGCCACGCTGTAGACATATTTGTCTACAGCATGAATGGGCTGGCTCGACCGGGGTAGTACCACTGTCTCACAGAAAACCTACGTAAAGTGACAGTTCACTGTCGCGTTTCGTATGGTAAGTGAGATATTCGGAGGCCCAGATTCCCCCTTCCCTTCCCTAATCCCTATTCCTGTCCTTTAAGGCCGACAGCGCATACGTGATACTTTCGGTATTGTGGATGTTCATTATTGTGGGCGGTGGAGATCACTTGACATCAGGTGACCCACTGGCTCGGTTTTCGGACTATGAAATAAAAAAAACCATAACTATAGCTAGAGCTTAAAGCTTAGCTAGAGCGAGATCTAGAGCCAAAAACGTTTAAGTTGTCACGAGAGTACTATATTCTTTAATCGTCGCTCGTGTAACAAATTTGAGCACTGTGAACTTTTTTTTGTTAATAAACATTGTTTAAAGTATGTTATTTGTGAAATTTTAGCGTAGGTAAATAATTACCTAGTGATATATAATAGCAGCGATAGCCTAGTTGGGAGTGGTACGGAGTGTCGTGAAGAAAGTCGTATGTTCGAAGCCAGCCCACCTCTGACTTTTCTAAAGTTACGTGTGTATTAATTGCTTGTTGTATCGGTGAAGGAAAACATCGTGAGGAAACCTGTATAATTGAGAATTGTCATAAGAATTTCAAAGGTGTGTAAAGTTTACCAATCCGCATTCAGCCAGCCTAGTGAACTAAGGCATAAACTCTCTCTATAGTAGAGCAGGCCTTGCCCAGCATTGAAGGGAAAATTTGGTACCCCTTTTTCACATGACATATGTGTACACTCTCAGTTGACGTTATAGAACAAAATATATATATATATATATATATGAAATGATTATAGAGGTTCAATGACATTAAAAGTTAGAAATTTAATATCTTACTGTCAATTTTCGACTACCGGGCGACCACTAGTATAAATAATTATCTGAATCGATTTGAGTACTTTATACCCAATATTGTTGTATATCTATTAATCTTCAAATACTTCCATGAATTTGCCTGCGTGTCAGGCATTCTCTAATAGCGCTCGACAACTGTTTTCTGACGGAATGAGGCATTCCGTCCAGGAACGCAACTACTCTTGACGGGCTATACATTGTATGAAATGAGACTGTAAGAAGTATATATGTTATATATTATGCCTTCAAGTCATTTGACCTTCTCAGGATAATAACACCAACGATATGCTAGCGGAGAGAAGATCTGCCGATACGAATGTCACGGATTTTATATCAATCAGTGCATACACCTTTGACTGTTCGTGTTTATTCATTTTAAATTGTCGCTCGTTTTAACGATGAAGGAATATATTCTTGTAAATCCTGCCAAGAGTCATTCAGAATTTTGAAGACATATCATGTCAGTAAACCCGTATTATGGCGTATAACAGCGTGGTAGACTAATGACTTAACGCCTTTTGTTAGTAGTTAAGGCTCGTGCCCATGAGTGGGATATTTTCGGATATTAACCTTCGTAAACTTATTGATTAAAAATTAGTTAGCAGTAGTTTGTGAGGAGACTATAGTAATTTAGTAAACTTTGATTAGAACGTCAATAAAACAACAGGCCGCGGGTTCGATCGCGGCATCGAGACAAATGTTTGTATGATCGACAAATATTTGTTTCAGGGCTGGTTGTTGTGAGAACAAAATTATCTCGTAGTTATCCACAACACAAGACTCGGTATTTTGGTGTGGGGTCAGTACTTACTATGGGCGCGACTGTTGGGTTTCAATTTATTTTAAAAAAAGACTAGAATATTATACTAATTTTCATAACACTTGTCAAAATTATCCTTTTTGACCATGCACTATATTTAAGAACTGAGATCTCTAAAAAGGGCCATCACACAACGTTGTATGTACATAGGGGTCATATTGTATGTTATTTTATTTGGATATGAAAATTGTAATGGTGTCATTGCGATATCAATAAACTTTATTACATTTATTAAAGTTAATAACTGGAATAAAACAAACACTAACAGTAGACTTCCAAACAGGTGGTTATCAATACGTCTATATTTGTTTTATTTTATATAAATAGGTATGGGTAGGGAAACTTGCAAGTGGGTCATATGATCGTGAGTGAACAGAAGCACCAGAAGTATGATGGATGCGTTGCCGGTTTTAAAGAAGACGGATGTGAATTGGGATGATTAGGACGATTTAGGCCTAGGTATCTATATTCAATGTACAAATTCAACAGCAAACTGTCAAGTGAATCTGTTCATACTGTAGAATACAGACAAAACTCCTACAGGATGGTTCTACCACATTTTATGTAGATATATTACGCGATATTTCTGCCAATTAATAATATAGTATTTATCTCCTAATTTATCATAAAGTGTTTATCTCCGAGGCGGCTCCATATAAATTTGCTTAAGATCTGATGAAGAAATACGAAGGAAAATTGGGAAACTCCTCAATGAATAACAATCAAATGCATCGAAAATTGCGATTCAGGCTTTGAATGTTTAGATTTTTTTTTATATTTGTTAACACGTGTTTGTAGACAAAAATGTAGATAAAATCATATGAGTAATTAATTACACTTAGCGTCGATTTAGTGATATAATACTAATAATTAAAAATCTAATTACCTAAATTATTACTTAGCAGTTGGAGCGGATCTGCCTTTGCATGTAATAAAAAAAATACCGCACCACACATGACTTCTTTTCGAAAAAATTACGATTATTATTAAATTATTAAAGGGTCTTGGTCTAATCATACAGACAAATATCGTTTTCAAGGTTGGGTTGTATTATTTCATAATGAACATTGATTACCTGAGGAGCAGAGTGGTGAAGTTGTGTGTACTGTATGTGGGAGTTCTGGACGTTGGCGCCAGTTGCATGTTGCCCATGAATCAATGGAATATCAAACTCCTCGTCACCAAACGAAGGCGTATGAAAGGTCTGTAATAAAAATATTTATTGATTATTAATTTAAACTATAGTACTGCTATTAAAAAGCTTTTTCTAAAAAATATTAACATAGGTAATATATTAACTCCGTGGGAATATCATCTCACGCCTGTATCCCCGAAGGGTTAAGCAGTATCAATTCTTAACACAAATTACCCATCTGACAGATTTGTTTTCTGAACACTAAGTACTGTAAGTACCTACATATAAAATGTGTGTTATTATACAACTCCACCACGCACCATTACTCATCAGTTAAGTAGAAATAATTGAAATTAAATGACAGACATTTTAACATAGTTGTAAATAAAATATGGAACATCAATAGCCAAAGATGAAAAACGGTAAACACTTATGACCAACACATGCTATCTGGTCAACCATGACAAAGCTGGAGGGTACTTTGGTAACTCTAAAATGGTTCTTAACGAGGGCTCAGCAGTTAGTTTTATACTCCAGTCCGACAACGCTTTGGTTTGCGAGCGACTGTGCTAGACTCAGGATATCATCATTTAAAAAGTCACAGATGGATGTCACTTAAAGTTTCGTTTATTGATTATTTAGGCAATTAAATAATCCTAAGGACAAGTCACACCAAAAGAAGAAACGAAACAGAAAAAGAATGAAACTTATATACATTTTTTTTACTATTTAAAGAAAAACAAACGTGCTGCGGCCCGGACCTGAGAAGACCCAGTGAATCAAACTAAATTGGTTTTATTTTGCTCTGATTTCTGGAATCTAATATAATATCTGACTTATAAATTGCCAATTTTCATATAATATTCTTTATTCTTCGCGCGATCGCTCGTTGGTATTTATATTTATGTTATTTTGAACTTAAATTGCATTTAGTTAAATTTATTTCATTATTTAATCATATTTTGCATACATTATATTAATGTTAATGTATGTTCCCTCCCTCCTATGATCCTGGGTCCTTTAGGCGTAATGTGAAGAAGCTAAACAGCAGGCCGGCATGATTGTGTTGAGTAGCGAGGGATAGACTGTCTCTCGCTACTTGATACTCTATCTGGACGGCACTGCACTTACCATCAGGTGCAGTGTGGCCACTTTGCCGCGCCAGAATAAAAAAAAATATTGTGGACCAATAACTACCTACATTGAGTACCTGAGCTACAGGGTCAGGAGCTCATAGTGTGAAAGAAGGGACGGAATGTCAAAAACTTCTCTAAATATACCTTGATGTAATAGTAGACCATGGTCACAAGCATGCGCATAATGATTATTCTGATTATTCAAAATGCCTATTTTTGAAAAAAGAAGCCTTTGATTGGTTTTTTACGTATGCCATTTCGTGGCACCAGTTCGGAAAGTGTGTTTGTATGTTGGGTTTAATTCGAGAAATAAATATTAAATCGGGTCAAATCTCGCATGTATGATTTTGACGAATTTCGCTCAGAAAGTTGCCAAAGTTAAATTAGCATTTGGTCATGAAGCCCTCTCTTGTAGGTGTGTCATTCTGTTATAAATATTCCAAATGTTTACATTTAGATTCTGTAAATTCAATCTTTACTGTCGATTTATGTGAATGTTGGCCGGCTACAACGAGAGACTTAACATTGATGCAACGCAAACTAACACAGTTAGGGAAAAAACCCCACACATCATACAACATCGAACATTGACATAAGTAGTGTATGCAGGTTCATCTGACCGTTCGTAAGCTTTGCTCGAGACATATACTGCATGAGTCAATGAAAATTCAAAAGCGACAAACAGTGCACTCAGAGTGGTGTTATAAAATGGAAAAAATTTACGATGGAAACCAATAATTAGCATTTGGCGATGTAATATGATATTGTAAGGAGGCGACAGCCGGGTTTACTGTTAGGAACTTGAAAAAATGACCCAATTAACGTAGTGGATCTTTCTTTCTGAGAATTTGGCGGCGAAAGACAAGAATGTTATAAAACCATTGCTGGGGAGATTGCTTTTTGGGAAAAGAGGATATCACACTGAAGAGAAGGGGGAATCTGGGCCTCCGAATATCTCACTTACCATACGAAACGCGACAGTAAACTGTCACTTTACGTTGGTTTTCTGTGAGACAGTGGTACTACCCCGGTCGAGCCGGCCCATTCACGCTGTAGACAAATATGTCTACAGCGTGGTAGGAATGTTGATATAATATCGATATATCGATATTATGATTTAGAAATATCGATATTTATTATTAATATTTTTTTGGACGATATATTAATATTGAAATATAGATATCGGAGATCGATATTTTTTCTTGTAACTTATTGAAACTACTACATCATCGTCAACTTAATCTACGGTACTTTATTTACACTATATTATGTGTTTCCTCTTTCCCTATTTAATTTAGTTGATTAATATAGTATTCACTTAAATTTGTATAATAAATATCGTGGATTATATTACTGTGTAGGTAATTCATTTTGTATCTCATTACGATTACGATTGTCTTTACACGCTTTATATTAGTTACAATTGTATCTAAGTAGACTAAGTACAGCACCACCTTCAAGACATCCGATTTACTTGAATATTTACACACGTATCAAGGACCTATGATCATCAGGTTCACCAAGATAATAAAAAAATATTAGGTATCATTTTAGATCATATTTTTTATGTGGTCTTAATTTGCAATCGAATATTTTATTATTAGTACGTTTGACGCTGTTTTGAGACTAAAAAGCATAAATAAATTATATTTAAAAATAACACGCTTTAATACCTAGCTGAACTAAAAAGTAGAAAATAATATTAATTTCATTGCAAAAAATTATAAGTAAAAAATATCCCGTTTTAAGGGGCCGTCAAATATGTTTCCAAGATCTTTGAACCTTATTAGTTCATTGGCGCACCGTTTAACGAAGAAAGGATGTATGCCGTTAGGACCAGACCCTTAGACGAATTAAGATTTTTAATAAAAAATATCGAAATATCGATGTTTTTTTATCGAATATATCAAACTCCGATTTTGATATATTTAAAAATACCGATATATCGAAATTCAGATATTTTAAAAAATATCAACATCCCTTGTGCAACATCAACCTCTAGCAGCGATAGCCTAGTTGGTTGCGGTATGGACTGTGAAGACGAAAGTCGTATGTTCAAAACCCAAGTGGCACACACCTCTGACTTTTCTAAAGTTACGTGTGTATTAAATGTTAATTATCGCTTGCTTTAACGGTGAAGGTAAACATCGTGAGGAAACCTGCATACCTAAGAATTTCGAAGGTATGTGAAGTCTACCAACCCGCATTAGGCCAGCGTGGTAGTCTAAGGCCTAACCCCTTTCATTAGTAGAGGAGGCCCGTGCCCAGCAGTGGGACAATGTTTAATACAGGGCTAGTATTATTTTTTTTTTTATCAACATCCCTACATCATGGCTCTACCTCTATAACTACCACAATATATACTTTGAATATAAAATATAAATAATAGAAGTCAAATAACACGTATGGACTGGAAGTGTAGCATATTGCATTATTCGTTTCTTTATGAAATGTACAAATTAGACCTCATTTTAAAAATTATATCAGAATTAAAACTACAGTTTGTTTGCGTCTCTTTATTTTAAGAATTGTTACTCACAGTAAGAAATTTGAAGTTTTATGTTTTTATTTTGTAGCAATTATAATCTTCCGCGAAAATGTCCTTAAAGGATGTGAAGTGTTTACACTTCGTACTTGTCGTATAACTACAGCATGGGAAAAAATACAGCTTCTACAGATAAATTTTATGAAGGCATAACAGAGTTATTTCTTTAAAAGCACCTGTTTATTAAATATTTAAATTTATTATGACTGCCTCGGTGGCGCAGTTGCAATTGCGCATGCGTTACAATTGCTGTGCTGAGGTCTCGGGTTCGATCCCCGGGTCGGGTAAAGTGATATTGGGTTTTTCTACCTAGAAATACTCAGTATTAACCCGGAGTCTGGAATGGTGCCTGGTGTGGCGATAGGCTCGCCCCCTATCACATTATGGGACCGAAATTCGGCGAAAAGTGGGTGTACTGGTTACACCTCTGCCTACCCCTTCGGGGATTACAGGCGTGAGTGTATATGTTTGTATGTTAAATTTATTTGCGATACGAAAATTCATTAAAAATAGCTTAATTTAAGTTATTTTTGTTAGTGGGATAATCAATGACAAAAAATGGCACTCCAGGCACGTCTATCTATGCCCTACCTTAGGGCCTGAGGAGGCTCTATATATATTTTATTTATTTTAATAGTTGTTGCCCATAACTTCGCTTACGTGATTTGGTTTATTGTTGATCACCACATTAGTCTTACATTAGTATGACTGTGAAATTAAAAAGCACTATATAAATACACAAAATAGTTTAGTATTATTAATCCGAAAAATTAGTCAAAAAATAAATAAAAAAATCCTTCGTTGCTAGCATGCCAAGCAATATAGTACTCTGTTATACGGTGTCCAGCTTGATTGGAAGACGAAACTGATTATAAATAGTGTCGAAGATTTCTGAAATACTTCAAACGAATCCCCTGATCAGTGCGAAATTTGTTTTGTCTTCCTTACAGTAACTCGATCACATTATGTATACTGCTCATTGCTGTCATTGAGGATTTACATTGGGTATCTCCGAAGATTTTGATCAGTCGACTATTAGAAGGTACCTAATTAGCTATTTTAGTACATAATCAAATCGCAAGACATCTAATGTTAGGAATTGAGGAGTTATATTATCTATCACGGAAGACCCGCTTCAGATCGCCACCAAATTGAAATAGGAACACCTCGGGAAGATACCCATAGAAATAAATCAGAGTTGGAATTCTCATAACTCATACATTCAAATACATCTACAATAAATTGTAAATTTACGTGTATGTTTGGCTAACAAATGATTGAGGTGCTAAGAATAAGGAGTTAAATAATTATCTGACCTAGAATTTTATGCAAAAAAATCGGTTAGAAAATCATTAAGTGTATTCTGTGTTCCGTGAATGTGGCGATATATTGTTTGTCTCCCAAGTATTTGTCATGTTGGGGCAGTAGTGGTATTAGCATAGAATGTCTAATGTTACTCCGTAGTATTAGTTAATACTAACCTGATCATTCATAGCGTACACACTGGTTTTGGTGTCGCGCGGGACAGATAGCGGAGACTCGATGCTTTCTGGTCTCTGAAACAATGAAAATAACAATGTATATCATTTTATACAACTTCATATGCCGATTGGTTGTAAGTTCACATAACTTTCACAATTACGTTGGGCAATATACCTGAGACCCGTATTTTTTAGTTAAAAATATTTCATCTACTTATTACAAAGTTATTTCATCAACTTAATTGTTTTCAAAAGTCATAATTTAAAATTCGCCATCACGGCCTTCATGACCACAATCGAAAATAAAAGATAAAAATTGTATCTACTTTGAATTGTATCAAAGTTTATATTACTTATCTTTTATGTCTTGTATTAATTTTGGCTCAGTGTAATTTCAAGTAGTTTTTAGTTATGTCGTTTATACCACAAACTTATATTTGCTAAGATGATGAGATTAGTTAAAATATACGTTAAGTTTAATTCTAAATTACTTTGAGCCAGTATTTTGTTAAATAAAGAAAATGTTTGCATAAATAATAATAATAATGTTTGTTGACTATTCTGCAGCGGATTAGAAAAAAAAACGAAACTCGTTCCAATAAAGTAACATTTCCAGCAGGTTGTATTTATGACCTACATGGAAACAGCCAACAGGTTCCTGTCTTTGGAACGCATGTGACATTAGGATAGGAATAGTTTGAATAGAGAATATTTGAAGGTCAATCAATTTTAGGATGTACCTGCATATAAAAAAAATATTTTTGTATAGAGCCAGTTGGTGTTCATAATATTTAATTTATGTTCAATATTATTATTCGACCACGTACAAGTATTTCGCATTACTTGTTGCAGGTTGGTGGCTGGTGCGCCAATTCTCTATCCAGTTAGTATTTCTTAAGATTGCGATATTGAATGGCCAGAGTTGCGCGCTCAACTGCCGTTTACTGTCGCAGAGCATTTAGTCTGAAATACTATACTTTTTATTATTATGACATCTAAAATATGTATTTCAATTTGAATTTAATGAAAAGAAATGTCAAAGCATTACAATAATTGCACTATTTTTAACCGACTTCAAAAAAAGGAGGAGGTTCTCAATTCGACTGTATGTTGCTTTTTTTTTTTTTTTTTTTTTTATGTTTGTTACCTCGTTTCTCTGTACTGTGTGAACCGATTTCGACCATTCTTTCTTTGATTGAAAGCTGGTGCTTGTCATTTGGTCCCATAAAAATATGGTGAAGATCTGATGAATATCTTCGGAGCTGGAGAGGGTAACTCCTTAAAATTAAGTAGTATTCCAGTGGTTCTTTTTGCATTACGTTCATTATAAAAGTTAAGTTTCAGTTTCAGAGTGAGAGTGAGAGAGGGTGAGGGAGGGGGGTGATAAAATTAAAATACACGTAAATTCTAATATCTTCAGCAGCTTTTAACCGATTTTAGTGATTTCTTTTTCATTGGAAAAAACGTATTGATAGGTTGATCCCAGGAATACAACATGAAGATCTGATAAATATCTTCGGACCTGGAGAGGGGAACTCCTTAAAATTAAGTAGTATTCCAGTGGTTCTTTTTGCATTAGGTTCATTATAAAAGTTAAGTTACAGTGAGAGAGGGAAACAGGGTAGAGGGATCGGGGTTGTTGAAAAAATTAAAATCACGTAAATACTAATATCTTCAGAAGCTTTTAACCGATTTTAGTGATTTCTTTTTCATTGGAAAGAACGTATTGACAGGTTGATCCCAGGAACACAACATGAAGATCTGATGATCATAATCGGACCTGGAGTGTAGAACTCTTCAAAAAATATGAAATATTGTAAAATTTGACGATGAAACTATTGGTTTTAGGCTAAAAGATGATTATATTTGTACCACTAAAAAGCAAAAAATAAATTATTAGTTTTTAAATAAAAATAAAACCGTCTTCAAAAAAACCCAGACACAACTAAAAAGTTAAAAATAATTGGTTACATTTACATCAATTAATTACATACAATTGAAATCAATTATTTGGAGTCGGTGCCAGCCAAAACATGGAAAAAAACAGAATAATCTTGGTTTTTATGAATCTAAAAGTAAAGAAAACAACACCGGCACCGACTCCAAAAATAATTGATTTAAATTGTATGTAATTAATTGATGTAAATGTAACCAATTATTTTTAACTTTTTAGTTGTGTCTGGGTTTTTTTGAAGACGGTTTTATTTTTATTTAAAAACTAATAATTTATGAAGAATTAGTTTAGAATTAGTCAAGTAACATTTACGGAAACATGTGATTAATCTTATGATTTTTATCCAAACGACATGCTAAAAATAAACTTTCTGTAATATTTTTTGTCACTGATTTGTTTGATTAATTCTCATTGATGTATCAAGTAAGTGCAAATGATCAATTACACAACAAAATTAGCTTACGTCAATATATGATTTGTACATGTTTTGGTAAGCTATTTTGTAAAATGTTATTTTTAATATCAAACTGTTTTAATCGTTGTTCCAAAATGCGATCGATCAACGTTATAATAGTACCTTGGACCACGAGTCGGTCTCATACCTCTCAGACCGGTTTCTGTGGCACACCGGCTGTGGTACCAATGGGCCTTTATATATGTATATACTTACACACACTAATATCAACAACTAAGTGAAAGGACATGCCGATAATTGCTTTCTGTGCTATTGGATTTTGTAACTACTAGTAGTAAGTATAATATTTAATGAAATATTAATATTGCACTAAAATGGGCACAAGTTGCCGGGCCCAACGCTCAATCTACTGTTATTTACTATCTAATACATGACATACATGTACTAATTATACAAATAAAACAATATTTCACAATTTCTGTTTTGAATTATTTATCCGATTTATTATAAAGAGGATCCTAATGGTTGAATGATTCCATTTTCTAACCGATAAATCTTCATAATGGTTGTTTATATAATGTGGCATCCATAACGATACGATGTTTCTAATATGTTTTTAGAGCGTGGAAAGTAGAAAGTTTCATAAAGTAGGCAAGTTAGTACACTTTGGAAAATATCGTATATTATTAATATAATTTCTTGATTAATTTAAATGTTTTTAGACGATGACGAAATATTTTTATGTTATAACGATATGAATAAAACACAACCAATCAGCTGTCACCTTCAAAAGTACCTACATAAAGCAAAAACAGTATAAAAAATGTTTACCAATTAATTAAACTGAAACGGTATTCAAATTTTATTTAACATGAATATTTCCATTGAAATGATTTGGTAGGAAAGCACATTACTATTCATAGTTATGTAGCTGTGTGCTGGTAGACAAGTCTCTAGGAGGACGTAATTGTCGGTCATTGACCTCGTTTTGTTCCTTCCACTAAAATAGCATTAAATCAATTGATGTTATTACAATTGGAACTACTTTCATCATATCTTGTTCACTGTTTGTACAAGGTTGTATGTTTTATTTATAATATTGTTCTTACTACTGTATAAGATGAAAGAAATATATTGCTTAGCGAACTTAAGTCGAAAGAAAATGATGCTTATATGATACAGTGTTTAAAAAAGGAAATCTTTTCACTCTATTGTATTGGTAAAAGGAGCCAATTCTTTTGTATTGAGTATTTATTAAATGCGCCTTTGTTTTCAACGAATATTAATATTTGATAAGTTGAATTTATCCTTACATACATGCCATTGACTAGATTGAAGTTCGTAGATTGAATGTTTATTTAATAGTTGGTATTTTTGGATTACTACGAAAGGAAATGATTTTAACAAAGAGAGTAATAATGCTTTACTTTACGTGGTTTTTACGAAATACTACTATGTAATTTTTGACAACCTCCGCATGAGTACCTACACTGTTGTGAAATAAGAAGCTGCGACATTGAGTCCTGCATTGAGACAAATATGTAATGATCGATAATTTATACAGGGCCTTAGTGTTGTGACTACGAAGATCTGTCTTAGTTCCCGGTACCCACGACTCAGGATAATCATGTGTAAGGTCGGAGCTATGTGTGACACTTATTTATTTACTCCTGTTGAAAATTCTCTCATAATCTTTATATTATATACAAAACACAAAAATTGTTTCTACCTATGTCCGTTATAGACTTTCAAACCACTCAACCGATTTCAATGAAATTTTGTGTATGTATGTGGTTGGGTCCAACTTAAAAGATAGGGCTTTAGATCCGATAGGTGGCGCTGTTGTTGAGACCTGAATTTCTTATTTTTTCAACGAAAATTCAGTCCACAGAGAAGGCGGTTTATGGCAGGACAACGTCTGCCCGGGACCACTAATTATAATATTTCATAATTCGATTGAATATTTCATTAGAGTAGGTAATATAATCCTAATATATAAAACTCTCGTGTCACGATGTTGGAACGCGATGAACTCCGAAACAGCCCCATTGATTTCAATGAAATTTTGTAATGTGTATGGATGGTTTTGGACACGATGGGTGGCGCTGTTGTCAAGATCTAAAACTATTTTTATTATTTTTCGGTCTGTGGCAGGACAACGTCGGCTCGAAGCCGTTAGTACGCATATAAAATGAGATCAGTCTGAGTGGAAGTGAAATATTAATCAATGTTTATTATAATGGTTTGATTATTTTTAAATGCTGTTCCTTATGAACAGAATGTAATTATTTGCAGCGAATCTTATCTCTATTTCAATATCTATGTTCTACTTTACCATAGATAGTCGTTCTTTATCTACTTTTGATATAGTTGTAGAGATAAGTGTTAATTAAATACATACATATGTCTATGCCGTTTGACTATAATAGTGCATAAATATACAGAAAGTTCAAATAAAATGCATAGTTATAACATATAGTTACAATTATATATATATATAATTGTATATACATTGTATTTGAACTTTCTGTATATTTATGTTGTTTATTAAATGTATAAATATTGCTTCGACTTTTTAAGCGTATTGAATATATTCGTTCAAATTGTTTCTGCCCAATCTAGGTACATTTTTTATGTTGGGTATTTTCGAAACTGATTAGCATCGCATATATTCTGAACAGGATGTAGCTAATCGATATTTGTGTTTAATTCTTCAGTTTTTTTTGTCTCTCTTGAGACGCTGTTTAAAGTATTTTTTATTAATTATGCAAAACTTGAGGCCGATAGTAATATAGAGTTAAAAGAAAACCGTAAAATAGTTAAAAATCATTAAACTTATTTGTGTTCTTAAAAATATTAAAACTAAATTTTGTCCTCAAATCTGTTTGCATTAGTGTCAGTTTGCTAGAGTGAATCATTTGATGTATTAACCTTGACATATAATTTTTTATTAACCGATTTCGAAAGAACTAAATGAACTTTAGCCCAAATTTATCTAAAAACATTACTGAAAGTTGCATCCAAATCGGTGCAGCCATTATGGATGTGCGTTTGCATTAACTCAAATATAAGCAGACAAAAATTTACGATTTTTTTACAAGTTAAGATTGGCATGTTCTAGCTTATACAATTTAGCTATTTGGTCAATTTATCGGTAATTACTAGTTTCATAGTTATACGACTAAAATATATATAGTGGGCCTCTTAAGTTCCTGAAATATTATAAGATAATTTTATAAAAATACACACACTTATATTAACTAGTTAACAAAACAAGACAATCCAGAAAAAAAATTAGACTTTCTTATTAGAATATAAGCGCATTGCAGGTTATTCTTGTTAGACTTTATATAAGTACCTATACTTACATTAATATCAATTGCGGACAATTAAATACGGTCTTTAAATTTAATTTATAAAATAAATGAGTGAGTTAGTTTATTCGTCAAGATTTTTTTAATCAACAAAGTTTACATACAAGCTACGTATAATAATGTGTATATTATCTATATATTTCAAATCTATAATTTTGTTTTGAAATTTAAGGTACTATCCTTTGAATATATATGCGTCGTAGTGGCACAAAATGTGGTAATTTTGACCTATATAATAAGCTCACATTAAAGCAAATGAGTTATTAAAAACTCGCCCCATTGTTCAAAAAACATGGCTAGACCGACTGGAAGAAATCAGTATATTTTCCACGCAAATTATTAAAAATAAGTAGTAGCACATATGCATTTTAATCTGTATTTTGGCTTTAAATATATGTATAAAATACCGCTGTCGATCTCTGTACTGACTCACAAACGCTTAGTAAGTAATTGACCACTAAGCACATTACATAAAAGTTAACATTATAATAGGTAAACAAACTATAAAGTAACTATTAGAGAAAGTTTTACCCACCATTTAAATTTTCAGTTTGTTGTCATGCATTCCATCCAGAGAAACTATATTGTTAGTTATTAAAATACATTCATTAATTTATACGTTCCGGTTTCATGTAAGATCTAATTAATCTACGGAGGAAGTAGAAAATAATACAATTACAACTTTTAATTGAAAGAGCACTGAAGTAATTCATTCATTACACAATAAAAAAATTTAAAAGCTGAACTGTTAACGTTCGTTTCTTGTGTACAAAATTGAAACACATTAATATTTGTTCCACTTTATAAACGTATTTGGAGTTCGCTCGGAAACATTTAGGTGTAACACGACATGAAAGCACGCTAGACGCACGTGCGGACCGCGCGGGAAGACTGCGTGGCGGTAGAGGCGCGCGCTGCGGCGGGGCGCTGCCGCTCTGCGCGTCACATACTAGTGCAGGAAACCACCACATTGTACCGGGGGCGCTATCTACACAGGATTTTTTAAGACCAAATATTTTTTACCTTGCAAATGTTTATAGAAATATTGAAATAATTTTATAGAGAGTGCACAGGCACATTTGAGAATGAACTCTATAATAATATATTCTACATTTGAAATCCTTTTTATGTTTAAGTATATGCTGTCTCAGTATTGGATAAATCTAAAATCATTCAGTTT
Source organism: Laothoe populi (assembly GCA_905220505.1). NCBI lineage: Eukaryota > Metazoa > Arthropoda > Insecta > Lepidoptera > Sphingidae > Laothoe > Laothoe populi. The sequence goes on from HG992152.1 coordinate 11,949,138, forward strand.
CTAACAAGTATTTCTTTATATAATTATCTTTATATAAAAATCTAACCAAGAACATAATATTATTATATTATCAGGCCACGCAAATTGCATAGTAAAGGGTTCCATAGGTGTTACTGCAAACTATAAAATAAGCATAACTTAGACGGCTATTGCCTATTAGTAAGACTGGTATCTACTATTTTAAAAACTCCGTTTTATACTTATATTTTTTCAGGTCTTATTAAAAATCGTATATTATATTATCATATTTACGTATTCACAAATATATAACTCATAATAAGTAACCTTTCATCCTACTTACTACTAATATTATAAATGCGAATGTTTGGATGGATGAATGGATGGATGTTTGTTCCTCAATCACGCTACAACGGCTGAACGGATCTGGTTGAAATTTGGCACAGAGATAGATTATAGTCTGGATTATCACATAGGCTTCTTGTTATCCCGGAAAAATATACAGTACCTGTGGGATAGTTTACTTTTTTCACAGAGCAAGGGATCGACAAGATTTTTTGCATAGTGGCAGTTTAGGGATCAGAAAATGACATAGGCCACTTTTTATCCTGGAAAAATGCAAGCTTCCTATGGGATGGCAAAATTTATAAAGGTGTAATAGCTTAAGATGCCTCCATGGATTTTATACCTTTTCTTCTAAAAATAACCTCCACGTGGGCGGAGCCGCGGGCAACATCTAGTATATTATATTAAAACCATTTCCAATGAATTTTTACATTGTTACATCTTCAATGAAATTTTTAAATTCAAAACTTCGATGTTAACGTTTGGTAAAACCTTAGAGTAGGCAGGTAAAACGTAACGAGTCGAAAGGACTCTACATTACAAAAAAATAACATAAAAAATATGTATGAGATTTTTTTTATAACTGTATTATAATCATAACCATATAATCATAACATATTCAACTACGGGGATACGGTGCCAAGTATTATACATTTTAAACACTTTACATAAAAGTTTTGGTTAATGCTTTTACGACCGGTCGTCTGTTTGACGTAAACCCGGGTCCTTCAGAATTCGATGTCATGCAAATTATGTTTTACAAATAGAACAATTAATTTATCGAACCCCCGTATGATCGATTCTCAGACGTCACATAATGGCTATTATATCACTTGACAAACGAAATAATTGTAGAGTCACTGGAAAATAATAATACATTTTAAATTATAATTATATATCTTCCTTAAATTATTATATTAATTTCCTTGAATTGTTTGTAATTTTTCTATTGCCTAATTAAAAGCTAAGTTACTAAGATATAAAACTCTATGTTACAGTTATCCTAAAATACGACTATAGGAACTCAATCGTGCTTGTCTGATTATACCATAAGCTCACGCTCGTATCCTCGAAGGGGTAGGCGAAGGTACAATTACATCCATGGCTTACTGATCCCATTTCCCAGAATATAGTAGATGGCCAGCCTATCGCTACATTGGGCACAAATTCCAATTACGGGCAATTCATTTGTGGCTAATTTTCGGATAGAAAACTCGATCACAAATGACTATTGCCCCATTTGGTATTCAAACCAGGGCTTCATGGGTTTCTCAGCCATAAGTGCTGCCACTACATCAATAACGGGATGATAATTGTGCCTATTATAAATTGTTCAGATCTGGACTGACGTCAACAAGCATTCTATGAAGGGTTACCAATTTACCGCTGACCTACATGTTGGCAGTTGTAAAGGCAATAAGATTTCGACCCTTTTCATAAAGGTTCTATTGGATAGTACTTTTAAACAAAAAAATAATTTCTCGAATCGGTCCAGGCGTCGTCGAGTAATCAGGTAACATACATAAAAAAAAAGATTCCGACGAATTGTCAACCTTCTCCTTTTTTGAAGTCGGTTAATAAAAATATAATAAAATAATGTTAATTAATGTCCCAGCACTATGGATCCGTACCCAGAATTAACCCCTCTGTCTCGATGTAATCCAGGCCTAATAGAAAGTTAGTCTGTTTAGTTTTAGCTGTGAAGATGATACAGTCCTTAAGAGAATATTTAGATGATACACTATTGTATTGTATCCAGCGTGGTGGACTAAGGCCTAACCCCTCTCATTAGTAGAGGAGGCCCGTGCCCAGCAGTGGGACAATGTTTAATACAGGGCTAGTATTATTATATATATTATACATTATTGTATGTGGATGGATGGCTGTACGATGTGAATCTTTTTGTGAATGTGGTTTTAATGGATGGTAGAGGTATCTTAAAGGTGCTTTTAGACTTAATATTATCATATAGTGATTATATTCATATTACTTGTTTTTGAATCTTTGTAAATATGAAGAGGATTCTTAGGCATAACAAAGTAACAGTTTGAACGTGATGAAAAATATTTATGTAGCAGAAAGCATGTTTCTTATTACGCAGTAATAATATTAGAAGAGTCTTAATATGTTACCAAAAAGCATGTTGGATAAAGCTTATTGAAGAGGTAAAATAAAGTAGCTGCTACTATTGTTATTATTAATTTCAATTCATAAAACCATGAAAATTGCGTCGCATACAAAGAAATTCTTGAGTAATCTGCTGAACCAATCGCTATATAGAACTTCACAATCCAGAGGGATCTGCACATCGAGTGCCTGGACGACTTCGTCAAGGGGCTCGTGACGAGGATGTTTGAGCGTGCGGAAGCCTCGATCTGGCCTCACCTACAGAACAGGGCGCCGCTGCACGCTCGACCACCGGACGCGAAGCCCCTCCCCCGAGATCTCCACATCATGTGTGATGTTGTGGTGTGCCACACCTCGGCGTGTTACCTAATTCGAGAGTCTCGTGAAACTTTTCGCCGCCGCCGTCTGCTGCTGATCGCCTAAGCTGGGCCTGGCTGGGTTTGATATCGCGTGGACGGCAAGAAGAGGAGAGCACGAAATTGCGCATACTCATTACGTGGTGTAGACGTAGACGTAGACGGTGTACGCGTAGACGCTCACTAAGAACGGAATTTTGGAAATTTGACCCCTAAGGGTGTAAAATAAAGGTTAATGGTTTATGGAAGTCTGAACCTACTTCTGGTCAGAAATAAATGTACATTTGTATCGGCGTTATTTAAAAATCTCCGCCTAAGAGAATTACGGGTTCAAAGTTTTCACTCTGTTACGCTCTACGGCTGAAACAATTAACCGATTTTAATGAAATTAAGTACGAGAATACCCATAACCGCGAGGACGGACACGGTACTTAATTTTTTAAAGCACCCCTAATAGGGTTAAACTAAGTTACTGAACCGATTTTGATAAAAATATTCAGTATGAAGATATTATGAAGGATGAATATGACAATCTTATTTTTTGAATCTATCTCCTAAAGGGTTAAATAGGGAATGAGAATGTGAAATCGATCTCTGGGGCAGGCTGTGGATACGAAGAATTGATCCAGTGTTAAAACTAAAAAACGTGGCTGCCCTTTTGTAACTTAAAATATTTTCTAACGAATATTTGGACTGAAAAGAGAAAACGGATCAACAAAAAAATATCCCCTGTATTCTAAAAAAAATATAATAATACTCCTCCGACCGTTTTCGGCCACGGCGACCTCTTCAACTCCGTTCTAACTGTCGTTGGTGTGCTCGTGTATGGCTAACATAGCCGATCTTACTGGTAAAAGTTCGCACACAATGCGGGCAGGTGAGCACACCATTGCAGTAATTATAATTATAGCACAAGGTGGACGTGCTTTCAGTTCATCGCGTCGAGCATCTAGTACAGAGCAGCGATTATCCTGTAAAAAAATTACGCGGTTGGAGCCGCCAGTGATATTAAATAAAGAGGTAAAGTTTGTTTGTATGTATATAGGTAGATGGAAATATCTAGTACTATTGGATCTATTCTTCTTCACCATTAGAGAGCTGCACTATGCGGGACTAATATAGGCTATATTTAAACATTCAAGTTTTCAGTTTCAATTTTCAATATTTGTAAATTGAGTCGAAAAAACTACCTTGATACTTAGCTGCTTTATCGGCGTGTACTCTGCAATTTGTTGATAATACGTGACAATAAGGCAGTAAGTACAAATATATTACTTAGGTAGATCTAAAATAAATTTGGTTGCACGACATACTTAGCATGGCAAAGTGACCATACTGCACCTGATGGTAAGCGCAGTTCCTTCCAATTAGAGTATCGAGTAGCGAGAGACAATCTATCCCCCGCTACTCAACATAATCATGCCGGTCTGCTTCTTCACACTACGTCATGGGCAATGTAAAATAAATGTATGATAAATGTACCCTCCCTTTTCATTTTTGTGCTATTTATTATATTTTAAAAAAATATTATCGTTCCTTATGTGTTTTAAAATGTCTTTTAAATTACTGACAACAAATGAAAGTCTGCAGTTGCTGAACATTCAGAGGAAGGCTTCAAGCATTATCTTCGATTTGACAAACCACAAATCCTTGCCATAGAACACCGATTCCTGCCTAGGATGATTCGCGAGGAAATGAAATTAAAAAACATCAAAATTTCAATAGAGAAGATGGTTGGAAGCTAGCACCAGCCTTTTTTTTTGTTGTCGCGGGGAAAGCGTTTTATTACTGCCGCCCGCACGCGGGGAAGCGGAATAAGAATAAAACGGGTATGCTGGACTAGCCGGTCTTACGACCCAGCACCCCCTCGCCCGGATGATGGCCATCCGTGCTGCCGCTGAGCCGAGTCCCTACCCCCTATGTACACCCCACCCGACACTACCAGCTAAAACCCCGCGGTGGCCTTCTTCGGCGCTTACGGAGCGATCCCGGGGTATTCTAAGGAGAAGCTAGCACCAGCCTGGGATCCAATTACACATTTAATTAAATTTGAACCCAAAAGACCAACTGCCAGACCTCAAGACATTGTGAGCTCTTTCTGCGTAGATCGGACTACAACAAAATAAAATTAAAATATCAACTATATGGAGGGTAGAAACATTGCACTATACTTTCGTGACGACATACAACTCAGTCTCCCCCGTGACCATGAAGGCTGTAAAGCCTTCGAAACGTCGGGTTAAAAAAGTAAAATAAACCGCGATAGAATCCGTAAATTTCGTTTTATTACAATTGAATAGAGTAGTTGAACCATTTTTTTATAAATTTAATCAACAAGTTACACTACATAAAACCTATTAACGAAAGAATTTTATGAGTCTGACCAAAAATAAGTAAATTGGACGTCATTCAAATCTGCCGGAAGGGGTAATTGTCAAATGACAGTAAAAGGATGCATGATATGTCCCGTGACGTCACGGCTCTCAGAATCGCCATTACTGTGCCGATGTGCGAGAGAGATAGCGATATGTTCCCAATAAGAATTTGAGTATTTGCTTTTTTTTTATCCTGGCACGGCAAAGTGACCGCACTGTACCTGATGGTAAGCGCAGTACGGTCCAAATAGAGTACTGAGTAGCGAGAGACGATCTATCCCCGCTACTCAACACACTCATGCCGGCCTGCTTCTTCACACTACGCCATGAGCAAGAAGGTGAAGAAGGGGTCGAGGGTCTAGTGTCAGGGTACTAAGAAGGCCGCAAAATGGCCATTGTACCCCAACTCCAGACCCCCGACAAAAACCGGATGTACACTGGCTGATCACGGAACGCGACACACTTGCGTGTGCCACTATGGCGGGTTTTTCGCCCTGTGTACGGTGGTTGCTATCCGGGCGGATATGAATATCCTACCACCAGCCACATATCAATATTTAAAATAAATATTGTGACCTCATTTTTCAAGCAATTTTGATTCTGTTTTCGCAAAAGAGTTTCTTTTGCGTATTATATTCGGTTGCATATCGAATAATGTACAAAATAAAACACAGGAAAGTATAAACTTATTAACCTATTCAGTAACTTTTGTGTTAGTATTAAGTATAAGTGTAATTTATTATTGTGAGGTGATCATGAATAATAACTAGCCTTTGTATTATATAAAAATATAGTTGTGAAGCAAAGCAACCTCCCTCTCGAACTCAACTCCCAACCTAACCCTACCTAGCTATTTTATGAATGATTTTTAGGGCTCGGGTATATGCCTATTTTCAGCGGAACTTACTATTATTAACAGCAATTTGCGATACGTAATTAGTTCAATTCTTACAAAGTTCCACCGATGTTTGCTTGTGATGGATTCTTATTATTTTTTTCATCTTTTTCGGTCCTCATAGACCTATTAACAGTAGCTTCCTTTCTAGGGTAAAAAGACATAAAGTAGTTAGCTGTTTTCTTTATTGTGATTAACACGTCGCACCGTTGATGAAATGAGTCACCCTTCCAATCAAAATCTTAAAAAGTATTGCACTAGCAACAAATCTATACTAATATATAAATCCAAAGCGCCTCTACATGTGAGTAATTTACCCGAGTTGGCGTGAACTATTCAAATATAAATGCATTTTATTTAAATTTGTGTCTGTCTGTCAGTATTAACTCAAAACTGGGTTGACCAAATATGCCTAAATTTGGAATACAGTTAGATCATTCGATCATGCACATGATAAGCTACTTTTTATCCGGGACAAATGTAGGGTCCCCGTAGAATAAATTTTTTTGGCTTTACATAGTGCAAGGGATCGATATATTTTTTGCATAGTGGTAGTTTAGGTCTCAGAGAATGACATAGGCTACTTTTTAGCCCGGAAAAATGTATGATTTCCGCGGAATAGTTTATTGTTTTTCACAGAGCAAGGGATCGACATGATTTTTTGCATGGTGGTAGGGGTCAGAGAATAACATAGGCTGCTTTTTATCCCGGAAAAATGCACGTTTTCAAGGGTATCATATTGGAACCGTGCAAAATATAGAAAGATGTAATAGCTTAAGATGAATTTATGGATTTTATACCTTTTCGTTCAAAAATAAATACCACACAGGTGGAGCCGCGGGCAACAGCTAGTAGTTTATATTTATCATAATTATTGTGTGTAGGGTTTGATATAATCTTATATTCCCACTGTACTTCGATTTTTAACTGGTAATAAACGTATAGATCATTATTTACAGCTATGACCTTATCGTTATTGAGGTGCGAAATCAGGTTTTGAGATATTGGGCATGTTGCACCAATAAGTAGCCAGTGAGTAGGTCCTAACTTAACATACTGGTCATAACGACTGCCACCACCGTCACTCACCTTGTACATGTTATACACTTTGTAAGTTCTTTCTTGCACATTAGAAATAGTTTGCAGAGATTCCATTTCGATTTATATATTGACTTCAAAACGCTCCGACGGTGCTCTACCAACTTATATAGTTTATGGTTAGTAAGATATTTAATAATTAGGCACGTCAGTATCTAAAACAACGACTGGACATTGTACGATCTTAAAACATGGAGTTAACATTTGTATATCAGAAAGCAAACATTAAATTAATTATACGGTAAATAAAACAATCTATAAGCAATAAACACAGCTTTCTTTTACTGCATGGCATTGTAGAGAATTCCAACAAGGAACTATGAAAATATGTGTTTATTGAAGTAATGCCCATGTGTAATCGCCTACTTACGGATAAACCGCACGAGTAATATTGCCGACGGCAACTGAACCAAACTCGTTCACTAGAGCAAAATATCTACTGTAAATAGCTGCGCGTGTGAAATCTTTCTAGTTAGTAATAATCTCATATTATAATGTAAAGAATATATTATACACATACAATAATAATTTTTCGAATAATACACATGTCCTTAGAGTTGTATTACTTTCATTATAATTTTAATGTTACATAATATATCATTTATGAAAGAAATGAAGTTTGAATTTAATTATCTAATTTTATTATTACCTATATAGCGGCTCGAGTTCAAGATGATAACAATTGCCAATTCCTAATAATTACTAACATATTTGACATCAATGGCGTGCGCGTAAAAAACCGGGGTGTCACCGGTACCGGCAGTCGAGAGGCGAGCGAAGGCCACGTGGCCGGCACGCGGGCCCGGCGCGCGACGCGGCGGGATACACTTGCGAATCCGCGAGGGAGCACCCGCCGGAAACCGAGGTGTACCGGGGCTCCTCGAGCACAGAGAAGTGGCGGCCCGCGGCGCGATGCCCCGCACACCCCGCGCACCCCGCACACCCCGCACCCCACAGCACACACCCGCACATGCACTGCTCAGAAGCCTTCGTCTCCACACAACTCACCCCGCACTATGTTTGCCTTAATCGCGAATTAAGGTTTCAGTAATGTTTTCTGTTAAGCTTGGAGCTTAATTTGACGTCATTTATTAGAGATCCCGTTTTAGTTACGGACTAAATGAATGATGAAGCAATAAATGAGAAAATCTAGGGAAGCGCTTGTCGATTGCATAATAATATAAAGTATTGGGTTGTCTTCATTAAACTGGGGCAACTTATATTATATTTCGCAAACTAAAACAATTAAGTGAATCAGTATAGGCAGATAAAGTAGATGTTTTCGCATAGTGCTCTGAAAGTAACTGTTTATGTAAATTGATTGCACATGTTCCAGTCTATACTATAGTTAGATATAGGTAAACCTATTTGTTAACTTTAAACAATGTATGTTACTTAATGTTCTAATCAGATTTACTAATATTATCTGTAGCAAAACGCAATAAAAATGAATTAGGGAGCATTTTCGCAGAATCGGAGCAATGACGAGACGTGCAGGCATGGACCAATCAGATTATTTGAATTTCACAGTCTCGCAGCAGAATTGTATAAATTTGTTTGATGGAAGAGATAGCAACAAAACTCAGTGAGCTTTAGTTTGAGTCATAAGAAAACATGATAAATTATGCTTAGATATTCATAAACTTATTTAAATTCATTACAATTTAGTTGCATAGGTAGGTACAATGAACGTGATAAGTGTATAATACCAATCTTAATATTTTTTAAATTCACTTCTCCTTTTCGTTCTGCAATATTTTGGTTTCAACAGCCTGTTTTTTTCTAAATTGGGGCCACCCAATTTAGTACACCAAATAGCCATATTTGGTGTACTAAATGATAATGAATACATTATTTTAATTATCTATCTTTTAGACGATAATGGTTCCATAGAAATTCGATATAGTGACGTTAAAACAGCTAGATACTTGAAATTTAAAGTACCTAAACAAGTACAAATAATTTAAAATGGCTCGACTATCAATGAGCTTGGCCAATTTAGCATCACGATTTAGTAGACTACAATAAGGTTAAGTTGACTCGATTTTTTATAATAATTTAATCAACAATTTAAATTATCTAAAACCTATTATCGAAAGAATTTTATGAAGCCGAGCAAAAATAAGTAAAATTGACGCCATTCAAATCTCCTGGAAGGGGTAATTGTTAAATGACAGTAAAATGCATATGTCACGTGACGTCACGGCTCTCAGAATCGCCATTAACCATGGCTTTGTGTGAGGGAGATAGCGATATGTTCAAAATACGCAACCATTTTTGCTCATGCCTTTGAGTATTTGCTCATACTAATATTTAATATAAATATTGTGAACTCATTTATCAATCAATTTTATATAACTCGTCACCCATAAAAATGAGGTGGACTAACTATAAACAGTTACCTAAAAGCTACAGTTAAAAATATGGTGACTTTTGTATTGAATTTTTTTTAATAACCTCTTCTTATCAACTTATGTGCATACAAGCATAATTAAAAAAAAACTGAGCCTTTGTCAAATTAGTCTTGCTATGTCCTACTTATTTAGTTTTGATGACCTTGTATTATTCACTCGAGTCTAGAAGGATATAAAAAAAAGTAGGGAGTATAATACAAGCTTTTATTTCCATAGCATTAAAGTTAAAAATAGCATGGAAGAACGGCGAGTGTTGCTAGTGTTGACGCGCCGCCGGCGAGCTTATGAGTCATGACTGGATATTTAAAACATTCATTATATGTTTGAATCCTCCCATTGATGCTATGTGATACTTTTTTTCTAGTAGTGTCCCGAACTGAAAAAAGAGACACCAAAATTCTTTGAAGTTGTTTGATCCCTAAAAATAAATTTTCCTATTCCTATATTTAAGGTACTTTTATTCACCTGGGCCCATTTCAACTTTCTACTCTGTATAATCTAATCCATACTAATATTTTAAATGTGAAAGTTAGTCTGTCTGCAAGATTTTCACCGTTAACCCGATGAATAGTTTGAGCCTCTTAATTATTTTTTTAAATTTACCTTTAAGGGGATCAAAGTTTGTACGGTTTACGGGTTTATATCTTAAATAGATTTTGTTGTTTGGCTTAAGGATGATTTGAAACTCGATGCCATATATAAGGTAGGTATTTTATTTATATCAACCCTTATGGGAATCATTTAACGCATCAATATTATTAATCGCATTAAGGATTTTGATGAAATTTCGCCAGAGGACTGCTTGTACACCGAATAAATACATAGGATACCTACTGTGAAATGGGGCTATTTATGACAAAGGGGTTAGGTTAGGTTGGAGAAAAACTATATTTTACTTTAGTGGATCATCGGCCTGTAGCAGTCCACTGCTGGACATAGGCCTCCCCTAAAACGCGCCATTTAACCCTGTCTTCAGCTTGTCTCATCCAGCTTCTGCCAGCGACCTTTCGCAAATCGTCACTCCACCTAGCTGGAGGGCGTCCTACACTCCGCTTGCCGAGTCGCGTTCTCCACTCGAGAACTCGTTTACCCCAGCGGTTATCGGTCCTTCGACAGATATGGCCAGCCCATGGATTCATCCGTGTAATATTCCCAATGAAGTTTTGTTCCAATATACATGTATTCCAATAGCCGATATTTTTTTATCATGGCATGGCAAAGTGAACACACTGCACCTGATGGTAAGCGCAGTGCTGTCCAGTTAGAGTACCTATCAAGTAGCGAGAGTCAATCTATCCCTCACTACTCAACATAATCGTGCCGGCCTGCTGTGTAGCTCCTTCACACTACGCCATGGTGCAAGAAGGTGAAAAAGCGAGGTTCTAGTGTCAGAGTACTCAAAAGGCCGCAACACGGCCAAACATCGCACCCCAACTCTAGACCCCCTACAAAAACCGGATGTACACTAGCTGACCCCGGAACGAGACACACTTGCGTGTGCTACTACGGCGGGTTTTATACCCTGTATATGGTGGTCGCTATTCGGGCGGATATGAATATCCTACCACCAGCAAAAAAAATATGATTTTTAGATAGGTCATTTTATTTAATTTACTCGATAGCAAAAATATAGGAATATTATTAATGCAAATGCTCTGAAGAATTGTTTGATCCCATCCCATCCTCTCCCGTCCATACCAGAACCACGCTTACTGGCTTGCAGAGCCACAGCTTCGTGGTGTCTACTACCCCGGCCCGAACCAAGAGGTTCGCAAATTCGTATTTTTGCCGCACCATCAAGCTGTGGAACAGTTTGCCAGGTACCGTGTTCCCTCCCTCCTGTTATCCTGGGTCCTTTAGGCGTAATGTGAAGAAGCTAAACAGCAGGCCGGCATGATTGTGTTGAGTAGCGGGGGATAGACTGACTCTTGCTACTTGATACTCAGGTGCAGTGTGGTCACTTTGCCGCGCCAGAATAAAAAAAAATGTGTTTAATATATATTATCTATATTGCTAATATAACAATATTATTTTGTCGAATTGATACAAGTGGTCGCCGTTTCTTTTTATTTAATTGTTTTATTGGAATTAATCGCTGAAATTTCTCGGAGAATGGATCGACTCAGACATGTTTTTCGCCGAACCAAGGCTGTTATATAGACGGCGCTAGGGACAAAAACTAGTATATAATAAAATAATATACAAGTTGTGAGTGTTCATTTCCAAAACCACAGAACCAATTTAAATGTTATTTTTAGTGATATATCAAGATAAGCTTGGGCTAATATATGGAGTAATTTTTATTCCTGTCGCGGTTTCGATTCTAGCGTGGGGAAAATATATTAATAAAGAAAAATGTTAGCTGAACTCATTTACTATGAAGGTTCCAGTTACGACGGGTACCGATAAACCTAAATACAAAAGCGGAGTTGTATAATATCGTACCAAATATTTTTTTTCATTATACGTACACATATCATTTTATTTATATAATTTTAATACAATTTATGATAATCTACATTTATTCATCACCTGATTATATGTTTATCATCTAAACTACCCATGGTCCATATCAAACCCATTTAAATATATATATGTATATATATTTGACTGGTATTACCTTGAATAATATTAATCCATTATATAAAAATAAAAAATAATTAATAATAAATAAATAATAATAATGTTAAAATTCCTTATGAATAATTAATTGCTAGTGTATTGATGATGCTATGTATATTATGTATACATAAGCTGATATGCTTTTCTTAAAATTTCTTTACTTTTTTTAATGTTCTGACTTGTCATAAAAGCTATGTAATTGCCTACTTGATCAATAAACGATTTCATTTCATTTCATTTCAAACCTTAATTCTTATGTCAGCCTATACTTAGTAGGAACAAATTATAATTCATCATAAAATCTTAAAACATGCTAACACTATTATTAATAAAATAACAAAACCGTTGTAAATGCTAAGAGTATTGAAGAAAATTAATTTCCCGAGGGTATTTACCAAGTAAGTAATTATGTAGCAGCTTATCAAGTAGATAGCGACCTAAATGTATTTTTTAGTTTTATATTCGTGATCGACGTTGATTACAAGAACCTCAGGCCAACGTTCAGACCTAAATTACGAGAAAACTATATAACATTTCATGTTGACTGCCTTATTCAATTCAAATGTCTTTTCTTAGGTACACGTATTGTAATATATTTTTTACTAGATGTTCCTTGCGGCTCCGCCCGCGTGGAGGTTATTTTTGTAAGAAAAGGTATACAATCAATCAATCAATATTATGCATGTATCATACATATAAACCTTCCTCTTAAATCACTCTATCTATTAAAAAAGAGCGCTTCAAAATCCGTTGCGTAGTTTTGAAGATATAAGGACGAACAGACAGCGCCAGCGACTTTGTTTTATACTATGTAGTGAAGTTATGTTTGGTTGCTATTTGCCAGGGCAATCGTGACTTTCTAGTTTTTAAAATGATCAGAGTGTTATTTAGTTTCATTAAAATGTGTATGGTTCACTACTTGGTATTGCTAAATTACTTACATTGTGTTATTTCTAAAATTAGTGGACACAACACCCTTTTCAAGAGTCACGTAGATTTTTTTTATTTGAACCTTTTATTAACTACACGATTATAGTGTTACAATATTGTGTATATGATAAGTAAAAGTTTTTTAATTCATAAAAAGTACACCGACTTCAATAAAAAACAAATTATGCGTCACTATAAAATTTGTTTTTCTTTGATTTTTCTGAGATCCCATCATCAGATCCTGATTTGGTGTAAATGGGAAGTAAACCCTTTTAAACAAAAAAAGAATTTCTCGAATCGGTCCAGGCGTCATCGAGTAATCGGGTAACATACATAAAAAAAAAATCCGACGAATTGTTAACCTCCTCCTTTTTTGAAGTCGGTTAAAAAGAAAAGAAACAATAACAAACAGTAAAGCAAGCTAGTAAAAAATCTACTTATTAAACAGAATTAAGGATTTTGACAATATTAATTCCGTTTTAGTAGAATGTCTGTACAGATTTTCTAAACCTACACTTAATATTACTTGGATATTAATCTGTATATATAAAAGAAGAAACTGACTGACTGACTGACTGATCGATCAACGCACAGCCTAAACGGCTTGGGTTAGAGAGTTGAAATTTTTACAGTAGGTACCTTTTATCACGTAGGCATCCTAATAATCCTACTAAGGAAGGGTTTTTGGAAATACCACCCCTAAGGGGGTAAAATAAGGGATGAAAGTTTGTATGAAAATCCGTCATTTTTAAGTTAAACGCATGAATATTGGTATTTTGTATTGTATACTTTTTCTCCCAAACATGACCTCCACGCGGGCGGAGCCGCGGGCAACAGCTAGTATGAAATATTCTACAAACGTTTAAAAATATTTTCAAAATATAACAAGTTTTGTAGGGCTTATTAGTATATTTGTATCTCAAATTGCTTTAGTAGGTTAGTAGCGTACAGCGTTACTCACAATAGCAATTTGCTATTAGCATCAAATGGCTTTCTCTTGAAAATGATAGTAGTATTCTTTTGTTTGACAATATAGCAAATAACAGGAAATGTAGAGCATAATAAGCCTTTGGGTTAATGGTCCTTTATATTATTGTAAATTATTGGTGTTCACATATAGTAGTATCCGTGACGCAAAGGTAAGTATTATTTGGTAATTACTATTTACGTTCGACGACTCTCTAATAGGCATTGGGCCAAGTAAATTAAGTTTCATATATTTTTTCATTATCATAGGATTTTAAGATGTTATTAAAGTAACTATATAAATCCAGTTTCGTTTCTGAGTCATGAAGGTAAGAGATAGCTCTTAAGAGAAGTCAATACAAAAAACCAAAACCACTGACACAAAATCTATACTAATATTATAAAGAGGAAAGATTTGTATGTAAGTATGTTTGTAACGAATTGGCTCAAAAAGTACTGGACTGATTTAAAAAATTCTTTCACCATTTGAATGCTACATTATCACTGATTAATATAGTCTTTTTTAATGGCAAGATTATGATGATTTTATACCTTTTCTTTCAACAATAACTACCACGCGGGCGGAGCCACGCGCAATATCTAGTTATATATAATAATAAAAAAAATAACAATAATCCTTTATTGCTGCTAATATACAAAACCTTAGTATAAACCAAATTAGTATATGTATAATTTACTATAGCTAGTTTTTATATCTATAAAAAAATTGTATCGGTAAACGGTTATCTATCTATTACAGTTTGCCTTTTGACAAAGTCCTCCTCTAAATATTTCCTTAATCCTTAATATTATGTTCTATCTTTTGCTATTAGAGTCCATCCGTTACATTCTTGATTGTTCTCCCATCTTTTATTATTATTTATTTATTATTATTATGTCTGTCTCCCGCTGCTTCTTTTTTCAAAGTGAGAAAGTTGGTGTAACTCTTTTTTTTATCGTGGCACGGCAAAATGACCACACAGCACCTGATGGTAAGCGTTGTGCCGTACAATTAGAGTATCGAGTAGCGAGAAACAATCTATCCTCTGCTACTCAACACAATCATGCCAGCCTGCTTCTTCACACTACGCCATGGGCAAGAAGGTGAGGAAGCGGTCTGTCAGAGTACCCAGAAGCCTGCTAGAGATGAAAGGGACATTGGACTCAAAACAAATACTTGTAGATCACACAAACATTCGCCTTGGAGCGGAGATCAAACTCGCGACCTCTCATTTCACAGCCGGTTACTCACCTAATGCGCTATGGAGGCCGTCGCTGATAGGAAATAATATGTGGTCATTATATACCATTATTTCTTAATCGTAACAGAGTTAGGCCGTCGTTCATTTTGTATACCGAAACTTAGCTGTGCTTTGCTCGACTTTGTACCTCTACTGCTGTATTTAAACGACATCAGATCCATAATTGACCAATTCGTAATAAGACACCATCTGCATTTCCGTGTAGAAACAAAGTCATCTGGATATTTGTCGGTTTAAGTGGGCGCAGGCGGTTTGCGGGCATGTCTCGGGTTGTTGCGGTAGATCATAGTGGTTTCGAGTAGGTCGGTCTATTTGTGGTGACAGAAGCGGCGTGGGTGCCGCGTGTACCGAGCTGGAGTGGCAATGACCTTGACACTAAGCGAGTGGCCTTGGGTAGCACGTGGCGGCTGACACCCGCTGTCTGTTGTCGGAACGCCGCCGCCGCCTTTCCCAGGGGAGCCTATTGTGGACATGCCCTATAACAGCTACATTCGATTTTCAATCTACGCATCGTGGCTACGTGGCTTTTAATCGAATATAATCTTGTATTTGAGTTCTCTTATCCAATTAGTCACCCAACTAACTGGTAACACGCATATGAATTTCTAGTCTTGAATATTATTTTAATGGAGAAACACGTGTGGCAATAAACGTTTAATCTTGCAAGCATAATTAGTGTAATCACTGCATATAATATGGCTTATATTGTCATTATAGATTGACTCCATAGTAGTAGCAATATTCACTAGATTTGTAAAGTTGTGTTCTTCTTTTAGGCTGGTGATAGTAATTTTCCATCTGACGTTATTAAATGTACTTTTTTACGATTTATCGCTGACATTGTAACGTGGTTTGGTTCCTACTCGTGCGCATTCGTTTTACTTGCGTATACCATAGGCCATCTGTGTGAACTCATATGGCATATGTCAAAACTATGAAAATGAATAACAACGGAAGCTGTCATTGCACGTTTTGTTCATTTATCAGTGAAAGACGCAGATAAAAGCGCAAGTGCAGGGCACAGCTTATGAGAGTTTTTAACTGGTAGAGCTACGCTGTAGATGGTTTTGTCAGACAGCATAAATGTGCACGCTTGACTAGTTTATACTACAATATTTTATTATTGCTGTATCATAGAAAATCGACGTGAAGTACATATTGCTGTTACTTTGCTTACGATAAGTGATACTTCCGGAGGGTAAAATCTTCCTACCCTTCCTTATTACTTGTTTTTCCATAAGGCTGGTAACCCATGATTATTCTAGTATTATAGATTTCCATGAGGGGTGGAGATCACGTCCATTCAGGTGACTGACTCGTTTGTTTGCTAGCCTATGGTAAAATAAGAGTCAAATAAAATAAATTAAATATTTTTTTAATCAGAATAAAAAGTTTTATGGTGATGCAGATTTGTTGTCGGTTGAGTAGTAGGTATATTTAAATATTATGCTAAAGAGTATAAGGGAGTATCCAGTATAAGATAATGTGTGAACGGGTGCGATTCAGAGCGTCGGCGACGTGCGGCAGCGTGTCGAGTGCGGTCGCCGCGGGGCGGCGCGGTGGCGGCGGCGGCGGCGAGCGTTCAGTAGCCCCCGCCTGGCCGATACGTTTACGAGCCGACACTAACTTTAAGTGACCCCGCCCGCACTCGTGCGCCACACAACCTTGTTTATATCCCATCTCAATGAAAATAAAAGCGAGTTGTTTCCGCAATGGGAAAATACATTCTTCCACAGTTGGTGGTAGTCTTGCGGCCGGCTGCCCGCCTAACTTGCATGTCTAGTGGCTCGCCAACTCGCCTTTATTCTCACAAAAGGCGAAAGACTGTGTTTTGCTGTGCTGACATATGATATTTTTTTGACTTTATGATTTGGGTGTTGAATCTAGATGTTGGTATAATACAATTCACGTAATACTTTAAAATATGCACCTACTATAGAATAATCTAACACCTTAATAACCTAGATAAATCGCATCCTTTCGTTACAATAAAGAATTCGAATGGGCGCTACCAAACGAGAAGTAAACCAGTAATGCGAATGTTAACCAGGTGGCAGCTATTAAAGAGCGCGTAAGACGCGATACGAAGTGTGAAACAGCGTGCGGCGCGCTCAAGCGATGCGTCGCGTCGGTATGCGGCACGAGCATGAATGAAGGCGCCAACTCGCTTTTTATCTATACATTGTCGTAAGCGACAGTTTATTTACAGACACTTGTAATTTACTTATTCGTATATGTCAATCATGTTTATTGATCAGTTCTGCTTATAAACAAGCGGTGTTAGGTAACGGTTTGTAAATTGCTGTGAATGGGATTTGGATGATTACGTTATTAACATACACGATAGCGTAATAGTTATATACGTATTTTTAACAAAGCGTCGGCCCCAGCGAGCAAAAGGTCACTACATGACAAGTGCCAGTAACTGCGCTGAAAAGGACATTGTGGAATTATGATTGTATGCCTACCTTAAGGAATGATGTGGAGAAAAGTGGTATTTTTAGAGCCTCCATCAATTCACAGACTATAAGAAATCAACAACAAAATCGTCACTTAACGTTGCTTTTCTATGTTGTGAGTAGTACCATTCAGTCAAACCAAGCCATTGATCCATACTACTTCATAAAATAGTGAATATTCTGTTGCAAGTCACATTGATTTGATATTTGTAAGGAAGGGCCATTCTATGATCACTTCTTAAAAAAGTATTGATTGTATTGTGATACTTCATTAACTCACTTCTATTTGCCCCAGGGTAGGGAAACCAGAGTGAATTATATTGAGTCTTCTTAAGCCGGTACATAAATGAGTCAAGTCAAAGATTCAAGAAGACATGCCCGCAGACATGGTGAAAAACTCGCCGTTGTTGGTAATATTTGGTCAGTATTATTATAGTTAGACAGCCTCCGTGGTGCAGTTGGCGAGTAGCCGGCTGTGAAACGAGAGGCCGTGGGTTCGATTCCCATACCGGGACAAATGTTTGTGTGACAGACAGATATTTTTATCAGGGTCTGGGTGTTGTGAGACCTAAAGTCTCTCTTAGTCCCTGATACCTACAACACAAGACTGGTTTCTTAGTGTGGGGTCGGGACTCTGTGTGTGACTGTTGGGTGTTATTTATTTATTTGGGTGTTATAGTTACCGTAGAGTGACGCAACATAAGATCGACATAATTGTTTTGACTGCTGTTTATCTACAATCAGGTATAATGTAGCCCGGAAACGGGACGTACATACATACATATACATATACACTCACGCCTGTAATCCCCGAAGGGGTAGACAGAGGTGTAACCAGTACACCCACTTTTTGCCGAATTTCGGTCCCATAATGTGATAGGGGGCGAGCCTATCGCCATACCGGCACAGGTTCCAGACTCCGGGCTAATACTGAGAATTTCTAGATAGAAAAACCCAATATCACTTTACCCGACCCGGGTAACGCATGTCGTAACGCATGCGCAATTACAACTGCGCCACCGAGGCAAAACTTAAGATTAGAGGTATTCAGGAACTATTGTTGGATACCGTAACTGATATTTACCACGGTAGGTTCAATTTCCATCTTTTAACACCCGAACAACTACGAAACCAATTAAGTATTATTTCTTCTCAAAGGACAATGGGTCAAGTGTCCCCACCCGTCAACAGGTTTGAAATTGGTCTCAATCGATTAATCTTAGCAAGGTGATGATTTTTTGGTATGACGACAACAATGAAAAGTATTGAGTTTTTTTTTTATTCACATTTTTGTTTTATATAGAAAATTTTATTTTTGCTGATTTTACTATATTACGCCGTGCTATAACATAGTATATAGGTGGTAGGGCTACATTATAATCATTTTTTTTCTACAGCTTGAATGGCCTACCTGAACTGGTATGTTACCGCTGTCTTACATAAAACCGACAAGGTTGCAGTTTTGCGGTAGCGACTCGCGTTCTCAACGAGACTACGGGGGTCCTAACGAATGCTTCGTCAACTTTTTTTTTTATGCTGGCGCGGAAAAGTGACCACACTTCACCTCCAGAAAGAGTAGCAAGAGACAGTCTATCATCCATCGCTACTCAACATAATCATGCCAGCCTGCTGTTTAGCTTCTTCACACTACGCCTAAAGAACCCAGGATCATAGGAAAGAGGGAACACGGTAGCTGGCAAACTGTTCCACAGCTTGATGGTGCGGCAAAACTACGAGTTTGCGAACCTCTTGGTTCGGGCCGGGGTAGTAGATACCACGAAGCTGTGGCTCCGCACGGATCAATTATGTTCGTTGATCAATTACGTTCCGAAAATAAAAAATCTTTTCTTTCTTTCAGTCCAGTACGCGTGGTTCTGTTATGGAAGGGAGAGGATGGAATAAGATCAAACAATTCTTCAGAACCTCGCCGTCGCCTCGCTAAGCGAGGAAATATCCCTACGCAGCTGTAGCGGCGCCAGACTGTTACGTCTGCATCATTCAAAATGCGGATGGCCCGACGCTGCAACCCACCCAAGGCATCAAGAAGGTATTTTGCGGAACCGTCCCAGAGGTGCGAGCAGTATTCCATTCCCGGCCGCACCTGCGCTATATATAAGCGGTAAAGCTGACCGGGCGTGAAAAACCGCCGCACTCTGTTCAGGATTCCGACCCTGCGGGAGGTGGCGGATATTACGCCCTCGATGTGACTCCTTGGATTAAGATCGCAGCGGATATCCATACCTAGGACACTAAGGTCATTCCGCATTGCGAGTGGAACACCCTGAAGAACGGGGATGGGAGAAAACGGGGATTTCTTGCACGAAAACGCGACCATGGAGTTACTGGCCATCCTCTCCATAGGATAACTGCATTCGGAACTGGCAGTAGTTTAATAAACTCTGAAGTTATTACAAGTTATTTAACTCTGTTAAATAACTTGTGTTATTTCTACTGAACTTTCACACGATTTCATTGTGATACTATATTATCTGAAGATCGGAGAGGGATGTATAAGCCCTCTCGACAGCCTCGACATGATAATTATCATTTGTATATTTTTCCCGAAGGTTTTAATGTATACCTAATACTTACATATTATATTTGTAGAATGTACAGTAAAGTCAACGTTTGATAATCGTATCGTCTCATTATATTTTCGGGTGATTACATTACTGTCTCTCGCTACTTGATACTCTATCTGGACGGCACTGCGCTTACCATCAGGTGCAGTGTGGTCACATTGCCGCGCCAAAAAAAAAACTTACTCCGGCTAAACCATAAGGGCTAAATCTAAATAATGCACTATGATTTTAAAATGATCTAGAAAAAGTTCACATTGACATGTACCTGTCTCCAAAGGTTGACAACAATCGTGCAAACCCGGGGGGTCGTTAGTAAATATTATAATAAAATAGTATTATGTTTTTAATTCGTCTGATATCATTATTTTAAAAATATATGCAAAAAATAAGAACAACCATAAATGAATAGTTTTTCATAACACAATCTTTATTTTAAATCTCTTTTGATATTTGTAAAAACAAAGTACTAAAAAGTATTCATGCCATCCATGCTATGAATGGCGGACGTGTTGCACCACGTATGTAGGGTGTTTCTGTAATTGCCTAGATTTTTAAACGTTTATGTCCAAACGGGACGTTTTTAACTAATGTAGTTCACGAGCTCCGATAATATTTTTGCCATTGCTATCATCTGTTGTGGAAAGATTTTAACTTCTGCAATTACACAGAGTACTAAACATATACGAGCAAACAAGACGTCTCCAACTATTACATTTTCCAAGATCCAGTTTATCTTTCCTTTCCCTACCATCATCAGATCAGCATCAGATTTTGTATTATAAATATGCCAAAGGTTCTAAGCTCAAATATCCAAACAGGCTGTTTTAGCTATTGGTAGTTCCTAAGATTTAGTTACTTGGCGACAGTTCCTGGTGAAATTGCCTATACCATATTTCTTTATATATTTATTAAAAGTATGTCAAAGTAGTAAAAAAATGCAATAAAATAGCAGTGTTTACTAAGAACATTTTAATTTATGTTTTTTTATTTTGTCCATGTCCATTGATTTATTAAATTTAAATGATGTGGTAAGAGTTGTTATAGTACACTTAATAATAATGTATATGTATGGTGTATGTTGGTGGGTGGGGACAGGGCTCATACAAATTCGCCCATTGTCCTTTCCAAGGACTTATCACTACCCATTAAAAATATTCAAATGGAGTATTTATAATTTCTTAAAAGTGAAAACCAGAATGCTTCGTGAATATTTACTATTTGAAATTACAATTACACTGACAAGCAGAGATTCCTATGAGATATATCATATTATTCCAATTCCTGAAAGGACTTCTAGAGAAGAATAAATAATTAAGTGAACTCAATATATCAATTTAAAGCAGTTCAACGCGTTTCATTGTACAAAAAGGTGTACGGACTCCTAAGCACAACAGGGTACGTTGCAGACCTTGGTGATTTGTACGCTGACCATACACACTGTGGCTGAAGCTGAGATTTCGGGTGCAGCTTGGGATGAAGCGGTTTTATGATTTTCATTTATTTAATTTTCTTATAATGAAAGTTCAAATTGTTTAAAACCCTCCTTAGGACGGTCTAACATTTATTTTAGTGTAAGATACACGTGTGTATACTAGTAGTATTCAATATAATTTGCGTTAAAATACTTTTTTTTATCCTAGCACGGCAAAGTGACCACACTGCACCTAATGGTAAACACAGTACCATCCAAATAGAGTATCAAGTGCCGAGAGACAATTGATCCCCTGGTACTCAAAATAACCATGCCGGCCTGTTTCTTCACACTACGCCATAGGCAAGAAGGTGAAGAAGCGGTCGAGGGTCTAATGTCCAGAGTAGGTACTCAGAAGGCCGCAAAACGGCCAAACATCGTACCCCAACTCTAGACCGCCGACAAACACCGATGTACACTGGCTGATCCAATTGTTCATCCAATGTGTACCTGCAGCCTTGCGCAGATCGTCACTCTATCTAGCAGGAGGGCGTCCCACACTCCGTTTACCTGTACGCGGTCTCCACTCAAGAACCTTACTACCCCAGCGGTCATCGGTTCTACGACAAATGTGACCGGCCCATTGCCACTTCAGCTTGCTTAGTCTTTGGGCTATGTCGACGACTTTGGTTTTCGCGCGAATAGCCTCATTCCTTATTCGGTCTCTCAGCGAAATGGAGGGATCTCTCATGGGAGCAATATCTACGGAATTTTCTCTTAGTATATATTATGTGCCTAGAGTGCGTCGTTTTAATTGCGTGTGCTGTATTACTGCTGTGCTGAGGACTCAATTCCCGAGTAGAGTAAGTGTTATTGGGTTTTTCTATCACGAAATACGGGTCATATAAAAAAGCGATATGCTTAGTATCAACCCGGAGTCTGTAATTGTGCCCGGCTCGCACTTTATCACATCATGGGATGGTAATAAGATCGGCGAAATATGGGAGTATGCGCTTGTATCTGTATATTTATATTATGTTTTATAAATGGACGACGAACAATAAGATTTTAGGGAAGAGCATGGGCTCTTCCTAAAGTCTTATTATTCGTTGAAATGGTTCAAAAGGATTGAGAGGTTAACATTGGGTTCTCATATCTTTAATAAGCATAACACTAGAATGTTTTAACTGTTATAAAAATGAGAAAATTTGTCTAGTTTCCATGAATATCAATGTTAATTTAAAAAAATAAAATGAATATAATACGCTTTCACTTCAATTTTGATTATTTTGTTTTCCATTTGATAGAAGTTATAATGTTCTACAATACTGAATTAAGTAGTAAACGTCAATGTTTGTAATATCTTGACATTAAATTTGAGTAAATGATGAGGTCCATAAGATTCATCTCTTTATAAAAGTTTACTTTTTTAGGTGTGGTAGAAAATTTATCTCTGTTAAAACTACGAGCATTCGCTTAAATAAAATAAATAAATGATAGTTTAAAAAAAGTAAAAAATACGCTTTAATAACTAAAAAGTAGAAAGTAATTCGATTGATTGTATTGTAAAAAAGGATAGGATTATATTCAGGATATAGAAAAAGCACCTCACACTTATTTTCCAATCAATTCACGTTCCAACTTTCAAGTAAATCGGACGTCTGGAAGGTGGAGAAAATTATGTTGAAAGTTTCCGTTACAGACAAACATATATATATGGATACAGGTGAAGCTAATATAAAGCGTGTAAAAAGGAATGTTCATTATATTCCTGAAATCGCTATCGTATTTAGTCCGGGTTTCACGGTACCATTTTTGCTATTGATTGCTACTATCAAGCTAATTTTCCGTGAGAAGCTTCATTTTGATGTGACTCCCAACTTTTTCTCTTACAAACATTTTCGATTATGGTAGCTAACAGGGGCAGCAGGGATACAATTATGTTGATTTGATGATTCTCAAAAATGTATTTGATTTGTTTATGATAATTATATTATCAATAGCAAAAATAGTGCCGTGGATCCCGGACTAACTGTATTACAAAATAAAGTATATAACCATTTGAAGGAGTTCGAATACATCAACTTAACACAATTTGGAACTAAAACAGGTGTAGGTATAGTAAATAACTTTTGTATTCTCTCCTGTTTAACATTCATAAGCCTGATTATATGACTTTAATCCATCATAAGAAATGTATTATGGATAACTGTAAGTAACGTGAAAGTCATTAGAAAACGTTACATTCTAAAAGTTGGTTCTGCTTACATTTTTATAAATTCTAATCTGGATTAAAATATATAAATACTCAATTTTCTGTTACTCTAGAATGTAGAGGTAGTCAGTCAGCTTTAAAATAAATATTTGTAACTAAACAGTTCCGATCTCTATAAATAAATTAGTAATTTCCATTTAATTTCTAGGTTTACCTTTTTACCAATCATATACCATGATGAAGTAGACAAGGCTTACGATAGTGGTAGGTGCACCATTTACCTGTAAACAAAACCAACACTATGCAGAACTTTCAATTACAAATTACTGCATGACACTACACTACGCTCATAACCCTGAGACATAAGATGTAATGAAATGAAAAGGGTTATTTTATTTTAGAAATCTATCAGACATATCTAGACCTTACTTGGTTTTAGTACAGTGAGTAGAAAGTCAATCTATAGAAATATTCACAATCTTCTCTACGTAATTTCATTATTTGGATGTTCTCCATGTTATTTTAGCTACCCAAAGATATAATCTCGATAAGTTTTTGTAGCAAACAATAAATTTGCGAGCAAAAAAGAGTTCATAAGTTCGTTCAAACACGATGGTATTATAAATTATGTATTTGTAATGAAATGAAATTCGTTTATTGAATAGCTCTTTTGACAAGTAATAAAAATAAGTCTAAGAAACAATATCAACAGATGTTAATAGAAATACAATTATACAAATTATATAGTTATTACATACAAATCATTATCAATATACTGGGCATTACACACAACCTACCTAGCATACATTATATTATACTAGCCCTGTATTAAACAATGTCCCATTGCCGGACACATTCCACCACGCTGGCTAATACGGGTTGGCAGACTTCACATATCTTTCAAATTCTTATAAGATATCTCAGGTATGCAGGTTTTCTCGCGATTTTCATTCACCATAGAAGTAAGCGATAAATACACACGTAATTTTCTCGGGCTGGTTCGAACCTACGACTATCATCTTGGCAGTCCGTACCACATCCATCTAGGCTATCGTTGTACCTGTTATATTTATATATTATAAAAACAAAATTTTATGTAAGCAGTTATTAATACATTAGATGTGCTTGCGACTTTGTACATCAGGAGAAATTATTTTCGACATATAGAGCATCTTCGTATAACCGTTTTTGCAGTATGATTGGGGACGTGGGCAACGAACGTGAAGCTATCGCTAAAACGGGAGAGAGCCACGTAGAGCTGGCCGTGCGAAAAACAACTTACACTAAGGCCCACGTCCAGAACAAGCAGTTTGAAGTTCTGCATTGTTTATGGTCATGGCATAACATCAGTTCACCGGGAGTTTTAAAAATCAACTAATGAAGTACCTTCTTTTGACTATTCCATAATCTACTAAGCTGAGCAAGCTCGTATAACTTTAGATTAATATTTCTTTATTGACTGCGTTCAAGGTATCTATGAAAATGCGTATAGTATAGAAATTGTTTGAACAGACAAACAACCAGACAGATAATTTTCAATAAGGCTTAATATATTCTGTTACATTCCCTACAATACCGGAATTAGGTTTTAGTAATTATTTTTATGGTACAGACCTTAGTTATGTTATATACCTAGTCAGGTCATAAATTCTGTCACATGTTTAATATAAAATAATTGAAACACGTTTATTAATTATGTAACCATTTATATACCAAAATGAACTTAACAAAACATAGATTTTTATGTCACTAAAGTTTATTCAAAATGACCTCCGTGATTTTGAATACAGGCCTTCAATCTGCGCGGCCAGTTGTCTATCGCAGCACGAACGAGGTCCATGTCAATATCGGCGGCTGCCTTAATCAAGGATGTCTTGAGTGACTCCAAATTGGGATGAGGCTTTAAGCTCGATTTTTCCTCCAAGTGTTGCCATATCTTGTAAACCAACGGATTCAAATCTGGACTGGAGGACGGCCAGTCTTCGTGCCGGATGAAGTCGATTTCACGCGCCGCCAGCCAGTCTTGTGTGCTCTTCGCTCTATGAGCTGGCGCCGAATCTTGTTGGAATACCCAGTGCCTGTTATTGAACATGGTATGAGAAACAGGTTCCACAAGGTTCGTCAGGACTGTATTTTGATACACAACTGCATTCGTTTTTACACCTTTCTCACAAAAATGTACCTCTGTTAAGCCCCAATAAGAAACTCCCAACCATACCATGAGCGAGGATGGAAAATGACCTCGTTGGACACGCGGAATACGGTTGCTCGCTTCTTCACTACTGTGTGCGTACACCTTATCATTTTGTTTGTTGTAGCTCTCTTCTACGGTAAATTTTTTTTCATCTGAAAAAAGAAATTCCCGATATTTTTTTCCCGCGTACCGCTTCAACAAAGCGCGGCATCTCTTCAGTCTCAGGTCCATTAGACGAGCATTCAAACGATGTCCTGTTTTTCTTCGATATGCCCGAAGCCCTAAGTCTTCATTTAACACCCTTTTCACCGTGGTTCTGCTTAACCCCATCTGAAGGGCCAACAGTTTCTGCTTACGTTTGGGATTTCTTTGAATTCGCGCCTTCACAGCTTTTATCACTGCTGGAGTCCTAACAGACCGAGGGCGACCACTTCTTGACCTGTCATCTACACTAGAGTCTTCATTGTATCGTTTGATGGTACGATAAACGAATCTTTTGGTTATATTAAAATTTTTCAGTATGTAAAAAATTTGAATTGGAGCGTAACCGCAACGATGCAACGCAATTACTGCAACACGGTCTTCTTTAAGCGTCCACCCCATATTTAAAAATGAGTAAAATTCTAAAAAGTATACATTTTTATTTTCATGAACAATTTGAAATTCGAATTCAATAAACTTTTTTGTGGCCAGCATTCTAAAATAAAAGTTTTTACTGTGTGACAATACTTATGACCTGACTGTGTATAACATAAGACACGACGATTCTACAGTTTAATTATTGTAATATAGATTTTAATGTTTTCACTTATATTTATAAGTATCCGAAAATAACACAAATGTTTTATTTACTCAAAAATCGTTGCCCTATGACTCGTTATATTAATCTACTTTTATTTTTAACTTGTTATTTTTCTGAACAGCTTTCTTGCAGCCAAAGTCAGAAAATTGTGATCTTTGCAATGCAATTGAGTTTAATATCATTCCTCTCCACGCCGAGAGCTTTAAATTTAATTATATAGGGACATAACAGAGACGACGTTGAGCTAGAAGAGAGAGTCTACGTGGTGTACAAGTAGTAATGTTTTATTTAATAATATTGGCGGGGCTTTTAACTACAAATCATAAAAACCATTTTCACTCTGCTTAAGTATGTATTAAAATTCAATTTGTACTCGTTGTTGCGTACAACGTGTACTAAGCTGCATGAATAAAAGTGGAGCACTCTAAATGTGATAGAGATAATATAATAAAATAAAATTCCTATACGAATTCGTGAGAAAATTTAAATAAATGACTTTTCTGTTTGCACATAAAAAGAAATATATTGCGGCACAATGAATGTTGGGGGTGATGTGGGGGATGGGGACAGTCGCGAGGCGGACGAGAGACGGCACCCGGGGAGGGGGAGGGAGGCGCCGCGGCTAGGGGGTGACCCACTTTAACGGGACAAGTAATATTACTTTTTACTTTTAGGCAACTATTTCATGTTTTATCGTGATGATAATGTATTTGGTACCTATTGTATTAACTTTGCTAGATTAAAATTTATGTTTTACAACTTACAAGACCTACCGATAATAAGGTGGTAAGGATTTCATTGTAATGTAAAACCCTACCGTTAAAACACGTTTTATAAAATCTTCAGAATTCTTCGCAAAGGACTAACTAGCAATTTCATGTAAAATATATTGCAAACGCGATGCTTTAATTTGACAAAATTATTTGCAGTTAATTGAAAATCGCGCTTATTTAACTACCAACAAATTTTTAAGAACAAGTCGACTTAAAACCGCCAGCGCTATTACATTATGGTCGACATATATCGATCGATATAATAGTTCAACGATATCATATTTTACTTCATGTTACCAAATTGAGTAGTACTTTATATATCACAATAGGGTAGTTGACAGTAAGTGAAAACCTGATAGAATTTTGTTTTTTATAATAGATTTTAGTCTAAAAATATCAAAAATTAAACCAATTTGTTAATTTAATGGTGATTATTTAATATTTTCAAGAAATAAATATGCAATATAAAGCATTTTGTCACGTGACATAAAACACCCATCAGTCATGCATGACGTCACCGTTCAAAACATCTAATATACGTTGAGCCAAACGTCTAGTCTATTAGTTTTGCGGGTGGGCACGTCACACGAGAGGCCATGACAGTTGGTAGCGTTTTGTGGGAAAAATAAAGTTGATTTATAAAAATGCAAATTAAATCTTGATAACTTATGTTTTATGTTTATTGATGATAATACATTAATAATATAGACCATGAAGAATAAAATAAAACGGCTTCCCAAAAACAGTCAAAAACAGCTTATCCATGTAATTTAGGTGTATTATTATTATGTATACCTACATAATATTGTCATAGTACTTACCTTATCTTTTATGTTTATTCACAGCCTTGTTTACATTCAAGTGAATTGGTAGGGTTTTACACGAGTGTAAAAATAGATTGTGCTTTTATTCATTCCAGCATCTTCAATTATTTTGAAAGGATACCAAAGGTATAAAGGAAGTGGCTTTATCTATTACTACAGAGAAAGTTTGTTGTAATTTAGTTAGGCCTTATCGTTTCAACCATAGTCAATTTTAGTTATGATTAAAGTGTTTTTCATCAAATATAAGGTCATTGCGTTGTTTTAGCAATATCCAGACTTGTATATTCTTTTTTTAATAATAAATAGTCACAATAGAAGCGTGATTATAACTGGAATCATGCGGTGACAATTGACAGTATATTCAAACAAAACGACCTAGTTGTTTGTCAGTGTTGTTTCAACCGTTTTTTTCATTAACTAATGGCTGTTATTCAATTATTTTTTCATAAACTATTAATTATTACTGTCGATCTCGGACGCACTTATAATTTAAGCCTGCGCGGCGCAGTATGTGAGTTGACGGCTGTGAAACGAGAAGTCGCGAGCTGGATCCCCGCACCAAGACGGATGTGTCCTTGATCCACACAAATCTGTTTCGGGTCTGGGTGTTGTAAGGCAAAAAGTCTCTCTTAGTCATTGAGATAGACTCGTACCGTTACTGTGGGGTCAGGACTATGTGTGTGATTATTGGGTTGTGTTATTTATTATTTTTAATTAAACAACGACTTAGTTAGTAGTGCTGATGGTAGGATATTTATATCCACCAAGATAGCGACCACCGTATCACAGGGTATAAAACCCGCCATAGTACGACGCAAGTATATCGCGTTCCGGGGTCAGCCAATGTGCATCAGGTTTTTTTTGGGGTCTAAAGTTAGGGTACGATGTTTGGCCGTGTTGCGACCTTCTGAGTATCTTCTCTGACACTCAACCTTCGACCGCTTCTTCACTTCCTTGCCTCATGGCGTAGTGTGAACAAGCCATACAGCAAACCGGCATGATTGTGTTGAGTAGCGGGGGATAGATTGTTTCTCGCTACTTGATACTCTAACTGAATGGTACTGCCATTACTACCACTACCATCAGATGCAGTGTGGTCACGTTGCCGTGCCAGGATAAAGAAAAATAAATAAAGGATGTGTTGAGACTTGAAATTTTGACAGAAGGTACCTTTTATGACGTAGACTAAGGAAGGGTTTTTGGAAATATCACCCCTAAGGGGATGAAAGTTTGCATAAAAATCCGTCATTTTTGAAGTTAAACACATGAAAATTGGTATTTTGTATTGTATACTTTTTCTCCCAAACATGACCACCACGCGGGCGGTGCCGCGAGCAACAGCTAGTATGTTGTTAGGGAATCACTTTATACTTCGTTTAAGTATGTACTTAGATGAGATCAGTAGCAACCATTGAAGCTCATATTTCTTTAATTGAATGTTAAATATGTATAGTATTCATTATTAAAATATAACATGGTATAGTTATATTCCCATTATTTTATTACAGTGGAGTTACTGAAATTGTAAAAAAATACTTTGAGATTGAAATAATCATAAGAAATATGCAGACCAAATAGATAAAATAACAAATAAAAACTTGGCCGTTCCACCCGTGCAATACCTCGAGATTGTAAATTTTTTGTATTAGTGAAGAGCGCTCAAATCGTCAAGACCATTTAGCGTACGGTTAAAACCTTACGTTATTTTTAACCGACTTCAAAAAAGGAGAAAGTTAACAATTCGTCGGAATCTTTTTTTTTTATGTATGTTACCCGATTACTCGAAGACGCCTGGACCGATTCGAGAAATTCTTTTTTTGTTTAAAAGGGTATATTTCCCATGTGGTCCCATTGGCACCAAGTCAGGATCTGATGATGGGATCACAGAAAAATCTAGGGAAACCCTCAAATTTTATTGTGACGCATAATTTGTTTTTTATTGAAGTCGGTGTACTTTTTATGAATAAAAAAACTTTTTTAACTATCTTAATATAGATCATTTTTCTGCACGTGTGTGTCGCCTAACACCTCCTAAATGGCTGGGCCGGTTTGGATGAAATGTTGTGTGTATATTTCAATGTGTTCCTGATTGGTTAGAAAACGATTGAACCCGGTAGGTGGCGTTGCTTTTCCGGGCAGGACGACGTCTTGAAAATTTATTCAATTCCTTTCGTTTCTCCTTTTCTTCGTCCAAAAGACGTCCCATGGAAGACAATGGCAGATTAAATATTAAAGATTTTTAAGTTAGGCTTTACATAACTCTATGCAAAAAACTACCGAAGTGGAGGTTTCGTGCGCCCGACATGCAGAGTGTCGAAAGTGTCTTTTAAGTTTAAGCAACATTAACTTTTTAGGGTGTCACAGCATGTAGGGGACGGCACATGTTGATAATATAGACAATTTGAGTTTAAAGATAAATTGCTTAAAAAAACAAGTATCACCTGTAAATATTATATTTTCTGTGGATTTTTATTTATCGAGACTAAAGGCTGAAGGTTATAAACTAAAAGTATGAAAGATTTATTTTATACTAGATGTTCACCGTGGCTCCGCCCGCGTGGAGGTTATTTTTGGAAGAGCTATTACACCTGTCTATATTTTGCTATCCCACAGGAAGCGTGTATTTTTCCGGTACAAAAAGTAGCCTATGTCATTTTCTGATCCCTAAACAGCCACTATGCAAAAAATCATGTGGATCCCTTGCTCTGTGAAAACTAAACTATCCCAAGAGAACTGTACATTTTCCGGGATAAAAAGTAGCATGTGTGCTATTCCAGACTATAATCTGCCTATGTGCCAAATTACAACTAGATCCGTCCAGCCGTTGTAACGTGATTGAGTAACAAACATCCATCCATCCATCCAAACATTGGCATTTTTTATTATATAGTAGGATATATATATAGTAGGAGGAGGATTAGTCTTAGTTCACGCTTTATTGACTATATACCTACTAAAATTATATATACACAAACAACTAAGTAGAACGGTTTATATAAACATTGTTTCCGCTGGATCCAAAGATTTGTTGTACTACACGATTGCACACACATAAAAATGAAAATCGAATAAGTGCATTGACGTTTTGGGCAATGGCCAGGATTATTTTTCTTCTAATTCTTTACTAATTTTCCCATTGCTTGCATTGTTGGCATCACGCCGAGTCCTTTATATAATGCTCTGTATTATTTCAATAAAATAAATGAGACTTTGTTTCTTTATTACGCTCTTAAGAATAATGTTATTATATAAATAAATTATTTTAAAATACTAGATTCGTTTTGTATAGAAAATTAATTCTGAATAACGGCACAACAGCATTAATGTACATAATTAATAGCTAAATTAGTTTAAGTTTTTTAATCAATATATTTTAGAGTTATTTGAATATTTTACTGGATTATTATTTTTTTTAAATCGAATTAGTACATATTAGTTTCACATGTTAGTAAATGGTATCTAGAGATGACATTAAAACCATCCACAATCAAATAGATGTACCAGACCTACATAATCAGCTTTTTGGCATTTTTGTGCCTGATAATTACTGCAGAACTCGTAACCATTCATTATTCTCAGTACCGCACGGTAGAACTGTTGCTAGAGCAATGTCTCCGCTGCCTCGCACCCTCAAGATGCTTAACAGATTCCTGGACTCAAAACCAGAGTGTGACATATTTGCGAGTGACAGACGTATATTTTTGCTAGAATGCCTGAGGTTTTGTGAGTACGATGTATGAATGTTACGTTTAATTATTAAATACTGTGTACCTTAATGTTATTAATCAATATAATCAAATTAATTAAACTTCAATAAATATAATGTAATATCTGTGAATAGTGTAAGTGGTGTTTGTACCGTTCTATTCAATAAATAAATAACATTAAAATGTATACTTGTTAGAACTATAAGACTTTTTTTATTCTGATCGGCAAAGTGACTACACTGCACCTGATGGGAAGCGCAGTGCCGTAGAATAAGAGAAGCGAGTAGAGAGATCTATCCCTCACCACTCAACACAATCATGCCGACTGGTTTTTCAGTATCGCTATTTTGAGTGAATGGTTTGTATGGCCTACGCCTAAGCATACGCTTAGTTATATGGACGTCGTTTCTAGAACAGATTTAAATAACAGTTTATATAATTTTGTCTATAAATTGGTATCAATTCTTGAAATACTCTAAATAAATTATAGTTTTGTATTATTGCTTAAAAATACGTCTAAATATATCAAGTTTCGCCAACAATCAGAAACCTGTTTGTTATAATTAAATCCAAACTCGGTGAGACATATTATTTGCACAAAAAAGTGACACCATTCTTTTATGTCTATGAGTATTCACTTGTTTATATGTTCAGTAAAACATGAGGGAGACAAAGTTTTTCATTGGCTGTACCGGAAAATATTAATGAAAACTAAACTCGTATACTTGAGCAATTTCAGGAATGAAACGAAGACGAGTGCTCGTTTATAAGCGTGATTTAACAACTCCAGCATATTGATTTTTACGTCGCCGTGGGCCCACCCCCTCCCCGCGGGAAGAGTTGTGCACGGGGGTAATGCTAAAATGCTTGTTCCCCTATTTGAGAGTACATGCTGGAGGGACGTTCAATTGCGACACCCACGATGCGAAGATTTTCTTATTCATTTATTATCACTTTTTTACTTATCGTGAATACTTTACGTAAGATTTACGGCCGGATGCTTCTTCATTGGAACGCGAATGTGACACACTTTCTATCGTACTCTGTTATCTGTAACGCATTATGTTCGAACTTCAAACAACTAGTTTAGTCATGACTTTTGTGTTATATTTATTGTTAGTATATCTTCAAGATAAACATAGTGTACTATCATATTGTTCACGGGCCAATAGTTTCAAACGGTTTTATAAAAGCGCATTGTTAAATATTTTCGCAATGTTGTATTCGGGTAAATTAGTGGTAAAATTGAGAAAGTGTAGTGTCGTTTTGCCATTACTTATTTATTTGTGCCAATTATGAAGGACTTACAATTTAACAAAAGAAAGTAGCATTCGAGAACTATAGATCACTATGAAAAACTTTCCCGTTATATTATATTTGCATATACTTGATAAAATATAATAAAATCTAAGTACTTATGTTTATTTTTATTTGGATTGATATAAATAATATGACAGTTATAGTTGGAGGCCTTAGTTGTATGTCCCCGCGAGTTTGTTCAGCCCCACCCGCGCACTTTTCAGTGGGCCGCCCCGCGCCGCCCCGCGCGGCAC
This sequence comes from Laothoe populi, assembly GCA_905220505.1. NCBI lineage: Eukaryota > Metazoa > Arthropoda > Insecta > Lepidoptera > Sphingidae > Laothoe > Laothoe populi. Next base: position 11,983,006 of record HG992152.1, read on the forward strand.
CCTTCGCTGCACCCCATGTGTTATTCTCCACTCCGTCCCGCGCCGGGACGTTCCTTCATTTTACTCCAATTTACAACCAAAAAAATTCAAACAAACATTGCCGAAATTAAATTTTATATTAGACTCGAGATTGAATTTGTCATATTATCAATTTTTAGATATATTACTAGATGTTTGTATGAGATTGGTATACGCGCATGTCAACAGGGATCTTGTATATTGATTAAAACGATAAAGCGACCCTGTAACAACACCAATATAAAAACTACGTGATAACAACAAAATCAACTTCAAATTACAATTTAAAAGGAAATAGATTGTAAGCTGAAAATATCTAGAATTAAATTAGTTTAGTACGTATAAAATTGAAGGGGCGCCACCCCAACCCTACGGAGTTTGAAAAGGAAAGCTTTTAAGAGCTTTTTGTTTTGTAATTAATTATGTTTTTATTTACATTCTTTAACAGTGTTGTGATTTTAGTACTGATTTATTAAAACAACTATTGTAATTCTCTTTTAAAAATATGTTTCTTACTATATATACATATCTGTAGAAATATGTATCATATTTAGTTAGACTTGATGGGTGAAAAAAGTCCTGTAGAGCTATATAGCATCTTGTATGAAACCAGGTTTTTGATGAGCACTTTGGGGTAAATATTCGCAATACAAGATCTCTCTTTTATTTGACAATTAAATAGTCCCAAACAGAGTTTCAAGGTAAATTCATGGTTTTAAATAAATGGTATCAAGGAATGGTATGGAGGCGAAGCTACATAATTCCTAATTTTCGTACTTCGTTGTTCCATTAAGAAGTTGTATAAACCTCGTAAAGCACATATAATAATTATCCGTGTTAGTGTTATTAGATACATGTTATGGTATATTTAATATTATAAATAAAATACATACATACATATACACTCGCGCCTGTAATCCCCTAAGGGGTAGGCAGAGTTGTAACCAGTACACCCACTTTTCGCTAAATTTCGGTCCCATAATGTGATAGGGGGCGAGCCTATTGCCATACGGGGCACAGATTTCAGACTCCAGGCTGATACTAAGAATTTCTAGATAGAAAAAATATTATAACGGAATAGATATAACTGTCTATTACATCTATGTCTGTTGTCAGGTGTCTGGTACTTTGTGTAAAGCGATGAATTGAAATACTCATTTCCTTTAAGTTGTAAAATTATTAAATTAAATTTTAATACGAATTACATTAAAGTTCTTTTAATTTTAAAAGCGCTTAGCACACAAAACTCATTGGTTGGGCGCGTAGATTTCATTACTCGGATGGAATGATTAGAAATGTTATACAATAATAAACCTCGTATGCGAGGCGTCTTTTTTATGATAAATCTAACTATAATGCAAAATGTATAAATAAATAAATAACACCCAACAGTCAAACACATAGCCCCGACCCTACACTAAGATACGAGTCTTGTGCTGTGGGTATCAGGGACTACAAGAGACTTTCGGTCTCACAACACCCAGACCCCGGACACAAATATCTATCTTTCAAACAAACATTTGTCCCGGTGTGGGAATCGAACCCACGGCCTCTCGTTTCACAGCCAGCTACTCGCCAACTGCGCCACGGAGGCTGTCATGTATGCGCAGAGTACGTCCCGGAATTGGAAAACTCAAGGAGCATTTTTGTTTATGCGATTTTCTGCTAAATAAGAACTTTATGTTGATTTAATATATAAACTGACCTTCGAACGTTATGTCATACTAAACTCGTAAAGGAAATCGCTAAAATGATAGCTACGCATTAATAAAATTATAACAGTATTAAAAGAGCATCATCTTTATAGCGGTTGAAGTATTGGTGATAGTATTTTTATTACAAGATTTTGTGTATTGATTTGTTATGACCTTGACAATGTCAGCAGGTTCGACGAGTCTCTCTAATATATTTGAACTAGGAACAGTAATGTGATATATTACGGATGCCCTGAGTGCATAATAAATTTCTTGACTTGGTTATGAAGCCGTTTTCGATATACGGTTAATTTTTTCTACTTAAACGGTGTCCAATGCATGGTGCGTATTTCCACACCATGTAAATTATATTTAAGTAATACAATGGGATTAATAAAATACAATTTAATAATTGTTTTCGTAAAATACTAAAGAAACAGAAACAATCTTCCTTCCACACCAGAACCACGCGTACGTCCTGCGGAGACACAGCTTCGTGGTGTCTACTACCCTGGCCCGAACCGTACGCAAATTCATATTTTTGCCGCACCATTAAGCTATGGAATAGTTTGTCAGCTACCATGTATCCTTCTTCCGATGAACCTGGGTCCTTTAGGCGCGGTGTGAAGAAGCTACACAGCTGGCCGGCTTGATTGTGTTGAGTAGCGAAGGATAGATTATCTCTTGCTACTTGAGATTCTAATTGGACGGCTCTACGCTTACCATCAGGTGCAGTGTGCTCACTTTGTCGTGCCAGAAAAAAAGACATTAAAATATCCTGTAATCATTGAATATAAACATTGGTGACAAATTAGTACAGACAAATAAAATGTAAAAGTACATTTGAGATTACATTACATAGATTCACTCAGGTTCATTTTACATAGATTAATATTGAAATCTATATATAGATCTTAAAAATAAAATTACATTATAACGGTGAGTTTAATCAAAGCTCCACAATCACAGCAAGAAACCCAGTCAAGATAACAAGACTATCTGTAATGATGATATCGTATTGGTATAAGTGTGAATTATAAGATACGCTTAAAGGTGCTCATTTTGGATAATTACTAGGTAGTACAAACGAAAGACAAACAGTAAGTTGTTACAACACGTCGGTTTTCTGAGAGACAGCCGAAGTACCCCTGTTAAACAGACTCATTCATGCTATAAGACAAGTTTAACAGAGTGAATCATAATTATTTATAAATACCCATTCATATATAGACAAATATAAATCTGAACTTATTTCTAATTTATTCTTTTGTGTATCCAATTTGAAACTTAAAATAACAAAGTTTATTTCCATTTATCATGAATCGCTCATGGGCCATCTAAAGAAAAGATTTTAAATTGTTTCTCGATGTTAATAAATTTTAAACAGATAAACCTGTACATCTCGGGCTCGCGGCTTAAAAAACGAGTATCGTGAGTATAGAATCCAGACGAAAAAAGTAGTCGTGCAACATTTCACAAGGCACAACGGCCCGCTGCACTCGCATTGTGTGCCCTAACAATATCCACAGGGCCAGAGAACACAACACAATAAATACAACACGTCTACGACATCATTTCAACAAATCAAATACCCTACGCAAACAAACTCAAATCGACATTTCCAGCCAATTTAAATTTTATGTCCTGCATGTATGTTGCGCACGACAATCGAAATGAGACATTTATGAATATATATCAAATATGAAATAGTACGTTCAGCATCACCTTTTTTAAAATCCGGCTTGTTTTATTTATTCAAATAAAATTTAACACTAGTCGGTTATATTATAATTCTTAGACAGTAGATTAAACTTAAAAAAGTCCATCAAAATTCAACCTTGCGAGAATTTGTTCCACTATTTGGTATCAATTTTATACGCACGTAAGGCTTTCGGTAACAGGTGCATTGTAATCCATTATTTAGAAACGGAAAGGATAGAATTACCGATAAAGCACCTACTCATAAATAAAATGCAACATTTTTTGTTCGTAATTATTTTATAAAATAGCACGATGAAAAGAGTACAACTAGTTTTCAAAACATATTGAATTGGTTTCGTAAAGTTTATATTTGATTGTTCATCGGTCGCGGCTCGGGTCACTAGAGTACATGAGAGCTCCGCGGTCCCGCAGCGAGGGGTCGCAAACAGGTTATGACCCCGGCAAGTTACTTGTTCAAAACCTCGGATACAACCAACTTAAAAGAACCCTACTATGTTTATAAACATTCCCTCTACTTTTAATTTCTCGATACTACAGCGAAGAGGCAGAGACCATCTTATTATGGCCGTCGACGTCATCCTTTTTGTCCCTAACCAGGATGAGATAAAAATCTTGACGTTAAGTGTGACTTAATCGCATATGGTTTTTAAATCAAAACGTATGTTATGGTTTATTTAATTTTATTATTTACTTTGATTCTTACACAAAGTAGGGAAAGGTAAAACGCAATTGGATTTATAATAGTCTAGTGTACACGTGTTTTAGGATAAATTATATTTACATTCGGGCAAGAGACATAAATAGAGTGTACTTTACATTAATAAATAGATAAGACAGTCCTATCTCCACGCATTCTATAACATTGCTGCGTTTTGTTGGGGTACTTTTTTTCAAAGTTTAAGCAGATCAATATATTATTTCTAATATTTCCACATAATGGTCCTTTGTTCTTTAGTTCGTTGATATTTCTCCAACATTTACAGCGCTTGGTCGCTGTTTAAGTGATACGTATAGATACCTAGCGAACCATGAATACCACAAAACAATGTTAATAGTTCGCAATTAAATAACTGACTCATAATTTTACAGCGTACCATTTTAAATTTTTTGTACTGAAGTTACAATGTTTTTATTCTTATTGTATGGATATTCTTTAACCGATTGTTTTTTTAGTTCGAGATAATCTATATTTGATTATCTATATATTATTTAAACAAAACCATTATTGTCACGTCTAGTTATTTTAAGGCATATTTATAGAGAAATTCGTATAAAAATTGGTGGTTTGTTATTTGATAGAAAAAATACTAAGCCATAGACTTACATTTGACCCAATTTAACATAATCATTTGGTTAGGGTTTATTGAATGATTTTATTTTTATAAGAAAAATAGACTGCTGAGAGAACAGTGTAATAGGATTATTGGTCAAATTATAGTCAGTATTATTAAAAATGATATTGTACTTTTTTATGTTGGATCCGCAGCATATAAATTACAAAAAAAATTCATTGTGTATATTGTGCTATTTCGAAAATATAATACATTCAATGTAAACAGACGTAAGGTCATTTTTTTTTTATTTATTTATACTTATACAAATCTCGTAGAAACTGTCTGAAAAATATTATTTGGTAAGTGGCTCCGACCTACGATTAAAACAAATTCTTACTATACACGATTAAATAAGATTTAAACGAAGGTTAGTTTATAAAACCTGTTTCGAGACAGGATAGATGAATAGGCTATCAGAACTTTTTATTACTAATAAATGAAAAGTTACTGTCGTTTGGTATGAATGCAGTATGTATAAAAATCATAGACACAGTACTACTATTTACTTGATTAAGTACATAAATACACCACTGCTAGTGTCTATCTTGAACTCACTTCCCTCCAAAACTTTCTTTGACCTATTTATCCATACAATGTTTAAATTAGAGATTTCATGACTAGTAATTTTATTTCTTTATAATTGTAATATAAAAACTGGTCGTGGTATGGTAGACTTAAAGGTTAGGATTGCAATATGGAATTTTCTTTGGAAAATATTCCTTGTAAAGTAGATGCTTCAATCAATTTTATATTTAATATATATTTTTGTGAGACATTTGGTAATAGGAAGTCAACATATTATGCTTCCCCACAGACAGACGTACACCGCTGGAAAATCTAAAGACAATGTTAACGACTACATTCGTGTAAATTATTATGTAGCTATTTAGAGTACAAGTATGCGTAAAAATTCTATGGCTGGGACGAGGGTGGCGTGTTTATGGCTGTTAAGAAATGAAACCATACAGTATCTGTGGATACTACGCGAGTACTGTAGCACGCCATCTGGTGGCCATCAAACATTCCAGAAAAAACAAACTTTCTGGGAAAATAAACATTTGTAGTTACATACTAGATATTATAAATAGAATGTGTTGTTTTATTTAAACAATTTCTAAATTTTGCTTTAAAATTAGTCTAATCAACACGACTGCCTCGCTCCCTCGCAACTCTATTCACGTAGATTTATTTAGTCTTCTTCTTGTTGTGTGATATTTTATTTTGATGACCTCCAGTTTTAGACATACTTATTCATGTAAAAATATTATAATGAGAAAGATCTATAATAAAACAATCAAAATAGATACGTTTTTTTAAAACGGTATATTTAAAAATGTGATTTTAACAAGTAATATTTAAACGTAAAGGAAACTGTTCTTATTATTAACTTACTTTTGCCCGGGACTTCGTCCGCATTGAATGAGTTTGTCGCTATCCCGTGGAACCGAAACAATAATTACTTTTCCTCAAGAAAATGTAGACCAACAAAATTACCAAAAAGCTAAAAAAAACTTTTACCCCAGCCCTACCACACTTCACAGGATCAAGCGTTGGGCTAATCTGAAGATTGCCTGAAAATTTCATTAAAATGGTGTCATACAGATTGAAGTACTCACGACGTCTGTTTAGATCTATGTCTATGGATAGTATAGTTTTTACAAAGATTTATACATAACATGATGTGACCTATGTTTATATTGCGGAACGTAGGCAAGTTATGCGCGGCATACGCTACGATGCAGAACAATACCTATGCCTATGGCTTGTAATGATTTAAAGTTCATAAGTAGATATTCGACCTTAATTACAGAGAGAAAGTATTTGTATTTTATATTTTTGTTTCATTAAATATCATAATTATTATTATAGCCCTACAAACGGTAAATTAATATATGAAATATGTAATTCATTTGAAAAATATTTGAGTTGGCTATGCAATAAAAGTTAATTCCATACTGAGTCGTATAAACACTGTTTAGTCTCAGCGTCGTGTATACCAAAATGAAAATAAAAAGAAACTAAAAATTGTAGAACCAGTCCGGGCATCGTGGCTCGGAGAGCGTCGGAGGATTGACCTCGCTTGGCCTTGACAGCTGCGTTCACTCCGTGCTCCGTCCACCGCGAGCCTCTCGCCTGATTCAACCACATTAATAACTTAACTATACCATTATGATGCTTTCGATGTAACTATTCGTTACATTATATTACGTACCTACTTATAAACATACTGTGCTCTGTGCCCTGTATCCATAGTGACTTTGTCGACATCGCTATGAACAGTCTCATCAAAACGACATTTGTTGATGTTCATTTGTTTTTAGTATACAATAAATCTGGACCACGTTCAGCTTTCACTGATTGACATCTCAAAAGGAAAATAAACTGTACTAAGTATAATATTGTTTTTTCTAGCTTATAATAATTTATTTCGGAATAAGATATATAGTTAACATACATACATATACACTCACGCCTGTAATCCCCGAAGGGGTAGGCAGCGGTGTAACCAGTACACCCACTTTTCGCCGAATTTCGGTACCATAATGTGATAGGAGGCGAGCCTATCGCCATACCGGGCACAGCTTCCAGACTCCGGGCTAATACTGAGAATTTCTAGATAGAAAAACCCAATATCACTTTATCCGATGTGGGGATCGAACCCGAGACCTCAGCACAGCAGTCATAACGCATGCGCAATTCCAACTACGCCACCGAGGCAGACTAGTATATAGTTAAGTAATTAGTAATATACTTAGATGTGTACTCATAATAAAAAATTTACTGATTATTCACCAGCTTGGAATATGAGCGCTTTGACCAAATTCGAGAACTGCTAAGCTTATTATATACGAGTTTTATAAACGCTTTTTCATGGTTCCAAAAAAAACAGGCAAAATGGTTTTGTCAAATATCTGGCATTTTTAGTTTGCGAAGATAATAAATGTTTTGAATGTCGTTATTAAGAAATCGGTTAAGTTTGTTGAGTTTTTCTGTATTCAGATAAAAATAGTATCTACACATCACCATAGTCGATTACTGGAAAGATAAAGGCTTGCACTAGCATAGGCTTGGTTTTAGCAAGGAAGCAGGAAGGAAATTATTCAGACGATAAATAGCACGAAGCTTACCGGTGACTTTCTGACTAACAGAATCTATCTGGGTCCGCCAGTCCAGGTTGTAGGGCAGGAAGATATGACTGTGCCATCAAAAACATTAGCTGGAATGACTGTCGTGAATAGTAGCCGGAATAGTAATTTAATAAATCTGGAACTACCTATACCACAGCTAAACAGAAAATGACAGTAATTAATGCATTATTTTTTAATAATATCTATTGGTCAGTTATTATTTAATTTATATTATTCCACGCAATTTTGCCCATAGCTCAATGTTGATCAGACTGTTTACCAGACAGAACATTCTTCTGCCTGCATTTTTTTATTTGCAATACAAAGATAATATTACTCCTAACTTTTCTTGGTAGACATAACATGTATGTAGAGTTAAGATTTTTCATTGAATTAAAATTTATATTTTTTTCCGTTTTTCTTTTTTAGTTGTTTTAAACCTTTTTAAATCTTTTCAGCCTTGATTGTTCATGACGATAGATAAAAGGAAAAGAAGAATCAAATAAAAACCGGGTACCCGGTTGCGGCCGCTCTACGAAGTCTGCAGTTGCTGAACATTCAGAAAAAGGCTCCAACCATTATCTTCGATTTGACAAACCACAAATCCTCGCCAAAGAACACCGATTGCTACCTAAGATGATACCGTGAGGTACTTGAATTAAAAAAAAACAAAATTTCAACAGCGAAGATAGTTGGAAGCTAGCACCAGCCTAGGATCCAATTATGCATTTAATTAAATCGCAACCCAAAAGACCAACTGCCAGAGTCATGACACTGTAAGCTCTTTCTGCGTAGATCGGACTAAAACAAAATTGTATGGTTGATTTTCCATATGGAGGGTAGAAACACACTTTCGTGACGACCTGCCTCGTGACCATGACGGCTGTAAAGCCTTCGAAACATTGGGTTAAAAAAGTAAAATGAACCGTGATATAATCCGTAATATGAGTTTTATTTCAATGTGTAATATTCGAGTGAACATAAGAAACCATAATGTATACAATACTCTTCTCTTTGGGGCAGTTGGATAAAGATTAGAACTTAAGTTCAGTTGTTAGCCACGATGCGGCGCGACGCCACCGTTGTCTCTTCGCATATTTTGCCAAAATCTCATAATTTTATAAAAATGTATATTGTTAATAAGTATGATGATACAGATGATTCACCTTCCATCCTGTTTTGAATCTAAAAAAATACGTGCAATTGTAAAAAAAACTCTACGAAACAATGCCATATGTAGATGGTTCTGGAAGCACAAAGTAAATTTTTCCATAATTTTTAACCAGTTTTTTAGTTCTAACCCTCACAGGTTATTACTGAATTAACAAAAGGGAATTATATTTATTGATCATATATAGAATACACAGTATGACACAGTTAGTTTGTAGAATTGAATGAAAAGTCTTGTTAGTCAAATATTTGAGTAGAACATTTTGTTTTAATCGACATCATGGTATAACCTTGAAAAAAGTGTGAATAAAACCAAACATTACCACGCCGACAAATGTAGCTATTGACATAAGTGGCCTCGCAATACTTGGCATAACATCATATCGGCGGGACAATGGACATACCAGGCGGAGGCTGCCGGGGGAGTGCTCGCAGGGGGACGGGGGCAGGATCGACATGTCCCGTCGTATCCTATTGTGCAATCCGACATTCCCTGACACCAACTTATTAATTAAGTACCAACATAACAATAATAAATCTACGTTCTATACGTTTTCGTAGAACACCAATAAAGAGCGGAGACTAGACAACTAGCGACATTATTTTATGTTTTCAAACGAGTCATTATTTAGGGCTGTCGTTAATATGACCAGCATTACATGAGCTACTAAATCATTATCTATACATATTATATAGTGTATAATTGTATGAGTTCTGGTGAAATAATAATGTTCTGTATTTAATTTTATAAGATTATATTTGCTGTTTTATACGTTATACTAGCTGTTGCTCGCGGCTCCGCCCCCGTGGAGGTTATTTTCGGGAGCAGAAGTATCCATGCAAGGAGTTGTCTTCTGCACTGAAGCACCTATAGCGATCGTCCTGACTCTCAGGTGTTGTGCCTGTCTAGATGGCTAGACAGGCACAACTCCTAACTTTAAACTTCTAGCACTCCTTATAATACCCCGGGATCGCTCCGTAAGTGACGAAGAAGGCCACCGCGGGGTTTTAGCTGGTAGTGTCCGATTGGGTGTACATAAGAGGTAGGGACTCGGCCCAGCGGCAGCCCGGATAGCTATCATCCGGGCGAGGGGGTGCTGGGTCGTAAGACCGGCTAGTCCAGCATAACCGTTTTATTCTCATTCCGCTTCCCCCCGAAGCGGACGGCAGTAATAGTAGTAATAAAATGCTTTCCCCGCGACAAAAAAAAAGTGTTGTGCCTGAAGCTTGAGATTACATTTAAAAAATACCTCATAAGTTAACTCTCCACTTCGCCCTTTTAGGAATGATTTGGTAAAAACGTTGAAACACGTATTTCTTTATTTTTTCCCAAAAGCCGAAATATGAATTTTCAGATCCCTAAGTTGAAGTATTACGGATTGCCCATACAAATTTTTAACCCCTATTTCACCCCTTTCAAGATAATTTTTTGAGACAAAAGATACCCTATGTCCTTCCCTAGGATATAATCTATCCCTCTACTGAATTTCATTAGGATTTGTTCACCCGTTTAGTCATGAAACAGACATACAAACAATAATATTAATTTTGCTGCGGAGATATTTTAAAACTGTTATATCTCCTAAGATATTTATTCATTGAAATCAAATGACGTAAAGGGCAACTTTGTTTAAAATTAAATACTTGTGATGAATAAAGTATTTATTTGGATAAGGATTAATACCATGTTTGTAAAAACCCCTTTCCAAATAATGCATTGTTTCAGAACAAATTCGATAACCATTAAAAAGGTTATAGTGAGCCAACCGAAATAGATAGACATATGCTATCGCGGACTTTTTTTTAGAACTTTTTAAGAGGAACAATTTCGTCGTACATGATTGTCATGTAACTTTAACCGTTTACGCAGCGTACGCAACCGAAGCTCTCAAAAGGAATCAATTTTCCCCGTTTTTACAACATTTTTCATTGCTGCTCCGCTCCTATTGGTCATAGCGTGATGTTATATAGCCTATAGCGCTCCTCGATAAATGGGCTATCCAACACTAAAAAATTTTTTCAATTCGAACCAGTAGTTCCTGAGATTAGCCCGTTCAAATAAACAACCAATCAAACAAACAAACAAACAATGCAAACAAACAAACAAACTCTTCAGCTTTATATAATAGTATAGATAAGCAGCGATATCATGGTAGCGGTAGGCTAGTTTTCTGTGTTTGTTTTTTATACTTTTATACAAAAAAGAAACGTTTTTGCGAAAACAGAATCCAAATTGATTTAAAATGTAGGTCCCAATTTATGTTTGTAATATTGGTACGAACAAAAGTGGGTGCACAGCGGGAACATCTCACTATCGCTAATGGCCATTCTGGAAAGTGACGTCATACTCATGACCCAAATCGCTCATCTTTTTTCTGCCATTTGACATCTACTCTTTCCAATCTGAATAGCTTTTAACTTACTTATTTTGAAAGTATTTATAAAATTTTGTCCATAACAGGTTTGCGGTTTATTAAAATAATAAAGAAATTTATCAATAAAATATAAATCTATGTTAATACATATAAACGATGTTGGTCCGCGATGAACTCCGACACCATCCCATCGATTTGAATGTTTTTTTGTGAATACATATGGTTAGTTCCAGTTCGAAAGATATGATAGTTTCGGATAGGTGGCGATGTTGTCGAGATCTAAACTTTATTTGAATTTTTTAGTTTGCGGCAGGACAATGGGTGCCCATGGCCACTAGGACACACATAAAAAAGTAGCGAAAGCCTAGTTGGGAATGCTACGGATTGCCGAGACGAAAGTCGTAGGTTCCAAACCAGCCTTAATGGCATACACCTCTGTCCTTTCTAAAGTTACGTGTTATTGTTAAATATCGCTTGATTTAACGGTAAAGAAATAATAATACATCGTGAGGATACATACCTGTACATACATCTACATACCTGAGAATTTGAAAGAATTTCAAAGGTATGTGAAATCTAATAATCCGCATCAGGCTAGCATGGTGGACTATGGCCTAACCGCTTTCATTTGTAGTGAATGCCAGTGCCTAGCAGTGGGATAATATTTAATACAGGGTTGGTATTATTATTACGATTGTCATATTATAATCTCGGGATGGCGTCCCGGACCTTTGGAAGGCGTGCGTGGGGCCGAAGCCAACACGTAGCGATCCGTTAAACAATCTATATGTAATATTATTATGCGACACCAGCTAAAGGTGATCCCTCTTTGCGCTATACTAGTGCCCCCTGGTTGGTTTATGACTATGGATGAAGAAGTTATATTGGTTTAATGAAGTGGTGTTAGTGGATTAGGTAATTTTAAAAACACGGATAAAATAGGCTAGTTAGTGACAATCAGGTAAATAGGCTACCAAATATAATCGTTAGAAAAAGGACAAGGGAGTAACGTAATTTGAGCGGCTAAAGGGTGTAGAGGAACTACTGGACTTTTAACAACGGTCACTTCTCCCTTAGGGTCCCATCACGTTGGCCACTAGCTACTTACCTTTCTCTGTCTCGGGTAACGCTCTGCCGACTCTACTTTAACCGGCTGGAGAAGGCAAGCCAGAGAAGGGTTCTGTTCCTCATCATTATTCACTGCACCTAACAGGTGAAGGCGAACTTGAGATGTACAACAGGACCTTCCCCCGGAAGCACTCGAGTACCGAACACTTCACCAATAGCTGCCCTTTGGGTTTATTGTTATTATTCAGAGACAGCGAATTATAGACAACTTTCCCTATTTTTTACTATTTGATTGCTAATTGGTATAAGCCTTCAATCTTTTGGCACCACTTTGTTAGCCCCTTAATTAGCCAATTGCAGTTAATTTTACACTTAAATCTTGTTTGGTTAAATGTTACAACGAACAGTTTCAGCAAGCTGTTTACTGACTATTCTGTTGATGGTGAAAACGATGTTTACCTTATTGATTAAATGTAAGTTAGGCTTTTATATTTTTTATAGTTTATTTACTAAAACACTTCAAAATAAGCATGCTCTTAATTCAGACATATTATTATGATTGTTTACATGTATGTTACACAATATCTCTAGCAATTGTGAGCCGATGAAGCGGTTTTTAACCGACTTAAAAAAAGAGGAGGTTCTTAATTCGTCGGAATCTTTTTTTTATGTATTTTCCCCGAATACTCGAAGACGCCTGAACTGATTCGAGAATTTATTTTTTTGTTTATACTTCCCAGGTGGTCCCATTGGCACCAAGACAGGATCTGATGATGGGATCTCAGAAAAATCAAGGGCAACCCTCAAATTTTATAGGGTACGCATAATTTGTGCTCTATTGAAGTCGGTGTACTTTTTATGAATTATAAAACTTTTTTTATTCGATATGTTTAATCTGCAGGTTCCATAATATTTTTATAGTGAAAGGCAAAAGTGTTAATATGCTACCTGGTTGTGATTTCCACAGCCAGTGAACATTCACAATACCAAATCCTCGGACTAAGGTGGGTATTCTAGACCAAGACACTATATTAAGCTTAGAAAATATTTAGAGTCAATCTTAAAGTGCATACTTCATTGATATCAATGTAACGGTGTACCTACCGCACGTACATAATATTAGTACAATACTTATTTTGGTATAATTTTAAATATACCAAAATAAGTATAAAATAATTTTACTTATAGCCTTAGCGCTGAACGCCCTATACAGAAACTGACAAAGCGGATTTCTAGTGCGCCCGAGATCATTTGGTCTAGTTAGTTGAACTATAAGTTCAATCAGTTGAATTCATTGGACTAAATGTTTCAGTTTTTCAAATACGTGATTATTTAAAATAAGCACTTGAAAATTGAACTAACTGTAGAATATTAGTCTAATTAGTCTAAAATAATAACGTTAGTAAACTGTTCACATAAACTAAACCATCAATGACTCCAACAGAAACTTTCCAAGAACAGTATATTTATGTCGCCGTTATAACCAACTCTGCATTTGCATGTCCATTTGCTAAGTTGTTTATGGTTTCAATTGCATATTGAATTATTTATTAAAACGCTAAAAATATACCGAGATACATTTTTGTAGCATACAAATATAAAAATCAAATTCTAGTAAATTAACATCATAGTTTGATATCAATGTTATTTAGACAGAAAGTCCCATTCCAGATAAGCCACATTTGATATTATGCATATATTTTTATACACAGCAATCACGCAAAAGTACTATCTAGAAAGTGGAACCTAAGGTCATTTTTACGATTTAGCCCTAGTTACAGGAACTGCTACTGCTTTTTGGTATAGATTTTGTTACGAAATTATTTTAACCTTCTTATGAATCATTATTAAAGTAACAAAACTTCTTCAATATTTTATTACTCTGCTGAGCAAAAGAACCTATGTTTGTTTTATTTTATCGAGCTATTTTTAAAACACGATGATCGTTGTATTTAAGCCTCAAGTCATAAAATGTACTTATTTAACTTTGGTCAAACCGAAGAACCGGTTTGAGGAGAAATTGTTAACTGTACTTAACAACATCGTAACTAAATATTACAGAACATTCTATAAGAATTAATATATATTATGTTAGTTTGGACGTCATTTTCAAGATGATAATAATAATTAGTTTACTTTTTTCGATTAAATAGTTTAATGCTCGTCTACACTAAACTTTGACAACTTCTAAGTTTACGCCTAACTCTCTAGGGCGTACTTAGCCATAAAAATTATTGCACTAACCATAAGGGCCTTTTTTTTTTTTGTTGTCGCGGGGAAAGCGTTTTATTACTACCACCCGCTTCGGGGGGAAGCGGAATAAGAATAAAACGGTTATGCTGGACTAGCCGGTCTTACGACCCAGCATCCCCCTCGCCCGGATGATGGCTATCCGGGCAGCCGCTGGGCCGAGTCCCTACCCCCTATGTACACCCCACCCGACACTACCAGCTAAAACCCCGCGGTGGCCTTCTTCGGCGCTTACGGAGCGATCCCGGGGTATTCTAAGGAGTGCTAGAATTGCTGCCGGAACCGCCCCTGCGCGGTGCTGCGTAGCAGCCCATCTCCATGGGAGGGCTTAGGAGCCCCCGCGCACCGAACAACGACAGCGAACGAAGCCTTACCACACGCGCTGCCGTCCATCTCGGGGTCGCACGATGCTCCGAAACTGGGAGTGCATCGATTCGGGCTGACAGCCCCCCGCTGCGAGCCCGCGACCCCCGATGGCCCCAATTAGTCGCCTCGTACGACAGGCAGGGGTTACCGTGGTGGAATTCAAACGCCCCCGTTCCACAGGGCGGGAGAAGCCGGTCAGTCGTCCACCCGGCGCCTCCTACGTCTTCTCTGGCGGCGGGAGGGATCATTTCGTTCCCGATCCCTCTCGGCACTCTCCTTCTGCGAGATGACGCTCTCGCAGAAGTGGGCCACCGCACGCCAGGACCTCCGGCTGGCGACCATGGACGACACCACGGCCGGCAGTGAGAGGTCTCCTCCGACGACTGCTCTGAGAGCGCTGCGCTCTTCGTCCCAGGCTGGGCACTCCTCTAACGTGTGTTGGGCCGTGTCCTCGCGGCAGTTGCCACAATGGTGGCACACGGCAGACACCTCCTTTCCGATCCGACACAGGAACGAACCGAAACACCCGTGGTCCGTCAGTACCTGCGTCAGCCGGAAAGTTGGCGCACCGTGGCGCCTGTCTAGCCATCTCTTTAGGACAGGACGCACTGCCGCGACTGTCCTCAAGCCCGCACTTGGGCTTTCCAGCCTGGTATGCCACTCCTCCACAGCGGTTCTGCGAAACCGGGCTGCAATCTCCCTCGGGGCCAGTCTCACCTGACGGCGACTGGACGCCTCCTCCCGCCAGAAGAACACGGACGAGAGGAGTTTTGTGTCCAACTCCCAAGGGAGGGTGCCGGCCAATACGCAGGCCGCCTCGTGGGAGACCGTGCGGTAGCCCCTTACTATTCGCTGCGCCAACAAACGCTGCGGTTTACGCAGCAAGGTGACGCAGCGGGCTTTCAGGGACTCGGCCCATACGGGACATCCGTACAGGGCCATTGACCGCACGACTCCAACGTATAAACTTCGGCAAGGGCTATTAGGTCCCTCCAGGTTCGGCAGCAGGCGTCCGAGCGCGCCCGCCGCCCGCACCAATTTCGGTGACAACTCCTTGAAATGGGCACGGAAATCCCACCGGCTATCCAGAATCAACCCCAAGTACTTCATTGTACAGCCGATGGGAATCCGCACCCCCTCCACATTGATGTGGGGCATTAAAGGTGGCCGAATCCGAGGCCCGTGAAAGTAAAGGGCCTCGGTTTTGTTCAGGGCCACCTTAAGGCCCAGTCGCCGAATCCTGCCCACCACCTGTTCGGTTGCGAACGAGGCGAGCAGGGTGGCCTCCTGTGGACCTGGCTGTGCGTGGACCTGGCTGTCGCTGTTACTAGCGTGTCGTCTGCATAACAGACGACAGCGACGCCTCGGGGATTGGTACCACGGAGCACCCAATCGTAGCCGATGTTCCACAGGAGAGGGCCCAGGACTGAGCCCTGTGGAACACCGCAGGCCATAGCTCTTTGGTGCCACCTGTCGGCGCCTGGATACACTATGTACCTGTCTGTGAGATACGAGCGCACCAGACGCCGCAGATACGGTGGCACCACGTGGTACCGCAGTGCTTCCAGTATGCAGGCCCAGGGCAGGGTGTTAAACGCGTTGGCGATGTCTAGAGACACCGCCACCACCACTTCACCCCGAGCCACTGCATCCTCCGCTTGGGCCTTGACCCGCAAAATCGCGTGTACTGTCGATCGGCCTTGCCGGAACCCGTACTGGCACTGTGCAGGTCCGGCCCGACCCCTTCAAGATGCTCGACGAGGCGAGCGTGAATGAATGAATGAATGAATACGCTCGAAGAGCTTACAGACCTCGTCGAGCAACACGATGGGCCGGTAGGCCGATGGCGACTCTGCGGGCCGCCCCTCCTTCTTGAGCAGGACCAACTTCCCAGTTTTCCACTGAGACGGAAAACGGCCCTGCTCCAGGCACGCGGAGAACAGGCCACGGAGCCTAGTCCCCAGATGCTCGACGGCTAACACCCACGCACGTCCGGGGATACCGTCGAGACCCGGGGCTGTTTTCTTGCCCCGCAGCCGAAGCACCACCGCCCGAAATTCCTCGGGCGAAACCTCCGAAATAATCCTTGCCGAACTCAACGACGATGGCGTCGATGGATGTGACGCCATCGGTGGGGGAGTGACATCTTCAGTGGCAGGGAACAAAGCTGCGACGACCTCTTCGACTAGGTCGCCCCGGAGACTCTGCGTCAGTGGGGGCGCCCACGGGCGATATTTCCTCATCGCCACGCGATATGGACGGCCCCAAGGGTCGTTATCGAGAGTTCCCCGGAACTCCTCCTGAGCTGCAGACTTTGCCCTAGCTATTGCCACGCGCAGCGCTCTCTTAGCCTCCCTGTGGAGGCCGTGAAGCAACCGCTCCTGGTCCTCGTCGCCGGGAAGACGGATTCGGCGACGACGGTGCCTGGCGAGACGACGGAGGGCGGCCACGCAGGAGATACGTAACCCCGTGAGTTCCGCCGACCACCAGAACACCTGGCGCTTCTCGGGAAGACGTCGGACTCGGGGCATGGCCGCGTCACAGACGCGCGACATCGCTGTCCCGAACCACGCCGCCTCCTGCTCGACCTGCATCGGTGCTTCCGGTGCAGGGAGCCACGCCTGGGCCAGAGCGGCCTCCTTCAGGGCCTCCACGTCGAGGCGTTTTGCTGACCAACGCGGGCCGTCCGACCGCGGGCCGGTCGGTCCTCCACTGGACTGGGGGTTAGGGGACAAGGTGACGTCGAACCGAATGTATCGGTGATCCGACAACGTCTCCTCGTCCACCAGAACTCTCCAGTCACGGACACGGCGGGCAATAGCTGGGGTGGCGAACGTGAGGTCCACCACCGATCCGCCATTATGCCGTACGCACGTGTTAACCGACCCGCGATTCACGACGGCCCCAATCAACTACTAACCAAGTGTTATAACTGCAAAAAGTTTAAATTTACAACATCAAACATATTATTTTAACCACGAGTGAAAATAATAATTTCCACGATTCTTCCTCCGTGCATTTCTCGCATTTGTATCCATACTAATACTATAAATGCGAAAGTAACTCTGTTTGTTTGATTGTTTGTTTGTTACCTCTTCAAGACTAAACGGCTGAACGGATTGTAATGAAATTTGGTAAGGGAATAGATTATATCCTGGAGAAGGACATAGGCTATCTTTTTTCTCAAAAATCAATCATGAAAGGGGTCAAATAGGAGTTCAAAATTTGTATGGGAAATCCATAATTCCTCGACTTAGGGATCTGTAAATTCATATTTAGGCTTTTGGTAGGAAATAAAGAAATACGTGTTTCAACGTTTTTGAAAAATCATCCCTAAAAGGGGCAAAGTGAGGTTAAAACTTATGGGGTATTCTTTAGATGCAATCTCAAGATTCAGGCACAACACCTGAGAGGCTGGACAATCGCTACATGTGCCTCAGTGCAGTAGACAACTCCTTGGATTGTATACTTCCGCTCCCGAATATAACCTTCACGCAGGCGGAGCCGCGAGCAACAGCTAGTATTTAATAACAATTATTTTCCGTTTATCTGTATATATAAAAGAAGAAACTGACTGACTGACTGACTGATCGATCAACGCACAGCCTAAACGGCTGGGGTTAGAGTCTTGAAATTTTGACAGTAGGTACCTTATATCACGTAGGCATCCACTAAGGAAGGGTTTTTGGAAATACCACCCCTAAGGGGGTAAAATAGGGGATGAAAGTTTGTATGAAAATCCGTCATTTTTGAAGTTAAATTCATGAAAATTAGTATTTGGCATTTTAGTTAAAAATAAAAAATATATGTTTCAGGATTTTTGGAAATTCCTCCCCTAAGGGGGTAAAATAGGGAATGAAAGTTTGTATGAAAATCCGTCATTTTTAAGTTAAACGCATGAATATTGGTATTTTGTATTGTATACTTTTTCTCCCAAACATGACCTCCACGCGGGCGGAGCCGCGAGCAACAGCTAGTCTGCTAATAAACTAAATCATTTCATCAAAATTTTATAATAATGTTATTGACATCAAAAAGCCGTCAATAACTATAAACAAAAGTTGCATTCAAAGAGTATTTTGTTATAAATTAAGTTATATTGTAAGTTTTTTCATTCATTATTATTGTTCATATTTTTATGTTCGCTTTTTTTAGTGCCTCTTTAGGTAGACGAGTAGACGGGCCACCTGATGGTAAGTAGTCACTGCCGCCCATAGACTTCTGCAATGCCAGGGCACAGCAAAGCTGCTGCCTACCGTTAATTATTACGCTTACTTGGGTAGCACCAAATGAAGAACTAGCTTTATGTAATTTATTTGGTCCAGATGAATTGCATGTGGAGGGTTGACTTAGTTAAGCATTGACTTAACTAACTTTAGTGTATAAATCGATTAAATTATGCAATAATTTAAGAAACCGACTGGTTATTTGCTTGGTGATCATAATAAACTACCAAAAGTATCGTCAGGACGTAAAGAAATGTTCTGCAAAACCTAAACTAGAAATAAATCGCTTTAGTAAAATCGTAGTCTGGAAACGGGAATGGAATTCGTGCAATGAATGTCGATTTTCAGATCGTTTAAATTTGCACTTATAAAAATGTGTAGACTTAAATAATATAATATATGACAAAAAGTCCTATTTGCAATTATTAAAAAATATGGACATATTTTTGCCGGGTTTTCATAGAAGTTCTTATCGCCATACCGGGCACGATTCCAGACTTCGGGGGATACTGAGTATTTCTAAATAGAAAAACCCAATATCACTTTACCCAACTCGGTCATCGAATCCAAGACCTCAGCACAGCAGTCGTAACGGACGCGCAATTACAACTGCGTCTCCGAGGCAGGGGAAAGTATGCTTTAAATTTTATTTGTATTCGGGATTAGTTTAGTTTCCTTTCGTCATAATACTAATCTTATTTTCTACAAGCTACTTATGCCACTTTTAAATAATAAATAAAACACGAAAACCGTACTATGTAATGTTTTAATT
Organism: Laothoe populi; assembly: GCA_905220505.1. NCBI lineage: Eukaryota > Metazoa > Arthropoda > Insecta > Lepidoptera > Sphingidae > Laothoe > Laothoe populi. The sequence continues at coordinate 12,003,129 of HG992152.1, forward strand.
ACATATCATAGTGTGAATATATTTACATGGTTTTTTGTTTCACAGACTATTTAAATGTATGTTACATGCTTTTCGGTATACAAGACCCATTTGGCTTATCACCCTGACACCTTATTAGTGCTATTAAAACTGTTTAACTCGGAATGGAATTAGTTAATGTATTTTAACGAGGCTTACTTATTTTTGATGAAGTTTTGTTCAGTTTTTGATAATTCATATCCGCTTGTTGCTATTTAATTCAATTCTGTTGTTTGAAATTAAAAAGTGTTCTCATTTTTTCCAGTCCGTTTATATAGACCGTCACACCCCCGACTAGGCTATTGCGGCAAAATATTTTGTTCTATTTGAATATATGGTTTTGTCATAAAAACAACGAAAATAGAACGTCTACAATCAGATATAATGAGTTTATTAATGTATCATTGATAGTGTGGTAGATTTTTTCATAAATATACATTTTTATAACAATCTGGACTATTATTTTTAAATATTTATGTATGTATGCAAATATGGTAATATAATAAATATATTATATTTTTTACTATATATTCTATTTATTGTTATTTTGTGAATATATTATATTTCACAGTATTACGTAAACAATGGTACACAAAACAAAAAGTGTTACGAAGCAGATTACATAAAGTATTTAATGAAAAGAGATAAACAAAATCTTTGGTTTACAGGATTTCATTTAAGCAATGTAAAACGCATCAAGTAATGTTTTTGTGTGAGATACCAAGCTTATGATAATAGTAAAATATGAATACTATGATATAAATATATATCGTATGTTATAAAGTATACCATCTGGGTACAAACAAAAATAAAAAAACATAGCGTTGTAAAAATTTAAATACGTTTTCACTTGCCGACCACCACCAAACATACTTTTTAGGTCTCTCCCTTCATTTAAATCAATCTATATTTATATACTATTCAAATTAAAACAAGGTACACTTATTTTCGGTGCAATTAAATGAGCATTAACTAATTGATAAGTGGCAAAATATTCAATTTGTGAACTCTTGATGTTGAGCCTCTGAACAAATTCTGGAGGCCATTGTTTAAAATTTGAATAAAGAATTTTCTTCGAATTTTGTTTTGACTTTTCTTATTATTTTTATTTCGATTGACGTTTTCGTATTCTGAGTGTAAATTATCGTAATTTCACTAAGTTAATTTATTAAAGCAAAACATCTTACGTTAATGTGACATATGTACGAAGATATATGAACGCGATTAAAATTATCCAAGTAGAACATTTGCAACGGTCTGTTTGAATCTGGGATTTTAAGTAGAGCTATCCATAATGCGTGGGATCGTGTTCAAGACACCGGCAGTATTGCAAGAAGACCTATTCCTTTTTTTATTTTTATTCTGGCGCGGCAAAGTGACCGCACCTGATGGTAAGCGCAGTGCCGTCCAGATAGAGTATCAAGTAGCAAGAGACAGTCTATCCCTCGCTACTCAACACAATCATGCCGGCCTGCTGTTTAGCTTCTTCACAATACGCCTAAAGGACCCAGGATCATAGGAAGGAGGGAACACGGCAGCTGACAAACTGTTCAGCAGTGCAGCAGAGTTCTCACACAACTGTTTCCAAAAATCGGTGCATTCCGTTAAATGCCCGCCGACAACACACAGTAACAGCTAGTAAGTCACCAAATCGCCTACGGCTGTCAACAGGTGTCGTCTCGTGTCAGTGACCAAATGATCCGTAATCAATCGCGTGTAGAGCAGCCAGACACCTTCAGGTCGATAAGTTGTTCGAATTCCTTTATCCAGTAATCAACGTGCAAATCGTTTAAGATTTTTCCGTCAATATTGACTGAGGTATCAATCATGGTGCTTTTCACCGACTAATGTAAAGTACATTTTTTAATGACGATTAGATTGTCAGGATGATGCGACGAGCAATCTTCGGAAGTCTCCATTTTCGCAGTTTGGATTCTGTTGGACAATCGCAAGCACTCAACAAGTTGGTTGGTTCCTGGTTCAGCACCTAAACAATGCTCTAAACAAAAACTTACCCCTAGAAAAGTGATGGTAACTGTTTGGTAGTCTAGCGCCGGTGTGAGTCATCACAGCTTCTTACCAAACGGGATGAGCCTTACTGCAGATGTGTACTGTGAAGAACTGAACACAATGATGGAGAAGCTCACACATCTCCAACTAGCTTTGGTCAATCGTTCGTCTCCACTGCTCCTGCACGACAACGCGCGACCTCATACTCCACAGCAGCCGGTCTCCGAGTTGCAAGAGCTGGGGTTGGAAGCTTTCCGTCATCCACCGTACTCACCAGACCTTACACCTACAGTTATTGAAGAATAACTCGTTTAATTTTTTTCATATGAAACGGCATTTTCATAGGTAAAGATCTAATATCTGTAGTATTACCAATACACGCATTCATTTACTGTTGTAATTCCTGTTGCTGTCAGTCAGTGGTTAAGTGTGATTTCATTTTGATTGTAGTACCTACGAGTATACAAACTTATACATATATTTCTTACCATGTAAACAATCGTATTTACATATAAAATTGAGATCTTAAAAAGAACAGTGTAAGTAAATGCTTATTTGATGATAAATCTCTAAATAGCGACTTATTTTATACTTATTTGTTATTCTATTGTTTTTATATCATTAATGGAACCTGGTTGAAGAAATATTATATGTCTTCTGGACATATTTATTATCAAAACAGAATCAGTATAAGTCAAATTTAAATCAATCAAAAGCAATTAATTCATAGTGCTAGTATAGTATTAGAGTACTATTAAAAAGAGAATAATAAAGTCAGTACGAGATTATTTAAAAGGTTTAACAAAGTGATGTCTTTAATATAATTGTATCTGGTATACAAATAAATAGACTTAATTTACCTACTTGTAAACATAACCCGATTTACTAAATTATAATTTGACAGTTGATAGCCTCCGTGCCGCAGTAGGCGAGTAGCCGGCTGTGAAACGTGAGGCCGTGGGTTCGATTCCCACACTGGGACAAATGTTTGTGTGACAGACAGATATTTGTTTCCGGGGCTGGGTGTTGTGAGACCGAAACTCTCGCGTAGTCCCTGATACCCACAACACAAGACTCGTATCTTAGTGTGCGATCGGCGCAATGTGCGTGACTGTTGGTTATTATTTATTTATTTAATAATTTAATTGTAATATAGTGTTGTTACAAAAAATATGCTGAATTACGCCTGAACATATGTTTTCTTCTATGGAATTTCAATCTCTTAAGTTAGCCATAAACCTAATCACGATATGGGCGAAAGCTAGTAAGTAATTAAATAAATCAATTACAAACATTCTAGAATTATGAACTTTATTTATTGTCAATATAATGTAACATGAGCAAATTTAGCAAAATTGTTTCTATTTGTATGTAATAATGCAGACTAGTGATTTAGTGCAGGTTTTGCTCGCGAGCATCTATATTTCTTAGTTCGCATCCAGGGAAAACGTTATAACCAAAACTTAAAGCTTTGGAATCGTTGTTGTGATTAAATTGGGAACTTTTTATTTAATACAAACTTATTTTTGTATTATTAACCGAACTATGTGGTAATTTAGCAATATCCACGTAAATTGGATTTCGTTGTTATCCAAAATACTTTTAGATTTATATTTTTTAAGTAACGAAAGTTTACGAGATATTTTTAATCGGAATTTGCTATGAAAAATATCATGAACAACTTTTTTTTATCCTATCACGGCAAAGTGACCGCACTTCACCTGATGGTAAGCGTAGTACGGTCCAATTAGAGTATCGAGTAGCGAGAGACGATCTATCCCCCGCTACTCAACACAATCATGCCGGCCTGCTCCTTCACACTACGCCATGGGCAAGAAGGTGAAGAAGCGGTCGAGGGTCTATTGTCAGAGTACTCAGAAGGCCGCAAAATGGCCAAACATTGTACCCCAACTCTAGACCCCCAAAAAAACCGGATGTACACTGGCTGATCCCGGAACGCGACACACTTGCGTGTGCCACTATGGCGGGTTTTTCACCCTGTGTACGGTGGTTGCTATCCGGGCGGATATGAATATCCTACCGCCAGCTAAACAATCCTACATAGCTTATCCAAGATTCATTGCGATGATATGTAAATTTTAGCAACCTAAATTGGGCAGCATGGTGGACTAAGATATCTACTAGTGGACTAACCTTAGTACAGGAAGCTCTTGCTCAGTAATGGGACAATACAAGCCTGGTATTTTACTATACTGCTATCATAAACTGATATTTTTATTAATTTAGTTACAATATGCTCTTGAAAAAGTTTAAAATATCTGTAATCTGAGCTATGCAGGAATAGACACTTATGCAGGAAAAATAAAAAAAGAACACGAAGACTAAAATAACAGTCTAAAAAAACTTAGTTTTGTTACAATTTAGTTGTTTCATCTTTAATAATAATAATAAATACACCCAACAGCCACATGCCTAGTTCTGAACTCACACTAGGTAAAACCTGTACTGTGGGTATCAACAACTAAGAGGGACTACGGTCCCACACCACCCGAAACAAATATCTGTCGATCACACAAACATTTATCTCGGTTCGGGAATCGCACCCACGGCCTCTCGTTTGACTGCCGACTACTCGCCCACTGAGGTTTTTTTACAACTTGTAATTTGGAACAAATCCCTCAATAAAAAATCGCCTTTTTATATCAATTGGTATTTTAATAACAATTTTACATTTATATATAATAAAGAAGTGGCCGAAGTGGTATATATTTACATATATATTATATATATTTATATATATTTACAAATTGAAATATTATTATTTATTAACTAAGCAATTAAGTATATCGATTTCTAATGTTGGTGTTAAAAATGTTGATAGGTATATAAAATTCTTACATGGACTTTGGCGACTAGGCTCTTTAATTAGTTAGTGAAAAGTACAATACAGTGATGACGTAATCACATATCATTACTCTAAAATGCTGGTTTATATAATACTAATAATATTAAAGTGCATATTCGTATCCGCCAAAATTATTATAGAAACATGAGCGTAAATTACCTTAGGAATAAGTTCTCTGTCGTTGTCTATTAATATTTCATGAATCTCCAAGGTTTCCCTGTTCTCAGAGTAAAAGTAGGTTTACTCACACTAAAGAAAATCCAATTCGCTGGGTTGTGCACACGCTCGCACACAGAGACGCGTGACTTGAGGGAAAAATAAAATTTCTCGCTAAGTTTATAATGGGAAAACTTTGAGAACCACTTAATTATGTTAATGTTTGAAACAAAATTTTAGAGGAGATGTTTAAATACAATTATTTAATTCAGAAATATCATACAGTTCGATATGTTGTAGTTATGCCTCGGGCCGATATCTTCATCTCGCAATATTCGGATGATTGCGTTGTTGTTTAACGCTCTTTTGTTTATTATTTGTTGACGTTGAGTGGCTTTTCAATTTTTTAATTATGATATCTGCTCTTCATTCCTAGCTTCGGCAGTTATGATTTTTTTTAACCAACTTTATTAAATCAACTTTATATCTTTATTTGACTGACTTTATTTATTGACTGCCTCGGTGGCGCAGTTGTAATTGCGCATGCGTTACGACTGCTGTGCTGAGGTCTCGGCTTCGATCCCCGGGTCGGGTAAAGTGATATTGGGTTTTTCTATCTAGAAATGCCTCAGTATTAGCCCGGAGTATGGAAAATGTTCCCGGTATGGCGATAGGCTCGCCCCCTATCACATTATGGGACCAAAATTCGGCGAAAAGTGGGTGTACTAGTTACACCTCTGCCTACCCCTTCGGGGATTACAGGCGTGAGTGTATGTGTGTGTTATATCTTTATTTAATTATATCATAATATCTAAGTCTAATTTATTCCTTGTATACAATATATACCTATCTTTTTTCACATAGAGTTTTATTTTAGTTATGTTGGCCAATATTATTACAAATCTAGTTTTTATTTTTAAATAGAATGTATATAAATTTAAAATAATTTAAATTTTCACGGTATAGGTATTGTGTAGTTATATTTTAGGATATATAAAAACATTCTAACCGATTTTAATGAATATTAATTTATTTAGACAATGAACTATAAAATATACAGTGATCTTTTCCATTGGCACATTGCGCCTCCTTCATAGTTCTATATTATTTACCGTGTTTCTACAAAGATTTAATGATATATTTAACCAAATATATCCGTTTTCAAATCAATCAAGGGTTTATTATGAATTCTAATAAGAAATTACTTACAAAAGTTTCATCTTTAAGGCAAAAATAAAATGATACATTACCTCATTTTCATTTTAATGAAAATATCATTTCCTTCCAAGGAGGTGTATCCAAAGTTTACATCCGTCATTTTGCATGGGCCAACGGTCGAGTGGCGGTGGCAGGGGTGCAAGGGGGTCGGCGCGGCGGGTGGAGCGGCGCCACCCCGCGAGCTCCCCCCGGCCCCTTCGCGGGATCGATACGTCATTTGAGCTGGTCGCCATGGAGACCGCGAACGGAGCGGGGCGGCGCCGCGGCTTCAGGATGGTGGGTGCACGGACTCCAGCCCGCGAGCCCGCCAGCCTTCGCCGAATGAAAAAATGGATACAACCTTATTTGGAACAAATCCCTCAATAAAAAATCTCCTTTTTATATCCATAGGTATTTCAATAACAATTTTATTGTGTTATTTTTGTCGGGTCATTTTTGGGGTTGTTGACTGAATTTGTTCTAGATTGAGATTGTTATTTTTATTCTTAGAATTTAGAGTAAGTATCAAAAACTTGGAAAATCAGAAATGCATACGGAAGCTAATATACTCGGATTCGATCAGGGTTTTGGTAATTGAAGATATTGTGTTACTGGACAGACGTGTACCGCATCGCTTTATAAATGGTTATATTATTGTATCATTTGCCTCGATTGACTTTGACCTCCCTCTCCAACGTGGTGGTGTATCATATATTATTCGTCTTCTATCGATTCTATCTATCTTTCTCTATTTTACATTAAATAAGATAAGCGAAATATTCAATGAGTAACTTTAAACTTAAATTATGTTTTTAAATCCATTATTTTATTAAACACACGATTTCGTTCGTTTCGCCTCGATTTATCAAATATTCAAACCCACGGATAAGCATATTCCGCCTTGCAGGCATGGGAGTTCTGTCTGAGTATATTGCTTGAGTTTTCGTTTTTTTTGTCTCGTCATTATTAGTTTGCGTAATGCTGCCGGGTTATCTACGTTGTTGAACGAATATCTGGATTCATCGTTTCTACTGTTTATCCAGTTTGCTTATATAGATTTACAACATATTACGGTAACGAATATGATTTTGAGTTCTCTACATTTAATATATACATAGTATGTACGTATCTTATTAAATAGAGGGTTGTTTTTGTTTTAGTGTTTGTATACAATTTTGTTATCAAATGAATACGACTCAAAATGTAACATTCCATTAATATACGTAGTCATCCGTATACGTCAATATACGTAGTGGGCTCCCCATCCATTAAGGGAGGAAGAGGGTTCTATTAATATTTATCTTTATAATTTGTTTTTTAATTTAAGCCCTTACTTACTTTTAATTATTACTAAACCGTCATATAGCGGTAAAACCAATTAGAGATAATCTGCATGTTACTAGAGAAACAGCGCTAGCACATTTGTGGATTTACTTGTGTATTCATTGTTAATTATCGCTTTTTGAGAAAACCATAAGAATTTCAAAAGTATGTGATGTCCAGTGTGGTGGATTAAGCCCTTACCCCTGTCATTATAATACAGGGTATGTATCATAATATTATTACTAGAGATAAGTAGTAACTTGTACATTCAAATAACCTATATATTTATTATATACAGCATTGTTATATCTCAATAGTATTTGTATATGATATGTCTCTTATATACGTTACTTAATATAATATTGAAACAGAAAAAAGAAAAATGAAATACATTTATAAAGCAGGTATAAATTAAGCGACAGCTAGCTAATGATCTAATAAACCATTGAAATTTGTTGAAACATAATATTGTAATAAACCTACATGTACTTATATTTGTACAATACAATCTTCAAATACACAAACTTTCAAATACGTGTATTTGCTTATACAAACAAGAAAGTTAGCGAACAATATAAAAGTAATGGGAAGGAGTGAAACGGACGAAATGAATAGAGCCGAGCGCGAGCGGGACGGACTTATTCAAATTGAGGGTACATATTTCTACATAGGTAACAAATAGTCTGTGGAGAAAAATATGGACATACCTAAATGCAAATCGGAAAATAGTGACTACCAAGATTGATAGTATTTAAACTGCTTTCTTAATATATGTGTGAAGATAAATGATTACCTAAAAACAAATACAAAAAATTACGTTATTTCGCGATACGTTTGTTGTATAAATATTTCATTAATGTAACATAAACATAAGCTCACGCTTGTATTCTCGAAGCGGTTGGCAGAGCTGCAACTATTTTACCCATGGTACACCGAGCCCCAAATCCATCTAATGCTGTTAATATAGGAGAATCCAACGCCTTATCGGACGTAAAGTCAAATTTAAGACAAACTATGTATTGTGTATGTGTATTATTTTAAATAGAAAATTCTAAAACTAATTGTAATGATCTACTCTACGAGTTAAACTCAGGACTTCTACCGGTTTCTCAACCTACGTATGCAATGACTAGGCTTATGAAACGTTGCCTAAATATATTTAAGGTTATTATTGCTTTTTATAGGAGATGTACGACAAGGTAAGTAAAAGTAATAATTATTTTTTTCTATTGTATAAATTAAGTAAAATGAATCCATTGAAATAAAACGAATGTTACGTATTATATCGCGGTTTATTTTACTATAATCCGTAAAATTCGTTTTATTTCAATGTGTAATATTCGCGTAAACATAAGAAACCATTATAAAATATAATAGTTTTATGTCAAATATTTTATATATGTACATAGTATCACAAAAATATGCCGGTTAACAAACGGAATTTCCACGTTATGATTATTAAACAAAAAGTAGAAAAGTTAAAGAGAGTTGCAGGAGCAACTTTAAGAACAGGTATTTACACTGTTTGAATATGTAGGTTGTGCAGGTAGTTTAAATTATTTTCTGTAAATAACGTAACGAGGACACAAATTATTTTGAGATTTGTTTAACATATTAATAGATGTTTTTTTATTATCTTCCTATATTAACCAAGTGTAATAATTAAAACAAGCTTTTGTTGCACTGGAAAAATGTAATAATGTATTTATATCCTGGTGGTGGGATTATTGTTTGTGGTAGGATATTTGCTGGTGGTAAGATATTTGCTGGTGGTAGGATATTTGATGGTGGTAGCATATTTACTGGTGGAAGGATATTTGCTGGTGGTAGGATATTTGATGGTGGTAGCATATTTACTGGTGGAAGGATATTTGCTGGTGGTAGGATATTTGATGGTGGTAGCATATTTACTGGTGGAAGGATATTTGCTGGTGGTAGGATATTTGATGGTGGTAGCATATTTACTGGTGGTAGGATATTTGCTGGTGGTAGGATATTTGCTGGTAGTAGGATATTAGCTGGTGGTAGGATATTTGCTGGTGGTAGGATATTTGCTGGTGTTAGGATATTCGCTGGTGGTAGGATATTCATATACCGACCACCGTACACAGGGCGTAAAACCCACCATAGTGGCACACTCAAGTGTATCGCGGTCCGGGGTCAACCAGTGTACATCCGGTTTTTTTCGGGGGTCTGGAGTTGGGATACGATGTTTGGCCGTGTTGCGGGGCCGTCTGAGTACTCTGACACTAGACCCTCGACCGCTTCTTCACCTTTTTGCCCCATGGCGTAGTGTGAAGAAGCTATACTGCAGGCTGGCATGATTGTGTTGAGTAGCGAGGGACAGATTGTTTCTCGCTACTTGATACTCTAACTGGACAGTACTACACTTACTATTAGGTGCAGTGTGGAGATTTTGCCGTGCCAGGATCAAAAAAAATATAAATGTATAAATATTATTATTTTTATGTTGTTATACAAGAATATGAATGATAAATTATGTCTGTAACATGCCGTAGGTTAACTGGTGGCATATGATGACGCTTGAACAGACAGTGCGAGAGGAATCATGACGGTAATGCTGACTCAATAATAGAGATCAGGGGAGGAAACTAAACGGACAAACCCACGGACCATACGAAGCGTAACAGCAAAGACAAAGCTACTAGACATCGGTCAGTCAGCGCCGCTCATTGATTCTATACAAAAAACGAGCTACAATGGCTTTTTACATATAAAACGAAACTGCGACATCAAAATATTGTTTGAGATCGAGAGCGAAAAAATTATGTGATGGATAAAATTTTGTCTCTAGGTAGTATAAGTTTATTTTATTTTAACGTCATTATCCTCAAGTGAGCTAGCAGGGATGCAACTAGCACTTCTACCTTATGCCAAGCATATTTTGCCATATCGAGCACAAAGTCTAAACTTGGGCAACTTGATATAAGATCTTATACGAATTTTGATTACACATGGAATTCAAGACGGCACCTTTTTAACAGCATATAGGTATCAGGTATATATGACAGTCTCCGTGGCGCAGTTGGCGAGTAGCCGGCTGTGAAACGAGACGCCGTGGGTTCGATTCCCACACCGGGACAAATGTTTGTGTGACAAAAAGATATTTGTTTCGGGTCTGGGTGTTGTGGGACCATTGTCCCTCGTAGTTCTTGATACCCACGATACAGGTTTTACCTAGTGTGGGGTCAGAACTATGTGTGTGACTGTTGGGTGTATTTATTTTATTATTTATTTATATATAGGTATCACCTTTTTAACAACATCTATGTGTAATAATATATATGCTATATAATATATAGCATATATATTACACATAGATGTCTGTACGAAATCGCTATGAAAATGCGCCAAGGCGCGTCATCTGTTGGTACGAGTTCGTAGTTCTACAACAGGGACCGCAACTTGCACCATACATAGTCGTGATGGGATTTTATTAGAATATAATTTATTTAAAATAAACAAAGTAATGCTGTGTCGATTCCAAATATTACATTATATTTATTCTTTTAATTAAAACGATTACTAGAGTTATAAAGTAAGTCGAGTTGTTAAATATATGAGATTTATGCTTTGTCAGTTTTGTCTCCAGCATAAACAAATCAGCTCGTCCTGGGTAGTAACACTACCTCACAGAAAACTTACACGAATAATAAGTTTTTATGCATTTTTTAGGTGAGAGAATTTCGAAAGTCCAATTCCCTCCCATTCCCTATTCCTATGTTTTAAGACCGGCAATACATCTATGATACTTTAGGTATTGTAGTTGTCCATGGGCGATGGAGATCACTTACTCGTACCATCAGATCCCCTTCTTAGTTAAAAATTTCAAACAGTATCTTTGGATGCAAGATTTTACTTCACAGACTGTTCAAGTATTTAAATATAAGGTACATTTTATAGAATAAAAGTTTTGTAAAGAGATCTGCATTATTAAACTCTTACATAGTTACATTAAAAGAAAAGTAATGATACCAGTATTTTATACAATTTGCTTTTACAATATCTCATATTATTCACGTGTGAACTATACTAAAAGAAGAGCTGTTTTTAAGAAGAAAATAAAAGGCTGGCTACGCTTGACTTCCGCCATAGGGCGCCATGTTGAAGTAGCTTCTTAAACTTGCACGCAATATTAAACTGTCAACAATAAGGAACAGCCTTAATCCGCAACATCATCCTAATGCCAATTAGTAGTCCAATGAGGGATCAGCACAATCTACTTTGCACAAATGTGGCAGAAAATTTGCATAATATATTTAACACCTACTTGTGTAATGGCAACCGATTCCGGAAGATCCCATCCCAGGTAAATTGTTTGACTATAACATGCAATAGCCGTGTTTTATGTATGTATGTGTCTTTTAGTATGTATATCTTCAAGCGATCTCTATTTATTGATTTCGACAAATCACGATGTGGTCAACAAAGAGTGTTTTACTGTGTAAAAACGTTTTCATGATATACTTGACTACTTTATATTTAATTATATACATAGCATCACCAGTACACTGGTCATTATGCTAAATCAGTTTATATTTATCCTATTTATACCGGGTATTAGGGGAATGCTCCCGAAAACGGAGTGAGACGATATTACAAATCACAACTTTGATTATGGGTCAGAAAAAAAATAGATTGCGATGTACAAAAACTGAACTTCGTTACTTACTAGATGTTGCCCGCGGGTCTGCCCGCGTGGGGATTATTTTTGGTAGAAAAGGTATACAATCCATCTTAGGCGTAATAACACCTTTCTATATTTGCTATCCCACAGGAAGTGTACATTTTTCGCGCATAAAAAGTGGCCTATGTCATTTTCTGATCCCTAAACTGCCAGTATGCAAAATCATGTCGATCCCTTGCTCTCTGAAATACTAAACTATACCATGGGAACTGTACACTTTTCCAGCATAAAAAGAAGCCTATATGCTATTCCGACTACACTCTATTTAAACGAGATCCGTCCAGCCGTTGCAGCGTGATTGAATAACAAACATCCATCCATCCATCTAAACATTCGCATTTATAATATTAGTAGGATTCACGCTCCAACATGTTAGTATAAATGAAACGATAATTAAATAAAATTCAACATCATAAAGGGTTTCACTCACTTTACCATTGGATACCACAGCGCGATATTGTCCGTTACTTGAATCTACAGACGTTGTTCTGTCTGCATTAATTTACCTCTGTACCAATATATATTGCATATATATACCATTGTATAATCTGTATATAATTGAGAATCCACTGCCTCGGTGGCGCAGTTGTAATTGCGCATGCATTACGACTGCTGCTGTGCTGAGGTCTCGGGTTCGATCCCCGGGTCGGGTAAAGTGATATTGGGTTTTCTATCTTGAAATTCTCAGTATTATCCCGGTGTCTGGAAACTGTTCCCAGTATGGCGATAGGCTCGCCCCTTATCAAATTATGGGACCGAAATTCGGCGAAAAGTGGGTGTACTGGCTACACCTCTGCGTACCCCTTCGGGGATTACAGACGGTGAGTGTATGTGTGAGTGTGTGTGTTATTGAGAATTATTTAAAAGTGGTAGAGCCACGCTGTAGACATATTTGTCTACATCATGAATGGGCCGGCTCGACCGGGGTAGTACCACTGTCTCACAGAAAACCAACGTAAAGTGACAGTTCACTGTCGCGTTTCGTATGGTAAGTGAGATCTCCGGAGGCCCAGATTCCCCCTTCCCTTCTCTAATGCCTATTCCTGCCCTTTAAGGCCGACTGCGTGATACTTTTGGTATTGTGGATGTTCATGGGCGGTGGAGATCACTTAACATCAGGTGACCCACTGGCTCGTTTGTCGGACTATGATATATAAAAAAAACAGTTAAGTTATAATTAAGTGGATGTTTTAAAAAAGCCCTTGTGAAAACACATAAAATATTATGTACCAGCTTTCGCAATGATCGGTCAAACGGTGTCTTTAATATTAAAACTTATAGGGTACTTCACGGTGACCTACAACATTGCTTGGCGAGAAGGAAAGGGTATTTCCAATAAGCTTTGCAGTACAAAGACACGAAATTAAATAACAATATCACTTGAAATATTTTATTTAAAATTCGTTTTCACAGTTGTACAAACAGCTAAATTGTAGCTATACTCGGTAGAACATTAAATTAAAGAATTCACATTGTATAACTGTTACTGTGATGTGTATTAACATTTTTTTCACAACAGAAGTATCGAATTTTTCGCATATCGCTGTAAACGAAACCTGATAATGTTTGTCTCTTTATTGCTACGATTTTAAATAAATAATAAGAAATATACCTACAACCTTAGACAGAAAGACGTTGGTACGAATTAATGCGGTCGTTCACTTTACCTTCCACAATTGTTCCTGTTTCAGGACGAACGCAAAAGTTTTCTGAACTTTCGTACCCCCTTCGATCTGTTTTATTTTTCATGTAATAAAATCTACCAGCACTTTAATATCAAAAGTTATAAAAGTTACTACAATATGTTTTATATTGTTATCATATTGTAAATGTTCTTTACAAAATGATTAAAATATTAGCCACCGACACTGGAAAGTGCTAGTAAAATGTGCGTCTCTCACGAGTTAAAGAAAACAAGTATAGTCACTTTCTGTAAAACGTGAAAGGAGGAAAAGCTCCGGCCAAGGCCATGCGTGATGCTACGCGTCGACTGAAGCTTTTCTCTTTATATGGGCCTTCATTTTACTTCTAAAATTATAATAGTCACTGGTCTCAAAACATGGCTTAAGTACTATACACCTAAATATATAAATTATTACAAATTAAGTAAGGCATTTACAACATCAGGGTTCCTTAAGATTACTTCATATTTACACGATACTAGAATAATTATTACTATAACATCGTGTAAAAATAAAGAAATTGACTAAGTTTTAATCGGTAAAACAATAAAATGTACGTGTTATGAATATAATGGTCAAGATTTCGGCGATCTATATGACCTTCGAAGCTTGAGCTGCTATTGTATGTTTTAGTACAGCTTCGCTTTGGTCAAATACATTTGACAGATTTGATTTATTTTAAAATAATTTAGAACCTCTTTATCATAAAGGCATAGTCGTTTACAACTTAGCACTATCGTTTGGCACTGACGTCATTTTAAAAAAGATAAATAATATAATAAATTAGTCTTATATGAAGACCCAAAAATCGTTTAAAAATTTCAGATTTCGAAATAATTAAATATTTTAATCACAGTCAAGGTTGTTTCCTTATATTGAGTTGTGCGTGCCACGACACCTTATGAAAAGTATCAAAAACATTTGTAACCCATAAGTTCTACGTAATTATGACACGAAATCTTAAACTATTCCATCGGGATAATTTGAATTGAGCATTATTCTTATGCATAGAAGAGTAGATGGAAATATATATCACAGGGGTGGTTTACCCCTGTGATGTCATGTTCGAGACAACTTGAGAGCTTCCAAAGATTTTCACCTCCGTCGTTTGGCCGACACGGCCGCTGCTATCATTTGCCTGAGCATTGGTTCCGGAGTGCACGCTTTAGGATCGCATTTCATTTGACCGTCTCCTCCACATCTGCAATAATATAATATATTGTATTTAAAAACTGAATACTTACTGTAAGTACCTTACTTAAAAGGTTAACTAGTGATAGCCTAGTTAGGAGTGGTACTGACTGTCGAGACGGAAGTCGTAGGTTCAAAACCAACCCAAGTGGCACAGACCACTGACTATTCTAAAGTTACGCGTGTGTTCATAGTTGTTTATTGCTTGCTTTAACTGTGAATGAAAAGAATTTCAAAGGATTGTGAACCCGCATGCGGCCAACCCAACGTACGAGACTAAGTCCTATCCTCTCTTTAGCAGAGGTCGCCCGTGGCTAGGCAGTGGGACAATTTTAATACAAGACTGGATTTATATTATGATTGTACTTACGTGCAATGTAAACATGGTCCTGATGAACCGCGTACAACTTCCCCTACTTTATAAGTATGTCCTTTTATCTGGCAGCCTCTTCTCTGGGCCGCTCCTTTGTACGAATGGGTCGGGAAATGTGGTGGCAGAGTGGTTGTTGTTGTTGTTGTGGTTGTGGTGACGTTAAGAGTTGTTGCCATTGATACAGGACATTCATATCGGGGACAACAGAAACCTTGTATGGGTTCTTCGTGACATCCATGTATAGGGGGAGGACAACTTTGTTGTAAGCATATGATGTCACTTCTGAAACAGAAGCAGAAGTCACAGGGATCATCTCTAGGTATTTGTTGCGCAGATACGTATACTTTTCCCCCGTAGCGGCAAGTCCCTGGCCCGAAAGCTTGATCTTCTTCCACGTAATCCGGCTCGTTTCCATAAGCGCTGCTTCCACTTGGAGGAAAGTGGGCTTCTTCATCGGGCGATGGTACTTCATCAGTTGGTTGAATCTCACTTGGAACTGGTTTGGACAAATCTGGTGGAGGCGATGAAAGTTCGATAGGTTTTTCTTCCGGTTTTGTAATTTTGTCTGCTGCTACTGGTGGCTGCGTTGGTGATTCTTCACCTATAGTCGTAATTGTTTTTTCTGTAGATTGTATATTCGTTTCTTCTGGTGTAGTAATCTTCACAGTTAAATCACTTTGTATTGGTTTTTCTGATGTTGTTATTATTTTTTCTACATTATCTGTAATAGGTGATTCTGGTGTTGATTCTTTCTCCATTTCTGTAACTTTTGTTGGCATTCGAGTAGTAAAATCTTGTTCTTTGTATATGGTTGCATCTTTAATATCAATGTCTCCAGTTGTCTGTAATGATTCCTCATCTTTAGAAATAGTAGGCTGAGTAGTCTTCTCAGAAATGTCTTCATACGTTGACGTTTCTTGATACTGTTTAGTGGGCTTTTGGACCTCTGCCTCTTTGTCTATAGTAGCATCGGTTACTGTTTCCGGGACAGTGTGTTCATGTTTAATACCCACGGAAACTATTTGTTCTGTGGTGATTTCGCCTTCACTGGGAGACGATGTTGTGATTTCTATAGTTTTATGGGTGTGTTCTTGTAGTTCAATGAGATAAGGTGTAGTTTCTGGTAGTTCGTAGACTGGCACTGATGTTGGTTCTGAAAGTTCATCCTTATCGTGCGAATCCGATGCGTTTTGTAGTGTAGGCTCTGTACTTAATTCAGTACCCATTATCTCAGTAGCTGATTCTTGTGGAATAGTGTGAGATTCATGATCATATTGTGTAATATTGTCAACATTACCTATTGGTTCTGAAGTTTTTGTTGCTGTGTCTTCCTGATCAATCTTTTCTGAATCTGGAATTTGTGAAGTTATTTTTGTAGGTTCTTCTGTTAAAGGTTCCGACGCGATTGTTTGTATTCCTCCATGTTCAGTATAGTCAAGGTCCGGTAAAGATGTACTTGCTTCTTCTGATTTTATGCTTGAAAGAGATTCTGGTAATGTTGTTGCTTTATGAGAAGACTCCGTTACAACGACAGTGTCTGATTCTGTTTCAAGCGATTGTTGAAGCCCAACTGATGATGATGTGATATCTTCAAGATCAGTACTTAATGTCTCTTCGGTTGTAGCTATTAAACCGGGTGTTACAGCATGTTCATCCTGAGTCGTCAATATTTTAATGGTAGATGGAGTTATATCCGTTGAAAGTGGACTTTCTGATTCTTTGACAGGTTCTTCTATTTCTGGTTGTTTGGTGGTTAATAGATGTTCGAGTTCTGTGACAGGTGTCTGCAATTCAGTTACTTGTACCCCGTCCGATACTTCACTAGTGTCTTGTGGTTCAGTAACGAAAGTATCAGGGATTAACTCTGGTGCTTTTGAGTATTGATCACTCGATGTGCTAGCGTGTATTTCCGGCATGTCTGTTACGAATTCTTGTTGTTGTGTGACATCTTCCTGTATTTTAGTACCCGTATCTTCCTCAATATTATATTTTTCCGGTGGTTCAGTAAACATTTCATCAGCTTTGGTTATATCTATTACTGTGATTTCAGTAGTCTCGTGAATTTCTGGTCCTTCTTCTTCCTTTATGTTAGGGACTTTCCCTGTAACCACTTGATCAATTTCAGGCGACGTTGATGTATCTATTAACACCTGTGACTGTTCAGTCGTATAAGCTTCAATAGTTTTTGTTGTAGAATCTGATAATACCGTTTGCGCTTTTTCAGTATAACTGTGTTCTGGTTCTTGTTTTTCTGGTGCATAAGATTGAGGCGAAGTGTATTCAGATAATTCTTTTTCAGTACTTGCTTCTACCTTTTGTACATTAATATCGCCATCATATTCATCAGTTACAGGAATCATGTCGGGTAAGCCTGATTCTGTTTCTTTTTCAGTTAGGGTAAGCACAGTAGTTGTTTCTGCCTTGTCTGTCATAAATACTTCCGAAGTTTGTGATTCTGGTCGTGTGGTGAAACTTTCTACGTGTTCAGTAGATTTTTCTAAATCACTTGTATAAATGTCTTCCGTACTAATTTCTTGTGGGACAACCACAGGTGTTTCTATTTTATCTTTTTCTATATTTGAAACTGTAGCTTCATCTTTTATAGTTGGCGGTTGAGATTCTTCTGTTAAGGTTCCTGGCTTTCCTGTTTGATCCTCGGATTCAGCTGTAACCACATTTGAAGTTTTTTCTGTTGATGGTTCCTCTTGTCTGGTAGTGACAGTGTTATATTGAACCTCATTGAATTTATCTGTTTGACTTTCTGTTGCAATAGGTGATTCCGTACTATGATCTTTTGTGTGACTTAATATTTCAGGAAGCTTTGTTGTTCTATCAGGCATTGTGACAGGCTCAATTGAATCATCTGTATCTTGTTCAGTGTCATGGAATGGTATTTCAGATTTTTCACTTGTAGTTTCCGTTGATTCTTGTTCAATGTTATGTGGTTTCTCTGTGATTCGATATAAATCTGTAGTAGTTGAGAACTCTGACGTCTCAGCGCTCACATCCTGGGCTACAGTGGTAGCATGAATTTCTTCCCCAATATTGTGTGGAGCTGAGGACGATGATTCAGTTACTTCTTTTTCGTGAAGTATATCTTCTGTTGCGTCATCCGTACCAACAATGGGTGGTGGAGTTGATTCTAAATCTGTTTTCTTTTGTCCCTCAGTTGTAATTTCTTCTTCCGGTAGGCTAACATGCAACCCATTTTCTGTGTTTAATTCATGGTCTTTTATAGAAGGTTCTGTTGTGGGTTCTGCGATTCCAGTTATTGATGCTTCTAGCAGCTCATTACCGGTAACGTGTTCTTTTTCTGGTTTCTGGATTTTATCAGATTCAGTAGAAATAAAACTTTCTTCAGTTACGTCTGTTACTTTATCTGATGTTCTACTTGGTTCTGTTGGTAGAGCATATTCTTCACTAGTTAACGTTATACCTGGGAAATAAACTTCTGTGTTTTCTTGAGTTGATGATTCTATGCTAATTGCTTGTGAACTAGTAGGGGTTATGTGAGGCTCGGTATACATTTCAACGTCCCCAGTTTGTATTTCTGACTCAGTTACTTTTTCATCAGATTCTTTCAACGTAACATAAATATCAGTAGGAGTAAGTGTCGTGGATTTTGGTCCAGATTGATATTCTGATACAGTTTCTGATTGATCTTCTGTAGTTATTTCTTGTGAAACTTCTACAGCAGGCTGTACTGTAGTATCCTCAGATTTAGGAATGGTATACATTGGTTCTTGGGTATATTGTTCATGTTCTGCAATAGATATATCTGGAAGTGACGTATGTTTGTGTGAATCAATAATCTCTGCTTCCATCACTTCAGTAATGCTGTGTTCTGGTTGCTTTGTGTTATATTTTTCAGAATCTGATACTTTAGGTTCTGATGTTGTAGCTAAAACCTCTGCAGGTTCAGTTGTAAAGTACAGTTCAGGCTGTTTTGTTGGTATTTCTGCATCCGGTAATAAAACACTAATTGTTTGTTCTTCAGCATCTGGGACGTGTTGCGTAGATTCAGTATGTTTACTGTCATCTGATTCACTTGTTTCAAATATTGGTTGCTTTTCAGTTAGAATGTCAGGCGACTCTATGTCAATTTGGTGACTGTCAGTAATGTATTCTTCAGGAATCTTAGTTGAAAGAACATCGTTTTCACTATCCAGTACTGGTGATTTTGTATGTGTCTCAGTAACGGATTCCTTATCAGTATAAGAAGATTCTGTCATCTTAGGTTCTTCTTGGGTTACTGAGAAGGAAGATTCTTTATGAGGTCTCAATTCAGAGGTTTTATCTGTTTGCTGGGTGGTTTCAAAAGAAATTGTTGTACCATAATCATTAATTTCAGTAGCGTAATCCAGTTTTTCTAATACAGTTGTCTGATATATTGCTGCTTCTGTTGATACATCATCAATATGTCTGTCTATTTCTGTTGATATATCATCATAATTAATTTCAGGTGATTCTGTTTTAATTTCTGACGTTTCACCCAAAGTAGATGTTTCAATTGCCACCTGAATTGGTGTTTGATCACAATTAGGTTCATTACACGAGGTCGGTTTTGCATGAATATCTAAAGTTTCTTTTCTTCTGCAAGTTTCGTCCGCACAATCTTGAGCAACGTTAACCTCAGTTCCTTTGCAGCCATCTTCTTCTGTACAAGGCACACTGACTGGAATCAGATCTGGTACTATGTCTTTGCATATACCATTTTCACATTCTGGTGCAAAAGGAATGTTTACCACAGAAGACTCACAATTTTCGCCTTCGCATTGAACATCCGTGGCTGGTAGGTGCTTACAATCGCCGTTAGCGCATTCCTCTGATGTCTCTGAAGTTTGCGTACATTTACCATCTGTGCATAATTCAGGTGTGGTATGAGACTCTATGCAACCATGAGGTCCGCAAGAGCTGATGTCTGTCTTTTTATCGATTTCACTTCCACAGTCATTATTAGCACATAGCTCAGTAGAAACAGTGGGTTGAATCTTATGTTCTTCTATATTACACTGATCTCCGCGACATTCAATAGAAGAGGGTTGTTGAGGAAGTTCAGTTGTGATTTGTATATGCGGCATTGGAGGAAGAGTTTCTCTGAATTGATCACATACATATGTAGGACAGCAAGACTCTGGTGAATCGTATGTTGGCTGACAATTGTCCATATATTCTGGTGGCGAGCTACAAATGATTGGGCTACACTTAATAATACTGCTTACGCATCTACAATCGGAATGACATTTATTTGTACTAGGAACTACACTTTCATTTCTGTAGGTTATTCCGTTCAAAAGACAATCTCCTTCACCGGGTATCCTACCTGGCGGCAATACATTGTCTTCGACTATTTCGTTTTCACCAAGGTTAATTGTTGTAATTTCTGGCAAAGTCGGTGTTATTTGCGTAGATAATGTAACAACTTCAACATCCGGTTTTATTTCCTTTTCAGAAGTGTTTTCTTCAGTTCTTGAAGTTTCAGTAGTTAGCTCTTGAGGAGGAACAGTTCCAAGAATGTCGTGTGATGCATCATATGAAGGTTTTGGAGGAGATTTTGTTTCTTGGTGGTCAAATGTTTCTGTTGCTGGAGTACTTTCAACTGAAATTTCTGTGACTAATTCAGGTATCTTAGTACTTTCAGGTTCAACACGATGTTCATCTTCTTTTCTGGATGATGGTTCCGTCGTAGCAACATTTTTGTCTTCTTTTAGAATCGAACCATCGGGTAACGAAAAGGCTATTGTCGTAGCTATATCAGCATCATGAATAGTTTCCTTCTGTGGATGAGGAACATCTTTTTCTTTTAAGGGAGATTGTGTTGTTTTTTCGTAGGCTGGTGTTTCGGAGCTTTCTGCTTCTTCAGCTGTTCCGCTAGGTATGGTATTCAAACCTTTGTCTGGTTCTGCAGTGGTGATATATTCTGTTTCTAAAGGAGATTCAGTAGTATATGGCACATGCTTAGAGGGCTTGATATCTTTTTCTGCAATCACGTCGGTTACAACGTGCCCTTGGGAGACTTCAGTGGTTTGTTTTTCAATTTCCTCTAAGAATGGAGTACTAGAAGTACTTGGGGCATACTCGCCAGGTTTTATACTTTCTTGTTCCATGATGGCTGTTGTAACAAAGTCTTGATCCCTAATAAACTCAGTAGTTGCCATTTCAATCTCTTCTGTAATTGGAGCACTGGTAGTGCTAGATGTCTGTGATTTTTCCTGCTCAATATTTTTCTCTGTACTAATATCATAGCTGGTTTCTTGAGTAGTAACCCTTTCACTATCATCAATATAAGCTGGTTTTGTTGAACCGACACTATCTTGGACTTGAGGTTTATTAATATCTTTATCATCGATAGTTGACAAATTGACATTGTCCATAGGTGCACTAGACGGAGTTACTTGTTTATCAGCATCACTGATTTCACTTCCAAGACCATAATTGGAATCAGTTACAGGCTCCTCACTTGATTTTGTGACTTCGTCTTCCTTCTGATCGATAACTGAAGCACTTGGCTTCGTTGAAGCATCAGCATAATCGCTATATGTATTTTGATCAGTAACTTGATCGTATTTTTCTGTTTGATATTTCTGAGTTTCATCATCTATTTTTTCAGAGTCCAAAGATTCTGGAATTTGAGTGGTAGCTGGACTCTCCTTGAGGTTTTCAGTTATTGCTTCTTCATTTTCTACTGCAATAGGTAGGTGTGTTGAAGTTGAAATTAATTTGTCTCCTTCATATGTTTCCTCAGAAGATTTACTGGTAACTAAATCTACAGGGAAAGCCGTTGATGTCTTTTCAACCTCTTCTGAAATAGGAGCATTTGTTGTGGAAACAGCTAATTCGTGACTTCCCATTTCTGGAATCTTAGTAACTTCCACTATTAAATTATCGTTATCTCCCACAGCAGGTGTTGTGATTGCCTCTGCTTTATCCTTAGTAGAATCATAAATATTACTTTCTGTTATTCCATCAGAAACAACGTTTTGTCCATAAGTACCTGTAGGTATTCCTTCAACTTCTTCTAAGAATGGAGCACTTGTAGTACTTGCCGTGTGTAATCCAGGTTCATAGCTATGTTCTTCAATAGGTCCAGCCGATATCATTTGTTGCTCTCTATCCAATTCAGTTGTTATACCTTCGTCTTCTAAAATAGGAACAACGGTTGTTGTAAGATATTTATCATGTTGAATTACTTCAGCATCAGTTACAACGTTTTCTTCTTTAGGTTTAACTGTTGTAGCTTTTTCCAAATCTGATGCAATGGTTGCCAGCGTTATTTTATCATCATGTATAACGATTTCACTCTCAGTGACAGATTGTACTTCAGGCTGAGAAGTTTCCAATTTGTGATCATATGAAGGTATATTACTAGTGATTTCTGTTTTGTCTAGTCCAGCAGCATCTTCGTGGGTAATTTCTTGTTCTTTATCAGATATTGTTGTTGCCTTTACATTGTCTTCCGATTCGATATCAGTAGAACTCGGAATTTCAGCACTTGGTTGTTCAGAAGTTGCTTTTTCAGAATCCTCTTTAACTATATTTTCTATAGAGGGAACAGTAGAATGAATATATTTAGTACTGTCTTCAGTTGGTACTACTTCATTTAAGTCTATGGCTTGTTCCGATTCGTTAGAATCTCCACTTCCTTCATGTGTAGGTTCTGTAAGATGTGGTTCTACAAATGCAATATTGTCAGGTTCCTTTCTGTAGCCACTACCTTCGACACCCACTCGCCTAGGAGGTGAGAGCGTGGTTAAATCTTCAGTTAAGAATTGTGTAGTCAAGTCTACTGGGAGTTCAGTATTCAGTTCATCACCTTCACATATATACGTGTCAGGGCAACACTGTCCTTCTCTTGGTGGTAATGAAGTGCAGTTTTTGCCTTCATTTTCCATTGGTGTTCCACATTCTTGGACTACGCATACAATATCTCCTTTCATACAATAACAATGTTCGCAAGCCTTTTCAGTTTTTATTAAAGCGCCATCAGAGAAAATTTGATCATCGTGGACACAATCTTGAGTAAATTGCGTAACCGGGGAATTTGTTGTAGTTGTCAACAAAAATCCGGGCGTTGGTCGCACAGTAGTGGTCTTGTCATCCAATAAAAGTATTTCATCTTCAAGGTGATCTGAAATATAAATATTAGTATACTTGAAGTATGAAAGTGAAAAATGTAATAGGAAATGGTAGATATGTTTGTTTCGTAATAACATGGTATTTAGTTGAAGATACTTCCAAATTCCACTTCACAATCTACACAAGTAAGATGCTTATTATATTGCGTTTAAATATAAACGCAATATAATAGGCATATTGCTTGTGTCTACGGACAAAGAGTAAATTGTTCTTGCACATTGAGATCCGTACAATAAAATATAAAGGTTTATATTTAGATATGTAACGATGAATTTGCGCCAAAATTATAATGATATATTATGGTAATAATTGTAAATTATAGTTGCCAAAAATGTGACATACATACATATACTCTCACGCCTGTAATCCCCGAAGGGGTAGGCAGAGGTGCAACCAGTACACCGACTTTTGCCGAATTTCGGTCCCATAATGTGATAGGGGGCGAACCTATCGCCACTCCGGGCACCATTCCAGACTCCGGGTTAATACTGAGTATTTCTAGGTAGAAAAACCCAATATCACTTTACCCGACCCGGGGATCGAACCCGAGACCTCAGCACAGCAGTCGTAACGCATACGCAATTACAACTGCGCCACCGAGGCAGTGCTACTGAAAAATATACTCAAGTTTTAATTTTTATAAAATATTTTAGTTAGAAGTTATTAAATCGGAACGTAATAATTTCATAAACCAAACAGCGCCAAGTGACACTTCGTAAAGTAGTAACATAGTGTGTATTAATGTGTGCTAGTTGGTACAGACATTGACTGAAAATAATTTTGAAAATGGAATAGTTTTAATTTTTGTTGACACTTGATGCATATAGGTATATATAATGGTGTGGTGATTTTTAAGATAAATATCCATATGTAAAAAAGAGCACATTAATGTTTAGTTCAAATCATTTATAACTTTCGATTCGAAGCAACCCTTTATATTAACAAAAATTAAGTTTCAACTCTACGTTTATACGTTTACTACGTTTGGAAAACTGCATAATTATATAATGTATGCCAACTAATGTATAGTTCTTTATTTGAGTTCGGTTTATAGAACACGAAACAGTAGACTTTAAAGGCTGTACATTCTATGGTTCTCTAATGAAGAAGAACTTACAAAAATATATACCAATACAAAGGTAGTAAGTCCGTCTCAAGTGTTTTACTTACCACAAGAGTATCGGACCGGGCAGCACACATCTTTGAGGTAAATAGGCGTGCAGCCATCTACGTGAAGAGTACATTCTTGCATCACGCAGGTCGTCATATTTCGAATGCAGTAACAATGTTCGCACGGCTTGTTCGGAGTCGGAGGAACCTTTGAACCTTCTGGGAAATATTTGCCATGTATACTGCAGCCATATTTGTCAAGTTTACCGACTCCAGTTGCACCGTATTCTGCTGGCGACGTAGTTGATGTTAACGTCAGCAGGTCAACTGGAACTGGAATTATAATTAATTATATTAAATAATGATCTATATAAAAAATAACATTACAATATTTTATTAATTAGTTTGTATTCAGCCATCAGATGACACAACATAAATAATCATAATTTGTAAATTTCTTTACTTCTCTTGATGCCGAATCTCATATTTGGATTAATTTGTTGAGTATCGGTGGTCTTCCAGGGTGTGTATAGTTCATAGTAGGTAATATACAAGTTTACACAAGCAAAACTTAACTTGCAGTATTTTTTTTAAAAGTATTGAGTTCCATGAGCATGCTCATGTTGCAATTACCAAGTGTTGAACTACGATTTCTGACGAACTGGAAACCATATTCAAGTTTGTGGTTATTATCGTTTATTTCTTTCGTCCAAGATGAATGTAAGGGGGTTTTTTACGATTACCTAAACGTTTTGAGCATCTTCGACATTATTATTTGCTACAACCCATTTAGATGGGTTTGAGTACATTTTCCTTGCAAATTTTTGGTAACTGAGAAATAGTCCTTATCTTTTATACACAACTTCAATGAAGAAAAAAAAATTGCAAAACTATACATGAATAAAACTGTATTATTATAGATAGATAAAAAATTTAAAGAATACCGAATTTTATTATATGACTGTCTCGACCTAAATTACGACCTACTTACTTTATTATAGCGGGTGTATTATGACATACGTAAAAATTGTTTATCGATGACTTAATATTGAAGCAATGTTCAATCAAAGATGCTTTATACCTGTAAACACAGCAAGAATTTATGAACAAAAGAGTGGCATAGGTAAATAAAATCACGCGATATACAATCTACGCGATGCCAACGGTTATGCTTTTAATTTGATTACATAATATTTTATGCGGACAAATGTGAAGGTTATTTCACTTTTTCTCTCTTATCTCAAAAGTAACTAGGTACAAATTGACATATTTACTGACACATTTTCGGTTAGATCTTTATTACTCCAAGAACAATTACAGTTCACTTAGAATGGAGTAATAAATAGTTTACATAAGTAATTGTTATTGATTTTGTTAATACGAATTGTTTTTAGACCAAACAGCCTGTATTATTTGAATTATACGTTTCAAATAACACTACCATATGTTATGTGAATAAGGCAATGAAATTATCTTTTCTATAATAATGTCGCAATTGTTGTCACCTTTTTAACCGACTTCAAAAAAAGGAGGTTAACAATTCGTTGGAATCTTTTTTTTATGTATGTTCCCCGATTACTAGACTACGCCTGGACCGATTCGAGAAATTCTTTTTTTTTTAAAAGGGTATACTTCCCATGTGGTCCCATTGGCACCAAGTCAGGACCTGATGATGGGATCTCAGAAAAATCGAATTTTATAAGGACGCATATTTTTTTTTTATTAATTTAAAAAGAAAGAGTAATATAGTGTTACCGTCTGGACAGGTGACGATGGGACAGCATTGATCCGCGCGCTTCTCCACCGTGCAGTCTTGACCGATGGGCTTGGTGAAGGGGCACACTCTCAAATAGCACATCAGCATTCGGTTGTGGCAGGTACAGTTCAAGCAGGGTTCGTTTGTCATGATGCGGTCGCCTTCGCCGTAGTGCTGGAAATTGTAGTAGCAGCCTGCTGGTTCGCCTGGAATTATTATTTATTTAATTAATACATTAAAAATCACTTGTCAAAATTTAATTATTATGTTACAGCTTTAATTTATTTAAAGTGCTAGTCACGCAGTAGAAAGATTGTCTATGTCAAGAATGGGTCGGCTTGATTAGAGTAGTGTAACTTTTTGTTACAGAAACCCGATATAAAATGGTAGCTAACTGCATTTCGGACTGTGTGAAATGAAAAATCTCCTAAGCTTTAAATCTAAAACATTTATAAATTTACGTTTTTTTTTAATTTGATCCACACACATATTTTTTAGATAAGTAGGTATTCATGGTAGGATTCACGTGCTCACTTTCCATCCTACAATAAAAAAATAAGAAGTAGGTACTAAAGTATTAATACGTACCATCGTATAAATCTAATGCTGTGTGATTACTCGCTGTAGGAGCTGAAAAAAAATAATACGTTTAAAACATTTTTTTATAATGCCATGCTGATAATGATAGTGCCGTCATGTCATAAAATTATTTAGTTGGACAAAGGGCATTAGAATTTTTTACGTTGTTAAACAATGTAGCCTGTATCCTTAAACGAGATTATGCAATAAGATTCCACTTACAATAATTTCATAGTGCTATATAAACAACTGAAAAAGAATATTGCTTAAAATTTATTCTATTATCTGTACTATTTTGGCGGGACGACTTCGGCCGTTAAGCATACAATCTATATATATATAACACGGTGTATTATATCTAGCGTATGCACTTGAATTAATTCTGTTTGAAAGTTCCAGCGATTTCTTATCGCAATGCGTATCTATCGTGAGTTAAAATGACTCGTGTAAAATAAGTTCCGCTTGCAGACAACCGAACAACATTATTTATTCGAGTACTTCAATTATACTCAATGTCGTTGTGCAGTCATGCTTGATATTATTTTTTGAAAGTATATTTTTAAATAGTTTTCGTATATTGGCACTACGGGCCTGTTCTTATATTAAATATATATCAAAATTAAAGACTAAAATCACTCGTATAGTATTGTTTCAAGCTGCTTTTGAAGTTATTCTTGAACGAAAAAGTATTACTACAATAAAACATGAAGTTCTGAGAAAGCTTTACTGCTGTTTTATGGGCCGTCTTATTAAACACGTCACAGCTGTACAGGATATTAGCCGCAAATCGCTTAAGACTCGCAATAGGTCATCATTTTAGCTCTTAAAGTCATTTTACATATCCGTTTTACTGCGTATAATTACTGAAGCCAAGCGGTGAGGCGACAAAGCTGTAATTAAACTAACGGAGCGCGTCGTTAACATCGAAACACGAGTTTACATTCGTATCGACACTTAGGGCAAAAGTTATAATGCCAGAGGAAACGCCTTCGCAGTCGAGCGTAATCGATTTGGAGAATATTCAAGTCACTTTATGTAAAAATACCGTTCTCTCCAATTACCGTTCACGTGGGCACGTTGATTGTAACTGTCTGATTGTGCAACGATATTGAAGTACATCAACTCAATTCATAGCGAGTTTAATAAAATAAACTAATAAAGTTAATAGTTATACCAAATACCGTTCCGATTTGAAGCAATGCCGTTTACAATTGAACCAAAATAAATCTCCATTATAATGTGTTATTTAACATACATAGTATTAATTTACATGTTTTATACAGAAATGGTTTATGTAAATTAGTACGTATGTAGAATGTCTCAACAGAAGCTTTCATAGATGATGTATCTTGATGTGATGTGAGAGCTTATCAGTACGTCTGTGGTGAGCAAGCACGCTGCAGGCTGGTGGCTCGGCAGCCGGGCCACGACAGCCGTTGCACCGTTATGGTCTGTGTTAAGTTTTGCTGTATATGGCGATACGCAGAGGCGCCGCTTACGCT
Organism: Laothoe populi; assembly: GCA_905220505.1. Classification (NCBI taxonomy): domain Eukaryota; kingdom Metazoa; phylum Arthropoda; class Insecta; order Lepidoptera; family Sphingidae; genus Laothoe; species Laothoe populi. The sequence goes on from HG992152.1 coordinate 12,031,736, forward strand.
CTCCGTCAGCTCTTCCACCTAACGGTCTCCAGGAATGTCGTTATAGGCCAGTTTAGCTAGCTGAGATTTCGATTATAAACGACTGGACTATAAAGTTGAATTATATCAATCGTAAAATAAAAATCTTCGTAACGGAAACACTGGATCTCTTCCTTTCAATGCGAATAAAAAACATGAACTGTACTAGAATAAATGAGCTATGTAGGTTACTCCCACGGACGCAGTGGTGCCAGTGTCAGTCAAGTAACAATGTGTCCAAATTCCGAAATGTTCCAGTGAATATATAAATACCGAACGATAGTCGCGTCTTGAGTACGTGACGTAGCATTTATAATTCACGAGATACCTAATGAATCGCTTTTACGTACAAGTGTGACGTTATAAATGGCTTTGCATGAACAAAAAACTACTTAATGCAAAATCGTGCGCTTAGGAACATGGGCCGAGGCGATCGAAATGAGGAGCCAACATGAATTTAAAATTTGCACTACATTAATATGGATTGTTGTTTCAATGAATGAATGTCGCCGTGGTCGCCATTCGTGATGAAGTTCACACGGGTAGACCTAAACATTGTAGGCCGCATTTAAATATACTTCCTATGTATAACATAAATTCAATACCAATTCTTTGAAGTAGCCGTGCAGCGGATACTAATCTGTGCAGACCAAAATAGCTTCATCTAATAACATGCATCGCGAAACTGACACGCCTTTGTACAGTCTGAAACGGACTTTTGTACAGTTATATAAAGTCCGGGGAAGCTCCGCCCGTGCCGTCACTGCGTCCGCTGTCGCCCCTGAGACCGCGCTCGCCTCCGCGTTGACGACCGCGCCTGTATGCCGCGTCTGCCCGTACATGCACATGCTGTGCTCTTGTTCAAGGCTGCTTTCCCCGCTGACGGGCTCAAGGAGCTTATTGTTCAGTGAAAATTGGCTACTTTATGTTATTGCTGCAATTTCACCGCACCGTTCCTCCCACTGTATTACCTTATACAACTTGGTTCTACGTTTTGCTGGAAGGTGTGGTGGGAACCGAAAAATGAACATAAATGATTTGTAGCTAGTAATAAAATTACTGATATATAGTTATAAACCGTAAGAAATTGATATTCAATTATTTTATAACATTGCACTTTGAGCCGCCGCATACATAAAAAAGTTTTTGATTTATAGCATAAATATGTAAAATTTATTTCACAACAGAACGGTGCATCGTTTGATTTGTGTTTATAGCCAAAAGTTCAACAACCTCAAAACCAGTTCGAAATTGGCTGAATCAATCACATCATCAATAAATACAAGTTGGAAATAGCAATCTAGAATTCTATTTAAGAGAGGCGTTAACCTGGAATATGCATCCAAAGAAAGTCGTTTATAAATGTACAGTTCAGTTCATTATTATAGAAAGTGCAGGCTATTAGGCGTAAGGAGCATGTTTTAGCGTAGGCACAGGATTTTATTTATTCACCTCGTGAATTAAAAAGGCATTCTTGATGAACATGTGTAATAAGGACGAAAAGAAATCTCACAAAAATACCATTAAGTACCAGTTCTTTAATTTAAATTGCAAAAAACTTTTATGCGGAACACTGAATATAGAAACGGCAAGCCGACCGCGGAACTCAATATTATGTCCGAAGTCGTGAACTCGTTGTATTTTAGGTCACTACGAGACAACCAACGGTAGATACTTGTTCCTCGACAGCTTTTAATGTTTTAAATCACATCAACAGTAAAATAAAAATATATGTAGTCGTTTGTATTAAAATCTTGACATCAATTTCTTACTTTTATATTGTATTATAATTCTGAATGCTTCACAGACTGTAGTAATGTAAAAAAAATGTATGTAAGAGCATTTCGGGGTTTTATAAGTGATTAAGTAAGTGTTGCCACATAGACTTAAGTAAACAATTTGTGGATCCAACGTGAAAAAATGTGTTTCCGTTTTTCGTTGGTTTGATTCTAAATAAATATTATAATTACATATTATTTAACTCTAGTGAGTCGTACTACTATACGAAGTTACAGTTTATGTCCCAAAAATTACATACTCCGTGATATCTTGGACGTCACGAACCTAATCGAAAATGGGCATCTTAGATTCGGAAAAATCCTAAACTGAGCTTCAATTTGAAATAGTTTCAAAACTCGGAATTTTCATCCCCGTTATTTCATAATAACCCGTGCGACTGTGTCAGTAAATTTATTTGTATGCTCTCTTTTAGTATATAGCTCTCATAATTTTTTCACAAACTTTAATATGATCTATATATTTTAATATATATATATATATATATATTTAAAAGAAGAAACTGACTGATATATCAACGCACAGCCTAAACGGTTGAGGTTAGAGACTTAAAATTTTGACAGTAGGTAGCTTTTGTGACGTAGGCATTCACTAAGGAAGGATTTTTGAAAATACCACCCCTAAGGGGGTAAAATAGGGGATGAAAGTTTGTATGGAAATCCGTCATTTTGAAGCTAAATTCATGAAAGTTAGTATTTGGCATTTTAGTTACAAATAAAATTTATATATTTCAGGATTTTTGGAAATTCCACCCCTAAGACATAAGATACTATCAAACTAAAAATTAAGAATTATTTTATATTAAACAAACACTAAATGTAGTTTCGATTTCTTATAGTTTGCGAAATTTTGGCCCTAGACTGACTGCCTTTCGTTTTCTTTCTCTTATGCCCGTGGTTGACTCTAAAAAATTTACTTACCTAAGTGATAACAATCATTGCACAGTTTTAGAATATACATTTTAGTTTCTACAATATACTTATGTATAGCTATGGTGAATTCTAGATAAATATGATGTTATTCTACATAAACTATTAACAAAATATAAAATGCTTTCTAGTGAATGTGTTTTTGTTTTGTAGGTTAGCATTGTTTTTTTATTACGTGTAACTTGGTTTAGATCAGGGCTCTTTTCATATAATTTCTAGATAACACAAGTTCTTTTTTTTACGTATTGCTGGCCTAGTTACGCCCGTACTTATTTCTAGCTTAACATAGGTGTTCTTCTGACAGTAGCCCGCACTTATTGCGCTTTTTTCTTTTTGGTTAGCTGTGTTACCTGTGGTTCCCATTGAGCTGTGAGTAGAATAGGAAACGAGTACTCACCCGCTGCCGTGCAAAGTATGCATGTGGCCAGGGCGAGCAGCGCCCCCGCCGCGCGCCGCCTCTCCATCTGACCTCGTCCGTCCGTCCGCGTCGTCTGCAACAATAACACAATCGAATCAATTACTCTCGACTCTCGCACGCCAATCACAGTATCACTGACTCATCATCGACCGCCATCGCCCGCGCCGCAACTCTACTTTCTTTCAACAAAGCTCGACACATTTATTTGATTTACAAGCTCGTTTCATTTGCTGCGATAAAAGCGTCAGCGATATATTTTCCTACAACAAATCAAGAAGAGAGCATATTATTTCCTGAAAGGCCGGCAATGCATTTGCAAGCCCTCTGGTGTTGCAGATGTTCATGGGCGGCGGTGATCATTTTTCCACCAGGTGACTCTCCCCGTTTGCCCCCTTTTTTCATAAAAACAAATATCAACTCATTAGAACAAATATATTAGCCGTCCGAGTGGAATATCGGTTCGGATATGCATGAATTATATTGTAATATGGATATTTATGTAAGGATCCGTTTCTAATCGGAACAGTAGTTTTTAGATCTCTAGGAATAAGTTTAAATAAAAAATTGAGATTCCCACATTTTATAGCTTTGTAATTACGTCGAAGTTAGTGATGTAAAAACCGAAGCCAAGGAAGTCAATGATCCGGAAAAAACTATTATTTTATTTCCATGACATGATGTATTTTTATTGTGGACGATGCTGGCCAATTAGAATATTTGTATGAAATCCTTTATCTTATTTTCTTTTTTTGCAGTGTGTGGATACGATAGTTTAAAAACGTGGCAATGTAGTTTTAAGGTCATAAAATAATCGATCAATGTTATTATATGCAATAAAAAATTTCAACAGAAGAGTATTCTTTGGATTTAGTTTTATTCCAAAGCTTCTATAAGTATGAAAGCTGAGTGTATTGAAGAGTGGCTGGGGTTGAAAGCGCTCCTTACATGTGCGCCGCAGAGGTAAGTATCTAGGACGCGTGCTTGAGTGGAAATGGAGACGGGATTAAAAGAGATTTTGTTTTTGAGAACAGCTTTTTAAACATCAATTCGTTTTTAGGAACAACCTCGCCGTCTAATTTAATTGGCCTAACAAATCGATATGACTTACGTCCTTTTTTTAATAATGTAACTTATTATATTCGGTCACTGAATTTTGTTGTGTGTGAAAAGTTTCATATCTGAAATTATAGTTTTTACTATTACCTTAAGCAAAAGTCATTATTATAAATAGTTGCTAGTGAGGGGTAGTTATCGGTACAAAATACTACAGTGGCACGTAGCAACGGGCTAAGAACGCGGAAACGTGAGGTTCGCGCTAAAATGTGCCCATTTACCTTTGAGTGAATAGGAAGTTTAACTGTCCATTCAGTGGCTGGCACGCCGGCCATTCAAAGCAATGTTGATACTAAGTAGAGTTTTCAATGAAAATACAACGTGTATATTTTCCATACACCGTTGCGAATAGTTTGCAAACCTGTCACCACTTACGATAAGACAAACACATAAAGTACAAGTAATAATGTAGATTATTACACTGTATGCCAAAAATACCAGTCGTTAAAGAATGAACGATACATTTCTTAGAAACAGCCTCTGTCTACGTTTTTTTTATCATTAAAATAATCTGGTTTACCATCAATATTATATATTTATAGCCCACGCCTGTAAATGTTGCACGGTCAAATTATGTTACTTCGGAACCCGCAATATTCCCGCGCGTTGCCGTGGGAACAGATCCGCCTGTGTTCACTATTTATTGCACACATTCATACACCACTTAAACGTATATATTTGTAACACGCAAATGTGAAAATACAAATAAATTCCAACAAAATATTAGTGATCATTAGTCTTAGAGGGATCGTTAGAAAAATAAGAACACCTTGGAAAATTGAGTAAAATCAATTGCGTAGCTTCCATCAGACATAAATATTATAGATCAAATTCTTGTATCTTTATGTATCTGCAATTGTAAACAAACATTTCACATTTATACGGATAAATTAAAAGGCGATTTTTACATTTTATACATAATTTATGCATTACTTTGTAAATATATAACATTTATTTACAGAATTTAATATGATTTTATGTCAATTTTGAACAAGTAAAAAATGAATTATACGTAATATTTAGATAGGTAAGCGTAGGCGATGGCTGAAATGCTCTCAATAACGTTTAAATATGTACAACGATGTATGTATAATAGTATTGGCAAGAGTCCCTCCGTCTAGACGCTCTCTGCAAGTCACCTACAGAGAGAGGGCGAGGGTGCTGACAATTCATCATTACCTATCTATTTACTTTACTGAAATACTGCGTGTGCCCGACATGAAGTGTTCTTTACACATTCCAATTGATAAGTCGTTTTCTTTATTTGTCTTACCAAAACATGTCAAAAATATCTTGAAATAACATTCAAGTCCAATTATTGGACGCAAAAATCACTGAAATAATAACTGTAATACTTAAATACCTGAGACGAGACTTAAGATTCTTTAGGTGTTTACAATGTAGACCCAGTTCCCATGAGTAATTTGACATACCGTTTGCTACAGCAGTGTATCGTCAAGTAACAGTTAATCTGATTAAAGTACGCCTAAATTCAAAATAAACGCGCATGGGAATTCAAATATGTATGCCGTATTTAATTGTTTTCTCGAATGTTTGGTCTCGACACGGGCTGAGTGGCACATTACCTCAGACTACACAGCGCGCTACGTGCTGCTACGAAAGCTCTGCATTTATTCGCTCAATTTGCGCGCGTATTGTTTCCTAACGTTGTATATTATAAACTATGTTTTTTTATAAACGATTAATAATTTATTTGTCTTATAAGTGCTTTCTTCTTCTATTATTATGTGTTGGTACGAAATGATTACGGAAATACTATATTATTGTAGCCTTTGTTATTATTTTTTTTATTTTATTTTGAATAATGATCTATTCATTTTTATAAATGATATATAATATAAATTTTTATTTCCTTTGTAATGGTTATTATGTTAAGTGTCGTTCCCCTACGTATAAACAATGTGCATTTTACCTTATTAGTTAGTATAAATTTTAGAGCACACCCAACATTACATGTCAAATGTTATTACTATAGCACAGCGATTAGACAAAGTGATGTGATGAGATTAGAAGGGCATATGGATTATTGGGCGATCGGTCGCGTTGGGTCGATGGGTCGGTGGCCGGCGAGAGCACCGTGCGGCCACGGCGCTATGCCCACTGGCGGTATGTCGGTACTCAGTGCTCAGTGCCCGCTTTGTTGCTTAACACATAATTTCGGAACACTGCAACCGCAGCGAGCATTGACACCAATTTCTCGGATAATGAATGACTCGGAAATTGAGAAGGAATATTAAGAATTTATTTCTTGTAACTCAGAATTAATAATATCGGGATGTAATGTTACTATATTTTATGTCAGTCATATCTTATGTTTCCGTCGTTAATAAATGAAAATGGTCATACATTTAGGTCTTCCCCGAATGTGGGAATTTGAAGCGAGCATTATAATAACAGAACAATAATAGTATTTACAGTTTATCTGGTCATAAATGTAGTAGACCAGACAGGTATAAGTATGCTAAGAGCGCAGTGCGCACTAGATATGAGACGTGATGACCGCAGGGTCAGCCGGCAGGAGGGAACCGAGCCGCGCCTGCGCCTGCGCCGCTCCCGCCTACATCGCTAATGTTACATGCGTACAGTTAGCGCTTTCGTGTTCTAAGTAGAGACACCGATCTAAGTGTTGTGAATAACATGTTTCTAATATTATACAGATCGTTTAGTTCTCACGGGACGTCGTTATGTTGGAGGTATGTGTAGACGGCACAATGCGCGCGCGCTTATCGCTCAATGCGCTCACGTACGTTTGTCGCGATTATCGTCCGTCGTAAATTAACTGTGATTAGCATAGCAGTCGTGGACATGGCGACAGCGGATCGTTATTAGATTCGGCCACAAGTATACACCACATTGTTATAGGCGATAATTGTCACTGAAGTGTAGCGGTCGATTAACGGCAGACGTAGGGCCGCTTGTCCATATTAAGTAGACATTGCATGAACACGTCGCATACCACTTCATACTGCTTCAAGTGCGCTAACTTTTTCATTACAAACACGTTATGTTGTCTTATAGATAACAAGTTAAAATGTTCTTCATACCCGATAAAAGAAGTAATGATTTTTATAACTTATACATCTAGGCACAAACGCACAGTTCGACGCAAGTGAAAATACATTCATATTTATGTACTTGGTTAGATGTGCGACACAGTCACGCGGAAGTAACATAAAGAGACAGGGTTTGTGTCCCTCGAGGGAACGCACAGAAGTGTAGCAAATGTTTCTGCATCAAGACTCGGAAAGTTCGTTGAACCTCACAAATTTTGTGTCAGGCGCATTCGCTACTGTCTATCTGATACTGTGATCAAGACCAGACAATATAACATACAGATAAGCTCTAGATTTTTGTAAAAAAGCTCGCTTACAAGTTTTAGTAATTGATTATAAAGAATATCAAGTATTCTAACAAATATGAAAGACGTGTGTGTGTGTGTGTGTCAAGTATCTATACACATAGTAAAACAGTAGATTCTGCGCTTTCTATTTATCATTAATTTGTAGGCACTACACATAAAAAGGGCGGATTTCAATGTACGTGTTACTATTATAAGTTATCAAAACACTACTTACCACAGAAATGTAATGGGAGCGGTTGCGCGAGAAAAACTATTAATTAGTATTATGCCATTAATTATATTTATCTTATTATTCATTATATTGCTTAAAGGAATGACATTATTCCTATAAAGTATTGTCTCAATTTGCGAATTCTCCTTGAACGGCAAATTATTCAGAACTAGATTTTGCTTGTTGCTCCAACGACACAAAAGTCGAAAAATTTAAAAATTAGAACTGTACGAGTAACTCTAGAGATTACACATTTCAAACAAAAGGTACACTCTTTTTAATGTTAGAGACGTAATATACAATGATAATTAATATAAAAATGAATCATAAGTTAGCTAATATGGGTTGTATCCACTTTGGTCATATCTGGCACATCAGCAGACAAGTAAAAATCACTGTCAGCAGCCACGAGCTTGAGCGAGCGCGGCTCGGTGCGGCCCAGTGCGCAATATTGGATCGTGCGCAGAGGCACATACGCATCGCCAACGTAGTCCGAATAATTTAGGTAAATCCACTCTAAAAGTCGTCATCACCGTTATATCGCGTTAGCATTCTACTTGAGTACTCTTACAAATTATCTTATTTCCATGCTATTTCGTGATTTCGATTCGATCTACAATAGTCTTTTTTCCTAATCATTAAAATTTCACACACATCCGTGCAACATTCCACCATGAAAAGTTACGCTACCCATATAACACAGCACAAAATTAACAATTTATACAAGTGCGGAGGAATTCGCTCCGTTTCATGAGAAACGGTTGACTTAACGTCGCGAAGTCCATCAAAGCTTAAAGCTCTCGTGTGTATTCTTTGTCTGTGTGCTCGAAGAAAGCCACCGTTAGTGTGAGTGGCTGTTGCTAGGCATACGGTGAATTCGCGATTGTGGGTTCGCCGGCAAGCCGCTCACACGATGAGCGTTGCCCCCGCAACTGCCTGCCGCTAACTTAGCTTTATAGCTGCGAGCGTTCGGAGCGTACCTAGCGCAGGCACGCGGCACCTGGGCCGTCGGCGTCAGCTACTAGCCGCACTCAGCACACCGTAAACACCTTCCACGATATACTAGCATTATTTGCGTAATTACTGTATCATTATACACTATTGTTTTTATGGTTACATAAACACTACGACAGTAAATTATAGGAAAGTATGTACCATAACTACGGAAAATGTGCTAATATGTTATTAATAGTAAAATACGTTTTATTTCAGATATTTTTAAAGTTATATTAAATTAACGGCATTAAGTAATTACGTTATTTATAACCATTTGATAATGATTATATTATATACCAATATTAATGTAACACAATATATATAATAAGACGATATTACTTAAACACATCTCGTTGCGATAAGGGTTGCGCATTAAAGGTGAGGTGAAATTATTACCTCCCCCGGCGTGTGGGATGCCCCCGCTTTGTGATGCTAGTGAGGACAGTCATTAACCCGGCAATTCTGACACCCTAAATAAGCGCAAATGAATGTTTATCCCACGGGGAACACTAAATTAGTGACTTTTGAATCCCGAATATTTTAGCACAATTTAATTAAATCCAGCTGCGAAATTTGTGTTTGGTGGGTCCGTTTGGCTTCATTTTGTTTTTCATTACAAGCAAGCGAGAGAGATGTGGTGTGTTTTGCATGTAGGTACGTTCAAAATTTTAATGCATCGTGTCGGGCGATGTTTACGAGCGACGCGGTGGCCGACTAATAGCCGACCGCGGCTAGGCACTCATTATTGGTCATATCTGTACCAAAGAATGCCAACTATTACTTCTCTGTACGTAGAATATGAATGAAAAGTATTATAAATAGCTACATAACAAGAATACTTATAGGAGCGCAAATACAGGTAGTCAAGTATAAACCATTCGAACATTTCTCATGAAATATACATAAATATTATTTTACTTCTAACGAATTCTTTTAATCAAACACATTAGTTACAATGCTTCAACCATGGAAGCCTTTCTTTACAATAGCAAAAACTTAAATACTAACTACGATAATGTAAACAGCTTTGCGTGTGATAAAAATACTGTGATAAAAAGTGGATGGACAAGCATAAAGTTATATTGAGTCAAACACAAAAATAGAACTAATAGGCATGTAGCTCCTATTTTCCCTGCAAAACTGCATTGTGGGGAACTGGTTGTTGCGCAAAAACGATAATAAAGAGCCCTAGACATGAAATATTTATACATCGCATTATCATATTACACGGGAATCGTGGTCATCGCTTAGGAAATTATGATATTCGTTTTTACTTGGAGATATAGAAAAATATATCTGAGGAAAAGTATTTGAAAGAATACTATGGAATTTGGTATTTTCCTTTTTGTTTTATTATATTTGGAAAAACACTGTTCTTTATAATCGTACCTATAACCATTCCTTTTCCTGAAGTTTGATAATCATATATTGTTTTTCTTTTCCCACCGTTATAGTCTTGCTTGCCATGTAGAACACGGTGACGGCGTGTGGATTATGTTATGAATAAATAACTTAATAACACCCAACAGTCACACTTAAAGCCCCAACCCCACAGTTATGTAATTATCTTGTTTTAGGTATCGAGAATTACAAGAGGTTTTAGGTCTCATAACTAACAGACTTGAAACAGTATTTGTCTGCTACACAAGCGTTTATTTCTGTGCGGTAATCGAATCCTCTTGTTTCACATTTGACTACTCACCACGGAAATTGTCATTTAAAAATATATAATATAAAAGTTGTTAGAATATATGCATGAGTGCGTGCAGAATACAGTTCCAAGGACATTTCTAAAGAATAAACTTGCCACTGACTACCACAACACCAGAGCAAAGAATATTCAGGACCCTGAGCGAAAGTTCACCGGTAGGCTGCGGCTTTGCTATGCCCTGGCATTGCAGAAGTCTATGGGCGGCGGTATCTACTTACCATCAGGTGGCCCGTCTATCCAGGCAGTAAAAAAAAGACCTTGCCGTTTGTGTGTCAATATTCGGTAATATACCACAAAATATTATGTTTTGCACAATTGTAATCGCGTACACAGTATGACTGCTGTGCTGGGGTCTCGATTCGAACCCGGGCTCACTTAAAAGTTATATTGGGTTTTCATCATAAAATACTCAGTATCAGCTCGGAGTCTGGTATTGTGTCCGGTAAGTCGATAGGTTTGCCACCTATCACATCATGGGACAGTAATAAGCTCGGTGAAATGCGGGTGTACCCTACACTTTCGGGGAGTACAAGGGTGAGTGGGTATGTATGTATACACTGAAACCCGATTATAGATCAATTACTTCCACGGTTTATTTACTGCGAGTTATAATTACAATGGATGTTAATATGTATGAGAACGTTAAGTTTTATGAGCATGGGCGTAAGTATGTGCCGGAATTGCCTTTCATTATCTACATAAGCAAAGCTTGATTGTAATGAGTGCTATAAAAGCTATGGGAGCTAGGATTTTACTAAGTTCTCTACAGGATTAATATTACAGCTTTACTACCAATAATCTTTTCTTTATATCTTCTATACAATGCTGTTAGAACCAAACAGTTAAAATAATGTACTGTGAAATGATCAATGTATGCTTTTTGTATTTAGTTTGGTTACAGTAAGTTACATAATATATAGGAGATATACGTGTAACTACGATTTCTTCTATGTTTAATGCATAAAACTGCAAACACGGACTGAAAGAAGCATAAATAATGGCTAACAATGTATAGTTAAAGGCCTAGGCAGAATACCAGCGCCAGGCAGTACTTTACTACCTGACAAATACTGAGCCTATGGCCTTTTTGGTCATACTTTAGACACACCTGTGTCACCAAATTGAGGAGTAGGTAGCAGGAGTACTTAGGGTCAATAATTGTTTTTTTTGTTGTATTACTCCTTGTGTTTTTGATTTGTATGTCATCTAAAGTGTTGTTGTTTGACCAAATAAAATTTATTTTCTTTCTTTCTTTCAGTTATGAAAATACAGATGAGATTTGTAAAATAACGACTTTTTCCCTGAAAAAGGTAGGCTGAAGTGTAAGTATTTTATTTTTTTATAAGTTTACCGATCTTATTCTTATTTTCGTCCCATCATGGGATTGATGGCGAGGCTATCACCATATCGGTACTTTAATCCTGGGCAACTCATATCCATGTCGGATTTTACAAATTGAAAATTCAAATACAGATATTGCTTACCCAACCTGGGATGAACCCCAGAATCTTACGAGTATGCAGCCACTAAACCAATGAGAATACATATACTAATAACGGGTGTTTTAACATCTTGACATACATTTTGTTCATGTAAAGTACACACAACGGCCATACGGTATTCAATGTAATATTTAATTTATTTAAGTAATATGTCAATATTAGAACATAATGTACGAAGGAGTATTGATTTAAGACCCGGAGCCCTCGAGTCCCGCTATGATTCAATCGAATCACACTTGAGCTCAGGACAACGGGGGTCATCTAGTGCGTGCAGCGGCGTCCTACATTTGTATGATTATAAGCCGCCAACAAGAAAATTTACCGCTAACACTGCCATATAAGCTATATGAATTTTAGGTCGCTACAAGCATAGCATGCTCTTGCGCCGACATCTGCACAAATATTGATTTAGTAAGCCGGAGCCACAATGGCGGCGGTCGCCCAGTGAGCGCGCCGGCTACTCGGCCAGGCCGCAACCACGCTTCACTCGTGAGGAGTGAGGGCCGACGTCACCTTTCTTTCACTTACTCATAGCAGAGATAGTCAATGTAAGGTAAACAATCATCGAAATTTTCCCACGGGACAATATCTTTAAATACTTCACATACTCATTACACAATATATTTGTTCATCAAGAACGCAAGAACTTCAATCATGTCGTATCATTTGTTAAATCGTATTTAAATTTTGTTAATTATAATTATATTAAAATATTATTATCAAGTAGATATTAGTTTCTTATTTTTGCGCGAATATTACACATTTATAATAAAATTATTTTTACACATTTTATTTTACTTTTTTAGTTCCGACCATGCGAAATCCAGCTTTCATTGTCTCGATTTACGGAGTTTTACTTCAAAAATATCAAGTACATGTCAGCCTGTGTATATATAAAACTTTTATATATACTACATTGATACATTCGAAAGGAACAAATAAAGAAAATGGTTTAAAAATACCTTGAAAATTTTCAATATAAATATTTAACGCAGGAACAAAACTAAAAAACTATGAAAATATATTTTACTTATACATTTACCTGCCTTCATCAAACAAAAATACAAAATAAAATTAAATAACAAAACAAATGTTAATAAAAGTTCATAATTAAGGTTCGCCATCTTCCATAATGCAATACGAAACCTGTAGCATTTATGGCATTTTGTGCAGACAGTAATAAAAGTTAGCATCAGACAGGGAATGTTTCAAGCGGAATTTACGGTGTAATATCCAATAGCCATGAAAGAGATTCCGCAGCAGGAAATTAGCTTGTTTTACTTACACGTTATTCAATATAAGCACGATCTTAATGGTGGTCAGATACCGTTATGGCGGAGCCGCAATTTTTAACAACCACTTATCGAAATGATGTGCATTTCTGGGTAATAATAACTTTTCTGTTCCGGATACATAAACGCCGATTGCGATACGTGTTTATCGTTTTTTATCATATAAAAATCTTCTTAGATGCCATCTCTGTCATGGCGTACAAAAAATAATTACGTGGGCATTCCAGATTTGGAAATATATATCGTTTTGTGATATTAAAACACCGTTCAACGTTCAATCCGCATAAAATTACTTATTTCAATTTTGTGATATTTTAAGCCACTTACCTACGAAAAAACACTGATTTCTTATATAAAATTCAAAATGCTATTTCTTGACTCATGGTAATAAAAAAATATTTACAAAAAACAAAGTAACGATTAATCTGGCCGGCGCGTGAATGAAAGTAATCTAGCAATAACCACAGTGGTAGATGTGAAAAATTGAATTAGGCTACGCCTGCATTTTTTTCTCCTTATCGCGACGGCTGTCCATCTCAATCGTTTGTACATGTGTATTGACTGAACCCCTGACGCTTTCGCGTGGTTGAAATTATTAACGTTTTGCAGTATTTTACGGTACAAGCAGTTTATATAATTTTGTACAAAATATTTTACACACTACACAATTTAATTGCTGGTGTGTTATTCGTCACATTATATCTCGCAGAAATATTTTATATAATCGAATTACACTAATATCTATATAATATACTAGCGGGCCGGTAGACATCACCCTGTCCGAAATAGCAACGCCACACTGACAGCGGCGCCAACTACCGGGTCCAATTGTTTTCAAACCATCCAGGAACCCATTGAAATATACATACAAAATTTCATCCAAATCGATCCAGCCGTTTAGAAAGAGTTAAGTGACAAAGACACGTACAGAAATCGTATATATAGCTATCTATTAAGATAAGCTTGTAATAATGACTCAAAATAAGGAAGCGAATACATTACATCACACATCTGATTATCGAAGTTCCATAATCATAAATAGATGTAACAATTTTTTGTAATCCTAAACAACGCAAAAGTCGTGATTAGCTTCAGCTTCGAGATATTGAATGAATACTTTTAAAAATTATCATTATTGACATGACAGAAAAAACAAACGTAGAAAAAATGCCATGATCTTTCAAGGTGAAGATGCTGGCGTAGGTACGATTGTTTCAAACTTAGGGAAGCATCAATGGTTCAGGAAGTATAATCTTACCAATATTATAAATGCGAATGTTTGGATGTTTGTTACTCAAACGCTACAACGACTGGACGGATCTTGTTGAAATTTGGCACAGAGATAGATTATAGTGTTTATCCCGGAAAAATGTACAGTTCTCGTGGGATAGTTTAGTTTTTCACAGAGCAAGGAGTCGACGTGATTTTTTACATAGTGGCAGTTTAGGGATCACAAAATAACTTTACTACATTTTTATCCCGAACATGCACGCTTCCTATGGGATAGCAAAATATAGAAAGGTGTAATAGCTTAAGATGCCTCTGTGGATTGTATACCTTTTCTTTCAAAAATAACCTCAACGCGGGCGGAGCTGAGGGCAACATCTAGTATAAATTGGTTTCCATATAGGTTAAACTTTTATTTTTATCACATAGCTCTAAAATATTAAACCTACCGGAAGACTACACTTAGACCGTTAGACGACGTGTTACAGGACTATAAGATAAAATAAGATAATTTACGAACTCTTTTAAAGTGTATTTTCATCCAAAAAAGAACATCCTGTTTCTTTATAAGACCTATATTTATTCTGTTTAAATAGAACCGCGTTCCACTAAACATTTGCAATGCATTTTAAAATATTATACGTATCCCTTCTTTTACCTGAATAAGTAAATTAGATTCGGCAAGGTTGAGATTTACTTGAACATTCATTCATTCATTCATCTTAGGTAAATAATTCATGCGGAGGTCGGGCTGACATATTGCTTCCACTAAGGCCCTGGCAAGATAAAAGGAAAACAAAGGATGCAAGTACTTGGTGTTATTGGTTCGTGGGGTAAATTTTGTGTTCAATATCTGCGAAAACATCATTAAATATGTACTGCTTCTCTTTGTACATTTTTGAAGTGTTATCCTTCAACAAGCTTAGTATTGTTCCATAGTTTTTGCAATTATAATAGGATAAGGTATACTTATAATAAGATGTTCTATGATGAAAATTTAAGTTTGGTTGCATTTTTATAAAATTAATTTAGTGTAGAAAATCGGAAGTTCGAGTCAACGCTGTAGGCCTACTCTCGAAATCAATTCCAATCTCGAACTCGATACAGTTTCAATTCCAATCCAAGATATTGGAACTCTAACTCACTCAACTAAATGTAATAGAATACTTACGGACTAGCGATAGTAAATACTCTATTTCATTTAGTTACTAAAATTCCGCCATATTCAGTTAAATCGTGCGCTCGTGTTGCGTTCAAGAGTGCCAATTCGTTTTATTTCATTTTAAGGTTTTTTTTTGTAAATATAGCCCCAACCCCACATTAAGATACGAGTCTTGTGTTGTGGGTATCGGGGACTACGAGAGACTTTCGGTCTCACAACACCCAGCCACCGGACACAAATATCTGTCTGTCACACACAAACATTTGTCGCGGTGTGGGAATCGGACCCACGGCCTCAGCCGGCTACTCGCCAAATGCGCCACGGAGACTGTAATCACAGTTGTACAGTTTTCGAACCCAATGCCAATTTTAAATTGGAATCGAGTGTCAAGAGTAACCCCTCTGATGGCGTTGTAGCGCGTCGGTCGGCGGGCAGCGCGGGCGCGGCGGCGGTAGCGCTCCGTGGCGAGACGGCGAAGGTGCATGCGCCTTACCCACTCGTAGGACAATGACATCGCACGTTCCGCACCATAAAACAACCTGGACATTATGAAGTCTTGCCTCAGTTTTTTTGTCTTTCTCAAAAACATAGACACGGCTTGTGAATCATTAAAATTTTCGCATTTGCTTTAAAAGTTGATAAACTGCTTTAATTTTGAATGAATTAGAAGAAAGAAGCAACCTAGTGAAAATGTACGCAGCATGTGAACATTGCTTATTGATAATTTTAATATTGTTTTGTCACGAAAGATCAGTAAAGCTTGTACTCACTTAAGTTAATGAATTTAGGCAGTATTTCCTCTGTTACAAAATTTTACCATCTTGCTTTATACGAGTGCAATCTGCCGATTGTTTTTAACCGACTTCAGAAAAAGGAGGAGGTTCTCAAGTCGTCGGATCTATTTTATGTATGTTCCCCGATTACTCGAAAAGGCCTGGACCGATTCGAGAAATTCTTAATTCTAAGAAATTCTTATTCCTTAGGTGGTCCCATTGGCACCATGTCAGGATCTGATCTCAGAAAAATCGAGGGCAACCCTCAAATTTTATAGGCACGCATAATTTGTTTTTTATTGAAGTCGGCGTACTTTTTATTAATTAAAAAACTTTTTTATAAAAGTCAAATGTCCGACAAGTCATTATAAATACGACAACGCCGCGTCGCGTCGCTCCATACATTCGAACCAATTTACACACGGGGAGGTGTCGGGCTTAACACAAAGTACTTCGTGAGTGCAACAGACAAACTAAAAGCGTAGCGGACGTCATACACACGTATCGGTTCAAATAATAATTGGTAAAAGACCTATTCAAACATAACATGAAATTTTTTACTTGGTAAATGGTAAAGTGGACATGTCTATTTGACTTGTTATTTAGAGTGTGGGTGCCATCAGCGTGGGCACGGGCATACTGCCTCTTTAGGCAGGCATCGAATGCATACTGCACTCAGTCGTCCGCGGTGCAACGAAGGAACCATAAATTATAATTTTGATCATAAATATTACTGCCCTGGTGGCGCAGTTGTAATTGCGTATACGTTATGACTGCTGTGCTGAGGTCTCGAGTTCGATCCCCGGGTCGGGTAAAATAATATTGGATTTTCAATTTAGAAATACTCAGTATCAGCCCGGAGTCTAGAATTGGGCCCGGTATGGCGATAGGCTCGCCCCCTATCACCCGAAAAGGGGATTCGGGGATTACAGGCGTGTCATATGTATGTAAATATTACTGCTTATTTTTATTTGATTTGGCACTGACATACGTTACTATTTAATAATGGACGATGCAGTTTCAAATTCTTCAATACATGAATGTACGCCGTGCAATTTATATATGTATCTCAAACTTGAACATACATAAGTTGCACGACGTACATTAACACAGCTTTTTTACAGATTTAAATTAAACCAGGTAAATTTTATCATGAAACGTGGATTATCTCTAACTCACTTATGTTTAACTAAAGGTAAAACATGGATATGTTACCATAATAGTTGTCAGTTACTACAGGAAAAATATATTAATTTGGTAGACATTATTGATTTGAGGATATTGGCGATCTATGAATTTCGCGGCTTCCGAATAAACAATAATTCCAGTTGTGTCCTGGAAATTTTACGAAAAATCCATACTCATACTGTAAATGCGAAAGTAACTCTGTTTGTTTGTTTGTTAGTTACCTCTTCACGTCTAAATGGCTGAACGGATTGTAATGAAATATGCTAAGGGAATAGATTTTATCCTGGAGAAGGACAAAGGCTATCTTTTTTCTCAAAAAACAACCTTGAAAGGGGTCAAATAGGAGTTCAAAATTTGTATGGGAAATCCATAATTCCTCGACTTAGGGATCTGTAAATTCATATATAGGCTTTTGGTAGGAAATAAAGAAATACGTGTTTCAAGGTTTTTGAAAAATCATTCCTAAAAGAGGCAAAGTGAGGTTAAACTTATAGGGTATTCTTGAGATACAATCTCAAGATTCAGGCACAGCACCTGAGAGGCTGGACAAACGCTACAGGTGCCTCAGTGCAGAGGACAACTCCTTGGATTGTATACTTCTGCTTCCGAATATAACGTCCACGCAGTCGGAGCCGCGAGCAACAGCTAGTATATAATGATTCACAATAAGTTTCCGCTTGAAGTTATTATCTTTATAGAACATAAATTATAAATGTATTTCAAAATATAAGTTTTATAAAAACAAATATAATACGGTACTTTGTATGATGATATGATGGGTTCTGTGGCTAGATAACCTGTCTTTATTATGTAAGCTAAGTCGTAACTATGGTACTAAGAATTATTGGATAGTCAAAATCTATGATTTGTAATAAAATCAAGTCCAAACGATGGAACTAATACCGTAACACACACAGACTTTTTAATCATGGCTTAGACCAGGAACAATAAAACTTTTTATTATAAGATGGAATAGGTTTCGCGTTCACTACAAGTGATATTATAACAATATTATGTTACAAAAAAGCCACAATAACGTTTCTAATTCATTTCATGATTAGAATAATCAAATAGATAATTAATTTTGGAATAGTAAATACATCACGTATCAATAAATAATTTGATTTGTATCTAAAATAGATCGAGCAGGATGTCCGGAGCAAGCTTTCTTTAAAGCTACGCAATGCATTTTGTGAAGTAAGACGGTCTCTAATAACTATTGTATTGAATGAAAACTTGTATGGCAAAAAATTTGAACTAAATACCATTATAACCTACATTCCACTACACTAGCCAGTCTGTAAATGTGTATTTTAAGTGCACTCAGTGTAGGCTCATTTTTGTGTGATGCTTTTTATCGACCATTGTGATCGCCATCGCGGCTTGGACATATTCAGATATTGGTATTCAAATGGCGATTCGTCGCCTGGTTCTTGCACACTAGCTACCAATGTTCTGTACCTCGGAGACCATTAGCTGTCCCATCGCTATGATGTTCTATTGTTATTATTCATCCAGCGCCGCGCCGCGCCATACTGGACACGTTTATATTACTGTTGTAGATTAAACTTTACGCTTATGGTTAATTCGCTCATTTTCTGTCTGTATAAAACAACCTTTGCTATATTCAAAATATATTAAGTGTTTTGGCAAAAAATGTCTGTCTAACGGACCTTGTAATATTTAACGAACCGTTGTATGATATTTTTATTACATTTAACTGTATCATGACTTGTGTAAGCATAACATATAAATAGGTAATTATGACTATATAGCTGGCTAACACTATTCAATTTATACCATAAATTCATGATAAAGATGAATTTACATATCAATAAGATTTCCAGTCTAATTGTATGTTAAAGACAACACGCGTAATAAGTAAAATATTTTACGACGTTTTGATAATTCTTCTTATAAAGTTACCTCAAACTGCACGCTTAGATAGTTACATAATTGCACTAGAAAAGTTCTCTTTTGTTAACAAACCTCATTAAATATACCATGAAATCAAAGTCACGTCACGAAATTACAATATAACAAGTGAAACAGAAACGGTTTACGAGCTTTTTTGCGACATTTTTGTGGTCCGGTAACGGTTTCAGCTCGTAGCCGTCGCACCGCGCCGCAGGCGTCAGATGCGATGTCGAATGAGCGCGCCGAGCAGCGCCCGCGACCGCCGAACGCCGACCGCTCGGGAGTCGCAAGTCGGAAGCCGCAAGTCGCAAGTCGCGAGTCGCGGACGCACTGCACTCACAGTGATTTCGTGTCATCCGCTAACCGTTTACAGTTAACGCATCTTGTAAACCATTTTAGAGGTTTCGTAATACTAAGAAATAAAAATTATATCGGACGACACCATTGTAGCAGTTTAAATAACAGAACATTTATGAACATATTCATCAGAATTCGTAAACATTATAAAATATTTATCTGCATTTATTATAACCTCATTCGCTACAATAGTCATAAAAACCGCTGACCGTTCAATCTCTTTGTGACTATCGATTATTAACATTTTATAAATGTGGGTAAACATGAAATGTGAATGGCAGCACATGTGCACCGAGTGTGGCAGGCAGGTTAGACGGGTCAATGGCACCTGTGAGGCCCAGATTCAGTACCCCATAAGTTGCCATTTTCTCAGGAAGCGATGCAGCGGTGGCAATGTCGGCGACGCGGACGCGAGCGGTTGACGTCGCGTCGACGGGGCGACGACGCCGCGAGCGCATTCTGTCACGGCGGGACTGCGCGCGCATATTCACGCGCACTTTCATTAATGCGGACACGTTTCCAACTTTTAAGGACGGATTTTATTGCATTCATTCAAGCTTACAATCGGTATATCACAGCATCCATTAGAACATTACTGTTTACTGTACATTCCACAAAATAATTTTAGTAGATACAATGAATTTACAAAGTTGCTCACTCATCAAAGTTTCCAGCGAGACACCGTGAACACGAAATAGGATGTGGACAGTTTTTTTAGTAAGTATTTAAAAAGATCGTGTTTATTTACATCACGGCCATTAGGCATAGTTAAAGGAAGAACGTCATCCAGTCGTTTAGCTACCGTCAACTAGCCGTATTTCCGTGCACTAAGCGCGAAACATTTTAAACAAAAGAATGGGAAGCTCGCCGACCTTGCTACTGGTACCATAATCAATACGTAATTGTCTTTATTTGTTTTTATTTTTTTTATATGTATGTTTTTTAAATATATTCAAACACATACCTATCTATTTTATTTAATAATAATACTAGCCCTGTATTAAACATTGTCCCACTGCTGGGCACGGGCCTCCTCTACTAATGAGAGGGGTTAGCCCTTAGTCCACCACGCTGGCCTAATGCGGGTTGGTAGACTATTTTATTTATACTAACTAAAATATTTAAAGCATAACAATGACACATAAAGCATTAATCATAACTATTTTACGTACTATTTACTGTACTTCACTTAGTATAATCATCTTGTGTAAATAAAGAACAAAATAAAAATTTGTAGATATAGTTTTTGGACCAATCATAAGCGAGGTATGAAAGTTATACTTCTATAAATTGAATTCATCAGTATTTAACTAATTTTAAACATAGACTTAGAAATCTTATAGGTAACACAAAACTCCCATAAATGGGTTGCTTTTAATTAAAATACGTTCTACAAAACGTCCGTGTGAGAAATGTAACATGAGATTAAAAAAATCCCGTCTATTTGAATAATGTAAAAAGGAAGAAATAAGAATATGATATTACGAAACATATCGTTGAGCATTATTTAAATTAATTTACTAAATTAATTCTCTTTTAACTATAAGATCCTTACGAAATAAAATCATATATTATGGTATATTATATCAAAGGTTACTTGTACATACATAGAACTACATATTAGAGTTGGTAGCTCTGTTAACTCATACATGAAATTTCGATGCAGAAATTTTTCCGACCTGGCAAATGCGGGTTTTTAATGTATTTTTATGTTGCAATAATTTACTCGCGATGCCACCTTTATAAAAGTCTTTATTAATAAAAAATATCTCTAAAAATTTCTTATAGTAGCTCAGGGACAATTTAGTAAGATGCTATTAATAAAAGAATTTTCAGAATCAGATTAATGGTTACCCCTTTATATTGGTTATAGGGTCTTTTAGTTCGATCGGTTTGGTTCAAGATTCATATGAATTAAAATTTACTTATCATCAACTCCATCCATAGGCGTTTTATTAATACCACTTTTCTGCAACACCTTGTATATTCACGAGTCCGCATTTTATGAGACATTCTTGGATATTAACGTAGGTTTTACGATATAGTGTGTGATTGAAGCCCTAAGTAAGCTTTCATACAAATTCATTTTGAACTAACACACTATTAATATATTTAAAATCTTTAATAAGGTTTATTTTTTCTTTCCTTATCTATTGTTTGTCTGTCACTGTTAATCATCGTCGTGATTTTCGCAGCATATTAAACATGCGTTACTGTTTCAAAGTGCTCACACGTCCTGAGGCCTGTCCTGCACGGCTTTCTGCGTGCATCCAAGCACGAACCGGTCGTTTCATAGAAAAATGTAACTGAGTCATTATATAAATTACTTGTCAAATAAGAAAGCAATTGTGTAAAACTGATTTTAACTAATCTGACTACTCATCGCAGCTTCGACTCGCATCTATCTGATTTTGATGGTGTTATTTATGTTTAAGATATTAGTTTAAGTTTATTGGACCTTTGTATCTTAAATTTACGTTGTGTTGTAGTAAATTAATTTATTTCCTTTCTTTCTTCTTTTGTTGAACTTTCTGAGGAGTAAGTGATTTGATTCATATATACTAGTGAGGACAATTAAACTGTAATCTATTGAAAGTAATATAAACCTATGTTTTATTTAATTACGTAAACAAAGAATAATGTTTTTAAAATACTAGTATATTCAGTGTCATTCATGCACTTGGCCTTTGAAAGTTTATTTTAAGCTATCAACACATTCTAATAAGAATATTCATACAACCGTGTAAAAATTGGTTTTAAAAATAATTAACAGTTCCTGGTGGTGTAAGTAACACGACTTTGCAATAATCTAACTTAAATTAATATTCATAATGAAGTTACTTTACAATATGTAACAACTATTCAGCCAATAATCTCTGCGTTGCTTTTTATTATTTGGTAAAGTCTGGCAGCATAATTGTTTAGCGTTTGAGCGTTCGAGACAAGCGGATGCGGACGCGGTGGCAGCGACGGCAGCGACGATTCGCGGAACCTTCACCCCTACACTTGAACTCGCACCCAATGCTCGCCGGCCGCCAGCCGCGCTGGACTTAACGCAATCAACCGCGCCGCGCCTCGAGCCGACGGATTGCACTCACAAACCCGGCCCACGGCCATCAATAATACTTTTATACACTACTAACGATTATGCAACCTTCGAGTGTCAAGTTCATTGCTTCAATAAACATAATGTTACACGTTACATACCAACTAAAATTATTTATTTATTTGAAATCTACAATACAATTTAAAAACATTTATATAAGTAATGTTGTATAATCTGTGTAATTGTGTTGAGAACATAGTTTATTTACGCTGTTTATAGACTTATACAATTTATGTACTTTCATAGTAGTCAATAAGAAACACGAAGCCAAATTTTTGCAACTTAATAAAATAATTGATGTTTTTGTTGCTGTTTTGTGGATCTACCATAAAAGCTTCGGTGGGTGGTAATTTCACCGTAGGTAGTAAATTTTGTCGCCACATTGAGCCCAACGGAGCATTAATTCGCCCGGGCCCCGAGTACAATAAAAAGTTACTACCCGACTAATATTACACAAGAAGGATACTGAACAGTCTAATGAGTCAAATTACCGAAAAACACACACGAAATAAGGAAGATATCAGCGCGACAAAAACATCTTGATATAAATTGCTATCCAGAAATGACCTCCCCGCTAGCGATCATCTATTTACACGCAAAGAAAATAATTGACCAATTATAGAATTTTATTTTATAAATGACGAACAAAAACATCAACAGAAAAACAAAATGAAAAATAATAGATAAGTCACCGTCGCGGTCGCTGTGAGTACCTTGTGTACAAATACTCTCAAATACCTAAAGTGTAAGAATAGTGTCCGAAGTATAATGGTGTTCGTGTTCGAAACCCAAATGCAGAGCAAAATCTCCGTAAGGCGAATGTAAACCTTAATTGAAGTTTGTCTGTTTTAAGAAACAAATCGCCGTTTACATAGTTCATGTAAATTAGATATCAGAAACTTTTTGAACTTGTCTGAGATTTTTAGTGTACTTGATGCCGTACAAAGCCGCGAACAGCGTATTCACAAGGTGCAAATGGCATTGGTAATGGAATCACAGGCGGGGTTGAATCCAATCTACTTTGTAAGTACAATCGTGAATGATTATTGGTGGTGGCTGTGAAATATTGAATCGGCTACGGCTATTCGCATGGCACGCGGCCGAATCAGATCCACTCACGCCATACTATTCGACAAGTTATTAAATGTATGCAAATCAACCAATTTATTAACCGTTTGAGTTTTCAGTAATTGACATTATTGATTCTATTTTTACAAAGAAAAGCTATATTTCATATTTTAATTACTTTCTTCATAAATATTTACTAACAGTACAGAAACTTGATGTAACTATTAATTTATCTGTACTTGTAAGTATGTATAAAACCTTATACAGTGTTTTTATTTTCAATTACTTTTATTATATTAGTATGAGTTGTTTTTCAATTAAAATAAAATTATTACTTTCGAAATGAATAATTTGTAAAATGAGTCAGAACGTATAAGGTTAATTAAATAAAAACAGTAAATTTGTTTACTTTCGCACTGTCTTGCTGTTGAGGTCATTTCTATTTTCTTGCATAAATTATATGGCCTTTAAAAAATTCAAACCATATCTATATTTTGGAATAAAATTGAATTACTACAATAGACGCTATATCAATTCTATTATATTGCTATTATATATTATTTGACAATATTTATAATAAATAATACAAAATTAATAGGATTGAAATATAATAATAGTCCGAATAAATATATCCGTAACAGTAATAAAAAATTGTAATGAGTTTTCGAAAAAAAAATCGGAAGGATTGCCCGCGATTCGAATTTAAGCTCGATATGGTGGTAGAGTCGACACCTATATCACGGGACGGAAATTTGTTCTTAGTTAACCGTGGGTGCACTGGATAATGTACTCCTGGGTAAGACTATAAGGATATAAACATGAGCTTAATAAAAAATAAATAAAAGTAAAGGCAGCTTTGTTACTCCGGCGTGAAAATAATTTAAATTTGATAGTAGAGCTTTCATATAAGCCTAATGACGGTATTTCTCTTTCTGGTAACTCCTGCTAGATTTTGAATGCGGTTTACACGTTGCAGTTATTTTAATAATTAAATCAGTGTATAAAAAATAAGCGATAATGACACACTTACCACAGTCACCGGGGCTATATTCGCGAACACTTGGCTGGCCGGCTAGGTATAGTACAAAGTTGTTGATACAATGTGTGTATCAGAGTCCAGCAGAGCAATAAGAGCGTAAGTGGTTGCCGGAGCGTGATGCTAACGGCACGGCCGGGCCGGCACTGACGCGAGGCGGGCGCTCGCGCGATGCCGCCGCTCTACTCTCGGAGGCTTCACGGCGCGAGCTTTCAGCGACACAAGACCCGCACGCACTGCACACTGCACTCGCCCTCGTCTACCCACGCGTTTTGATTCTCTCGATCGTCTACTGTCCCGAGCGCCCGACGCACGTTTGAACTCTTCGCGGCGCCCGCTATACCGTATAAATATGAGCTCTGGTGGCGGGGGCTGGCCGCGTCGTCGGACCCCAACGCATCGCGAATCCACATCGGCATAAATTGAAGATGCAGTCCGTGTCCTCCCCATTGATTTTATTGCTTACCTATAAGATACAGCCAATTAGCAAAATTCTCACTTCGCCGCCGTGACTATTTCCGTAATGAATGTGCATGTTACGTTCGAATTGCATGATAACAACTTGACAGCACCATGATATCATGAATTGATAAATCTAATTATCTTTATCACAAATATTATTTGTTTATTTTATGTTTGTATTATAAAAAAAATTACACACTAAGTTATAGATCTAGTAGGTGGTAAACCCTTGGAGCGTTAAATTTGAATTACATCTTTAAATTTAAAACTGGATTTAATGTGGAAAAAGAAAATATAAATATAAGTATATAAAGGTATGTTTTGATGTATGCGACCGAGACAGCAGATATCGTCCGACACTTTTCATATAATTGCACCAAAGTAGACGTATAATTGTCGCTTGACTCGTGTCTCGGTCGCGTACTTCTAAATGTGCTTTAGCTTAGGCATATCTACTATTTTTCCATTTATAGGTACGTAACAACAACTAAGTAAATCGGTATTTAATAAACTTTTAAGCTATCGTTGAGTCCTTAGCGAATTAGTTAACATTTTCATGCAATTTGATTTGATTTGATATACTTATTGTAATTTTTATAATTTGCCCTACCTAAAGATTTAAGAAACATATCTGACTATTTTCACCCGATTTAGTATCTTAAGCGCAAATTTAAACATATGCAGCCTCCGTGGCGCAGTTGGTGAGTAGCCTGCTGTAAAACGAGAGGCCGTGGATTCGATTCCCACACCGGGACAAATGTTTTTGTGACAGACAGATATTTGTCTCCGGGGTCTGGGTGTTGTGACACCGAAAGTCTCTCTTAGTCCCTGATACCCACAACACAAGTCTCGTAGTGTGGGGTCGGGGCTATGAGTGTGACTGTTGGGTGTTATTTATTTATTTATACAAGTTTTATTGGAATATTTATATAGAGTAGAACTAGTTAAGGGAACAGTTTTCAGAAATAGCTCGCAAGACCTTTAGAACAAATAAATAAAATTATAGATTAGTCTGAAATACATCCACTATTCTATATATTTTTTTGGTTTTCGATCAAGCGATGTCAAATAATTTAGGTCAAATATGTTCAGTTGTAGACATTGAAACAAAGTAACTTCATAAATACATTGACTTCAGAAGTCCACTCTCCTGAATATCATACTTCAAATACTATCTAATTAAACGCTTTTTCCACGTACGTAATCATTTGAATTTCATTTACGTTTTATGGTGACAAGCTGCTGGTGCTTAGCTGGTGGTAGGATATTTATATCCGCCTTGATAGCTACCACCGTACACGGGGTGTAAAACCCGCCATAGTGGTACACGCAAGTGTTTCGCGTTCCGGGATCAGCCAGTGTATATCCGGTTTTTGTCGGGGGTCTAGAGTTGGGGTACGATATTTGGCCATTTTACGGCCTTCTGAGTACTCTGACAATAGACCTTCGACCGCTTCTTATCCATGGCGTAGTGTGAAGAAGCAGGCCGGCATGATTGTGTTGAGTAGCGGGGGATAGATTGTCTCTCGCTACTTGATATTCTAATTGGACCGCACTGCGCTTACCTCCAGGTGCTGTGTGGTCACTTTGCCATGTAAGTACATAAAAAAGTACTTCTCTCTCTCTCTCTATCAGCCTGTAGCCGTCCACTGCTGGACACAGGCCTTTCCCAGATTACGCCACCCTTGACGGTCCTCCGCCTTCCTCATCCAGCCGCCTCCCGCAACATCTCTTAGGTCGTCAGTCCAGCGGGCACGAGGTCGGCCAACACTACGCTTGGACAGACGTGGTCTCCACTCCAGTACCTTTCGGCCCCAAAAAGTACTTATCTACATTTTTCTAATTATACCTTCGCATTAAATAACAAGCAGACACAACATAATCAAATTCACATCACATGTTGCGCAATTAATTTGTACATACGAGTATTAGTGTCTATTGTACTACTTCAAAGGTCCATCTGGCGATGTTAAAGAATATAGAAAATCTCTTCAATGCCCAAGGCTTACGTTTCTCACTCATACGTTGCATTATCTTCAAAAGTTTGTTGCCTAATTTTTTGGTATAAGTAAACTCTATACAGTGGGTAAATAATTATATTTTGTAATTTAATTCGGTATAGTGATTTCATACAATAGCCCTGTTTTCGTATAAGTTTACACAGATGGTGCGACGAATTTGTTACCTTCATGAAGGAAACGTCATCAACAAATGAATCGACGTGACTTATAGGGAAATTGTGCCAACAATTATTTTAATTTTATGTGACGTACATACCGGTTTCTAAGGAAAAATAATCATCTATTTGTAGCATAATTTGCGTAATATTTTTTTATAAATAACACCCAACTGTCACACACATAGCCCCGGCCCCACACTACGTTACGAGTCTTGTATTGAAGGTATCGGGGACTACGAGAGACTTTCGGTCTTACAAAATCCAGACCCTGGACACAAATATCTGTTTGTCACACAAACATTTGTCCCGGTTTGGGATTCAAACCCACGGCCTCTCGTTTCACAGCCGGCTACTTGCCAACTGCGCCACGGAGGCTGCCTTTGTTATGTATAACATCTAAATTTGTAAATTATGGTGGCAATATGTACAGTTTGTTTGCCGTGCTGCGGTCAGTAGTTTCCACAAAGACTATATTGCCAGAATTGCACTATAAATATATTATTTTAATCATTACTTCACCAGAATGACTTGCGCAGTATTCACCCTGTAAAGCGAGTTCAGGTCTAACCAACATTACATGCACCGCTGAATTATCAAATTCCAAGTGTATATTCATTGATATTTATACTTTTTAATGACGAAGGAAAACATGGCAAATTAACTGTATAGTTTAGAGATTTCAATGGAATTTCGTCAAAAGTAGAAGCAACATGTGGCCAGTGTAGAGTTAAAGATATACTATAGCGTTGCATAACATTTTTAGAATAGTTCGTTTTGTATCATATTAAATTTGAAAATTGAATTTTTCGTATTATAGTTTCTCATGACGTAGGCATAACAATATTCCTTGACGTAGGAGCTAAAGATATTATTTTTAAGAATACATTATGTCTATTAATCACTAATTTGTTATTCATATTAAATGAGTCACGATGACGGTGGTAGATACTTAGATTAAGCTTGGTTGAGAGATCGTGTCATGACGGGGTCGTAACCGGCGGTAACCAAGGGATTCCCAGCTATCATTATTATTGTTTGGTAGTGCGGTATACCTGCGGTCAAAAGTCCAGCATTGTCTCTCATTTTGGTATCGTACTTCGAGATGCTTGCAAATAAATAATGTTCGGTTGTATTTTTTTACTAAATATGCTTGATAGCGGCAATATGTCTGCCGTCATAAGCAATAACAGATCAACAATAATTTATTTATTTATACACTTCATATACAAGGTATATAGGCGGACTTAATGCCAAAGACATTCTCTCCCAGTCAACCTTGGGGTGACGCAGAATATTCTAAAAAATATTAGATAACATTTGTAATTTATTATTACAATTAAAACTGATTCTCTTTTCGCGTTGATTTCGGAAGAGTGGCATTAACTTTTTTCCAGAAATATCAAATCGGTACCGGTGGCCTCAGTCGTAGTGCCGGACGTACCAGTAGCCTTGGTCGTGGTACCAGAGGTACCCGTGACCACCGTCGCCGAAGCAGTTCTGCGCCCTACTGATCTAGTCACTGGCATCTTTCTCCACGTAGATAAAATATATCAAATATAAATATCAGACTGTTTTAACACAATATTATTAAAATGACGCCATATACTCATATCAGTCATATATACCGCAGCCGTTGTAGTAGCGACTTTTGGTGACATTTTTTTATCATATTGTGGCAGTGTGTTTTTTTGTCTGGGTCTTGAGCGATAATAGATAAAAAATAACAAGAGACAAAGGTCTTGATATGCTCAAGATCAAATATAATGTTAGTAGTCTGCCGTAAAATTCACAAACTCTAAGTCCATATGAATCTCTTTGATATGCTCAAGATCAAATATAATGTTAGTAGTCTGCCGTAAAATTCACAAACTCTAAGTCCATATGAATCTCTTACTGACGCTGTAAAAATCTGCTGCACTGATAATACTAACTAATACTGCATCCTAAGTACTAAGCACTAAGTTACTAAAGCATAACCTCTCTCATTAGTAGAAGAGGCCAATGCCCAGCTGTGGGATAAGTTTATTTCAGGGCAAGTATTATATATTATTATATTGTAAAGATAATACAGATGGTGCTGCTGGTGGTAGAATATTCGTATACACCCGGATAGCGACCACCGTACAAAGGGTGTAAAACCCGCCATAGTGGAACACGCAAGTCTGTCGCGTTCCGGGGTCAGCCTGTGTACATCCGGTTTTTCTCTGGAGTCTAAAGTTGGGATACCACGTTTGGCCGTGTTGCGGCCTTCTGGGCACTCCGACACTATCCCCGCTTCTTCACCTCCTTACCCCATGGCGTAGTGTGAAGAAGCTGCACAGCAGGCCGGCATGATTGTGTTGAGTAGTGAGGGATAGATTGTTTCATGATACTCTAATTGAACTGTATTGCGCTTACCATCAGGTGCAATGTGGTCACTTTGCCATGGTAGGATAAAAAAAATGGAAATAACATTTCAGACACATTTTATTTAGTATAAAACATTTTTATTAATTAAGTTCGTCCTAGAGAATTAGGCACACAGGCTTTAAACAAGTACAAATTAATTTTACTTAGTAATATTTTCCTGTTGACAGCGACGTCAAAATGAGTATAAGTTTATCAAAGTGGTGTTTTAAAATCCCCTTATGACCCATTAAAGCAAGCATTAAAGTAATCAAGAAAAATAAGATTAACTGCGAATAACTGTACTGAGAACTGTATCAAGATAAAGTACATGTGTTGATAAACATATTATGAATTGCTGACTTCATTTTCGTAATCGGTTAATTCGGTACGAGAATTTGTCTCAATTTTCTAAAGGTTACAAGCATTATTCGAATTAGTACAATATTAAAATAACATACTATAAAAATCTTCTAATATAAGCGTACTGAGTACGGTGTGCTTTTGCTATAGCAAATAGTTTAAAAACACAATAGTTAAATCCTATCGAATCCTAGAAAATACTGCACTTCGCTATTGATCTTAATGATAATATAAATTTTCAATTAATATAAGTACACTTGAAATATACATAATGTACACTAGGATTAATAGAAAACCAGAATGTATAAAATAAAAACAAAGTTCGTCCAATGGGTTCAGTGGCTAATCTGTGGACTTGTCCATAGTCCAAAAAAGAGTTATATATTTACCGATATAATTTGATGTGTTTACACTTGCATTGGATAATTAATCCTTTTTAAATTTGACAAAGGCCAGTGACACGGGCCTGCCAGGCGCCACTTTTTTATATTAATTAAAACGGACTCAATCCTAACATAACGGCGCACACATTACTATGCTAATTTATTATTAGGGTATTTTCTTGGCATCCGCAATGTGACATACATTTTTTTAAGACGTAACTGTAGCAGAAATATGATTGATAGTTGACCAGTTAAGTATGCTTCAGTTGTCCTTATCTTGGTACAGTCACCGTGAAAAATACATTAATTAAGATTAAATCGTTTGCCTAGAAATGAATCCGCCTGTTTATGAAGCTGTGCTATTATTTGTGCCAGTGCTTAGCTAACTCGACAGTCGACAGAGTACATCGCTCTGTAATGCGAAGGCTGTGCCCGCTTATCTACTATAAATACAGATTATTTTTACACACAGCACACATCATGACATGATGATGTCGTTGACTGTATGAGACTGAATTCTATGCAAATCTTAATCTGAGTGCTAAATCATGAGCATTGAATTTACGAGACGTAATCGTTTTTTATCAGTATTCGCGAAATCTCAGATAAAATAAGTATGGTTGAAGTATTAAATTATTCTACAACCAAATATAGAATGAGATGAATTAGTTGTTGTATTTATTTACGTTTGAACCAGTTGCTGTAGTCGCCAAATAAACGAGTATACCTAAATACAATACATTCATTGCTTATACGATCAGCAGCAGGGAACTGGTAAGTTCCCTTTTTTCACTAGCATTAAAGTGAAGCATCATATCGTAAAAGAACCGTGTTAAAGCTTTTCCTATGACACGCTCTTATAACAGTTTTTTCGCGCGTGCCACCTGTTCGTGCGATAATAATTTCGGCCACACACACGAGAGCAAATATAAGAGAAATAAAAAATTGCGATGTGTGTAGATTCCCGGCTGGCGTTGTAGCTATTCGTAGGTACAGACTATTGATTTTGTCCACCCCAGACCGCACACCCGCCGAACTGCACCGTGTTACGCTGCCTACTGCTTAATACTCGACTATTGTTATCAATATATTGACTATTACCAAAGTAAAAGCTCGGTATTGGGGTCATTGTTTGGAATATATATGGGGATATTGTTGAGCAATAAGTAATACAATATTACCTATATTGTTTGTACCGATGTGTGACTTCACACAATTTTCATCTCAACACGCAAAAGAATGCAGCGAGTATATGAAAGGTTCGCACTTGAACAAAACGGGTCACAGCGAGCCTTCCGCGAATTTTCCGAATGTAAAACCGGTCAAGCCTCAGAATCAGTCGATCGCTGATGTCTTTTAAAACGATACAGTTAACGAAACTTCGTTTCTGAAAAATGATTCGCGAGTAATATGTTACAAAATTACTAATATAATATGACTACATTTCCGTTTGAAGTGTTTACTGTTAAGTGTATGAGAATGTAAAAGCATCCTGTTCGCGAAGCGCAGCCATCGATATGCTCATACTATACTCTGGGGGGCAATGAATCCGCGTACCGCTAATGTAAAATGAAGTCTCGTTACCTATTCTTAACCCATCTCGTAGAAAGCTTAGTAAAGTCAATATTATTTTCTAAGACTATCATGTACATGAAACACTTCTCATTTTACATACTTAACAAGGTTTTACAAAGATTTTTTTTTACTAGTTAAATATCTATTCAATATACTGACTGACTGACTCATCATCATCAGATGACCTTTGAGGACATAGGTTTAAAATGAGAGTGTTAATCTTTAAACAGTTTTATTTAGCTTGCCCTGGTTGTTTTTTGTTTGTTGGGGTCAAATTTACTAATTGAAATTTAACCCGCTTCCTATTGACAGATTGATCTAAACGCTAACAAATAATTTGGTAGATCTTAGGTACCAGTCAACAAAGAATTCTCCTAATCAGTCTAGGGTATAAATCCGTCAAAAAAAAATCGGGGGGCGCGTGAAATTTTTATCAACAGGCCAAAGCTCATATCATTATAAATGCTATTTACATATTTACTCAGGACGGTTACTCTTGACATTCGATTCCTATTTAAAATTGGGATTGGGTTCGAAAACTGTAAAATTGGCACTCTTGAACGCAACACCAGCGTACGATTTAACTGAATACGGCGGTATTTTTAGTAACTAAATGAAATAGAGTATTTACGATCGCTAGTTTGTAAATATTCTATTTCATTTATTTGAGTGAGTTAGAGTTCCAATATTGGAATTGAAACTGTATCGAGTTCGAGATTGGAATTGATTTTAATAATATGCCTACAGGTTGCGATACGCCCAACGTTTTTTTTAAATTCTAATGGGAGAAATGAGATGTCAATTTTGTATACAAAATGATATTATTCTGGTAAAATTTACTAATTTTATTATTAATGAGCTTAATTACAATTATTGTGATATGAATAATTACAGAGTTTGTTTTAAATTTAACTACTAACTGGAGCAAGGCGGTGCATCATTTTGCTTACTATGCGCAAAGTCTTGGACCAAAACTAATTTTAGCTTCATAAAAAGAAGGAGAAGGGCCCTAGACACCTTAATGC
Source organism: Laothoe populi (assembly GCA_905220505.1). Taxonomy (NCBI): domain Eukaryota; kingdom Metazoa; phylum Arthropoda; class Insecta; order Lepidoptera; family Sphingidae; genus Laothoe; species Laothoe populi. Next base: position 12,065,311 of record HG992152.1, read on the forward strand.
TGGTGCGGCGAAGCCACTAGAAGAAGCGAAATTCGTATAATTATACTATTTAAAAGTGCCTAAATGCAATTATTAGTTATACTTACTTATATATTATATATATAATTATATATTTATTAGGTAACACCATTGTTTTTTACTAAGTAAAAAACACTTTGTTGAGTAGGTACAATTATTGAAATGTTCTTACTCATGCTATTTTATAAGAATTTATTTAAATCATTTCCAAGAATCGAAGTGATAAAAGAACGATTTTCACTATACTCACTTATCTCAACTTGAGGAAAGAATATGTAAGCCTGGAAATAAAATAAGCATCATGTCATAGTTTACGTATAGCGTAAAATACACACATTGCGAACATATACAGTCATTCGGTAAATCTAGAAATATCTTCGACTTTCTTTGTTGTGTACATCGTAACATTAAAGTGATACCGGTGTTGCCTACATTCAACCGACAACGATTCAACCCTTTTCAATGAGTATAAGATAGGATACGATCCTTTAGAAACCTTTACATAACGTTGGTCGCATATTATTATGATCCGATACAATGTTTGAGTTCAATATTTCACATTACATAAATTGTGTTTATTTTATGCTATTGTCTAATGAAATATTTATAACTACATATCAGTGTTCATCTGATATGTAGTTATAAATGTATGTACTGAGAATTCGCAAAAAAAAAACGAAGGTATGTGAAGTCTACCAACCCGCAATAGGCCAGCGTGGTGGACTAAGGCCTAACCGCTCTCATTAGTAGAGGAGGCCCGTGCCCAGCAGTGGGACAATGTTTAATACAGGGCTAGTATTAGTTAGTAGTACTTTTTACTATTAAGAAAAGTCGACCAACAATATAAAGTATAAATAATATAGTTTACGGTTTCCTTATAAGGCATAGGCATTTATTACAAAAATTACCTCTACATGGGTTACCAGGTCACTGATAAAGCTAAATATTTTGGAAGTAATTATTCTAGTTAAAATATATACAACTTACTAATATTCGTAGGTAAATGAACGAAACATGATATGATTAAACATAAGTAAATACATTGGGTGGTCTAAAAATATATATAAAATGTTTCTGTAATAAAATGTATATTACGTTTGTATTATTATTTATTTGTACCAAACAAAAGTAATATTATCAATAGAACAAAGGAGTTCACCGCAACTCATCGCCATTATAACGGATTTCCTTGTTTCCGAAAAAGAAACGTAATACTGTACGATGCAAGCAACGTACAGTGTATTGCGCTGTGTCAGCGTTTTACGCCACACGCATTTATTTGCATCGACCGAATAATTCAGTTCACGTTCAATCACCATTCGGTTCGCGTGTCCTCATAACCATTAACCATTACCATACCATTTACACTAAGTCAATCTCAATAAACCATTTTATTACCAAACCATTATCTTTACATTTACGAACCATACGTAAAACTCTGTACGGTTACCAAACACCGTACATCTTGGTCCTTCGAGCCTCCGTACGGGCGGGATCTGCGCGAGCATAACCATAGCACACGTGTCAGTGTCTCGGACTTACGGTGGAACCAGTGTGGTGTCTGCAGAAATATACCATTACCAGTTTCCAGCGGATCACCGATATCGTCGAGTGAAGATCACATACACAAAAGCAGGTCACCACGTGCCAGTCTTTGAGTAAGATCTTTCCTTTTTTACCATACACTTTACCAATTTATTAACCACAATGGAAGCGATCATAGCCACGCAAGATCAAATCATGTCTGCAATGGACAACCTTCGCATTAATTTTAAAAAGGATGGGGCAGAGCGCAAGACTCCAGCCTACATTGAAAAACGCCTAAATACATTAGATGCTTATTGGAACGAATTTCAGACTAACCATACCAAACTTTGTGCTGAATTCGAAGATATGAACCATAAGTATTTTAGTGAGAATTATTACCAGAAAGCTCTTAACTATTATAATGATATAAAGTTACTTATTAGAAAATACGTGACCACTGAACCAACAAAACCATTACTAAAACCAGGAACGCCAATACCATATAGTTCCCGTCAGCAGGAACCTTCTACTCTTGGTGACGGAAGTGCCGCTCACGCTTCAGTTACTCTGAACCCTACCACTCAGAGTAATCCTAGTAGGGTGGAAGAAATGCTGCGAAAGCAGAAAAGTAATTTTAAAGCATTTTCTCATACCTTGGAGGCGGTCGATCTTGATACCGTTTCCGAGCGATGGGAATTTGAAGATATTTTAAAAACAATTCAGTCGAGGTGGTCAGTTATCGATTCTTTGCACTGGGAGATTGACAGTGAAAGTCTTTTTGACAACGACGAGTATGATTTAACATTTAGTGAATATGAGAAGCGATATAATGAAATAAAAAGAGTAGTTAACGGAAAAATGTGGTCCGTGTCATATAAGGAGAAATCCACCCCGAAAATAGATATACCAATATTTAGTGGGAATTACCAACAATGGTTATCTTTTAAAGATTTGTTTTGTGAAGCCATTCACATAAATAATTCCCTACCAAATGCGCAAAAAATGCAATTCTTAAAAAGTAAATTAAGAGGAGAGGCTGAAAGACTAGTTCAGCATTTGCGTATTAAATCCGACAATTACCAAATTTGTTGGGACATATTAAATAATAGATATAACAATATGAGGTTGATATTCAACTCTCACGTTCATATGCTTTTAAACATACCTACCATGCAACAGAAATCGGCGGTGCTCATCAAGAAAATGCATGACACTGCCACTGAGTGTCTATACTCTATTGACGCAATGGGAGTAGACACAACTCAGTGGGACCCACTCATCATTTATATATTAACTCAAAAGTTAGATTCCGAAAGTAACCAGGAATATATTGAGTCGTTGCGGGACCCCAAGGAATTACCAAACTTAAAAGAGTTTCTTAAGTTCCTAGAAACTAAATTTACATCATTGGAGTCGTCACGACGCAAACAAGATGTAGCGAAGCCAACTCAACAACATAACCAATACACGTGTAACGAAAACCAAAAAAGAATGACCTACAAACCATCTAATAATAATTATTATAATGACAAATATTTTCAACATAAACCAGCAATTAATCACTCTACGACAAAACAGCTCGCTATTGCTACCCAAAGAAAATGCGTACTTTGCAATAACAACCATGCATTATTTCAATGTAAAGCATTTTTAGAATCTATGCCTCAAAATAGAAGGCAAATAATTGACAAAAACAATTTATGTAAAAATTGTTTAGTGAACCATACTGGCAAAGAGTGCACTTCAATAAAAACATGTCGATTTTGCAATGACCGACATAACACATTGCTACACAATGCATATGTAACCTACTTGCCATCTTCATCGACTAGTCAGCAAGATAAGGAATGTATGCAGAAAACCAATACATGCGTTGCAACCACGCCTCTGGAATCTGTGCCTAAACTGCTTGCCACCGCCATGATCAAGATTAAAGCAGGTGACGGCTGTTACCACATTATGCGAGCTCTTATCGATCCATGTGCCGAATCGTCTCTCATCACGGAAAACGCTGCGCAAATATTAGGATTACCACGTGTTAAACGTAGCTGTGTTGTAGTGGGAGTAGGAGACAAGACTAACAACAGCAGAGGAGTTGTCAAACTTACCATATCCTCATTATACAATAATTATACCTTTAAAACAGAAGCATACGTCATGACATACGTCGTCGGCAATTTACCAAATCAATCATTCACAAAACCATCTTGGCCGCAAATCAAAAAACTTCCACTGGCGGATCCGGAATTCAATAAGAGCCGACGTGTCGATTTGATATTAAGTGTAGACGTATATGAGTTAATAATACTACCTGGTCTTATCCATAGAGACGAATCTCAACCAATAGCGCAACAAACGGAGCTAGGGTGGATAATAAGTGGCACAGTCAAACCCACAAAGAATTATTGCAACGTTGCCATTGTTGATTTAAACAACATACATAAGTTTTGGGAGTTGGAAGACATCTCAGATAATTCTATAGATATGTCCAGTGATGACTACCAGTGTGTTCAACAATACCAGTTAAAAACAACAGGTCAACCAGATGGACGTTATGTTGTCCGACTACCAATGAAACCAGAGGTAACTGAGAAATTAGGAGAGTCAAAAAATAAAGCAGTAGCTCAATTTAGACAACTTGAGAAAAGATTCGCAAAAAATAAGTTTATTGCCCAGAGTTATAAAGATTTTATACATGAGTATATATATTTAAACCATATGATTAAGTGCACGAGTAACCATACACTCGAAGCATATTTACCTCACCACTGCGTAATACGAGCGGAGTCAACGACCACGGCAACGCGCGTTGTCTTTAACGCGTCAGCTGAAACTTCGACGGGCTACTCGTTAAATGATCTTATGTATAGTGGCCCAAATCTACAACAAGATTTATTGTCACTTATAATAAGATGGAGGCAATACCAAATAGCCTTCACTGCCGACATAGAGAAAATGTTTAGGCAGATATTAGTTTACAAAGAAGATCAAGCTTTTCAAAAAATTCTATGGCGAGATCACCCGAACCAACCACTACGGGAATATCAATTAGCCACAGTGACATACGGCACAAAGGCTGCACCATTTCTAGCGATGATGACGCTAAAACAATTAGCGAAAGATGAAGCTGAAAACTTTCCAGACGCTACAAAAGTTGTGGAATCCAGTTTCTACATGGACGATCTTCTTCATGGACATCACGACCTGGAATCTGCCAAACGTTTAAAGGGAGATCTTATAGCTCTTTTAAAGTCGGGTGGATTTAATTTGAGAAAATGGGCCTCCAATAAACCAGAATTATTGGAAGAAAGTGGATCGGCTGATATAAATGACCAGACGTTTATATTTAGACACCAGGAGTCGACGAAGGCGTTGGGGTTGCAGTGGCATCCACGTGAAGACCATTTTAAATTCCAGTGTAAGCTAGAACCCGCAAACAAACTTACAAAAAGTACGTTGCTTTCTAATATGTCAAAAATCTTTGACCCGCTTGGCTGGCTCTCTCCCGTTACCACCAAGCTTAAATTACTTTTTCAGGAAGTATGGCTAATGAACTTACAATGGGATGAGGTGTTACCAGATGTCATAATTTTTAAATGGAAATCCATAGAAGAAGACATCAAGAATATAAACAATATTAAAATCCAGCGATGGTTACAATGTAATAAAATGAATACCATAGAACTGCATGGATTTTGTGATGCTTCAGAAAAAGCTTACGCCTGTGTAATTTATTGCAAGGTTAATAACATTTCGCAGAGTGAAGCATCGGTTGTCATTATAGCGGCCAAATCACGACTTGTTCCGGCAAAGAAAACCATTTCATTGCCGAGATTAGAACTTTGTGCCGCGGTTTTATTATCAAAACTAATGAAAACTATACGTCAATGCTTGTCAACTTATAATATTAAAATATTTAGTTGGTCTGATTCAACAGCGGTCCTAGGTTGGCTAAACGGAGACATCAGTCGCTGGAAACCTTTCGTCGCTAATAGAGTTAAACAAGTTATAGAAATAATAAAACCGAGTTGCTGGCACTACGTACTGTCAAAGGAAAATCCTGCTGACTGTGCTAGCCGAGGCATCACAGCTTACAAACTAACAAATCATTCTCTTTGGTGGAATGGCCCAACGTGGCTATCAACGTTTGATGAAAAAATATTAGAAAATTGTAAATATATTACAAATGAAGATATAAGAAAACCAATAAAAATACACGTTTCAGTAACAAAATACGAAAACAATGTTATTGATGACGTATTAAACAAGCACAGCGATTTCACGCGAGCGTCGCGAGTGTTAGCTTGGGCGTTACGTTTGACGTCACGCTTACATTATAAACCATTATTTCTAACCATAAAAGAATTAAGAAATGCGAACAACATATTAATAAAACATGTTCAAATGTTGGAGTTTGCAGAAGACATTAACTATATCAAGGACCATAACCAGGTCAACCCGAAAAGTAGTCTAGCAAAATTAAGACCATTTATTGATTCTCAAGGTATGTTAAGGGTAGGTGGGCGTATCACTAACTCGGATATACACAATAACATGAAACATCCTTGTATTTTACCACATAACCATCACATAACAGACATGCTAATAGACCAAGCGCATAAAATGACTTTCCATGGAGGTGCACGGTTGACTCTAGCCTGGCTACGTCAACAATATTGGATAGTTAGCGGTAATAGTGCTGTTAAAAAGAGGCTCCGACATTGCGTTGTATGTAGAAGACACAATCCAATTAAACAGGAACAGTTGATGGGATCCTTGCCGGAAGCTAGAACCAATATTACTCGACCGTTTTATAACACGGGAGTAGATTTTACAGGCTTTGTCGACGTTAAGTCGGCAAAGGGGCGAGGGGTACGGTGCACAAAAGGTTACATCGCAGTTTTTGTTTGTATGGCAACCAAGGCTGTACATCTGGAACTGGTCTCAGACCTCACCGCCTCAGCGTTTATAGCAGCTCTTCGCAGACTCGCAGCTAGGCGGGGAGCTCCCGGTCACATATTTAGTGACAACGGGACAAACTTCATAAAAGCGAACAGAGTTATACAGGAAGGATTATTTAAACTCAAATCAATATTAGATGACCAATTCTATATTGAATTAACCAATATGCAGATTGAGTGGCATTTTAATGCCCCGTCATGGCCCAGTGCGGGGGGGCTCTGGGAAGCAGCCGTAAAAAGTCTAAAATACCACTTGAGACGTGTGATAGGTGACCAAAAGTTGACTTATGAAGAATTTGCTACTTTACTTACACAATTAGAAGGTTGTCTGAACTCTAGACCACTTTGCACAATAAGTGAAGATCCAGATGACCTAGACTTTTTAACTCCAGCACATTTCCTAACGGGCGGACCAACTTTAAGTATTGTTGAAACTGAAAAAGATCAACGCACCAGATGGCAACTCACTCAAAAGATATACCAAGATATCTGGAAGAGATGGCGGGCCGAGTATTTGACACAATTGAACGCTCGCTCTAAATGGCGACGTCTTCAACCAAATATGAACATTAATGACATTGTAATGATACATGATACAAACCTTCCGCCGGGAAAATGGGCAATGGGAAGAATTGTCGAGCTCCATCCCGGAAAAGATGGATTAGTTAGAGTCGTATCCGTCCGAACTAAAGGTGGAACTATAAAAAGACCAATAGTGAAACTATCTCTTTTACCAACAAGTAATTCAACTGAAAATATTACAACTAAACCACAGAGTCAACCAAATCATGAAGTTACCAATTCAGCAAAACCCAGGGCCAAAGGAGTAACCAAAAAGGGCATATTTAATTATAGCACCCTGGCACTTTTGATGTTTACATTTTTTATTTCACCAATTCAATGTATGTATCATATAACCACATTAAACAACAGTCAAAGTCTCTATTTTGACAAAATATCTACAGTACATCTTGTTAGAGATGAATGGAAGCTAGTAGTTTTCTACGACTTAGAGCCTTATTGGCAAGGAAACAAGTTACTACTTCAGTACATAAATCACCTAGATTTTATCTGCACAAATTCTTCTATAAAAACTCATTGTGAGGCGATTTTATTACAATTACGACATGGCTATACTGAATTGGAACATTACAATAATGTGTTGTCGAATCAGCAGTTCCCAGGCCGGCACGCGCGACCACGCCGCGGTCTTATTAACGGTGTAGGTAATATTGCACATAGTCTATTCGGTGTACTCGATGACCAATTCGCTGAACAATATAAACGGGACATCGACCTGATAAGAACAAACCAAAATCATCTGGCCGAGCTATGGAAGAACCAAACATCAGTAGTAGAGTCCGAATATAATGTGTTGAAAAGAATGAAATCTTCTATTGATAAGCAACATAAGATGCTTACTCATTACCTCAACCAGTTAGGAAAAAATACCAATAACCTGAATCGTCAAGTCCAGACTATTGAAACTACGAATGAATTTTTACTATCCTCAATTGCCGCTAATAGTGTGCTAATGAACCTTAAAGGGATTCAAGACGTGTTACTTGACACTATTTCAGAGGTTTACTACGGAAAATTCAATTTACATCTGTTAAAACCTGATCAATTATTAGAAGAATTAAGTATAATATCTGGAAAACTACCCAAAGATTCAAGCTTACCAATAGAGCTTAGGCCCTCAGAACTACCAAAAATATATCATTTATTAAAAGTAAAGGCGCGAATGACTACAGGCTATTTTATATTTGAGATAAAAATACCTCTCGTCAGTAGAGATCATTACGAAGTTTACCAAATACACTCAATACCAAAAAAGGTCGAAGAAAATATGGTTACCCTAGTCGCAGTGTCACCTTACGTAGCGATCAACTTACGAAAGGATTCATATATACCGATATCAGATTCGGATCTTCGGGAATGCGTTCATTTTGACAGCACAAGCCAATTATGCCCATTACAAAAACCAATAAACCATATGAAGAACAATGAAATCTTCTGTTCCAAATCTCAAGAAACACAATCATGTATGACTAAATACGCAACATGTCACGATTCGTGGGTTCAGTTAAATAATGTAAATTCTTACTTGTTCTTCTGCTGCAACTCATGCTCGATAAGAATCATGTGTGAAGACCAAATCACTTCTGATCACCTCTCTAAGGCTGGTATAATGAAGCTGGGTGCTGATTGTGTCATCAAAACGAGTGATGTTACTATTCTGACTCAGAATAATCTACTTAATAATGTTACTATTCATGCCGACATCACAAAGATTGATATACCACCTATAAACCATGTTTTCAATCAGGACCTTTCGATACCGATCACAGAACCAGAACCTGTAATCAGTGGTCACGATAAAGAGCTACAGGATATAGGCACAAAAATTAGACAACTGAAACTAGACACAGGATTAACAAACGAGATTTCATATCACGACGTGCACCATTACGTCGCGATCTACTTGCTGGTGGGTGTTGTGGGCGCTATGGTAACTGCGTACGGCGTGCATCTGTGGCGTACCCGCACGTCACGCACCATACGTGATGCTGATGCCGTGCCTGAGCCGGAGCTGCCAAGGCCAGCACCACCTACGCGCCCGATCCTGCGCGGCCTAACCAACGCTGCGTACCATTATAGTGTCAGTGATCAATGTGTTAGTGCATGTGAAAAAGCAGAGCATAGTGATCGAAATATGTGCGCGAATGAACCAGTTTACGCTGAGCCAATGACAAGTGTCCGCGTAACCAAGGCTTCTTCGCCTAGTTTTTATAAACATAGTTTTAAGAAAGTGAATCATTCTGAAACTTAAGGACACTAGAATGTAGGATAAGAATTGTGTATCATCTTGTCTCACGATCATTCATAGTAATCATCACCATTACTTAACTTTCTTCTCTTTCTCGCTGTGAGAGCATGTACGATGCAAGCAACGTACAGTGTATTGCGCTGTGTCAGCGTTTTACGCCACACGCATTTATTTGCATCGACCGAATAATTCAGTTCACGTTCAATCACCATTCGGTTCGCGTGTCCTCATAACCATTAACCATTACCATACCATTTACACTAAGTCAATCTCAATAAACCATTTTATTACCAAACCATTATCTTTACATTTACGAACCATACGTAAAACTCTGTACGGTTACCAAACACCGTACAAATACTATTAAATTCATTCCAAAGAATGTTCACACGCTTTGCATAAAATACACAACTTATAGAACTGGATTGCTTTTTATTATGACTCATACAATCGGAGACACTACACTTTATTTGCGAGATAAATTGACACCATACGCAAACCCATATTTTAAACATGCTTAACACCGCTGCTGCAACTTATTATTTATTTATAGAAAATTCTGTATGCTCTATCGATTAGTATTATAAGTTACCATTGAAGAAATAATATTGTGACTTAATATAAATAAATAATAAATACACCCACCAATATGATTAGTTCTGACCCCACACTAGGTGGGTAGGTAGCTGGTGTCAGGATATTCATATCCCCCCGGATAGCGACCACCGTACACAGTGTGAAAAACCCGCCATAGTGGCACACGCAAGTGTGTCGCGTTCCGGGATCAGCCAGTGTACATCCGGTTGTTTTGGGGGTCTAGAGTTGGGGTACAATGTTTGGCCATTTTGCGGCCTTCTGAATACTCTGACAATAGACCCTCGACCGCTTCTTCACCTTCTTGCCCATGGCGTAGTGTGAAGGAGCAGGCCGGCATGATTGTGTTGAGTAGCGGGAGATAGATCGTCTCTCGCTACTCGATACTCTAATTGGACCGTACTGCGCTTACCATCAGGTGACGTGCGGCCACTTTGCCGTGCTAGGATAAAAAAAAATAAAAAAAGGTAAAACCTGTATCGTTGGTATCAAGAACTACTAGGGACCCACAACACCCAGACCCGAAACAAATATCTGTCTGTCACACAAACATTTGTCTCTGTGCGGGAATCGAACCCTCGGCCTCTCGGTTCACAGCCGGCTACTCGCCCGCTGCGCCACAGAGGATATTATTTTGTTATTGTTTCTGCATACAATTAGCAGCGATAGTCTAGTTGGTTGCGGTACAGACTGTCAAGACGAAAGTCACATGTTCGTATGGTGGACGGTGGTGGACTAAGGCTTAACCCCTCTCATTAGTACAGGCCCGTGCCCAGCAGCGGGACAATGTTTAATACAGGGCTAGTATTATTATTATTTTTCGCATGCTGACTTAGGAATATTGACCTAATTCTGTAAGTGAGATACGTTTATATAATATTTACCAAAGGGTATAAGACTGCAGCATTTTGTTATTAGACATACGTGAGTCCCGTCACGTTCCACGGAAACACTGAGGGAGTTTGGAGCGTATTAAAAAATCTTTAGTATTTTCCCTTAGTATTTTCGTAACGCAAGACTTCCTGATCTTTTAATAAGTTTTTGTTTATATTTACTGATAGAGCAAAAAGATGTCGGTGAGGTATAATTAAAAAAAATGTATTTTAATATGTTCTTATCTAAAATATCGCATTTTTACTGTACACAATATTAGATGCTGCCTTCGTTGATATTGATCATCGATTGACGTTATTTTAGATTACAGGAACTGTTTATAACTACATAAGGCAAAACTAAAATAAATCCTTATAAATGTAAATACAAATAAAAGCAAACCAAAGAGTGCAGTTTATTTAGTCATAAATAAATAATCAAATATGAAAAATGTCTAATTTTTTGAATTTTTGTAATGATTGATGAATAAAAGTATATTAGCATATAATAAGCAAGTATATTAGTTCATGAAATTTAAATAAAATGCTACGTCTGTAACATAATTTTGACTTGTCTAGCTGTGACTCTACTGTCTACAGAGAAGTGAGCAAAGAAATGTAGGTACCTATTTAATAAGCATAGTGCCATATCTAGTTGTTGCCGACTTCGAAAAGATTAAATGTGCTGATAAAAGCGAATAGCTTTATTGTAACGGTCGACCTAATAGCATGATGTTACTATGTATACTTTTATTTACAAAAAACACAAATATATTATTTGTTATAGTATCTTAATAAATTAAGATATTCCACAGTTAAGATATCATAATTTTATACCTATATTGGTGCAACCTGACTTATAGTATTTTATGTTGTATGTAGTGGGAACTTGGATATTCAAATGGACGAGCGGCCGGACAAGGCTCGGCGCCAGCAACAATTCTGGTTTGCACGATGGCTATCAGAAGCGCAATCCCCTATTCCTCGCAGTGCTAATCAATGAATAATTACTCTGTTTAAGGGGCACCTCTATAAATAGCCGGCTGGAGCGCTGACCTGGAGCGACGGGTTAGTCCGGCCTGACAGCCGCGGACACTGGCAGCAGCCTCGCAGCTCCCTCCTTCACCCCCCGCGCACCACCGCGCACCGCCCGCATTGCCACTGTCGCGTCGCGGTGTTGCGTGGCCCGACACAGCGCGCTCTCAACCGCCTCCGCTTATGGTACCACTTTCATAGGGACGCCCCAATTTTATGTCGTGGAACTTCACCAAAACATCAAACAGCACGAGGGCAATTCCAGAAAATTCGTAAAATTCCAATTCGTAAATAAACGTAAAGTCGTATTGCTTGTGAAACCCAAATTTTGCGTGAGTTGCAAGGGGCCAGGTTTCTCACTCTCTCAAACGCAACTTTGTTACTAGAAATTATAAAATAGTTCATTCTTATCTGATACCTGGAGTAACCATTACAAATATACATATAAAGTTAGACAAAAATATAATTATAGTGGTAGAGCCACGCTGTAGACATATTTGTCTGCAGCATGAATGGGCCGGCTCAACCGGCGTAGTGCCACTGTCTCACAGAAAACCAACGTAAAGTGGCAATTTACTGTCGCGTTTCGTATGGTAAGTGAGATATCCGGAGGCCCCGATTCCCCCTTCCCTTCCCTAATCCCTATTCCTGTACTTTAAGGCCGACAGCGCATACATAATGCTTTCAGTATTGTGGATGTACATGGGCGGTGGAGATCACTTAACATCAGGTGACCCACATGCTCGTTTGTCGGACTATGCAATAAAAAAAAAATTACATAGTTCATTCAAGTTACTTGTGTTTATGAATTACACACCTCACGAATTCATAAATCAAATCTCAACAATTATATATTATACCTACATTTTAATTTGTTATTCTGCCTGCCCCGTGAAGATCTAGATTTTTTTTTTTTTTTTTTTTATTCTGGCGCGGCAAAGTGACCACACTGCACCTGATGGTAAGCGCAGTGCCGTCCAGATAGAGTATCAAGTAGCGAGAGACAGTCTATCCCCCGCTACTCAACACAATCATGCCGGCCTGCTGTTTAGCTTCTTCACATTACGCCTAAAGGACCCAGGATCATAGGAAGGAGGGAACACGGTAGCTGGCAAACTGTTCCACAGCTTGATGGTGCGGCAAAAATACGAGTTTGCGAACCTCTTGGTTCGGGCCGGGGTAGTAGACACCACGAAGCTGTGGCTCCGCAAGCCAGTACGCGTGGTTCTGGTATGGAAGGGAGAGGATGGGATAAGATCAAACAATTCTTCAGAGCATTCGCCATGATACAGACGGTAGAACACGCTAAGCGAGGAAATATCCCTACGCAGCTGTAGCGGCTCCAGGCTGTTACTCACGTCTGCATCATTCACAATGCGGATGGCCCGCCGCTGCAACCCATCCAAGGCATCGAGAAGGTACCTTGCGGAACCGTCCCCGAGGTGCGAGCAGTATTCCATTCCCGGCCGCACCTGCGCTTTATATAAGCGGTAGAGCTGACCAGGCGTGAAAAACCGCCGCACCCTGTTCAGGATTCCGACCCTGCGTGAAGTGGCGGATATTACGCCCTCGATGTGACTCCTTGGATTAAGATCGCAGCGGATATCCATACCTAGGACACTAAGGTCATTCCGCATTGCGAGTGGAACACCCTGAAGAACGGGGATTGGAGAAAACGGAGACTTCTTGCACGAGAACGCGCACACCTGGGTTTTCTTGGCATTAAACTCAACCCGATTCCTGGTACCCCATGATGAGATGAGATCCAAGGTCTGGTTGAGCTCAACGACAAGATCCTCTCGTCTCCTCTCAGTATCCGCCCGGCAACCAGGAGGCTTGCTGCTATAACGCCCATGAACCGTGCTGTCGTCTGCATAGCAATGAATGTTGCCAAGCGACAACATATAATTGATATGCAGAAGAAACAAGGTGGGCGAAATCACAGAACCTTGTGGTACTCCGGCATTTACTGACATGAGCTGCGAAGCGTGTCCATCAACGAGGACACGCATTCTACGCTCATGCAGAAAGCCGGAAATCCACTTGCACAGGTTGTCGGGCAGACCGTATGCCGGGAGCTTGGAGAGAAGGCCACGATGCCAGACCCTATCAAACGCCTTGGCTATGTCGAGACTCACAGCCAGAGCCTCGCCATGCTTGTCAATCGCCTCCCCCCAGTGATGTAATACGAACGCTAGAAGATCACCCGTTGATCGGTTATGACGGAAACCGTATTGGCGGTCATTGATCAACGAGTGATCCTCTAGGTAGCGAACTAATTGGCTGTTTATCAGTCGCTCCATGACTTTACACATCACTGAGGTTATGGCGATTGGGCGATAATTGTTAGGGTCTGACCTATCACCCTTTTTGGGGATCGGCTGCACATTAGCCTCCCTCCAAGATTCAGGCACAATACCTGAGAGGTAGGACGATCGGTATAGGCGCGTCAGTACAGGAGACAACTCCGCTGCACACTTTTTAAGTACAAGCGCTGGGATACCATCAGGACCACTAGCCTTCCGGACGTCGAGAGACTGCAGCTCACGCCGCACATCACAATGCCTGATACGGATATCAGGCATTGTGTGACCGCAACCGGGCAGCGTAGTTGGTAAATGAGCATTGCAGTCCTCGAGTCTCGAATTAGCCGCGAAGAGGTTTGCCAGTAAATCGGCCTTCTCCTGCGAGCTATGGGCTAGTGTTCCATTTCGATATCTCAGCGGTGGCAGCGAAGGGCGACAGAAATTAGATTGGACGGCCTTAGCCAAGCTCCAATAAGCACGACTGCTTGTTGGGTTATCGGCCAAAGCACATCCAATCTTGGAGACGCGCTGGGCATCCGCTTTAACATACGCCCTCTTGCAGACCTTGGCAGCACGGTTAAAGGCTGCTTTGAGTGACTTGAGGTTGGGATCCTTCGTAGCGCGACCCCCGATCCAAGCACGATACGCCGCCTGTTTCTTGCCAACAGCATCGGCGCATGCACGATTGAACCAGGAGCGTCCTCGGCCCTTGCCTGCGATCTCAGAGGAAGGAATGTAATATTCCATTCCTATTCTGATCTCGCAAGCAATGGCGTCAGCACTCGCTGAAAGATCCTTTCCATCAAAGCAGCGCTGCTGCCAAGGGATGGATGCGAAGTAATCCCGCATACCATCCCAATCTGCCGACGAGTAGTGCCAGACCCTGCGCTTGACCTTCACGGGACGTGGAGGCAAAGCGCAAGGAACCGACGTCCCAACCAGGCAGTGATCGGAGGTACCCAGGGGAGCACCAACCGTCACTTTAAATAACACTATTATGATATAAATTATGATAGTGGTGTGATGTAGTGACAACACTACCACACAGCGCCTCACAAATTGGTTTATGGCCGAAACCTTTGGCTTTGGTAACCCTAAGGTGCTTTCGCAAGTAACTATACAGGCCTCCAGCTCCACGTAATGCAATTAAAAAAAAATTAAATACAACGGAATCCTTGCAGGCGAATAGTAGATCCCTCAATCTGTATATATAAGAGAAGAAACTGACTGACTGATCGATCAACGCACAGCCTAAACGACTGGGGGTTAGAGACTTGAAATTTTGACAGTAGGTACCTTTTATGACGTAGGCATCCATCCACTAAGGAAGGGTTTTTGGAAATACCACTCCTATAGGGGTAAAATAGGGGATGAAAGTTTGTATGAAAATTCGTAATTTTTTAAGTTAATCGCATGAAAATTCGTATTTTGTATTATATAATTTTTCATGACCACCACGCGGGCGGAGCCGCGAGCAACAGCTAGTCTTTAATATGCTTAAATTACGTAAAAAAGACATTTTGAATAGGGTTTTATTTAATCTGATACTCAGTTAAACTCAAAATAGAAAGACTGATACATGCGATAAGTGTCTGGAAGGAGCTACAATACAATGTGAGGAGAATTGTGCGTGTGATTTTACATGTAACGGCATTCTAATCGAAGCTATTGAGCAGAGTACCCACGCTGCCGGGAGGTTGGCGGTTATCGAGTTGACTCTATCATAAGATATTGTAATACGTGCATATTCTCAGAATCTCAAAATTAAGATAACTTAATATGTGGACCATGGTTTTCCGATATCATTGACCACGGAATGCGGAAAACATTGAAAACATACAAACGCCTAGGATAACATTATGTCTGAAACCAAGCTAAATATAATAGCATCGAAAATCCAAGTTAATGGATCAGAGCTTTTTCATCAGCTGAATAAAAAGTTGTTGTTTTGTTCGGTAATGAAACAGTAGCTGCGAAGTAAATGACAATGACATAGACATTGGCAGTCGGTGACAACACAAGGCTGAATGTGGCGCGATCCGCGACCGACGACCGAGAAGCGACCGCGGCATGGCGCTGCTTGGCCGCGTGGAACAAATACGGAGACGACGACAATTTGCTACTCAACGTGTCAGACACTCGCCACCTTATTTGTATAACGTTAACATGCTGCACTAGATCTGTTTGTCTCTGTTCCCAATACATAAAAGCGTTCGAGGAATCCAACGCGTGTATTCTAAATTATATTAAATTCACTTTTACATAGATATCGTTTCGCGTACAAGACATTTTGTGAATAAAAGTTTAATTATAACAATTGAAAAATAAAATAATTCAGATTAAAGGTAACTAAGTGTTATTATATTCAAATATTATGCCTCAAAACACCTATGGCTACGAATTTTATTACTTGAAGTTTCTAAATTGGTGCACATTTGGTAGAAATATAATGTAATATAACTATCCAGTACTGCAATGCAGTTCAATTTAGAACCACTCCTTTTTTGAACTTGATTAAAAAGTAAAGTATATAACGACAGACATCCGATGACCATGTCAATTGTCTTAAGCGTGTTTATACTGTGCACTACGTCCATCTATGGCAGACAATTTGACTGTTCTGACGCCTTCAATATAGCGTTGTCCAAGAATGTAGGCCTTTAATTTAGAATTAGGAATTTAGTCCTTCAAAAGTAGGCAGCGGCTTCGCTGTGTCCTGGCATTGCAGAAGTCTATGGGCGGCGGTGACTACTTACCATCAGGTGGCCCGTCTGCTCGTCCGCCTATCGAAACACTAAAAAAAATGTTGAAAGCAAAAAAATCTGAAGCATGACGTGACCATCGGAATGTTCCTCAATAACAAATAATTAAATACAATTATAGACTTCATAAAGCATGCTTTTAGGAATAAGACAATAGAAAAGTAATATTGGTAAATATTAATGAAGACGTTGTTGGCATTTTATGTAACAAAATTACCTAAGTAATTTGTGGGAACCTAACACTTAAATTAATTTAAATATACAAACGTCTTGTAAATATACTGAACCTTAATTTCTTTTTAATGTCTCTTAAAACTCCAACGTAAATGTATCAGAATTAAAAGCGAACATAAAAAATAAGATACTCTTTATTATTATATTTACATAAATATTTGTAATGATCACTATATAAAATACGGTTTTCCTCATGGATTCGTTGCCAAAAACGTGCGATACGTCCGAGTACTAAAATAAAGTCGGGTTGAAAATACAAAACATGTCTTCATCTTTATTAATCCAAACTGGCTACCGAATTAATTATCTGAACTATGATAAATAATAACTACTTAAGGTTTGAGAGTGTCTAGGAATGCCGCGCAACAATATTTTTTGTTTTCGAAAGCCTTATGGGTTTTTTCTACCAGCCTATGCACCTGCTCTAGTCTGCCATATTTTTTTTCCAAATCCAAACTGGTCGTCCGGTATGAGTTTATTGTGTGTCATTACTGCGTTTAACCTCTTTAGAAAAAGTGTCTCCATAACTTTTGACAGAATGGGTAGCAAGCTAATTGGTCTGTAAGAAGTCAAATCTTCAGGGGGTTTATCCGGTTTAAAGGTCATTTTAATTTGAGCTACCTTCCATAGAGTTCCTCGAGTGACCTCGAGTAAAGTCATCACATCCTGTAAGCAGACTGAAAAAATAATAAAACGAATACACGTCGGCTTAACTCGTTGTAATGAATTACGGCATTGCAAGGACGCAGTAAAGTTGAATATTGCATCAGAATGATTGCGAACACGGGGAGGCAATGTTCGCGTGGAATGTTGGCGGCCGCGGCGTCGCAGCCTGCGCTCGGGCAGCGTCCGTACCCGCGTCCGCCGCCGCCCATGACTCATCTCTCTCACATCTCACAAAGTGTAGATTTGGAAAATACATTCGTAATTGATAGGCTCCATGGTTTCTTACTACCACTGACCGCTGGTGTTGACGTCATATACATGTTTGAAGGAAGATAATGACGGGTGCAGAATTTTTCCTTTTAAAATGAATCATTGATTGACCTATCAAATAAATTTTAATCAACGGCAATGTTATGTTAAAAAATACTTATAACAAATACATGGTCTCTTCGGGTACCAAAACATTTTATTACAAGTGCTTATGCGGTTTTGCATATAGGGTTTTCTCCAAAAATGAAGTATGAATCATCTTTGTATGTAAAGACAAACAAACGAACGATAATGTAGGTAGAAAAGGTACATTCACTTCGCTAACATGTCACGATTCACGAGTGAATTCAACGCACTTCCCAGAGTTAATCAAAGAAGTTTACGAGATTCAGGTAGGCCGGAGTTAAGTGATCGGAATTACTTACGAGCTTTAAACCTAATAATGTTAATGAAGGCCACGAATCCACCTGAAGTTATTCCTAGCACAATTGGAGTTGATAAAAGTTCCTTTGGTTTTACGTATATTGACCAATGCATAAGGTTGTCTTTTGAGTTCGATACTATCACTATAACTGCTAAAACAAAATCGCATTTCAAAACATTATTCTCTGGATCATTACAATATCTCAAAATGTTACATCTCACTTTTAGTATTGAAGTTTATTCGTATCTACGAATTGCAAGAAGATTTTTGCTAGAGGTGCAACTATTCGAGCTGCTCAGTGTCCGCATGAAATGTTACAGTTGCCAGCATAGTTATTACTTTACGCTAGTTTTTTTGTGAGGCAATAGATCATAATGTCAAGCTGGCTTATTTATACTATAGAGAAACTGCCCAAAACATTATAATGACACTTTCAAAACGGTTACCTTAGTTGTGCCTTTAGTTAGACATGGTGATTCATGGAATCAGAAGAAATAAGCCACAGCTTACCGACGTAGGTGCTAAGTACATTTCTTAATTGCCAGCCAATCTTGATGATAGTATTTTTATCCAACATTATTTAAAAATGTATACATAATTAATAGGTAAATTATTATTTAATTCGCTTTATAAGTGTAAAGTATCCATTTGGTTGCTTTATTTTATAAGTAATTCTGTGCGTCGGATGTGGGTGCGCTCTAAAGATAGCCCCACCAAGCCACATGTCTAATATTACCCGGTTTCTAAATAATATCGATTTTATAGAGCGGCAGATGGCCGACCCTGGAGCCTGAATCGGCCGTCCGCGTCTGTGACCCTCCCGCGCACCGCGCCGCGCGCCTTCTCACCCCCGATAAAGATTTATCCTTTCAAAACATCCCCTGCACAAGAATGGATTATTCGATTTATATTAAGTTTCCGCAATTTCTATTTAGAGGGATGGGACGCATTTGTTGTATGAACTGTGCCTTCTTTTGTAAACATTCGAAGGGAACGTCAACATGGCGCGTCGATCATTAATAATGGAAATACGTAATATTGTCGATTAGTTTGCCGACAATTCGCGTGCCATCTGTTAAGTTAGCACTGTTTGGCGTCTGCATATAAAAATACTCTAAATTACTTATTTTGTTTGTGTACATTTAATGTGACCCGGATATCGTGAAGGTAGAGTTTGTTTCAATTTATAAAGGAATAATTGCATGTCGAGACAAAAAAAAGTCAAATCACATCCGCATCGTCATTAGTATATATGCTTATATATTATTATATCTTCATGCGGCGAATTTCCTGTGCATACAAAGACATTCAAATATGATAGCGAGCATAAATCCGGTGAAATCACGTAAGAAAATAAAATGACACCTGGTATCATGCAAACAGAGAATTGTTAAAAGGACGTAAAAATGAAAGAAGCTTAAATTTCATTTTGCGTAATCTCTGTCTAGACGGAAGCTGACCGGTGCAGTTAGTGTTCTCTTATTAAGTGGAACCGTGGAGTTTGGATTCGCAGTGCTCACTCTGCAGCTCGGATTAGCGTCTCACACATTTGTATGTGTACTAGGAATAAATTATGAGTCATTATCACAACCTCATAACTGCTTTCAAGGTGGGCTCGCGAGGTTTTAACCCGACCTTTTCATGTTAAGGAAATTTCCAATAACAGTACAGAACATCACGTAAAGTATAAAATCCTTGTTGATGCCAGTTAAAGGCCGAAAAATACGCAAAGAACAAAAAAGAATTACAAAGCCGCCATTAGAAGCGGTTCCAGTGTATCGTATTTCGGTCGCGTTAACAGACGCCTCTGTCCAATTCTCATTAATTCTAATTACACTCAAATGTTTAGGGTTTACCAGTGTTCGCACAATAAGTCGGGGGAAGTCTGATTATCTTATAACTGACAGTTATTAATGAGTATAATAATCTTATTCTTCTCAATAGGGTTGCTACCCTAAGTGCGCTACCTTGCAATGTTATCAAGACAAATGGATCTTTATTCATAAAAAAATATTAAATTTCTCCTTATTACAGTTATAAATGGAAGTGATAAAACTCTGAGAGAGAAACAAAATACCGTTTTGTTTTTGAGATATAAAAGGAAACATATACAAAGGCTTAACGAGGTTCAGGCGACATACACTCGAGGCCGCTTGAGACTTAGTTGAACGAGTTTGCGAACAAAAAAGATAAATAGGGCTCACCTAAGTGGATAAGGGTTTTGTTTTCATTTGCAGCGCGCGGTGCCGGCATAGGTAAAACATAATCCGTGCCCACAATTTTCAATAGGAATGGAATTAAAAGGAGAACCAATCTTGTTTTTTGCATACCATGTGTCACACACATTTGGTAATGTTTTATATTTCCGTTTGTTCTTGTACGCTTTTTACGCAGCTCTCTCGGTCGGTATCGAGTTCAACGAATTAATTTAAGCAATGAAAAAGGCTACCGAACTGGTGCGTGTGCGAGCGACGCTGATTATCTCAAAGAGTTCCAATGTAACTTGCTGTTTGTCATACATAAATTTGTTTTACATACATACATACATGTATGTTTATATAAAATGAAATACATATATAATGTATGTTTATATGTTTTTTTTATTTTTTAAATATGTATGTTTTATTGACATGTACCTATATTTACATACCTTCGAAATTTTGATGACAATTCTCAGGTATGCAGGTTTCCGCACGATGTTTTCCTTCCACGTAAAAGCAAAATACACACATAACTTTATAAAAGTCAGAGGTGTATACCATTAGGGCTAGTGTCGAACGAACATAGAATCATAAATAATTAATAAACAAACTAAGATAAATATTTTAGTTATGAACGGAAAATACATATATTAATTCCATTATAATGATTTCCTATTTAAGATGGTCTGCGTTATAGGTATTGCTAAAATGTATTTGATATTGCAACATGTTAACATCCATGCATTTTACTTTCATCATGACATGAAAACCTTAAAAAATATCAAAATATACACGCCGACCATGAAACAATGTTTTGTTGCAACATTTTACGGGATAAAGGCGCTAAATCACGAGTCTGCCTCAGCTGACATTACTAGAGGCTAGTTACAACACGACAATGTTTATCAGCAGATCTTTGTAAACGAAGACCATCACCAACAATAAATGACAAAACAAACACCCTTTAATGCTCAGCAAACGCAAAATCAAAATTATATAGTGATATATACGAAAGTTTTATGTGTGTACTAATAAACCAGTTTTATAGAAAAAATGAAGTATACAAACAGTACACACTAGTTTCATTATTAAACATTTCGGAATACAATGACACTGAACCATATTTTGGCACAATTTTAGTTCGTTATCAATAGAATAAATATATAATAGAAATAATAGAAGCAAGTATTTTGTCTGATTGTATTACTACAGATGTAATTTTTGTTTCTGACACGAATGTCAAACATGCAACAGCGTCGATTATTAAACAAAAACTTAAATTGAGGACGTTCAACATCTACAAAAATTTGAAAGTTCCAATCACCAATTATTGCAATATGTTTCTGAGAAATGCTTTCATTGTTGATACTGAATCCGCTAATTGCCAAAAGTGCATAATTATTAATATACCAATAAATCTATCAACAAAACACTATCGGCGACTGTTGGACGCTACTCTGATGGCGTCACTATCAATTAAAACATGGAATTTTTTGCTTCTACGTTTTATTTTTTATTTTCATTTCCCTGAATGATGAGACAAGCTGGTCGCTCGGTTGATTTAAGGTGCCCTGCCTGTCAATATACAGGGGCAATATCATGCAGGATTTTTACAAAATATAGCATGGCACTATACTGCGGTCGTCATCTCAAGGCGTAATTTCAAAATGAAATGAAATCGTTTATTAATCAAGTAGGCAATTACATAGCTCTTATGAAAAGTCAGTACCTACATCAAAAAGGAAAAGAAAAATAAAACAATTTACAGAAAGCATGTCAGCTTATGTATATATAGCATCATTATTACACATTTCACTGGCTTTAATGTCGGTAGCCAACAGTGTTTGTACACTGCTGCTTTTTGCAGAAATAGACTCAGACTCAGACTCTTTTATAGGAGGTAAGTACCACCTAATAAAAAGTATAACGTAAGAAAATGTGTTTTAATAATGGTTAAACAATTACCCTAATATTACACATTGTATAAATCTGCCCAGTGACCACGAAGGCTGTAAAGCTTTCGAAGAGTCGGGACTGAAAATATGTTTTAAGATAAAGACACAAAAGACTTACAGATGCGAAATAAAATGTTTGGAAAAAACATGTTTTTCCTTCAACGGCAATTTGTAAGGAATATTGTGACGAATATTTTAATAACAATTCGGTAATTATAGTGTATTTTCCTTGGAATTATCCTGTAAGGATGTTAAGTATTTCCGCTTTCCATCTGCTCTTTACGTACTCGTGCTAGGGTTTTGTAGATGCATAAAATGTAAAATAGAGTTACTAAACTCTCAGTTTATCTTTTATTTCTATGTTGTTATTTTCAAATATACAAAATACACTTCATGAATATAAGCTTTTTTTATTTGGCAGGTGAAGAGGAGTTTTTTCATAGACGGAGGTTATGAAGTAATCATTGGTCATCACATCGAAGCTGGGAAAGTGATATACTGATCACCAGATTTAGTCAGAATATAAAATAGTATAGTAATAATATAATATAGTTCGGTGGAAATAACACACGTCCATCACTTCATAGTTTATAAAGCTACTCCCAGTTTGGAATGCAGTTATCCTATGGGGAAGAACTGGGAATCAAAACCATTGTCACTCTTTATAACATAACACACTTTACATGATTATTAACGCATAAACAATTACACTTTTCACTGAGACGCACGCTACATTAACTTATTACTTGAAGGCGACGCCAGTATAGTGCTGCTTTTTGCAGTATACTGGTGGTAGGATATTCATATCAGCCTGGATAGCGACCACCGTACACAGGGTGTAAAACCCGCCATAGTGGAACACGCAAGTGTGTCGCGTTCCGGTATCACCCAGTGTACATCCGGTTTTTGTCGGGGGTCTAGAGTTGGGGTACGAATGTACGATGTTTGTCCGTTATGCGGCCTTCTGAGTACTCTGACAATAGACCTTTGATCACTTCTTCACCTTCTTGACCATGGCACAGTGTGAAGAAGCAGGCCGACATAATTGTGCTGAGTAGTGGGGGATAGATTGTCTCTCGCTACTCGACACTCTAATTAGACCGCACTGCGCTCACCATCAGATGCAGTGAGGTCACTTTGCCGTGCCAGTATGAAAAAAAATTGCAGTTCAACTTAGTATCTGTATTTATAATGCTCCGACATATTCTGCGGTCTCTAACCCACTATGTCAGAGGAATCGTGCATATATTTGTCAACGTCTATGAAAAATAGCCCTATGCCTATTCTTTGGCTATTTTCATGACCTCTTGCAATATCATTTGTTACAATAATATGAAGCATAACATCCTCCGTACATTTCCAAGCTAACCGGTTCCGCAACTCATGTCGTTAATATAAATATTTTAGGTTCACTTAACTTGAAGTATAAACATAATCAACTTCAATTTAACAATGCAATTTGAAATTTAATCAAATTGTCTATTAGAATGGTTGTCTGTAAGAAATTGCCTAGAGCGATAAGACCGCCATTTGTACTTTTAATATATAAATGTAATCTTTCTTTATTTTTTAATCTTAAGTGTACAATAAAGAGTAAATAAATAAATAAAGCCCTACCATGTACTGAACACAACTTGCTTGGACTTATACACACAATAACACAATAATTAAGTATGTTCTTAATGCAATAATGAATTAAGTAAAACTTAAAAATGTTCATGAACTTAAATTGAGGCGATGATGCCAAAAAATCGTCAATAACATTGATTTCAAAAAGCTATCCAATAAAACTCATAATTCCATATTAATTGCCTTGTAACCATTGACAAAAATTCTACCGATAGACACCAACTGTCGTAGAAACAATATCTTTGTCTTCCAAATACCTTTTCCGCCATTGACTTATATTCTATCGATAGACACGAACTGTCGAAGAAACAATATGTTCCAAATACCTTGTCCCACCACTAATGCCATCTATTCATTTTACTAAGAACTACTTGACCAAAGAGCAGCAATGAGCAGATCCGACTCCTATCTATAAGGTATTTGAAGAACTATCCTGGAGAATGAGTTGTGTAACATTATTTTTATTTTAAACTCTTTTATTGTTTTTTATTTACAATTATTTAGGTGACTCGAAGTGAGATATAATTGGAGCCACATAAATAAAGAAAATGAAAGCAAAATTCAAATTTTAGTGAAATAAATAAATCGCATTAAACATTGTATAAAAGCGTTTATTTCATAACTTCTTTCCTTGAAACAAAATCAATTTGGTAAATTTCTGGCGTTTAGAAGTAGAGCTTATCTCTGGCTCTACCGTAGCCTCGTGATGTAGTCAAATATTCGAATATTTTTGCAAATTTATGTAAAAATAATGTGGATAAATACAAAGAATAATCATCCATCAAGTGCCTTTGTTGCACCCTCTGATCTAAACGACTCTGTTTGATCTATGACAGTTAGAAGCGTGATAACTCCGTCACTTTTTCACGAACGGGACTTTCCGCGCGCCAATATGGGACAAACTATTTAATGAATTTTGTTGTGAAATTTAGACTTTCCCATATTCAGAATTGAAATTAATTAATATTTATTGATATAACGTTCTACACGTTATAAAATTTTGTTATTTACCTTATATACTAGTTAACAGTTTCACTTTAAATCAATTTAAGGCAGATTTGTTCGGGAATGTCGTTACATATATTAGTTATTTGTAGCGACAATTAGCGAATTAACTCAACACTGAAAGATGCAATGTGGTGTGCATACTTAGGTGGCATGAAGCAAACTAGCGTCGGTGCGGTGACGACACCGCAACTCGGTGGAACAAAATTTTTGTTCAGGTCGCCGCATCTAGTACGTAGTACATATAGATCGCTGCTTGTAACAGTATTTTTGCTTATTTTACCGGCCTCTTACCGTCTGAAAGGCAACAGCAAGCTGCCACTACAAATCGGTTTTGACAGTGGTACAGTCCTCGGCGAGTTAGCCATGCTGTAGATAATTTTTAACAGCTCAGCTCTACCATTTTATAAATAACTTCCCAATCGTGAGGTGTATGCTGATATTCATTTTAGAGTTAAAGCCAGGCAAATATGTGTGAAACCAAACATAACATTAAGTCCACTTTTGGCAGAGACATATGACTATAAATGATCTTCTCCTATTTTTATGTCGTTTACAAATCATGTAGGAACGTTAATAATGCTATTTACGTTATAGGAGATAAGCCCTTATTGATCAGTATCTGGCTGTACTACACAAGCACATTCCATTCAATTATAGTAATGACTTCCAAAAAATATTTTAATATACTTTCTTTTTCACACCATATTTAAGATTGAATTAAAATGCCAGTAGCATTTTAAGGGACGAATGTTATGTCGCATATAACTTTTCCCTTCAAACGAACAAAAATATTAATCTTTTTACGCG
Source organism: Laothoe populi (assembly GCA_905220505.1). Classification (NCBI taxonomy): domain Eukaryota; kingdom Metazoa; phylum Arthropoda; class Insecta; order Lepidoptera; family Sphingidae; genus Laothoe; species Laothoe populi. Next base: position 12,091,410 of record HG992152.1, read on the forward strand.
TTTTAGGCGCTTATTTTTCAACTGAAAGTGCCAAAGAACACGTATAGTACATGTACTTGGTATAATACCAGCTTCACAAACATTATTTGTAAGAATTCTAAGTCGATTTACATACTCAGTTTAAGATTCAAATCTTTTGAATAAGTTAAACCTGTGAATATAAATAAGGCAGGTATCCGATCCTTTATTTATATTTTTAAGTGTCTGGGTATAACGTTGATTGACTGCAAAGTTTTGCCGAAAGACTTAACTGTACCATCCTGATACCGAACTATTCAATGAGATAAAACGGTGTGCAGTTACGTAGGTTAACTCATTCTTGATACTGACCGACAGTTATCTGTTTGGGATGATACAGAATACCATTTGTCTATTAATGTTCCGTTAAACTGATGATATGAAAACGGGAGGTTGGGTAGCCGAAAGAGTAGAATGCAAATTCCTCATTTATATCAATGTGAAGAGACCACAGGGCCGGAGCAAAGAAATTAAATGACACCTGGCTCTGCTTAGACGTTGATGAATAATCGCGTCAAGGAGATAACTTTATAAACTACACTTATTGTGACTATGTTGGGAACTCGATTAAAAATAATCTTGAGAAGGCCTCAGATTGAGGGTTCTCCCCAAAGTCAGAAGTTCGGAGCGGCACACCCTTTCCGCCCCCCTTAGATTGCTACTGCCAAGATGTCGCAAAAGGCGACTATAATATTGGGTTTTTCAATAACCTAGACTTACGGCCAACCAACAAAAAATCACAATGGTATCCGAATTACACGGATTATTATCAATTACAGAAAATACTCGAAAAGAAAGCCGAATCTGGTCTTCATATGGCAAGATTTAAAACCAGCAATAGTTGTAGCGCCATATTCTATTGTCCTGTGATTCCTATGGATACTAAGGGTGAGGTCGTGAGACTACTACGCCATCTGAGTCAGGTCCCAGGCGATGCGGATTTTGGGGATATGTTAATACAACATCTGACGTTGTTTTATATTAACAATATATCGATAAACCGCTCATACCACTGTTGTCTGAGGAGACATTAACTCCACCGCGAACAGCTTATATGATAGCTAGCTAGCGTTCGTATTACACCACTGGGGGGGAGGCGATTGACAAGCATTGCGAGGCTCTGGCTGTGAGTTTCGACATAGCCAAGGCGTTTGATAGGATCTGGCATCGTGGTCTTCTCTCCAAGCTACCGGCATACGGTCTGCTCGACAACCTATGCAAGTGGATTTCCCGCTTTCTGCATGAGCGTAGAATGCGTGTCCTCGTGGATGGACACATCGATCACAGCTCATGTCAGTAAATGCCGGAGTACCACAAGGTTCTGTGGCTTTCACCCATCTTGTTTCTTCTGCATATCAATGATATGTTGTCGCTTGGTAACATTCATTGCTATGCAGACAATAGCACGGTTCAAGGGCGTTATAGCAGCAAGCCTCCTGGTTGCCAGGCAGATACTGAGAGGAGACGCGAGGATCTTGTCATTGAGCTCAACTAGACCTTGGATCTCATCTCATCATGGGTGCCAGGAGTCGGGTTGAGTTTAAGGCCAAGAAAACCCAGGTGGGCGCGTTTTCGTGCAAGAAATCTCCGTTTTCTCCCATCCCCGTTCTTCAGGGTGTTCCACTCGCAATGCGGAATGACCTTAGTGTCCTAGGTATGGATATCCGCTGCGATCTTAATCCAAGGAGTCACATCGAGGGCGTAATATCCGCCACCTCCCGCAGGGTCGGAATCCTGAACAGGGTGCGGCGGTTTTTGACGCCCGGTCAGCTCTACCGCTTATATAAAGCTCGAGTGCGGCCGGGAATGGAATACTGCTCACACCTCTGGGACGGTTCCGCAAAATACCTTCTCGATGCCTTGGATGGGTTGCAGGGGCGGGCCATCCACATTATGAATGATGCAGACGTGAGTAACAGCCTGGAGCTGCTACAGCTGCGTAGGGATATTACCTCGATTAGCGTGTTCTACTGTCTGTATCATGGCGAATGCTCTGAAGAATTGTTTAATCTTATCCATACCAGAACCACGCGTACTGGATTGCGGAGCCACAGCTTCATGGTATCTACTACCCTGGCCCGAACCAAGAGGTTCGCAAACTCGTATCTTTGCCGCACCATCAAGCTGTGCAACAGTTTGCCAGGTACCGTGTTCCCTCCTTCCTATAATCCTGGGTCCTTTAGACGTAGTGTGAAGAAGCTAAACTGCAGGGCGGCATGATTGTATTGAGTGGCGAGGGATAGACTGTCTCTCGCTACTTGATACTTTATCTGGACGGCACTGTGCTTACCATCAGGTGCAGTGTGGTCACTTTGCCGCGCTAGAATAAAAAAAATTAACAACCGCTTAGCTTGCGTAATTAGGTTAATCAGTAGATTCTTAAGGTTTCCTTAGGGTACTTCCTAAGGAACCTTGACTTAGATAATAAAAAGTATACTCAACCTTTCTCTATATTATTTTTCTCATTGCAAGTCTCATCTCATCTCAATCTCATCAGTACGAGAATCTAACTAATAACTGAGCTAGCCTATATATTAGCCTAAGCTTATTTTAATACGTCATCGAAAATTATATCCAACTTAGTTGGGACGTTATAGATTTCCAATTTGTTTGCTAATTTAGAATTGCTTGTATCCATAGGCAGCCACCAGGTGACCCATTTGCTCGTTTAGACCTTCATTCATTTAAAAATAATCTTATGCATTTTTTTAACATAAAAATATACTGCATAAAACCTAAATTGAACTTAACCCTTTTGTTAAGTCTTGAGTTAAGTAGAGTTTGTTTAAATCAGTGTCAAGGCTATAAAATTTCTGCTGGATCTATATTATCACAAATATCTGTTTAAAGTATATACACTAAATCATCTGATTAATGCCCAACGTAGGTTATGAATACGATAAAACCGAATCCCAAACAAAACTACTTATATATACAAATGTTGATGAAAAATACAAATAATTGTAAAGACCAATGCAATTAGGCTTGGCACCGACTGCAAATTATTAATATAAAATATATACTAGCATACTGTAAAAAATACATAATTGGAAAAATAAAAACAAGCTCAATTACATAACTCGAATATTTCAGGATATTGCTGTCGGAGACAGATATTCAAAGATACTAACTACTCTAAAATACGTATTCATTTTCTTACTAAGTCTTTTGTAAAGTATTAACGGACCATGGGTGTTTCGGTTCGTTCCTGTATCGGATCGGGAAGGAGGTGTCCGCCGTGTGCCACCACTGTGGCAACTGCCGCGAGGACACGGCCCAACATACGTTGGAGGAGTGCCCAGCCTGGGACGAAGAGCGCAGCGCTCTCAGAGCAGTTGTTGGAGGAGACCTTTCGCTGCCGGCCGTGGTGTCGTCCATGGTCGCCAGCCTGGCGTGCGGTGGCCCACTTCTGCGAGAACGTCATCTCGCAGAAGGAGAGTGCTGAGAGGGATCGGGAACGATATGATCCCTCCCGCCGCCAGAGAAGACGTAGGAGGCGCCGGGTGGACGACTGACCGGCGTCTCCCGCCCTGTGGAATGAGGGCGTTTGAATTCCACCACGGTAACCCCTGCCTGTCGTACGAGGCGACTAATAGGGTCCATCGGGGGTCGCGGGCGCGCAGCGGAGGGCTGTCTGCCCATATCGATGCACTCCCAATTCGGAGCATCGTGCGACCCCGAGATGGACGGCAGCGCGTGTGGTAAGGCCTCGTTCGCTGTCGTTGTTCGGTGCGCGGGGGCTCCTTAGCCCTCCATGGAGATGGGCTGCTACGCAGCACCGCGCAGGGGCGATTCCGGCTGCAATTCTAGCACTCCTTAGAATACCCCGGGATCGCTCCGCAAGCGCCGAAGAAGGCCACCGCGGGGTTTTAGCTGGTAGTGTCGGGTGGGGTGTACATAGGGGTTAGGGACTCGGCCCAGCGGCAGCACGGATAGCCATCATCCGTGCGAGGGGGATGCTGGGTCGTAAGACCGGCTAGTCCAGCATACCCGTTTTATTCTTAATCCGCTTCCCTCCGGAGCGGGCGGCAGTAATAAAACGCTTTCCCCGCGACAAAAAAAAAAAAAAAGTCTTTTGTAAAAATATCGTACTGTAGAAGTGATGCGTTCACAATCCACAGACAACTCCAAAAATTACAGAAATTTATTTTCTTATTTTTAATATTTTCCGCAATAATTAATTTCGCAAAAGTATACAATGCACAGATTCGTGAAATTAACTTTTTTATTGTATGCAAAATTGCATACAAATTAATACATAACTAATGTTTATCAACTCAAACAAGTGGATGACCCAAGTAAATGTTTTTATTTAGTCTCGAAATACAACATCGTGCATATAGCCAATCTACCACATTTACCGAGAAAGTACCGTAAGCGTCTATGGGTCATTGGCTCATGAAGATGTCAGAATAACAATGAAATACATTTTATCAGCACCTCTACATTGTTAACATCAGCAATACGAACAAGTGATGATACAGGATAGCGTTAAGTCTAAATCGGATTTACTCTATTCACATGTCCCGACTGAGGTGAAGAATCTTCCTAGAAAACAGCTATATAACCGTCCGCTAGCAATTTGGTGTACCGTTCGTATCTCGCTACAAGATTAACTAATACCCATCTAAATTAACCTCAAAGCTCTCCATTTTAACAATGTATTGTAAATTAACATGTGTATTATAAGTAACAGTGTTACGTATTTTTTTCTGTTCCTAAGGCCTCTATATAAAACAAATGGACTAAATCTGTCTCCATGTCGATCGAAAGCATCAGCATGTCAAGATTCTTGCAGCCATAAACAACAATTAACCACTGCTTTATATTCAAAAGCAATCTGCACGGCATAATAATAAAGTATTAAATTTTACAACTAAACGGACAAATTCGCACGAAAAATACAAAGTGGGTTTAGGTATGCGTCGCTGAGCGGACGTGTTCGTAAACTCGCGGGCGCTGCACTACACTTCTATTCTGCATCGCCATCGCGGTAAAAACTGTACAATTTAATCGCCATACCTGTTCCAGTAATGTAAACATTTCTATATACTTTCAAATAACTCTATTATCTAAGGAATTACATAAAAATTGGGTCAGTTTTTTTTTAATGCCTCGATAGGCAGACGAGCAGACGGGCCACCTGATGGTAAGTAGTCACCGCCGCACTTAGACTTCTGCAATACCAGGGCACAGCAAAGCCGCTGCCTACCGTTAATGTTGATTAAGTTGTAACTCTAGGTCGGTTATGTGTGTTAACTATTAGCAGCTAAGTTCTCGTCGTCCTAGATGTCCTCGACGTCCTCACACGAAATGATTTTCTGCTCCTGGACTCTTCCATTACGGCAGGGCACCTTACAAAGATTAATGAACTTTGCCAACATTTCACCCACGAGACCACTATTAGTGGGACAGATTAAAAATATTTGCTTCGGATTTATACACGGCAACAATACAAATCTGTTCACGTCACATGAATACGAATGTTTAGTAGCTTTCAAAAAGCCAACCCTTGTCGGTGCGATAATGGAATCTCAGCTGGGGATATACATTGCCTCTATTTGCCATTTGATGCTGTTTTATTGTGTCTTAAGAGACGTTTGATATATTTGCTTACAAATTATAGAGAAACATACGTTTTTATATAATAGAAAGCCAACAAAGGTCATATAATACTAATTGATTCTGTTCTATTATTTATTCTCACATTCCTAAACCTTTAAATAGTGGTGTGTTTTCATGTACAAGGTGCGTTTTGTCTGTTGCATGATTAACAATAACGAATGCAGTAGCGCACGAGTCAAAAATACGGAATTGAATGATAGCTTACAATGCACTTAACAAATGTATGGTGATCGGAGATGCTTATCTCGCAGAAAGACGCCACTTGAAGTTACACACACTAGCAGGGTAAATAGCAGTGTTAAAACTGTACACGTAAGCGTATAGTCGCTCAATTGTATCTTTCATGCTATCTTCATGTCTATTGACATTGTACGAGATCGAATTTTTATTATACACAGTATGTAGTGTTTTTATGCACGTATACTTAACAGCCAGGTCAACCTGAGTTACCTATGTGAGAGACTGTTTGCTCACTGGTCGAGCAGTCTGGCTCACTGGTCGAAAAACTATTTACAGTGCGCCCAGTATAACACTTATTAATGCTACGTTTAGTCTGATTATTTAATCGTAACACGCCTCCATATTATGATGATGATATTCTTCTTTCTAGTCGTAGTAAGCTGTAGTTTGAGGTTACTAATACTATTGAATATGACAAGTCATTATTACGTCATATTTTATAGAAAATTACATTTTTTTTAATCGTATGTACAAACTGCTGGTGGGAGGATATTCATATCCACCCGGATAGCGACCACCGTACACAGAGTGTAAAACCGGTGGCCGTTTTGCGGCGTTCTGAGTACTCTGACCCTAGACCCTCAACCGCTTCTTCACCTTCTTGCCCATGGCGTAGTGTGACAAAGCAGACCGGCATGATTGTATTTATGTATGCTTTTATAGGGTATATCTGCAATGTGGTCCACATGGTTAAAAAACACTATTTAACGGAACATATGAAGAAAGACAATATAAATAAGCGCTGAATTGAGAAGAACCTTCTCGTTTTTAAAAGTTGGTTAAAGTAACAGTTTTAAATTACAAATATTGTACAATATTCTCACATAATTATGTCATTAATATCAAAACATGCTAACGATATGCAAAATCGTTAATATATAATTTAAGACAAACATCGGACGCGTCAACATTAGGTACCGCTAATTTACAAGTTTTGCGAACGGTACCTACAATACGTCTTACCACTTGAGATTATATTTATATTATACAAATTGTTGTCACAGGTCAATGTGGAGTCAAATGGTTAACTCATATTAATTTCCATATCGACTAAGACTATTTACAACAAATGAATCGTAAATACGAAATGGCCACATTTTATATAACAAGAGATTTTACAGATTTTACACTTACGATTAAAGTACGACCGCGACGTAGCAGTGATACATATACACTCACGCCTGTAATCCCCGAAGAGGTAGGCAGAGGTGTAACCAGTCCACCCACATTTCACCGAATTTCGGTCCCATAATGTGATAGGGGGCGAGCCTATCGCCATACCGGGCACAATTCCAGACTCCGGGCTAATACTGAGAATTTGCAAATAGAGAAAAACCCAATATCACTTTACCCGACCCAGGGATCGAACCCGAGACCTCAGCACAGCAGTCTTAACGCATACGCAATTACAACTGCGCCACCGAGGCAGTAGCAGTGACACATAAGAAGGAAATCAATTTAATCAACATTTTGAATGCAGCCATTTGTAAAATATATTTCCTTAAAACGTAATTCAACTTCGAACACAACACGCGAGTACAGTTAGAAAATTAAAGTACTCAAAGAGTTGCTTACAAGAATTCCGTATTTACTCTAGGTGATTATTTACATAGAAGTTGTCAGGAGGCTTGTGGTCGCATAGTACCAAGTACCAACCTACCTACACTAGCTCACTCGCGCAAGTATATGGTCAAACGGAGGTTTGTCTCAGTCGCCGGAATGTCTATTTGTCTTAACGCAATACCTGTCAATAGCCGTCCTAAGTTCATTGGCACTCCCGCTTTAGCGCATCCATGGCGTACATTTGTGCAGTACACTTGCGCTCGCACACCACCATTTGTTCAAGAGGGACCCACCCGACGGGTATCCGAGCTCGTAACATAATCTTTGGTATGCCATTAGTGTGTTGACTTATTAAATATTAAATAATCGTACTTAACAAGAGCTCATAAACGCTTAAGTTGGTTATTTTTTTTATTTTGTAATAGCTTCCAATATCCATGATTTATATAAAAAAATGCATGTTAAATGTATTTTAACATGCATTTGAAGAAGACCTTAAAAAATACTTCTGATTATAGTTATAGAATTAGACATGATAATACACAGTTCATGTCAATAACGCGCACATCTGTCAACACCTTACTTAGAGCGTCAGGCTACGCGCGGATCATATGCGCTAACGCACGCGTTTGTCATTGACGGGATTAGCTGTTAGCATAACTGTCATTAGCATTTCTTTACTTTTTATACAAAAATACACTAACGGTCTTACTCATAATGATTTATCGGAGCTTTATAAGGCCGTTAATAGGAGCTTGTTAAAAAAATTGAGCGTTTTATCTCTATTGAGCCATTATGAATAACATTTTTAACAAGCTCCTATTAACGGCCTTATAAAGCTCCGATAACTCATTATAAATAAAACCGTTAGTATATACATAATAAATAATAATACACTTTAGCTTTTTTTAAATAATTAGAAATTGACGATAAACGTTACTTTCAAACTCTTAGACGCAATACTCTGTAAATTAGCTTACCCTTTACACCTATGAATCACGTGTATACCATTTCGTAACCTCATTTTAGCTTCACACGAAACCGCTTCGACAGTCACCATACACCATATAGTTAATTTGTAAGTTGGTGTTAAATAAAACGGTGTTCAATATTTTGTAACAAAACAAGGAACACAAAGGGCGTTACACTCTATATGTAAACATAGAGCAATAAGCACGGCGCGGCGACACGTGTGCCGCTGACGATCCGATCATCAAATTATCACCAGCACTCTTACGGAACAGTGGACCCACAGATATGTTGGTGATAATGAAAAGCGTTACATATCTACATTCAAGTGCATGCCGAATCGTTAAATCTACGTAGCCTTATGTCATAACTAGCTGTTCCCCGTGACTTTATGCGCGTGGAAGTTTCATGTGTATATGTGTGAACTGACGACCTGATCAACAAAGTAGTGGGGCTATCCAATATTTTTGATTTCGTTTTTATTTTAAACTTTTTAGAGAATATTTTTCGTTACTGTGTAAATTGGTCAAGCCTTCTTGAGTTAAATGTGCTGAAACTCTTATTTCACGAAGTTTTAACGAAATCCAAATCTGTAGGATACAATTGTTATGCTATCCCACAGGAACAGTGACTTTTCCGGAATAAAAGTAGCCTATGTCATTCAGACCCCACAAATAACACTATGACAAAAACATGTTGATCCCTTGTTCTGTGTAAAACAACTGTCACACGGGAAGCGTACATTTTTCCGGGATCTTACTTACTAATATGCGAATTCTTACTAATCTTACTACTATTATAAATGCGAATGTTTGAATAGATAGATGAATGAATGTTTGTTACTCAATCACGCTAAGGGCTGGACGGATCTGGTTGAAATTTGGCATAGAGATAAATTATAGTCTGGAATACGCTACTATTTTCACAGAGCAAGGGATTGTCATAATTTTTGTATAGTGTAAGTCAAGAGGTCTAAGAATGACATAAGCTACTTTGTATATCGGAAAATGCACGGTTCCTATGGGATAGCATAATATAGAAAGATGTGAGCATGTAATGTAGCTTAAGATGTCTCCATAGATTTTATACCTTTTCTTTCAAAAATAACTAACAGGCGGGTGAAGCCGCGAGCTAAAGCTAGTTGCAAATATAAACCGGCCATATACAATATACAGATCGGTGAACGGACAGCGAACGATTTCGTTGTCGGGATAACCGTGCACTGTTAAATTCAAAGTAAATAATATTTTATAATTTAACTTATTAAGTTTAACATCCCATTTCTAAAAACTTCACATCATATATAAGTTGAAGGTATTTAAATTCTAATAGACTTAAAAAAAACCATCTCATAGTTTAAACCTGAAGGCGAGGCGATACACTATTTAAAGGTTTATGTCAGAAATTATTGACTGGAATGAACCGATATTTTAAATAATCATCTTATATCCTTTTTTAATATCTATCTGAAAGACCTTAGGGTATCAAGACTGTCTCACAAAAAACTAAAATTACTGTTTGTGTTGCGTTACGGTGAGTAAGATTTCCGGAGGCCCAAATAATTTCGTTTCTTTCGTCTTTTCCGAATACAAATAATTTGTATAAAAACGTAATAAAAATGTTTAATCGAAGATCTATTATCTTGTAACCGTCTCATTAAAAATCTACAAAATGTTTGAACGATAAATCTTATCAATAGAAGGAAAGTGTGTCAATTCTTTGAACATTATATTAGTTCGTTTAACTCACCATTCACATTAAAACAATTCTAATGCGAACTACTAAAATAAATTTACCATGACATGACCTATATTATGCATTTCTGCGGTTTAGTAACAAACATATTGATCATAATAATATTTAAAAGTGATGATGTGCGTTATTAATATTATAAAACTGAAGCTTTTGTTTTTTGTTTGAATGCGCTCAACTCTGGAACTACCAATCTTGTCTTGAAAATTCTTTTTGCATTTAATAGCCTGTTTTTTATGAAGAGTAATAGGCTATCTAACTTCACATAACGACCCATCCAAGTGAAGCAAACGGCTGTCCCGGGGGCAATGCCGCAAGCAACAACTAGTATTTAATGAAATTACTTAATCTATTTAAAAAAAACATATAGAAAATAGCTTTAATTAAAATCCACCTTTAATGTTTTTATATAAATATTATCTTTACCTGCAATCTACAACTCTCTATTTCTATTACTCATGTAGCGATTTAAAGCTTTAGTAAATTTCATATAACGATTGCCAACAGTAGACTGTTACTACAACTGTTATTTACAGTATAAATGTGTCATCTTGACCGAAGTACCAATTACTTACAAATGCCACTGTCCTACACCTCCTTCCCTAGGCCATTCCTTTCCTTTCGGATTGCAATGCGCCCAAAAAGTTCTGGTATTGAGGGTACGTTTGCTCGGTGGATATCGCTTACAATCAGGACCCCGATATCCCAGCTACCAAGTTCTTTAAATAAAAATCGCATTTTTTGATCCAACTGGTTTAGAAAGGAGGGTCATATTTTTTGAGTGCATGTATATTACGGGCATGATGCATGTAAGTATATGGAAGCCATGTAGCCTAAACGGCTTGATGGATTTTAATTAATTAGATATGTCAGCGATAGCCTAGTTGGTCGCGGTGCGGACAAGTGCGTGTCAAGACGAAAGTCGTATGTTAGAAACCAGCCCAAATGGCGTACACCTCTGACTTTTCTATAAAAAGTTACGTGTATATTCAATGTTAATTATCGCTTGCTTTAACGTTGAAGGAAAACATCGTGAGGAAACCTGCAAAGTTGAGAATTCTCATAAGAATTTCGAAGGTATGTGAAGTCACCAACCGCATGAAGCCAGCTTGGTGGATTGAAGCCTAACCCCTCTCATCAGAAGAAGAGGCCCGTGCCCAGCAGTGGGACAATGTTCAATACGGGGTAGTATTGTTATTATTATATAGAAAATCCATATAAATTTTGATGGGCATGGTTATGCTGCCTCTAGTCTAATTTTTGTTGGGCATGTTTATACCTTCCTACTCATACATAAGTTGTCTAAATTGATAAGTTTCACAATAATACAAAACTTCATAAACCTTAATAGTATTACAACTACTGCCCTATATTACAGCAGCATTAAATTAACTGTCGCAGCCTTGTCGGATGTATTATTGTACATATTTAAAAAAAGTTGTCTGTAATGTTTAGAAACAAACGAGAACGAAGCCGTTGGAGCTATCTCACTTAGATATATTTTACACGTATCGCGCGAGCAGATTAAATTACTTTTTAATGTTCCGTAATTATTATGTATCTTGATATTTTTATTACTAGCGCAGCCAGTCTCGGTGCGACTGGAGAGGCTTTATCTTAAGCTCGTTTAATAGCTTTGAAATAAGTGAAACATACCATTTTTTTTTGAACCAATATTTATCCTGACTTCTAAGAATACATTAATTTTAATATATAATGCTAGAACTTATTGTAACACGGATTCAAGCAGGTTAAAAATAATTTGTGCACAATCAGTGATCGGTTATGTGGTCAAAATGAAAAGTAACACATACTTCTAGTTACATCCGAACTAATGTTTTACCTAGATGTATTTGTTATATTAATAACTAATTAATAGATTTTATGTGACATGCATGCAATCTATAATTTATGAATAAATACATTTTATTTGTCGACAGTGCATTTTAGGTCCTGTAACAACAGACAACATACACATTTGCCAGGTATTTTATGCCGAAGTATACATACATAGAGAAAATAAATTCAACTACTTTGTTGATTGGAACTTCCAATGCAACAAAAAGTTCCACGCAAATGGACTCATGAGCACAAACTAGTGTGTGATACAGTTTTAAAAGTATAAACTTGACGCTGATACCTCGACCTGTATTTAATTATGTACATGCCGCGAAGCTGCGTCATATTTTAGGTATTTTAGTGTGACGAAGCGCAAAGCTGCGGTCAATGGTCGGCACCCACCATTAGGAAGGTCGTTCTGCGGCCTTCTTTTGTCAAACCATCGCGTCGCGTCACATCGGCTATGTTGGAACCTACCTGCGGCGGGCACCCTGTATTTATTTCAATCTCTGACAGTTATGAGTGTTCTCGCATGCTCACATGTAGGTTATGTTTCTGTGTCGACATCAATTCACGTTATAACACTTATGACTTTTATAAAACTAATTGAATTCACAATGAACGCTGAGAAACATTTTAATTCCAGTTATTGTAGCGTGTCGAATCAAAAGTATCCATCACCACAAATAGCAGCATGTGTGAGCGTTTCATGGTTTCACGCTAACATTATCATAATGGCTTAATAAGTCTTTCCTGTGAATACATCCGAGAGAACGACAGGGACCGATGTGTGACTCACGTGGTGTCCCTTTATGTATGCGAATTACACAATTACATACAAATACACATCAATGAATACAATCAAACGAACTGTACGCTATATCGCATTGCATTGACACACATATTACTAAGTGGAAAGGTAAAGAATATTTAATTTTAATAACATTTATGGCATCGTACACCCGCGAGCTGCCAGATGAGATTAAATTCGGCAGTAGCTTTGAACAGTCTTCTATTCTCATCGCATCCTTGACTGCATCAATCCATATTGCTCAAGAATTGACTTTTAAATTTAATCGTGTACATAATCAAGAGTCATTCATTAATACTAGAATATATTGCAAAACATTAATTCTCGTAGCAAATTGTAGTACAATGAATATTTTATGCTTGTCGCAAAAAATATATTCAAATCATGATCCACCTAAAAAGCATGTAACATGCTTCACAAAGAAATATTGTGGCCTCAAAATGAAAATCATGCAGCACTCCTAACCGTTATAATAACGAGGTCATCTATCAACTTTGTGTTTGTTTGGGCCTGTACGTTCGTATTAAAAAATACAAGATTGTATCGATGTACGAGTATGATGATAAACAATAATTTCGAATCAATAGTAACGTCTCACTTAACATAATAAATCAGCACATTACTATCATTAAAAGCTCGCTGCGCGCTACATACATATGTACATACAAACTCGTAGATAACATATACTTGAATCTTTGTATATACACTGCCTCGGTGGCGCAGTAGTAATTGCGCATGCGTTACGACTGCTGTGCTGAGGTCTCGGGTTCGATCCCCGGGTCGGGTAAAGTGATATTGGGTTTTTCTATCTAGAAATGCCTCAGTATTAGCCCGGAGTCTGGAAAATGTGGCAAGTATGGCGTTAGGCTCGCCCCCTATCACATTATGGGACCGAAATTCGGCGAAAAGTGGGTGTACTAGTTACACCTCTGCCTACCCCTTCGGGGTTTACAGGCGTGAGTGTATGTGTGTGTGTGTGTTGTATATACACTTTTTCGGACATATTAACAATTGTCATATCAAACTACATTTCATCGTTCCTTTTGTCTAGTGTTTACAAATTCAAATTATATAACACGGAAACACAGAGTTTGCATCGCAAAAACATAACTTTTTTCTAGTGAGTTCGATTATTGATTCGTGTACAGGTGCACTTAATGACGCCGCAATATACTGAATAGTCAGTAGAGAATATAAATAAATTAAATATATATAAATCGCGGAAATCATCATTGAGTAAATTTTTTTACGACTACAACCAGACATGATTTATTATAACACCAGGTAGCATTGTTGATGTATCTTGATGTGATAAAGCTAACCGACAAAAAATATTTAGATAAAATTGATCGAATGCAAGGAGCTAATCTTAATCACAATAAACAAACAATTCTTCCGATATGATGACCCTACACGAAACTCACGTTTTTTGTTAAGTGCAAAGTTAACGCTCATGAAAGGTAAAATTTACATAAAATAATCGATCACTCAGGAAGTATTAATTTATACTGAAACGACCTCACAAAATGTTTAGTGCTTATCTGGTAGTGGAGTGGGTTTCTTTTTTTTCGTTTTTAGTGCCTTAATAGGCAGACGAGCAGACGGGCCACCTGATGGTAAGTAGTTACCGCCGCCCATAGCAACGCGCTTCTACAATGCCAGGGCACAGCAACGCTGCTGCCTACCGTGCCGAGTGGGTGTGCGATGTAATATTTAAATCTTATAACGTAATTAAATAACAGAAATGCACTTTATGTATCTCCCAGCGCTTCACAGTAAACACAAAGCAAGGGCTTTACCCAAAACTTGTGAGCACAACAAAACTTAAAACATTTAAAAAAAACTTCCGAGATGTCTCATAGCGCTCAAAAAAACAAGAATATTTTCAGTCTTAAATGAATGGTGCTGAATGCGTACTTGAAAAAAATGAGATTCAGGTGTGTGACATTTTAATCCGCGTCCAGGAGCCGCGGCACCCTAAACGGAAGGGGACGAAATTTAATAAACAGATCGCAGCTAACAAGTCCCATACCGCAAATTGCTTTTTTAACAAGTTTACCCACTCTTCCTCTCAATTATAAAAATGACCTCACTATCTTTGTAATAGCCCATGCAGGTCATGATTATGTTTTATTCAATTTAAACAAAATACATACTGTATATTACAGACGACCTTTTATGGCCACGTCCTTGTGAAGGCCGATCATTGCCTATCATTAAAGTGTGTAAATACGTTAAAGCGTATAAATAAATTCTAATCTAAAGATAAACAGATACGTGATGAGTCTCTCTATTACGCAAACTAAAAGCACGAAGAATAAGGAAATAACCTTTAACATCTGGAACCGTTCAAACAAAACATAAGTATTACATTACCTACCTATTAGACATGCACGATTTTCTTTAACTAATCGACTATTTATATGAATATTTAACGCAGAATTATCAGTAATTGTAAAAAAGTCATGAGTTTTCGTACAAGTTTCATGTATTTTCGTGCAGGTACATATACATACAATATGCCAGCAAGCTTGCTAAAATTTGTTGTTTTCTAATACTTCACGTCATACTTTAGCAAGGCGTTCCATTGTAGAGTTTAATTAACTAGACATCCACTGAGAATATTAATTATGAATTTAATTAAATGTCGCTCGCAAGGCGGTGGTTGCAGGCGCGGAGAGCGCAGTCGCTGAACGGTAAAGCGCCAGTGTGTTCGCAATGTGATTTCGTCGCGTAAGCACTCTGTGGTTCGCAACACACTGGAAATATGCTCCCGTTGCGGCGCTTACGAACAGTGAGCCGTGAGCTTGACACATCGGACCAGCCGCGCCGACCTATGATTGATGTTAGGTGCAGCCGGACGGGAGAAAGCATTTAATTGTACACATGTATATCTCTACATACATTTAAGTCGTAGCGGTATCAAACTCATCACAAAAAGTGTATTCAAAACACTCGTTACAATTTTTCTCATACATTGCACAATACGAATTTGTTAACGGGAACCGGCCATCTACATTCGACTTTTTTGTTTGTGTACGAGCGAGTATAAATTGATAATGTTGGTAATTTGGCGCCCAAGCCGAGTGCCGTTGCCCGCTACACTAATGAGTTTATAATGAACACAATAATAGATGATAATATATTATCTGATCTGACTCAATGTCTAGGTCATTTTAAATAACCTAAGAATCTTATATAGAATAAAGAGTGTACCTAAAATCTGTGTCAATTGTCAGTAAAAGCAGACTTGTACTCAGGACGTCTTCTGGAATTATAAAACTACTGGAAATATTTTATGTTATACATACTTAATTATATGAATAATATGTTTTTTTAATTTTTATGATTTGTCAAAATATATCCCATGTAGAGAGTTTTATCATCCTACCGTCATAATTTGCTTTTACCTTACTCGTGCGCTTTAAGTTATCCCGATGTTGTCCCCGATCTGATATTAGCCATGGAGCTAAAATTACTCTTTAACTTCTAAAGCATTTGTTATTGTATTGTTACAAGTGGTAGTGATAGTGTTTACGATACCATCACATCTTTACCCCCACCAAAATATCGTGATATAAATTTGTTTATTGTGCGCAATATTATTTTTGTGTGGTTTGTAAATATTCATTTGAATTAAAATGTATACAAATTTTGAAAAAGCAGCTGATGTTTCTATCAACAACTATACATGAACGCGGCGACGTCGCGCGACTCCTTATATTTTGTCTCACTTAATTCAGTTCATCGGTTTGTGCGCTTACTCATATTGTGATTGTTTGTCACTGTTTTATTTTGTTACAAATAAAAAAATGTGTACATCCGGGTTTTAGTCGAGTGTCTAGAGTTGTGGTACGATGTTTGGCCGTGTTGCGGCCTTCTGAGTACTCTGACACTAGACCCTCGACCGCTTCTTCACCTCCTTGTCCCATAGCGTAGTGTGAAGAAGCACACAGCAGACCGGCATGATTGTGTTGAGTAGCAAGGGATAGATTGTTTTTCGCTACTCGATACTCTAATTGGACGACACTGCGCTTACCATCAGGTGCAGTCACTTTGCCATGCCAAGATAAATAAAAATAAACTTTGTTTAGTGCTATCAAAAATATCACTTAAAATTTAATAGACCTTAAAATACCTTGTTTGTGTCTTTAATAATACCAGCCCTCTTTTGTACTATCCCATTGCTGGGAAGGGGTCTCTTCTACTAATTATAGGTTAGTGGTTAGGCCTTAGTCTATAATTCCGTGTCAGTGACAAATACATTTTATCATCTTAATTATTTAATCACTAGCTTTTGCTCGCGGCTCCGCCCGCGTGGAGGTTGCTTTCGGGAGCAGAAGTATATAATCCAAGGAGTTGTCTTCTGCACTGAGGCACCTATAGCGATCATCTTGACTCTCAGGTGTTGTGCTTGCTTTTGTTAGCTTGAGATTACATTTAAAGAATACCTCATAAGTTAACCACTCACTTCGCCCCTTTTAGGGATGATTTCAATTTTTGAATTGAATTTCATTAGGATACGTTCACCCGTTTAGTCATGGTAAAAGTAACAAACCAACATACAAACAACAATATTAATTTTGCTGTGGAGATATTTCAAAACTGTTATATCTCCTAAGATATTCGTTGAAATCAAATGACGTAAGAGCAAATTTGTTCAAATTAAATACTTGTGATAAATAAAGTATTTATTTGGATAAGAATTAATACCATGTTTATAAAAACCCCTCCCCAAATAATGCATTGTTTCAGAACAAATTCGATAACCATTAAAAAGGTTATAGTCAGTCAACCATAAAATATAGACATTTGCTGTCGTGGAATATTTTTTATACAATTTTAAGGAGAACATTTCCGTCATACATGATTTCTGTTTAGCTTTAACTATTAAGGCTGCACACGCGACGAAAGCTTAAAAAATGGAGTAAGTTCTCCTGTTTTCCCAACATTTCCCTTCACTGCTCTGCTCCTATTGATCGTAGCGTGATGAAAAGTATACTATAACCTGCCCAGGAGTATGAAGAACAATTGTACAAAGTTTTGTTGAAATCCGTCGAGTGGTTTTTGTTTCTATAACGAACATACAGACAGACAGACAGACAGACAGACAGACAAAAATTTTACTGATTGCATTTTTGGCGTCAGTATCGATCACTAATCACCCGCTGATAGTTATTTTGGAAATATATTTCATGTACAGAATTGACCTCTCTACAGATTTATTATAAGTATAGATATAGATAGATGAGATAATTTTTCAGTATGATTTTATCCCAGATATATACATAACGATATCAAATAATTATTTACCAGGGTCAGTTATTTAGCTATAGCAACCGGTGCGCTTTGAGCAATGTTTTTTGAGTTCATAACTCAGTAAACTCCGAGGTTGCAGTGAAAATACTCTATATGACTACAATTATACAAGTGTGCATATGCACTGTTGTGTCCTGATTTTCGCTACCTGAAGCTGCCAGACAAATTACAAAATACACACACACACACATACACTCACGCCTGTAATCCCCGAAGGGGTAGGCAGAGGTGTAACGAGTACACCCACTTTTCGCCGAATTTCGGTCCCATAATGTGATAGGGGGCGAGTCTATCGCCATACCGGGCACAAATTCCAGACTCCGGGCTAATACTGATGAATTTCTAGATAGAAAAACCCAATATCACTTTAACCGACCCGGGGATCGAACCCGAGACCTCAGTACAGCAGTCGTAACGCATGCGCAATTACAACTGCACCACCGAGGCAGTCAAATTACAAAATCTAGACCACAGTTAGTACTCAAACCGGACAGGAATGGAGAATATTAATTCTGTAAATAAGAACTAATATTTGAAATAATTTTGATAAACTATAATTGTTTGTTAGTAATAAGTTTTACAGCGGAACTGTAACTGGCAAATTGGTAATTAGTCAGTTCTGTTTTACAGCATCAATGAGCCGGTTGACCGCGCTAGTACAAGTGTCTCATATAATCATAAATCGGGTAGTTTTCTGTGTTTCATTCTGTACATTATTTTATATGCAACCGAATATAATACGCAAAATTGATTGTAAAATGAGTTCACAATGTTTAGTTTAAATAAGTATTTGTATAAAGGTAAAAATCCGAAAGGTACTGGAGTGGAGACCACGTCTGTCCAAGCGTAGTGTTGGCCGACCTCGTGCCCGCTGTACTGACGACCTAAGAGATGTTGCGGGAGGCGGCTGAATGAGGAAGGCGGAGGACCGTCAAGGGTGGCGTAATCTGGGAAAGGCCTATGTCCAGCAGTGGACGGCTACAGGCTGATAGAGGAAGTATATGTATGAGCAAAAATGGATGTGTAGTGGGAACATCTCACTACCTCCCTCGCACAACGGCACAGTAATGGCCTTTCTGAGAGGTGACGTCACGGCTCATAACATGCATCCTTTTGCTGTCATTTGACAAATACCCCTTCCAGCTAACTTTCATGGCGTATAATTTACTTATTATTGTTCGGATTCATAAAATTCTTTCGATAATAGGTTATGGGTAATGTAACTTGTTGATTAAAACAATAAAAAAATCGTGTCAACAAACCTATTATATAGAAGGGTTTTAGGCTACGGGCTACAAGGGTTTTTCTTCGGGTTCCTGGAATATCGAAAGTATCTCGTTCCAAAATGCTAATCGGGAAATTCCGAGTATTTGGGAATAGATTTGTAAATGGGCTGTAAAAAAATGTAAGTCACCGCCCACGACGCATTTTTAGAACAATTTCAATGATAGTTATCAAATATGAAGAATTATTAATAAATAATAATAAAAAAAATATGTAAAAGAGTGGAATTTTTATTACAGTAATTACGATAAACTAGGAGTTATTTTTTAAAATTGTTACGTTCTAATCGATTGGTCCATTGTCATAATCCTTCTGACTATAGTCCATTAGTGTCGTTGTTGATCACAACTATTTCAATTTTACATGCTTATGATTGGATATTGTTGAATTACAAGAAAATATGCACATAATTTACCTTTTTTCGGTGTATTTACATCATATACTTATTACAAGGATGTGAGGGGTGATATTTATGTACTTACATTTAATTAAGCACAAAACAAAAAAACAATATTACCACAAATAAGTAAAAAAGAAAACGTAATGTTTATTTTCGTGGGTCCGAAAATATAAAATAACCGAAAAAAAATTAAAAACCTTACTGGTGACTCACTTCCTCATTTGCCGCTTATGCTGTAAAAAGTGTATAAAATAAGGATGTCAAAATGCAGACTAAAAAGCAGCGGAAAAGGTAAATTATTTTAAAACCAACGAAGTGAGATGTATCAAACAGAAACTATTGTAGGAGCATTAACTTCATTACCTCATATTGTAGAAAGAACCAGTATTAAACCACCTATTTCTCAAATTATCACGTTTAACCTCTGCGTGAGGCGCAAGCAAGAAAACTTGATCTAAGTAACAAAAAACATTAATTGCGCACTTTATGTCCAGGAAATGTTTTGTATAAAGTAGTATACCCAAATATTACCTACGTGCAAACTAACAGTCAATCTTCTATACTCCGTTATTACTAAAATATTTAAACCAAATTACTTCTTAGAGGCAAAGGAATCTGTGTCACGCAACTAGACATTATAATAAATACTCAGAACAAATATCCGACATCCGAAAATAAATAAACCATGACATCATGTGTAGTAGGCTATTCAGCGCATCCTCATCTTTATTTATATAAATATATACTTACCTAGAATTAAAAACGTAACAAACCTGACCCCAAGTTTCTTAAAGAATAATCACTACTCCGTGAATGTAATATACTATTTTTGGTAGTGATCACATACAAGTTTCCTTTTGTACAAGCTTTCCGTGGGTTAAAGCAAACTAATGTACTTGTAACATATTATACCTATTCATCTGTCTGGCATGCCAATAAATAATATTATTCTAGCCAAATCACGATCGGAAATAGGCAGACTGAATTGTACAGCGCTCAGACTCGCTTAAATCCTATACTCAATCCAATGTTGATAAAAAGTTGCAAATGACTGACTAATTGCCGGTATAGTTGTTATAAACGGTCAATCGTGAGCGGTTACGGATCAGCTTCAACGCAGCACGGCGCGGCTTTAACATTATTGGTGAAGATGACGCCATGGTATAGCTTCCAGATCTTCCTAGAATTCATGAGTCATCGTTGGTATTCATGACCTGATGAGTTTGTTTACTGAGCTTTAATAATTTAATCTTAAAAGGTTTTACTACTTAGAAATGTATAATTATCAATTCCTACTTTAAAAATAAGATAAAAATAACCTTTGTGATTGTTTTAACCGTACAAGCGCAAAATGTTGAAGAATGCATAATCATACCAATACATATACCTATTTATATTCCACATTGCTGATGTAAGTAACAGCCATTTGAAATGCAATTAAAAGGGCAAAATATTAATAAGATAATTTATGAAACTATGAAAAATAGAACGTCGGACAAACCCTAACATGATATAGCTCAATTAACACAAACAACGACTGTTATTAATATTATTTCTCCATAAAATAGGTATAATAAAGGTTGCGAACGGTTCCCTCATCACCTGTTCGTGATACCTTCTCTACAATAAGTAAATGGAAGATCCGGCTGAGACTGTAGTATTATTTAGTTTGCATTTATACCACATTTGCATAAGTCCCGGTAATATTCAGCTTTTGAACTGTATGATTTCATATAAAATTATTACTTTCCCGAGAATAAAGAATACGAAATATGTCGGTCACGATAATTTTATCACCAGCATGTATGCTATTTAAAAGGTATTCGTTACAAAATACTAAATAGTGTTATTAGACGGTCGAACATTTTTACAATCCATTACAAAGCCCAGATAAAAACCGTGAGAGACCAAAGGGAAAAATATTTCCCTTCCGCCGCTGTACCGCGCCTTACTGGGTAAACAAATGCTATGAGACGATGAACCCGCTCGGTTGGTGGAAGGGTCGTCTAAGCTTCACAACTAGTTAGCTACTAGTATGGACTGTAGAGACAAATGTCTTAGGCCAACCAGTATGATATATTAACATAATATAGCTTAATATTTCAATTTTTTTTTGCAAGTGACGATTGCCGTACCTGGCATACGAATTAACGTAGATAACATAAAAAGCTAACGCCTGTATCCCCGAAGGGATAGGCAGAGCTTCAACTAATACGCCAACGTTCGCAGAGATTAATTCCGTCCCATGATGTGATAAGTGGTGAGCCTATAGTCAAATCGGGGACTACTGACAATCCTAGGCAACTCGTGTGTGATTTTTCGAAACGAAAACTCTTTCACTAATTTTTATTGGCAAAAAAAAAAAAAAAAACATTTCTATGCCTATGTTTGCTGCTTCTAGGTGTTCAATTAAATTAACACATAAAGTTATTCTATCATAATATGGTGAACCGTGAAGAATAAAATAGTAGTTTCCAATGAATTGAAACAGTAACATACGAGTGCTTGGCAGCAAGCACTTAGGCCACAAATAGACATAGCTACTGATTATTCAGAAATATATCAATATATCTACTTATTATCTTAACAGTGTATTGATCTAAAGTGGATGATCATTATTATTTTATCGACGTTGTTTGTAAATCGCGTATTTCCGTTTCGTGATTGATTGTTTAATACTTGAAGGATAATGTTCAAAATGCAACATGAGTGTAGAGATGGAGACGAAAACATGTCTGCGTGTCCTTATAATTTATGTACGTATGTATAAAAGTGTTATTTATAATAGTTCCTTTCTTTGTTCTTCTTTCAAACGCTTCATTATTATTTTGATAAATCTGTTGCATCTGATCTTAAATTAAAAGCAATGCAAGTTCCAAGATCATTTTTAATTTGAGATTTAATTTTCTTTCCTAAGGCCGTGTTGTTTCAACTCTAGTCAAGTTAAGATTATCGTCAAAGTCTTTTACATATTTGATTAAGAAATGGTTGAATAATTTCAAATATAGTAATACTTAACTACTTAATTGTAAGAATAGAGAGCCATGAAGTCTGAATATTGCTGATACAACGATGATATCATATCAGTTAAGTACGAAAAAAAAAAACTTTTTTTTTATATATCATAGTCCGACAAACGAGCCAGTCGTTCACCTGATGTTAAGTGATCTCCACCGCCCATGAACATCCACAATACCCTTAGAGTAAACAATACCGAATGTATCACGTATGCGCTGTAGGCCTTAAAGGACAGGAATAGGGATTAGGGAAGGGAAGGGGGATCTGGGCCTCCGGATATCTCACTTACCATACGAAACGCGACAGTGAACTATCACTTTACGATGGTTTTCTGTGAGACAGTGGTACTACCCCGGTCGAGCCGGCCCATTAATGCTGTAGACAAATATGTCTACAGCGTGGCTCTATCACTTTTTAAATTAAATAATTTTTCTAAATTAACTACAATTGAAAACACCATACGACCCTAGTCGCCAATAGAATAATTAACACAAATTCTAAAATAGAACCCAATAAATCTTATAGTCACTGTCAACAATCATTTTATTTAGGATATCCCCTTTGGTATTTTATAAAATAAAATCGATGTGAATTTTATATCCTTTCAACGCCTTTATCCTGAAATACACATTTATCATAATTTATACAAAATGTAGACTATTCATAAAAAACTGCAGTTTGGTATATTGCCTACAACTTGCATTACAATATATTGTATTAATGAGAATATATTTTTAAAGCTTGCAGGTATGTAAATACCTGTAAAATATTTTGCAATAAAGGGTTAGAGACCTTGAGTCCTTTGTAAAAACAAAAATCTAATTTATAATTTTTATTTATTACATTGCTTAAAGGCCTCTTTCCAATGTCCACTTAAATTTTATCCGCCAGTTTCGACACTGAATTTCTGAAGAATCAATTTGACAATAAGTTTGTTTCACAGTGGACCTATAGAGCATACCTACATATATATATATATTTATTTATTATTTATTTGGAAAACCAACAGCTGATTCAACACTTTCACAGATACATAATATTAGACAGAAAGCTAATGACAGGTCTTCGCTGATAGGATATATGCTATCAATGGTATTTTATAATGATATGCTTGTTTCTATATAATGCAGATATATTAACAGTTTACAATTTAGACAAAGCCTGTATTTTACTTTATTTTCACCTACGATATAGGCCTTACTAATAATACAATATTATGTATAGTTATTAATATTAGATATTATGCATTATTATTATGTGTAGTTACAAAGTGTGTGTTTACTTTATACTTCGTGTTACTATTACTAATTTATAGATTTATCTGCACCTGTTTGATTATTGCCGCGGCACGGCATGCATTCTGGCTTTCTATTATAGGCAGGTACTATAAACCGTTACGTATTTATTTAAATATCCAAATTATAAGATAACAACGTCCGCGTCAGTGGCTTAGTGGATGGTAACGTACAATGAGAGGTTCCATATACGATTCAATCCCCGCACTGGGACAAATGTTTGTACGACCTACAAATATTTGTTTCGGATCTGGTTATACATATCTATTATGATTATTACTATTGTTCTTAAATTTAATAATTGCGTAACACTCTATATTTCAAAATAATTTAGTCACGTAGTAGCCACGAGACATAATTAATTTAAAATAATTAATTTTCTTACTCAAATTTTATCCTCAGAATCAAAGTTGCACGTAGAAAATAGTATTACATAATGTTATATGTACATTTTTTATGTATTATTCTAACCTTTCTATATCTTTTATCTCCTTTTTACAAATTATGAAAATATATAAAAATAATAAACCTGTTTTAGTTAGCAAATCGTATTGAAATACGTGAAAATCATATTATTGATGTATGTAATATTATGTAAATATGATCCACTTGGTTACCACAGGAGAAAGCTATATGTATAACAGTGTCACAGATTACCGACCAGAACGCGAACAAATCACACACAACGCGTCAGGCAATACTTAAAATGTAGATCCAATAACGAGAGTGTCCTACATTTCTCTATACTAATTGTTAGTGAGGCGTGGAGTACAGGGCAGTTAGTGGCAATCTGACGATGTGGGCCGTCGGTGGCGATCGGATCGTGTTAAGTAACGGCACCTAACTAATTATCTATTAGAGGCAACAATGGTCTCACGCCGTGTCGGTGGCGCGGGCGTGTGGTGGCAGCGAACGTTCGCGTCGCCTCGCACGCACGGCTCCACGTGTCCTCGCTGATGACCCATTACACTTCACACACTCTCTGTACATACAATACGCTTTCTTCATTCGGCGATAATTATCTACTACCGCTGTCATTTTATTTAATTTTAATTTAGTAATTTACAATACATAGTACATCTATAATATTTTTTGCACCCAAACTAAGCTGCGCTTGTATCTTAGCTGCCATAATATCTACAAATTACAACAATAGAATTTGACGCGTACAGGGTACATTTTTCTGAATTACTTGGCTAAAAAGATATAACAAATAGTAACTAAAAACTATTGGTATTTGTTGTTGTATTCTTTCTTTTAATAAGAAATATTGTAGATTATTTATTTATGTTATCGCCTGCTGATTATCTGTATATATAAAAGAAGAAACTGACTGACTGATCGATCAACGCACAGCCTAAACGGCTGGGGTCAGAGACTTGAAATTTTGACAGTAGGTACCTTTTATCACGTAGGCGGATGCCTACGTGATAAAAGGTACCTACTGTCTATTCCTTAGTGGATACTAAGGAAGGGTTTTTGGAAATACCACCCCTAAGAGGGTAAAATAGGGGATGAAAGTTTGTATGAAATCCGTAATTTTTGAAGTTAAATTCATGAAAATTTGTATTTGGCATTTTAGTTAAAAATAAAAACTATATGTTTCAGGATTTTTGGAAATTCCGCCCCTAAGGGGGTAAAATAGGGAATGAAAGTTTGTATGAAAATCCGTCATTTAAGTTAAACAGAGTTAAACGCATGAATATTGGTATTTTGTGTTGTATACTTTTTCTCCCAAACATGACTTCCACGCGGGCGGAGCCGCGAGCAACAGCTAGTTATATATAAATGCAAACACTCAAGTTTTTTTATTTGTAAGCCCAAAAAGATTTTATTCTTAACAATAATATAATATAATACTAGCCCTATACAAAACATATAAACACTACTGGGCACTGGCTTCCTCTACTAATGAGATGGGTTAGGCCTTAGTCCACCTCGCTGGACAAATGCGGATTGTTAAACTTCACATACCTTTGAAATTCGTATAAGCGATAATTAATAATGATTAAACACGTAACTTTAGGAAAGTCAGAGGTGTTTGCCATTTTGGATGGTTTCGAACATCGACTTTCGTCTCGACAGTCTGTACCACTACCAACTAAGCTATCACTGCTTTCATAACAAAAAAAGTTTATTTTGTTAGTGGTTTAAAACTGACGCGTCGAAACCCAACGTAAAACGTTAAAAATGATCTTTGTATTTATGTAAAAGTAAATTAATATTATTCTATATTATAAGATCCAAATATTTTCAATGTCTTCAATATACTTGTAAGATAATATTATCTAAATAAGCCCATCGATTGCTCCCACGGTAGGATGAATGCAATAAATAAATGGACCCACCGAGCACGTTATTATACTTACTTGTGAGAAATTCTTCCCGTTCTTCCTCACTATGGTCAGCCTCAATGGCTACGTCGGCTATTCGCCTCCAAGGCAAATATCGCCTCGCACACATTATTACCGTCAAAACTTTTACATCACCACATAATGACTCCGAAATGTATTTAAGTGTGAATACGTTTACAATTTTTGTTTTTTTTTTTAAATAACTACTAACGGAGTGTCAAAATAGTAACACACTTTAAAAAAGCAAAAAAATCTTTCGAAAACTTATTATTAGAATATCCATACTAATACTATAAATGCGAAAGTAATTCTGTTTGTTTGTTTGTTACTTCTTCACGACTAAACGGCTGCACGGATTGAAATTTGGTAAGGGAATAGATTATATCCTCGAGAAGGACATAAGCTATCTTTTTTCTCAAAAAACAACCTTGAAAGGGGTCAAATAGGAGTTCAAAATTTGTATGGGAAATTCATAATTCCTCGACTTAGGGATCTGTAAATTCATATTTAGGCTTTTGGTAGAAAATAAAGAAATAAGTGTTTCAACGTTTTTGAAAAATCATCCCTAAAAGGGGCAAAGTGAGGTTAAACGTATGGGGTTATCTTTAGATGCAATCTCAAGATTCAGACACAACACCTTAGAGCCTGGACAATCGCTACAGGTGCCTCAGTGCAGAAGACAACCAAGGAGGATTGTATACGTCTGCTCCCGAATATAACCTCCACACAGGCGGAGTCGCGAGCAACAGCTAGTATTGATATAAAATAATCATATTGTCAATTTTAGTTAGTCGTCATTTCCACTAGTGTTTTGATTGGTAAATCAAAGTACAGTAGTATGGAGATAAATCAGAAGTGTAATTTTTAAAACTATCATAGCTCATACCCGTGAAAGCAATTTCGTTATAATAAACAAGCAAAAAATAGTTGTATCGCTCTCTCCAAAATGAGTTTACAATATTAGCACTACATTTACACAATTAACATTATAAAATTAGATTAGTTTAATTAATATTAATAGGCAATATTACAATGTAAAACAGTCTGGAATGTGTGCCCGGTATGGCGATAGGCTCGCCCCCTATCATATTATGGGACCGAAATTCGGCGAAAAGTGGGTGTACTTTTAACATCTCTGCATACCACTTCGGGCATTACAGGTGTGAATGTATGTGTGTGTATTTAATTTAAACTTAAGAAACCCACTTCAAAACCCAAATCCCCATTCAAAACCCAATTTTCTGAGAATTTTATCAACTTTCCCTTTTACCTTGTCCTCAGATCATAACTAAACTAGGTGTCAATGAATAGGTCTCTATCAAATAGAATCATCAAAATGAATGTAATTTCGGCAAAGATATTGCGTAATATACATAAAAATAATATGTGGCTTGTATAATCAACCTCCACTCTAAATTCAAAGAATGAAGACGGATGAAGATTATAATCATTAAATAGAGACGTAAAATTACAAATATCAACTCCAGTAATACCCATATGTAAAACATAAGAAGAATGGAAATTGTTCTTAAATGCAATTACTTAAAGTTTAGATATTAAATATTATAATTACAGAATCAATAAATATTAATATATAACTTATTTAAAATAAGACTTTTGGGTATACTGATATTTTGATTATAGCTCACAAGTAAATATTTGGCAGTAAAGCATCACCACGGAACCAAAAAAAACCATCACAAAATGATAACAAGTTGGTAACCCAACAATAAATAATAAAATTACTTACTATCCTTTCTGCGAGAAATTCTACGTAGCCATAAAGGATTAAAATGTTACATAAACCGTTGTTGCTATACGCTGATTTTGGTAAAAAAGTAATGTTATAATGGCGTAATTTTATTCCTATGTAAATGGACGTCTACAGTTTTTAAAATGCACAGCTTCATTCGTAGTTGCAAAACGTTTCGTTTAAAAATGCTAAGGATTTTCCCTCGCCAAATGAGAGCACTATTTGCCTCAACTATTCCCAGGCTACATAAACAAATTCTGATCACACCGGCGCGACGCGGCGGCGAGGCGTCACGGAACGGAGTCTTAACTACCTTGCCCACTTTAGATCGCACGCTCCTCGTGTCTTTATCCGATATACCGATATACACGCCCGCGCCCAAACAAAGAAAACTACTTACATTTGCATCATACACTACCGGCTAGTCAAATCTAATATGCTAATATCCATTATAATTGTTGTGTCTGATACAATAATAATAATAAAGAATATATGCATTAATTAGTAATCGATGCGCATACGAAAACGAATAAATAAAATTATGAGTGTGTAATGAGTACATAACTTTTCATACAATGCGCATAACACACGTAATTGCACTGCTGTCATATTGTTAATGACACAATTTTTTAAATTGATATGAAATAAAAACATATTAATAAGAGAAAAAATACTTAACAAGAATACATCACCGTGTTTTAAAACTATTCCCGGATCAAAACGCGACTCTGCTTAAGAAGATTTATAGAAACAAACCTAGAAAACATATTTTATCACTGAATTCTACGAGGCAGGTGCGACCCATCCCAAAAAGATCGAGTAAATCATACTTAGTCGACGATGAAGCAAAACCAATTTTGTCCATTTTGAAGTTATAAATAATTTAATTATGAAGTATCGTCTCGAAAATTATACAAACTGTATCGGTCAAGTCGTTCGGAAGTTACACGATCACTATGCATCTGCACATAATATTTTTAAATATAAAGATTAACACTACAATAGTTCAATGCATATGACGTTTATTGCGCCATATAAATAACTAGCTATTGCTCGCGGCTCCGCCCGCGTGGAGGTCATGTCATGCCTTCCTTAGTATGCCTACGTCATAAAAGGTACCTACTATCAAAATTT
The DNA here is from genome assembly GCA_905220505.1 of Laothoe populi. NCBI lineage: Eukaryota > Metazoa > Arthropoda > Insecta > Lepidoptera > Sphingidae > Laothoe > Laothoe populi. The sequence continues at coordinate 12,120,784 of HG992152.1, forward strand.
CAAGTCTCTAACCCCAGACGTTTAGGCTGTGCGTTGATGTCAGTCAGTCAGTCCATTTCTTCTTTTATATTATACAGATACCCAAAATATTATCGTGTGAAAAGCAAATACGTTTATTAAAGTCCTCGAACAGATAATTGTTTGTATTATCACTGTAAATAGTACGGTGTGTCTGTTGTACTAGCACAAAAAATAAGTATACTAAAGCAAAACAAATTTTGACCATTTTCAACTTATAAATAATTTGATTATACGCAACCATACTTATTTAGTCTAGGCATCTTATTCAAACACAGTAAAAAGGTAATATAGCATAAATAGTATTTTACTGATTTGAATAAGAGTTTAAACCGCCTTAAAAACTGAAAAGTAAAAACTATAATTAACTCTTTAGAGCTGGTTACAGTATATTTGTCTAATTTAGCCGATGGTGGGTCGTTTTACAGTTATCAATTATTCCAAAACCGAAATTCTAAATTGGACGCTAATGTAGTTATTTTTGACAGTTTTTACTTTTTACCAAGAACTTTTATTTAATACCTTTTAGTAACCGTCATTAAAATCAGTGCTTAGGTAAATGTCGAAGTATACGTCGATAATAAAAGACCGCTTCCTTATTCTTCATAACTTCGAAGTTTAGATTAATCTACTAGTTTAGATGTTTTCTACTTACGTTACTTACGTTATTACTTGCGTGTTAATAAAAATAATACTATAATAGATCATTGCAGTTTTATACACAACATCTACTATATATATATACACCCGTACACAGGGTATAAAAAACGCAAGTGTGTCGCGTTCCGTGCCAGGATAAAAAAAAAGAAAATATTCCAAAAGATATAATATCTGTTATCACAGATTAGTTATCACCAATTAAGGAAAAGAAATGTCTTCGAAATCAATGTCTTCTAAAGAAATATCATCGTACATATTTTGTTTTATAAATATGTTTTCACAATAGATAGATATAAAACTTATATCTTATACTTTTATATTATATTACTTTACTTTTATAAAACTATGTTAAATTTTGCTTTTGGCTAAAATGGCGAATATACAGGTACACCTGTCGCCTGAGATCTGGTCTGCACTATAAACCGTAAATGGTCGAATAAATTTTGTTTACAGAAATTTTTAAGATTGTGGATGTCACAGTGTTTAAATGAATATGCGTTATCCTTATTATAAACACGCACGACTTTATAAAATTAAACAAACGTCTGCTGTTTTCTACGAGTCAGTTGAGATTAAACCGACCAGAAACAGCTAAATGACTGAGGATGTAGTTAACGAATGTCCCATGTAAATTCACCATATCTGCTGATATCGGTGAGTAGGTACAAGATTCAGGCGCCCGCCATAACGGTATCCCGTCGTCGGTTCTGCACACAAATTAATGGTTGCCGCTCAAGGCCGCCTACAAGCAATCGACATAGATACATCGGTGTGTCGACTATGAGAACAAGGCGGTTTCCAACTCATGGCCAAAAATGAGGCCGAGAAAGCGGTCTCAACACAAGCACTTTTGACCAAAGCAGACATTCCTGATGTGCCTGACGCGGTCGCAGCGCGGCACGGCGCGGCGGCGCAAATGAAAGTATTCCACATTGTTTGGATAATCAAACATTAATTGGTTTTTATGGCAAATCTAGTGTGAATGGAAATGTACAACAATTCGTCGCGAAGCCATGTCATTCATTTTCAATTTCGACGAGCTCTCACCTCTATTATGCTTACCTATAGAAAAAATAAATGCCGATAAAAACTAGTGTCTGCTGCGTGATGTACGGATGTTCTATCGGTTAATTAAGTATTAATCCATTGACTCGTGCTATATAGAACACGTATTCTGTTTGGCCGTCCATTCACATGTCTAATGTCATTAAATCGAGTAGGTCGAGCACAAAGGTGATAGCGCTGGAGGAAGTCTCTCTGGGTGTTGAGTTTTTGCGTCGCTCGTGGGTGTACTGTTACTGTTAGCCGAGTTTCGGCCGCCCCGCTCGCGCCACCAGCTAACCTTGATACTTTCAGTTACGACGACTGAATCTATTTCGCACTTCTCTTGTTACCGCTGTCATCTTATTGTGGCCGAGTTAACTGACAAAAAATATCAATCAAAATTCTAGCACAAAAGCCTGCGGCATTCGTGCTGTCTCTTGTTCAACAAATAAACATATAGCTAAATACTTTAACAAGGTCCACTCTAAGCCTATCAAAACAGCCAAAATCAGTAAGATTGAGCGATATTGAGGCAAAATTCAAATTACAGCTTTTCAATAAGAAAGTTTCAAACAAAAAGGGTGGCGTCTACCAAATTCATATTTAATTACGTGTAACAATAATAATAATCAACAAACTATCTTATCTTTAATCTGTATATATAAAAGAAGAAACTGACTGACTGACTGACTGACTGACTGACTGACTGACTGATCGATCAACGCACAGCCTAAACGGCTGGGGTTAGAGACTTGAAATTTTGACAGTAGGTACCTTTTACTACGTAGGCATCCACTAAGGAAGGGTTTTTGGAAATACCACCCCTAAGGGGGTAAAATAGGGGATGAAAGTTTGTATGAAAATCCGTCATTTTTGAAGTTAAATTCATGAAAATTAGTATTTGGCATTTTAGTTAAAAATAAAAAATATATGTTTCAGTATTTTTGGAAATTCGGCCCCTAAGGGGGTAAAATAGGGAATGAAAGTTTGTATGAAAATCCGTCATTTTTAAGTTAAACGCATGAATATTGGTATTTTGTATTGTATACTTTTTCTCCCAAACATGACCTCCACGCGGGCGGAGCCGCGAGCAACAACTAGTGTAGTATAATCGTCATGAATATTGTAATAAATTAAATGTAAAACAGTCACTGCAAATACTTGGTAATATTTTTATTATAACATAAAGTACTTATATACTTTATGTTATAATTCAGTTTGCTATCTGCAGTAGTCTTACAAGAAATTATTTTTACAGTCGCAAGAACTATGAAGTAAGGAACGAGATGTAGCTTGCGACTTGCAAGTTCAGTGACTTTACGCAGTTCCCTTCGGGATTGGCAAGAAGTTGCATTCGAGTTCCCGGAACCTGTTTGGACATCCTAATAACGACAATATGGCCATTTCAGTATCCAATTAAGTGAAGACTTTAACGTGGCATCGGAAAATTTGAATTTATTATACATGTTGGTTGATCGTCGTGACGCACGTCGCACGTAAGTTTTTCACTGTTACATAATAATTAGCAAGCGAGAAAGGCCGAGGCGCGGTGCAGGCGCCCGTCGTATGGGGTCATTGGCAAGGCGGCCGAGAGCTGCGACTTTAGGTTCAAGGGTATACAGAACGGGCCTACATGCCCACGGCTTCAATTGTCTTTTCCGACAATATTCTATTTACAAAATATTGCTCTCACTCTATATTTTTACCATCACTCAACTAAAAAAATGTTCAGAGTAAATCCATTTAACTTGTACATAAGTGTTTCATTTGAATGTACACTGAACATAAAAACTACTCTATATTCGACATGTTTCCAAGTAAAGTGGTGCTTGTCACAATTATAAAAACAGTAATTTTGCAAAAATCATCTTTACAGTTTTTTTCTTTACAAAAGATTATTTTAAGGTAGAAACCAGTTCCCTCCTACTGGAAAGCTGCCAAAACAGTCACGCAACTGTAACTCCATGCGACTACCACCACACGACTACCTGAACACTACGAGTTATTATCTTAACTAGGTACAAACAATTACGCCTCACCTATATTCATATTTCTATATAATTTGTTTAATAACCGGAGCCATATTATTTGGTATGCTTTTTTTTGTAATTGAAATTTTACATCGATATTGCAAGATGGCATCATAAACTTAAACTTTTTTCTGGAAAGAGAAATATAATAGATACCATTATAGGTACTCTATAGCGAAATGATCACATAACATAGTGTGTTTTAAACCGGGACAGTAGGTATGCGGAACTCCTAAAATATAGATAATACAGGGAAACAGTCTAAAGTAAACAATTTTTGATATTTTGTATGTAATTTTATAAATATTTGGCATATTTATAAAATTGTAAATATTTTAATGCCAATGTACACAATTTAAAGAAACATTTTATCACGTCGAAGAAAAATCTGGATAGCATTAGTTGGTAAAATTTTACCTTACATTTTCTAAAAATGCAGTGCTTTATTACTTTTACTTCATAAAATATCTAATATGGCTCCCACTAAGATGCATGTATGAAGGTAACACGCTCAAAAAAGTTTTGAGACAAACATATGGATATTGTCGAAATTGCCGATGGATCACTATTATTGTCATTAAAGACCAAAGAACATGGTATTTTTTTGATAGCAATAGTTGAAAAATACAATGCCAGTAAAACGGTAACGTCGTTGACACGTTCGCACACGCAATCACGATAAGCTTCGGACGCGATGCAGCACCAAGACAAGCGGTATACACCATCTGGTACAGAGATTATGAAGAAGTAGTGATAATATGGTAGTTTCCTGTGCTTAATATTGTATATTATAAAGAAACTCTTTTGCGAAAACAGAAACAAAATTGCTTGAAAAATGAGGTCACAATATTTACTTTAAATATTGGTATGAGCAAAAATGCTAACGTATTGGGAACATATCGCTATATCCCTCGCACAACGGCACAGTATTGGGGATTTTGAGAACCCTAACGTCACGGGATATATCATGAATCCTTTTACTGCCATTTGACAATTACCTGATTTGAATGGCGTCTAATTTACTTATTTTTGTTCGGATTCATAAAGTTCTTTCGATAATAGGTTTTAAGTATTGTAACTTGTTGATGAAATTAATAAAAAAATCGAGTCAACTACCCTAAATACCCTAAGATACAATCGTATGGCCACACTGCTTACCACTCGTAATTTATCCCACGCCTTCTTTTCCTATATTGGCCCAAAATACTTGCGCGTTTATATCGATACTAAATCTAACAACATATCAGTCCTGTCGCATGAGGCAAATGTGTCAAATACTTGCAAAAAGCCGTGAGTGGATGTGGCCCTGATATAACAATTAAGCAAGTATCAAGACAGAAGGCAATCAATCTTTAGACAGAGAACGAGAGAGAAATAAAAGACATCGGTGGCAAAAATTCAATTGACCTACCTTGTTGCAAATGGCATGGAAGCCAACTGTAATAAGCTTGTTTGTACATGCTGTATATTAGCTTCACCTGTATCTATGTATGTATGTATGTGCGTTTGTATGTAACGGAATCTTTCAACGTAATTTTCACCAGCCTCCAGACGTCTGATTTACTTGACAATACAATATTTTCATAACTTTCGCCTAATATCTTAAACAGGATCACCAAGATAAAAAGAAAATTGCAAATTGTAGATCATATTTTTTTATCATGTGGTCTTGATTTTTAATCGAGTCTTGTAATTATAAGTACACTTGTAGTTGTTTTGAGACTAAAACCCAGACAATAATTTCAGTTTAGTAAAACACGATTAAACGCACTATCATTATCAGGATATAGTAAAGGCACCCCACGTTTTTTTAATCGAATTATTTACTACTTTTTAGTTCCGCTAGCTATTAAAGCGTCTTTTTTAGTTTTTTTTTTGACTATATATTATCATTAAGTTATTTCACACTTGAAGTCTTAAATTCTGTCATTGTTATAATCTTTTACTTGATTACTATCTAATTACACAATTATTCATTACAAAATAGTGTCCAACTTACAGCAAATGAAAAGCTCAGTGATAAAAGAACATAAGCTTCACGTAATTAAACGATTAAAATTATCTTCTTCTGATGTTTTAATGACATTGAATTATGTAATAATTAAATTTAATTCGAATATGACTGCATTTATAAAAAAAATGTTATGGTGTGATCTCTAGATATTTTTACCAACCGATTATTTATTTTATATCTAGACAATGATCGCCTACTCTTCTTTGATTGTCCATAAAATTTTAAATTACACATACGGTAACATTATTCAAATTAAACCAATTTTCGTAGGTCCATTTCTGATATATAAATGTGCGCATTTTTTCTAGTCTCGCTTGAAAAAAATAACAAAAAACCAAATACGAACGTCCGAATCTCCGTTAACTTTTATGGGCTAAATTATGAGGCCAGAAATCTAGTCGCCATAGAACTAAGCGAAACGAATAATTGAGAAACATTTGTATCAATTTCACTCGCTCGATAAGGCCCATTATGAAATATCTCCGACATGTGTGCTGTAATTAAACGAAATGCTCGTTACCGTTAACATCCGATGGTACTCACATAAATTCCAACATTCGGGCATCGGACGAAATTGCTTACAATTTGATATCTCATACCAGCGTTAAAGAACGGCGTAAGGCCAGCGTGCAAGCGGGTTTTACATCATTCAAAAAATATTTAAGTAAAACCTGAGAACCCTTCTCATTTATCAAGAGGTAAAGCAAGTGTTGCGCAGATGATGCACGACTATGACGCATTGTCTGCAGACGTCCATCACGAACTACACTCGTGCTTCGCAATTCTTTCAGTTATGCCTATAAATAACTATTAATAGATGCCGACCACGAAAAGCAATCTCGCAGGATGGCAGTTAAAAGCTCTCAACTTATTTTATAACGAAGCTCATTAGTGTACATACAGAGGACACTTGGAAAATACATCAAGGCGGCTTCGACGTAAAGTTTACTCTTAGTTGTAGTACACGATAACTTCGCAACTACATTGTATAATATATAACAACTTAATTGTGCTTATGACCTATTGCACTCGTATCATTTATTACCCAGTTTTATATTTAAAAAAAAAATAATTTTAAACGAGAATAAAAATCTTACAATTTTAAAATTGTTCATATAAGTATACATATCTATAATATAAATAATCACGAAAGACACAACTATGTCCTAGTGTAGGACAAAAGCCTCCTTTGTCTTTGAAGAAAAGTATTCTGACCAAATAATAATAAATAATCCACAACATGATTCTGATTCTAAATATACTATATTAAATATAGCACATATACATAAGCTTACACCTGAACCCCTAAAGGGGTAGGCACAATAGAAAGTGTAAAAGCTCGTGACAGTCACAAGTATAAATCAATTATGCTCTGGGGTTGTGCACGTGCCATAGACATTAGTGATAGTTTAAGTGTACTGAGAAGTCACGGACTGGCATAAAAAATGAATGTTTAATGGACTTGTTTTTGTTTTCGCATAGCTGAATAATGTCTTACCTTATAGATAATGCTTTTATAGTATAAGCGTTTTATAACAATTAACCTGCTGATAATTTTAGTAGCAGAAGATGGCAAAATATTTTAATAAAATAAAATATATTTTAATAATAATATATTTTTTATTTTTGGAAGCAAATGTATACAATCCATGGAAGCATCTTAAGCTATTACAACTTTCTATATTTTACTATCTCATGGAAAGCGTTCATTTTTCGGGGATAAAAAGTGACCTATGTCATTTTCTGATCCCTAATCTGCCACTATGCAAAAATCATGTTGATCCCTTGCTCTGTGAAAAACTAAACTATCCCACGGGAACTGTACATTTTTCCGGAATAAAAAGTAACCTATGTGCTATTTCAGACTATAATCTATCTCTGTGCCAAATTTCAACTAGATCCGTCCAGCCGTTGTAGCGTAATGATGTGATAGGTGGCGAACAACTCATATGGGATTTTTCAAATCAAAACTTGAAAGCATATTATGATTATCCGTCCTACGGTTTAAAGCCAGGACTTCACTAGATTCGAAGCTATACACACACTGCCACAAGACTAATGAGACGATTGTAATATCAAATTGAAATTTGGCAAGTTTTAATAAATATCAATATCGGAGTAAATAAGGGATGAAGGTTGTTATAGCAGAAGGTCAACAAACTAAGATGTTTTCTATTTATGGTAATTGATCACCTCCATCCGTGAACACCTTAGTACCACAGGAATCGTAAAGCTCTAACGATAGATATATGCTACATACATACATATACGCTCACGCCTGTAATCCCCGAAGGGATAGGCAGAGGGGTAACAAGTACACCCACTTTTCGCCGAATTTAGTTCGGCCCCATAATGTGATAGGGTGCGAGCCTATCGCCATTATATTATTAGACATATGCTATTTTTTGTTATATTATAGGTATATAAAAATGCATATAGTAATGAGGAGGATAATGAGGACAAACTTGAATCTTAAGGCTGATATGCCTTAATTTTTATAATTAAGCCTTAAGAGCAGAAAAAAAGTTTAGTAATCAATTAATTAAAAAAGTATAATTTATCCTATAAATCATTTCAACAAGACTCAAGAAAATGCTCATCTTGACTCTGTGTCTTAGCAACTATAATCGTTACAAGTGTCCTGTTATTATATAATACTGTCGTTCATGGATAGTATACCGCAGTGACAAAGCAATAGCTTCCACATTGCTTCCGCGGTTAAAAGCTAAAGCTAAAAATCTGAACGCTCAAATCATAGTTATTTAGAAATTACTTATTTGAAATGGGTACACGCTTGTTAAACTGCATACAAACATATTGTCGCTAGATTTATTGTGGCACAGATTATATTACCTGTCATAAATATTCCGCGATTTTTAATAATGTCGTATGCTAAATAGGCGGGGGGGGTCCGGACCCCCTGAAACCCGACCTTCTTGCCCATGACGTAGTGTGAAGAAGCAGGCCGGCATGATTGTATTGAGTAGCGGAGGATAGATTGTCTCTCGCTACTCGATACTCTAATTGGACTGCACTGCGCTTACCATCAGGTGCAGTGTGGTCACTTTGCCGTGCCAGTATAAAAAAAATTTTAAGACATATTATTAAACTACATCGTTAGTCAGCCTCTATTGGAACAAAATATGATAAGGTTCAAACAACTAGAACCCTAATAATAATAATTATTGAGTTGCCAAATTATGTAAGACGTATGATATAAAAAAAGAAACAATTCAGAACTCGCTAGAACACAGTATCTTATACCTACTTATTATTTATTTCTAGCTTGTTTAAGCAATCGAGAACTGATATCCCGTGATATATCAGACTCGCAAAAAAGTGAAGCTACAATCAAGATAATGCCATTAGATTCGGAAGACGCAACCAAAGGGAAAAGCAAATGTCTTAGTAAGCTTGTATCATGGCGTCATATATTTTATAAAATCGTGCCTGGCGAGGCCTTCCTCGCGCGGTTTCGGTAACAAAAACCACCAAAATGTTTGCCGGATGAGCTAACCCGCCCCGTCCCAACGCACGACTCATTGATTGCCATGTAAAAAATTCAATCATCAACTAAAATTAATAAATCCCAACGTATTTATAAAATATTTACATTCCATATCACGAATACTTTACATTTATAGCAGTAAATTCACGGAAAGAAACAAAATTGGATCTGCACGGTATAAGTACTAATCCATACTAATGAATTCATGATTATAAATAATTATTTATGTAACAATTCTATATCCAGCTTGATAACAAAGTATTTATTTTTTTACGTATGTAACCCATTTATTAATAAGTTCATGAAATGTGATACATATACATATTATATAAGTAGTAACATCTCTTAGCTCAGATGTGAATCTTACGGATCTCTAAAAATGAATGAACAGATGATTCATAAAACTATTACAGGATCATTGTGTGGCACAAACCGGATACCCCTCAGATAATAAGCCTTAGCTGATGTCAACACGATGACGTATCCAAGGAATTTAATCCTCATGTAAAAACACATCTCCGATGATAAAACAAAAAACGTAAATTATACATAAAGAAGAGGTATGTTAGAATGTTGTCTGCAGTATGAATGGGCCAAATAGACCCAGTTAGTTTCACAGAAAACCCACCTAAAGTGGCCGCTGATTGCTTGCGTTTCGTCAGTTGAGTGAGATTTCCAGAAACCCAATTCCCGTTCCTCCCAAGTTCTAAACCCCATTCCTATTCTTTAAGGTCTGTCACCCACCCATGATTGCTTCGATATTGTGGGTGATTGTGGTCGATGGAGACCACCAAGTTACTCACGTTCCCGTTTGCGAGCCTCTGCAATAGAAAACATTTGGACGTTGAAACTTTTTGAAAGTGAATGCAGTATGGTACAATATTTTATTAGAAGTTAGGTACATGGATATTTAACTGTACTCAAATGCCACTTTCTATTCTTGCATTTTTACGGTTTTCATGCGCATCATCTTCGAAAATGATACAGTACTAACAGTACCGTCATGAACCCATTTGATTTCTCTTTACCTCCTTTAGATAAATATATAAAATTGAACACACAGATATAAGTAGATATAGTTTCCGAAGCCAAAGTTTAATGTTATTACGCGTGCCGTAACATTTATTGCGTTGCATTGGAGGATGGCCTGTCTGCTTGGTGCCAATAAGCGACCTTAATACTTACCATGGGCAGTCGACGTGAAACTGCCTAATGTACAGTTATGGCCAGTTCTCCACCCCCAATAAACTTGACATTGAACATCAAATGAACCCATAAAGTTGCAACTAGCAAGCAATTAAAGATGGTCACAATTCTGATGTTGGAAGAACCGTATAGAAATAAATCAATTAATGTCTGGTAAGGAAACATGTCAGTTTATGTCCTAACTACCACTATAACACGCACGTTTCCTTAACTGTGGCAACTGTACCGGATAATATGGGTATCATACACTACGTTTACACTTCTCTAGAAGTAGCGATATTGAAAACCAAGTATCACCAAAAACAGGTTCCATCGGAAGGAAAAATCTCGCTAAAAGACAACCTTCTTCTACGCTCAATACAAACAGAGCTATCTATGTATTTAATGATTTCGTATTAGATATTGAAGCGTGCCTTTGTTGAAAATTGTTGATTAAAAATGTTCGTACTCCCATACATTTTTTTATTAATGAAAGATCGATACATGTAAAACGATGTATATAATAAATAAAAGTAAAATATGCAGAAGGCATTAGTTATAACTGTTATAAGCATCTGTCTACTTTATGCCACAAAATGGCGAATGCACCGAAGAATTGTTTAATCTTATCCCATCCTTTCCCTTCCAAACCAGAATCACGCGTACTGGCTTGTGGAGCCACAGCGTACCATCAAGCTGTGGAACAGTTTGCCAGCTACCATGTTCCCTCCTTCCTATGATCCTGGGTCCTTTAGGCGTAGTGTGAAGAAGCTACATAGCAGGACAGCATGATTGTATTGGGTAGCGGGGGATAGATTGTCTCTCGCTACTTGATACTCTAATTGGACGGCACAGCGCTTTCCATCACATGCAGTGTGTACTTTGCCGTGCCAGAAAAAAAATCATTTAATAAAACTGCCTCGGTGGCGCAGTTGTAATTGCGCATGCGTTACGACTGCTGTACTGAGGTCTCGGGTTCGATCCCCGGGTCGGATAAGTGATATTGAGTTTTTCTATCTAGAAATTCTCAGTATTAGCCCAGAGTCTGGGATTTGTGCCTTGTATGCCGATAGGCTCACGCCCTTTCACATTATGGGACTGAAGTAATTTCGGTTACACCTCTGCCTATCGCTTCGGGGATTACAGGCGTGATTGTATATGTATGTATTTATGAATATACATAAGAATTTATGTTGCAATTATGTCAAAATCGAACATCATGTTGGAACCAGATATAACGGTTATAGTACGGAAAATGTTTCTACACAACAGCTTTGCCGAGCAACATAAAGCGCGTCAATTGTTGCCCAGTGAATACATACATGCCTTCAGGCATCGACGGAGTATCACACGTAATTGTTATCTATCCGTTATACGAATACAAACAACATGCAATTACATGTTTATCTTTTGAAGTAAATCATCATCTATACAATTATCATCACCAAACGCACAGAACAAACTTCAAACAAAACGATGCAATGCGTATCGTTGGCTAGTTCACGTGGGTTGAGATTTTAAAAGTTATATTTTTACTTGGTATAATATAGTGGAGTCCATAACACGCCGCTTTGTAGATACTTGTTATTATTTTTATAAGTTATGACAATGCACTTAATTCCACGTTTCCGTACCTTCGGACAATGATCCCACGCACAATCGCTCTTAATTACATAACGATAGAACAGTTTAATTAATGACTAACCAGCAAACACATTATAATGTATAAATGAAAATACCTGCATGGAATAAGTAACAGTGAATGTTAATAGTGTTAACTGTTCTACGCATATTCCAGGAACAATTAATAATTATGGCTGATGGATTACTTAAAGGTTAACTAAGATTCTAGCTGTGGTTAAATGATCGCAGCCAGACACTTCATCTCTAATATTTATTTTAAATAAGTTAAGGCAGCGCCTAAAGCGGGATGTGCCCGGTAAATAAGTATAACGGTGGTTTTACAACCTCCGTACCGGTGCGCGCCTCACCTCGGAACATTGCCAATTCCCATTGCTCAAGTCTTTAACATCGGAATTTCTCACTTGTATGAACACGAATAGAATTAACAGATGAATTACATGGGGACATGACCACAATACTATAAAAAACATTTCATAATCGGAATATATTCAGTAACAACGTTTTGATTCAATGTCGTATTTATTCGTCTTTTCAAACTTATTTTACAGTCAATAGCATCCGCCCCATTCAAGTGTTTTTAACAAAACATTCATCTGGCCTTTGCGCGTCAATATATAATGATAAAGGTCTTAACAATATCCATAAGATCTAGGAAAAATATATGAACGTTTTTAGTAATTACCTACCTAAATAACCTAACCAAGAGCATCGGGCCATGCACGCTTAGTGTAGGGTTTTGTAACTGTTACTACAAACGGTAAAATCCGCATAACTTGTCCAGCTATTCGCATATACTATTTGAATATACTAAGTCGTAGTATTTTTATACATAATTCTAGTATATTATGTATTAATATACCTAGTCAGGTCATAAGTATTGTCACACAGTGAAAACTTTTATTTTAGAATGCTGGCCACAAAAAAGTTTATTGAATTCGAATTTCAAATTGTTCATGAAAATAAAAATGTATACTTTTTAGAATTTTACTCATTTTTAAATATGGAGTGGACGCTTAAAGAAGACCGTGTTGCAGTAATTGCGTTGCATCGTTGCGGTTACGCGCCAATTCAAATTTTTGACATACTGAAAAATTTGAATATAACCAAAAGATTCGTTTATCGTACCATCAAACGATACAATGAAGACTCTAGTGTAGATGACAGGTCAAGAAGTGGTCGCCCTCGGTCTGTTAGGACTCCAGCAGTGATAAAAGCTGTGAAAGCGCGAATTCAAAGAAATCCCAAACGTAAGCAGAAACTGTTGGCCCTTCAGATGGGGTTAAGCAGAACCACGGTGAAAAGGGTGTTAAATGAAGACTTAGGGCTTCGGGCATATCGAAGAAAAACAGGACATCGTTTGAATGCTCGTCTAATGGACCTGAGACTGAAGAGATGCCGCGCTTTGTTGAAGCGGTACGCGGGAAAAAAATATCGGGAAATTCTTTTTTCAGATGAAAAAATTTTTACCGTAGAAGAGAGCTACAACAAACAAAATGATAAGGTGTACGCACACAGTAGTGAAGAAGCGAGCAACCGTATTCCGCATGTCCAACGAGGTCATTTTCCATCCTCGCTAATGGTATGGTTGGGAGTTTCTTATTGGGGCTTAACAGAGGTACATTTTTGTGAGAAAGGTGTAAAAAGGAATGCAGTTGTGTATCAAAATAGAGTCCTGACGAACCTTGTGGAACCTGTTTCTCATACCATGTTCAATAACAGGCACTGGGTATTCCAACAAGATTCGGCGCCAGCTCATAGAGCGAAGAGCACACAAGACTGGCTGGAGGCGCGTGAAATCGACTTCATCCGGCACGAAGACTGGCCCTCCTCCAGTCCAGATTTGAATCCGTTAGATTACAAGATATGGCAACACTTGGAGGAAAAGGCGTGCTCAAAGCCTCATCCCAATTTGGAGTCACTCAAGACATCCTTGATTAAGGCAGCCGCCGATATTGACATGGACCTCGTTCTTGCTGCGATAGACAACTGGCCGCGCAGATTGAAGGCCTGTATTCAAAATCACGAAGGTCATTTTGAATAAACTTTAGTGTCATAAGAATCTATGTTTTGTTAAGTTCATTTTGGTATATAAATGGTTACATAATGAATAAACTTGTTTCAATTATTTTATATTAAACATGTGACAGAATTTATGACCTGACTAGGTACTATTGTTTTTGAAAAATTGCTTTCAGTGATAAATCTATTACCAAAAAAAACTTTAACAAATACGAGAACTTGGTGACCGAATGTTTAAAAAATACAATATATTTTGAGAAATTATATTTTGGATCACATAATAACTTTATTAATATGCTTAGCAACGATCCTTACTTTATATTGTATAAATCAGTCATACAATTTTAGTGCGAAATAATATATAGGCCTAATATAATACTAGCCCTGTATTAAACATTTTCCCACTGCTGGGCACGGGCCTCCTCTACTAATGAGAGGGGATAGGTCTTAGTTCACCACGCTGGCCTAATGCAGGTTGGTAGACTTCACATACCATCAAAATTCGTATGAGAGTTCTCAGATATGTAGATTTCCTCACGAGGTTTTCCTTCACCGTTAAATCAAGCGATAATTAACAATGAATACACACGTAACTTTCAGAAAATTCAGAGGTGTATGCCATTTGGGTTTCGTACAAACGACTTTCGTCTTTATAGTCCGTACCGCAACCAACTAGGCTATTGCTGCTAAATATAGGGTTATAAAAATAAAATACCAGATAATTGTCTTTGAAGTATATCATTGTTTATTTGAAAAGGTCATGATTAAGACAAAAATAACTTCAAGAAAGTTGTTTCAAAAATGAAAAAAATACATGATTCAATAAACGTTAACGACGCAATAATCATTGTTACAATGTATACAATACTTTTATTATTTATCAATAAAACAAAATAGTTAATTAATTAATAAACATACTTTACCTGAGATTTTTTAATAGTAAAATTTAAGTAAATCCTTTAGCAACGCAATATATTTATTTCCTACGCATGTTAATTAATGTAAAACTATTGGAATTAAAAGCTTACATAAAACGTATTGTAACAATACAGCATTATATTTAATATTATTTAGAGATAAACATTTGAAATATAATAATAAGAATCCAGATGGAAAATGTGCTCATCACGTTACTTCTATATAAACTCGAAAACTTGGTGTTATCAAAATGACAATTTTTGTACTTCGTATCATAACAGATTATTCATCGATATTTCCTATAACAGAAAATATATATATTTTTTTTTACTTTTTCTGTGTATCATAATGAAAAGCCAACTACTATATTATAACATTTCTCCTCTAGATATATATAACATACATAACTAATGGCACGAGGCTATCAACACTGTACTTTGATACATTTAATTAGTTTATTGATTTTATTCAAACGCATGCAAACAATAATATGATCTCTGTGATACAAACAGTTTGTTTTATTTCATTAAATATATGTGACCTGTGCTCGGTGACATACGGACATACAGACATGCAGACACGGTGTATCATTATCTACCTACAAAAATAAAAAATATATTGATATATTACAAAAAAACGTAAATAAACACAATAGTTCAGCGACACTGAATTTCATTTATCTAACCTTACTTATTAAAATGAATATTCGTAAAAATAACAAAGTAGCCCGGAACACGAAGGTGGAATCCTATAGCACTTAACAAATTCATTATTTCAACCATCTATTGGTGTATACTTCACTTATTCTAATCAAATCCTAATAATGAAATGAGACATTCCGCGGTCGTCCGGAGGCGCCACTTGCATTATACTTATTTAAGAACCATAGATACTACTACCATATCCCTCTCGTCTTAATGATCACTTATTATGAATCATGACCCGAGTGCTAGTTCACTTAGAGTTATCACACGTTGCATCATTTACGTTCCGCAGCCTCCTCATCTGCCGCCTGCGACTTCTGCAACAAACGTAAAGGTCATCAATTTTCCGCCTCGTATCTCAATCACCTTCAACTCTGTAACATCATTACATTGTATTAAATAAATCTGCTATGTCTGTCTTTCTGTAAGTCCCATAATTTAGGTTTTTACTAATGGATAGACATACGGATAGTTTACATGAATCACCGTGGATTCAATGAACTTGTTAAAGTGAAAACAATTTTTTAAATAGTTAAAAAAGTAGATAATATTAAAGCCATGTACGTATGATAGTTGTCTCTCTACTTGGTTACTGGTAGTCTAGACGGCACTTACCATCAGGTGCAGTGTGGTCACAACGACGTGTCAGTATAAAAATATGGATTTATAAGGCCCACTTGCACGCAAATTAGGGTTAAATAAATAAATTTAGAGTTTATTAACCCAGGTTAGAATGTTAAAATGTTAACTCTCATTTCACCTTGCACCACTAAAATCTGACGCTGGGTTAGCTAACCCGACATTTCTTTTATTTTAGCTGGGAACACTGAAATGTCGATGCACATCTGTTGTAGTCCGTCCAAGGATGAATGAATAATACATAAAAACGAAACAATATTTCTGTCTCTTTTACACTACAGCAGACTACATTTATTTATTCACTCTGAGGCTCATACATTAGCAACAGCATATATACTTCCGATTTAGAATAATTTAATTATAATATTGGGTTTATGTTGAAAGATACAGATAGTATAATATAATAATTGTAAGTAATTTGGTAGAGGGTTCATTCGACACCTATAACACAGGTTCTCCTAGCATAGGTAAGTAGATCGTTTTCTAAAGCCGACAAATGTAATTTAATAATATGCCAGCGAAAAATCTGTAACTTTATGTACACCAGAAAGCCCCCGTGGCGCAACGGGCGAGTAGCCGGCTGTCAAACGAGAGGCCATGGATTCGATTCCTGCACCGAGACAAATGTTTATGTGACAGACATATTTGTTTCGGGTCTGGGTGTTGTGGGACTGTGGTCAGTCGTAGTTCTTCCCTCGATATACCTAGTGTGGGGTCAAAACGATGTGTGTATTTATTACCAACTGTGTTTTGTAACATTTGTCTATGAAGTGATGATTTTTTTTATTTTTATTTATTATTTTAAAGTATTTGTGAGTCCAGGCAGGTCAGCTAGTTATGTGCAATACAGGGTCCTTGGCAAACAAAGATCTCAAGTGATAACTTTACATACAAATTGCGGGTGTGTTATCGTTCGACAGTCTTTCGAAAGTGTGTGTGCGGAGTGCGGAGTGCGTAGTGCGGAGTGCGTAGTGCGGAGTGCGGAGTGCGGAGTGCGGAGTACGGAGTGCGGAGTACGGAGTGCGGAGTACGGTGTGCGGAGTACGGTGTGCATTGTGCGTTATTGTGTACCTTGTTGTGTTGTGGATGCAGGCCGGCCCAGTGCACGAAGGAGGGCAGGTCCCTTGCTGGCAGCTCGGCCGCCAGCGCCTTCACGCGCAGGTTGCGGTCCTCCGTCAGTAGCACCACCTCACGCACGCGTCGCACCTCATCACCACCCCCAGCACCCCCCACACCACCCGCACCACCAGCAACACCTACACAAGTACACATATTATTACGGATGACAATTTATCAATCTTTACGCAATACAATTTTCTTTTTAATTTATGTCCTTATAATTAAGGTTGTCTGGCAGAGATCGCTCTTAGCGATAAGACCGTCTTTTGTAACATTGTATAGTTTTAAGGTTTCTTGTTATGTAAGTAGTTATGTTGGTGTGCAATAAAGAGTTATATATCTATTACACTTAAGAGGTATTAAATAGGTTTGTCATTTTTTCACAATATTAAAGCTAACTTAATTAACATACAGTAAGCTGCTCTAATCTAATGTCGCGGAACATATGTAGATCGAAACTGTTCATTAAATAAATTGAGCTGTTCCCGTTAAAGATGTAGTAATAAAATTTACAATATTTAAAATGAGCATAGCTATAATTTTTTATTTAGAGGAAACTGCAGTAGGGTAAAAAATTGAAGAAATCTAAATAACTTTTAACATGCTACTCCGCCTAACAGAGAACTGATGTGAAGTTGCAGCTTGCTCTTGGCTTTCGGATGGTGAAAGCTTTAAATGGAGTATTATTTTATTTTCATAATTGAACTACACGAAACGCCCGGTATGGCGATAGGCTCGCCCCCATCACATTATGGGACCTTATCAAATTCGGGAAGAGTGGGTGTACTGGTTACACCTCTGCGTACCCCTTCGGGGATTAAAGACATGAGTGTTTGTGTGTGTGTGTGTGTGTAAGTCATACGTCATCACATCAGTCATCACACGTCATATATATATACACACATTTGCAAATATCCTGGCTAACAGCTACCGGGCCCTATATTGGTACAGTGTGCACCCGCTGCGAGGTGAGAATAGACACAAATCACAAAATCGTGTAATAGGTAAACATTATATTATAGTTAATGACCTGTATCTGCGGAGAGGTTCCTGTGCAGGTTGAGCGCGGTGGCGAGCACGCGGTCGTCGTTGGTGGCGCGCTCGTGCTCGCGCTCGGCGGTGAACGCGCGTGACGTAAGCAGCGAGCCGCGCGTCGTCGCCAGTCTCACCGAGCCCCCCGCACTACCCCCCGCACCACCCGCCGCACCGCCGTCAACTCCCGTCAGCCACGCCAGCGCGTCACGCGCGGCGCCGCCCACGCGGGAACACTTCCGCAACCCCTCCAACTCCGTCAACACTACACAAAGCCAATCAGCTATTTTAATACAATATTAACTCTGACACACATACTATATATTTACACACATATAGCAAACCTATAAATTTATTTTGTCTTCAGCTTCGCCTGCATTTAGGTGTCTGTTGCCTAAGTAGTAGAGACGCGTACCATATATTACGAAAGATGACATACTAGATACATTTTCAAGCAATCCAAGATTAATTAAAAACCTCGCTTTATTCATTTCAAGTTCAGTGATTTGAAACATGTTTGTCGTTCATACATTACTTTCCTGTTAGACACCTCATAGTGGAATTTTTTGTGTCGTCATAAAAAAGGTAAAGTGATTTTTGATACTTACCACTTTGCTTTTAAACTATCATTGCTATTGCATTTCGTGAGTCCAATATAATTGCTGAATGGCCAAGAAACCACAGCCCTCAACCTAGATTTATTTCTCAAAGTATACAATGGTTTGGACGGCAGTCACAGTCATCACGTGACCCGTACCTTAACACTAGTCTGTAGCTTACCAACAAGTGGCACGGCGAGCGTGTACGGCTGCGAGGGAGCCGAGGCGACGGCGCGGATCAACGCGAGGTGGTCGATGAAGCAGTTGGTGTCGGGCACCAGCCACCGCGGCCGGACCTCCATCGTCACCTCCGCAGAACTTGTGCCGAGAATTTCCTATAATATATATTATTCTTCACACGTTGTACTAATGGTTTCTTATATTTACGCGAATATTATATTATTGAAATAAATTATAAATATTATTATTATAATTGAAATAAAACGAATTTAACGGATTATATCGCGGGTTATTTTACTTTTTTAACCCGACGTTTCGGGGCAGAAGTCCCACGTGACCACGAAGGCTGTAAAGTCTCCGTCAGTAAAGTCAAAGTAAAATTCGTTTTATTTCAACGTTGGACTAAGGCCTACCACTCGCGTTAGTAGAAGAGGCCCGAGACCAGCAGTGGGACAACGTTTAATGCAGGGCTTTATTAATATAACAGGTTGACTGATTAATTAATACGTCTATAATGTAAGTAATGTAAATGTAAAAGGGTAGAAGTCGTCGTGATACTAGTATACCCACATTTCGCCGAGCTTACCGGGTACAATAGGGTAGTTTGCCGGGTTTCATTTTGTACATTATTCGATATCCAACCGAATATAATATCAGAAAAAAGAATCAAAGTTGCTTGAAAATTGATGTCACAATATTTATTTTCAATATTGGTATAAGCAAAAATGGTTGCGTAGTGGGAACATATCACTATCTCCCTCGGACAACGGCACAGTAATGGCCATTCTGAGAACCGTGACGTCACAGGACATATCATGCATCCTTTTACTGATTTGAATGGCATTTGAATGGCGTCTAATTTATATATTTTTTTGGATTCATAAAATTCTTTCGATAATAGGTTTTAGGTAATGTAACTTGTTGATTAAACTAATAAAAAAAATCGAGTCAACTACCCTATTCCAAATTTTGGGATTGTATTAGTATTCGACATTGATTACTATCGATAAAGATCATCGGTATACTGCTATATGTAATCCATACCAATACTATAAATGCGAAAGTAACTCTGTTTGTTTGTTTATATGTTTGTTTGTTTGTTACGTTTTCACGACTAAACGGCTGACCGGATTGTGATGAAATTTGGCAAGGAGATAGATTATATCCTGGAGAAGGCTATCATTTTTCTCAAAAAACAATCTTGAAAGGGGTCAAATAGGAGTTCAAAATTTGTATGGGAAATCCATAATTCCTCAAGCTAGGGATCTGAAAATTCGTATTTAGGCTTTTGGTAACAAATAACGAAATACGTGTTTCAACGTTTTTACCAAATCATCCCTAAAAGGGGCGAAGCAGAGGGGTTAACTTATAAGGTATTATTTAAATGTAATCTCAAGCTTCAGGCACAACACCTGAGAGTCAGGACGATTGCTATAGGTGCCTCAGTGCAGAAGGCAACTCCTTGGATTGTATACTTCTGCTCCCGAAAATAACTTCCGCGCGGGTGGAGCCGCGAGCAACAGCTAGTATTTTATAAAATACTAGCGGGCCCGGCAGACGTCGTCTTGCCCGGGCAAGCAGTGCCACACCGACTGCAGCGCCATCTGCCGGGCTGATTTGTG
Organism: Laothoe populi; assembly: GCA_905220505.1. NCBI lineage: Eukaryota > Metazoa > Arthropoda > Insecta > Lepidoptera > Sphingidae > Laothoe > Laothoe populi. Next base: position 12,141,719 of record HG992152.1, read on the forward strand.
AATCTAAACCATCCAGGGCGCCACCCAAACGCATACAAAGAAAAATCATTCAAATCGGTCCAGCCGTTTAGGAGGAGTTCAGTGACACACACGTACAGAAGAATTATATATATAAAGAAGATTGGTACACATACTTAACAGTAACCGCAAGCAGTTTATGAGTGTCATATCCGATTCGTATAATTTATATTTTAATATTATATTAGTATTTATTCGGAAACAAACCGGTCCTGATGTGTTTTATGTTAATAAATAACTATGAATTTTAATATCATTCTATATCAAAAGTAGTGCAATGAGAGCATAACTTACGACCACGATGGTTCGGCAATGTCCGCTTGTTCACTGGTTCAAACGAGTTTTTTAAATGATTCCACTAAGAGGAAGAGATTCCACTATGAGGAAAATATGGCTGCAGTATTACACAAAAAAATTGAGTTTATTATTCGCGAGCGTGAACTCTACTTAATAAGAACAACATTGAAATTCCCCGATCACACTTAAGCAAACCATATTGGACGCATTAAAAGGATACAAACGTATAATCGATAAAACCAGATATATAAAGAAAACTTAATTAATTTCATTTTCCGTTCGGCAACCTTTTATGAAAAGTGTGTAAACATATTATAATCTTTAAGATAAAATCGATTGTCTAACTTTGAGCTATCGTGAAGTTAAAAGAAAATTAACTGCAAAATTGCTGACTTGATCCTGTCATTTCACAGAGGAGTACCTTAAAATATACAAGTGACTATAATAGAATAACTACTGTAAAGGCTTTATAACTTTCTGATGTTAATATTAGTAATATATATTCCATAAGCTTATAATTATTATTGTTTCTGCTACATAAAACACCATACTCCTTATAAAGATACCTCTGTAAAAAAAACCCCACGAGAAAGGCTAATGTGGAGCGTTTTGTATAATGTAACAACATGTAAAATTAGGTTGTGGAATTTATTATTCTTATTATGAGTGCCTTTCAATCATCTCGGGACTGGAATGGATTAGGTGATTGGGTTTGTGGGAATACTATGGCATCTATGACTATCCTGACATACGCTAACAACACGAATAAAATAGGCAGGTGGTGACTCGGCAACTCAGGTATATGATGAGCATTAAATTAAAGCACATTTAAGAGGCTAAAGAGTAGAGAGTTGTCACTGGACTTAGTACAACGATCATTTGCTCCCTTAGAGTCCCATCACGTTGCCCACTCGCCACTTACATTTCAAATCCACCTCTCGAGCGTAATGGTCTGGCGGCTCCACACTGACCGGCCGGTGAAGGCAAGCCAGAAGTGGGGAATGGGAGGTAAAGGTAAGCTAGAGATGATGAACAGGACCTTTCCCCGGGAACACTCTGATACGTGTGGTGGGTGGGGTCGCTACTAGCCGACAGCTCGCCACAAGCTTTTTTTTTATACTGGCACGGACAACCACACTGCACCTGATGGTAAGCGCAGTACGGTCAAATTAGAGAATCAAGTAGCGAGAGACAATCTATCCCCCGCTACTCAACACAACCATGCCGGCCTGCTTCCTCACACTACGCCATGGGCAAGAAGGTGAAGAAGCAGTCGAGGGTCTAGTGTCAGAGTACTCAGAAGGCCGCGAAATGGCCAAACATCATACCCCGACTTTAGATCCCGACAAAACCGGATGTACACATTTGCGTGTGCCACTATGTCGGGTTTTACACCCTGTGTACGATGGTCGCTATCCGGGCTGATATTGTATTGTATTGTTATTTTTGATAGACGTTAGTGACCTGCACCCGCTGTCGGTGTCGCTCGAGCGTCGCCTTCTTGTTCTCGAGGTGTTCCTTGCGGCGCAGCAGCGAGCGCGTGGCCTCGTCCGCGCCGGCGCTGTCGACCGTCTCGCCACACACCGACTCACACACTGAGCCGCTTGCAGACCCGCTCGCCACTTCGCGACCAATGCCTTCATCTTCCGATGCTTCCGTCTGGAATAAATAATCATCCGTGAAATAAAATGTAAACGATATCGGTGTAATGCATATTTAATAGATCGATATCAAAAATATTAAATGAACATAACTTATATGATTTTTAGAAAGCAGATGTCGCCAATCAAGCAGATCGCCTGTACCTGTCTCAGTGAGACATGTCGACCCAACTCTATGAGTAAAAAACCCCTCGGAACGTAGTGGTTGGGTACGTTCGCTCGCGCGTACACAGTGATGTTACGGTTAATTAATACTTCTCAGTACAGATAACCGGCCGAGTTAAATAACTCTCTATTGTGTTGACCTAGAAGCTTAATTTATTTAAGAGTAAATTAAATATATAAGGTATTAAGTATTATTTGCTACAATTAATTTACTATAGAGCAATGATTGTGGACTTACGTGATGTGGTGTCGGCGCGTGCGCGTGCGCGTGCGTGTGCGTGTGCGCGGGCGCGTGCTTGCGTACGACGGCGCTGACATATCGGGGCGGAGCGTCGGTCGCGTACTCCAGCCGAAGCACCGGGGGCTCCACGCCCACCAGGTATCTACAGTAACAAATCATTATACAATACGCACAGTTCATGTTGACCATCCTGCCAGCCACGTGCGGCGGCGCAGCTATTGGTCACAAACATTTAGATCTATCCATCAAAGATGTGGAGTGGTGGAACGTATTCTCGGCTACAATAAACCACTGATATTAAGGGTTGGTAACATTTGGTAAAGTCTGGTGGAAAGGCAGCCAAAAAAATCATAGATGGCGAATGAAGTGGCTAATTTCACTGTGGTCAAGTTTATTGTACAGCGGTCTATACACGTTCATTTAAAAATGGTAATAACTGTGCAATTTAATTGATAATAATATAATAATAATACTAGCCCTGTATTAAACATTGTCCCACAGCTGGGTACGGGCCTCCTCTACTAATGAGAGGGGTTAGGCCTTAGTCCACCACGCTGGCCTAATGCGGATTGGTAGACTTCACATACCTTCGAAATTCTTTTGAGAATTCTCAGGTATGCAGGTTTCCTCACGATGTTTTCCTTCACCGTTAAAGCAAGCGATAATTAACAAAGAATACACACATAACTTTAGAAAAGTCAGAGGTGGGTTTGAAACATTTCGTCTTGACAGTCCGTACTGCAACCAACTAGGCTATCGCTGCTCTTTCTTTCCATTTAATTGATGAGAACCCCGAAATGGAAAGTGAGAACTTAGCAGGCCGGCATCATTGTCTGTCGCTACTTGATACCCTAGCTGGACAGCACTGAGCACCATTATGTGCAGTAAGGTCACTTTAACGTGTTAGGATAAAACAAGGAATATATTTTTTTATTCTGGCGCGGCATAATGACCACACTGCACCTGATGGTAAGCGCAGTGCCATCCAGATAGAGTATCAAGTAGCAAGAGACAGTCTATGCCTCGCTACTCAACACAATCATGCCGGTCTGCTGTTTAGCTTCTTCACACTACGCCTAAAGGAGCCAGTTGCACACCACTCAGTGACTCAGTATGTTGGGACTCACTCAGTGCCGAAGAAGAGTAGTTTCCTGGTGCGTAGCGCGTGCTCCGCGTGCAGATGGTGGTGGTGCGAGCTCGCCGCGCAGTACGCCACCGCCGGCTCCATGTACATCAGCGGCGTGAACCCGCCCAGCGACGCGTCCTCACCCAGCCGCACGCACACGTGTCCTGCACACACACACAAACACACATACACATCCACGAATCACCTATACATATACACTGACGCCTGTAATGAGAGGTGTAATCAGTACACCCACTTTTCGCCGAATTAATTACGGTCCCATAAGATATATACCCTATGGTAGGGTTGCCAACCCCGAATTTCAAAAACTAGGTCCTAGTTTTCCCTAGTTACTAGGATTCGAAGATGGATAAACCAGGAATATCCTATGAAAAAACAGGACTGCCTTTGTTTTAAAATTGGGCGAACACTCCAGAGGGACTAATTGATTGCAGAGATGAAGCGTGAATTTTAAAATACAGGACCATATCAGGGCGCTTTCAAAACCCAGGAAGCTGCTTAAAGGACACTCCAGGACGCTCTAAAAACCAGTTCATGTCCTGGGAAAACAGGACGGTTGGCAACTCTACCCTATGGTAACCGGCTAACCGTAAATATGTAACGGTAGATGGGTAACCGGGCTCAATTCTAGACTCCAAGCTGGTACTGGGTATTTCTAAATAGAAAACTCAATATCACCTTACCCGACCCGGGGATGGAACCCGAGACCTTAGCACAGCAGTCGTAACGTATGCGCAATTACAACTGCGCCACCGAGGCAGACATTACATTATTAACTACCTTGAAATATATATAAAACGTATTCACTGTTCTATTTGAAGCGAGATTGTTTATATTTATTTATTCAGGCTTCATACATTTCGTAAAGGTGGATTTAATATCTGAGGCATCCTTTAACAATCGCGAACCTAAGGTGGTGCAAAAATAGAATGTGATAGGGTTGTGTGTGTGTTTTTTTATTAAACCTCAAAAGAAATGATGTATTTTGAGGTTGTAAAATGTTGCATGATACAATATTCCAAGCAAATGACGTCACTGCTATTGCAAATACTGAATTTTGATTTAAGATGGTGATTGTAGGCCATACAACTAGAGGTGGCGTCACAAGCAAACGCCATTATATCTACAAGTGTTTTGTCCATGATACATGGCATGTCAACATATGAACCATAAATTATAATTCCGGACAATTTATATTTATTGTTTGATTCGTAACACCCAATACCAAATTGTGATTACCCAACTGAGGATTTAAACCCAGTAGCGTGCCGGTATTTTAACTGCCAACTACGCTGCCACCGATATATACTTAACCAATGAGACTATATACTTTCTTATATTTAGATATAAAATTATTTCTTACCGTCTTTCGCTTCATTTTCTAAATCTATTGATTTATCGTCTAATGATTCGAGAATATTCATAAATTTGGCAAGCCAATCCCAAGGGTCGTTTTCAGTTCTGTGCAAATAAAATAAAATTTTTACATTGTAATAAAAACTGATACTATTATATTATTTGATATTAATAAGTTGGTTACGTACTCTGTTTCGAACTTGTCAAATGATGGTGGTGGATTCCATATACTACTGTGACATAACATCCAGTCGGACCACACCTGTAACATAAAACACATAAATAACAATAATGTTACTTACACATGGCTATATTCATTTATTAATTACACATACACTCACGCCTGTAATCCCCGAAGGGGTAGGCAGAGGTGTAACCGGTACACCCACTTTTCGCCGAATTTCGGTCCCATAATGTGATAGGGGGCGAGCCTATCACATATATAGCTAATACTGAGAATTTATAGATAGAAAAGACCCACTTTACCTGACCCGGGGATCAAACCCGAGACATCAGCACAGCAGCAGTCGTAACGCATGCGCATTTACAACTACGCCACCGAGGCAGTCATTCAGTTCATTTAATAATTAACAAAAGAAATTTAATGTTGATGAAGACATGTGATTACCTTTATGGCAGGCAGTAATATGAGTGCCTCGGCGTACTGTTGCGAGTCCGGCGGCTCGAGCAGCAGCGCGCAACACCGCTCCACCAGCGCGCCGAACATCAGCAGCGACACGCTCAGCGCGCACTCTAGCCACGCGGACCGCTCGCCGCTACTCTTTCTCTCTATTTGGACCACAGTCATACACGATTAATATTTTTTTATAAATTGAATGGTCGACTTTATTTGACAGCCTCTGCGGCGGAGCGGGTGAGTAGCCGGCTGTGCAACGAGAGGCCATGGGTTCGATGCCTGCACTGAGCGAAATAATTAACTATATAAAACTAACTTATTATATCGTGTCTTATTATAAAATAAAAAGTGACAAAATAATGAATAATAAAATGCCTTGTCTCAGGGCACATAGTAGTCCAGAAGACTTGTCGATGTTGTTATTTTATGGTACCACTTAGGCTGCTTCTTTATTATAGATATTTACAGGTTGTATAAAAACCACAGCGGGCAAGTAGCCGGCTGTGAAACGAGAGGCCATGGGTTCGATTTCCGCATTGAGAGAAATATTTGTGTGACAGACAGATGTTTGTTTCGGTTCTGTGTGTTGTTAGAACGTAATCCCTCGTAGTTCTTGATACCTACGATACAGGTTTCACCGAGTGTAGGGTCAGATCTATGTTTGTGATTGTTGGGTGTATTTATATCTTAAAGGCTTGTAGAATTTAAATTGCATCTAAAATGTTAACCTCCTGTCTGCGGTGAGATTTACCGCATCAATAACCTTGACGATACGCGTGCTGGTCGCTCTACGTATCAAATGTTCGATGTGGATATACGTCCAGGGTGCAGTATGGAGGTAGTTTTAATGCTTTTTATTTACTAGGAAAGTTGAAAATGTACGTTTAAGAACCTTCAAGAACTGGACTTATTCTCTTCTCAAAGGCCGGCGACGCACCGATAATCTATTTTGTATAGGTGTCCACGGTCTGCGATTATCACTTACCATCAGGTGTAGTAGTAATAATATTTATATACGAAACTAAAGTATTACAAAAACTATGTATCTAGAATTCATTATTTAATTGATTTATGCATGCAAATACACTCACGTCTGTAATCCCCGAAGGGGGTAGGCAGAGATGTAACTAGTACACCCACCTTTCGCCGAAGTTACGGTCCCATAATGTGATACGGGGCGAACCTATCGCCATTAATTGATTTAATTTGATATTATTACGGATATAATACGAAAATGATTGATTCTAACTTTTTTTGTTGTTCGCAGTATATTTAAATATTATAATAACCCAATACATTTTCCCTCAATATCGCATGCGTGATTACGTTTATCGGTACCGTAGAGGAATGAAAACACATAGAAGAAAAACCCCTTAAAATTCTTCTCCAAGTTTCCAGTTTTAAGACATTTTTCTTCTTGTTTCCCTAAAATCCTCATTTGGAATATTTCGAAAAATAAGTTCCTAAATCGACCCACCCGCTCTCAAGTTATGCGCTTACAAATTTAACAGCATCCAATTTTAATTTATGAAGATGTCACTCTTAGACAGGTACCTTTATTTGATCAAATCTCGTTAACAATATAATTGTAAACAATTAAATGCGTAGATCTTTTATACAAACGACCATACATAACGACTCATCTTTATCGCGACCTTCACCTCTCTACACCAAAGCGAATAACAAAAGCATGATTATGAAAACCATAAAGAACCTTCGTTTACACATGAGACACGCAATAAAATAAGTACAATAACAAGCTTTGGAAAGAATTGTAAATTATGGATGTTACTGCACAGGGACGGCAAAAAAAAACAAATGTAGCAAGCGCGTGTAAGCAATAACCATTAATTGACACGCTTGTCTACATTTACGTGGAAACTCATGAGGATAGTTGAGCTAGAAATGCTCCGTCTCATCACCTACAAATTTCATGGCATTCATTTGTATACTATCAAGTTTCACCGGAATAAGCAGACGCTGATTCACTGCTGTTCGAGAAAACATTAACCACATTTGTGTTTTGTTTTTTTAAGCGATAATACACGTTAAACAGCTCGAGAACCTCTTCCTTAGATGAATTGACGTAGTTTCTAAAAATTGCATTATGTTTGTTGTGTTTAATTATTTCAACAACAAATCGATGGTTTATAAACCGACTTAAAAAAAGGAGGAGATTAACAATTCGTCGGAATCTTTTGTTTTATGTATGTTCCCCGATTACTCGAAGACGCCTGTACCGATTCGAGAAATTCTTTTTTTGTTTAAAAGAGTATACTTCCCAGGTGGTCCCATCGGTACCAACTCAGGATCTGATGATGGGATCTCAGAAAAATCAAGGCCAACCCTCAAATTTTATAGTGACGCATAATTATTTTTTTTATTGAAGTCGGTGTACTTTTTATGAATTATAAAACTTTTACTTATTTGATTTTAGCGAAATGTTTTGAGATATTTTGAAATGAAGCTCAAAAGATGCGGAAATTCGCTGATTCCGAATGTGTCAATTAATATGTTACCACAAAAATACAAAGGATCTACGGCTGAGTTTCTTGGTGCTTCTTCTCAGACCAGTGGGCATTTCAGAAGCACCGGTAGATAAACTTAATCCGACCTGTAAAAAGAACCTCTAGTGGTCTAATTTACTAAATAAATGATTTGATTTGTGTATATAAATAAATAAACACACACAACAGTCACACACATAGATCCGATCCCACACCAGGTAAAACCTGTATCGTGGGTATCAAGAACTCCGAGGGACTACGGTCCTACAACACCCAGACCCAAAACAAATATCTGTCTGTCACACAAACATTTTGTCTCGGTATGGGATTCGAACCCACGGCCTCTCGTTTCACAGCCGGGTACTCGCCCGCTGTGCCACGGTGGCTGTCTTATATATAATACTAGTTGTTGCTCGCGGCTCCGCCCGCGTGGAGGTCATGTTTGGGAGAAAAAGTATACAATACAAAATACTAATATTCATGCGTTTAACTTAAAAATGACGGATTTAATACAAACTTTCATTCCCTATTACCCCCTTAGGGGCGGAATTTCCAAAAATCCTGAAACATATATTTTTTATTTTTAACTAAAATGCCAAATACTAATTTTCATGAATTTAACTTCAAAAATGACGGATTTTCATACAAACTTTCATCCCCTATTTTACCCCCTTAGGAGTGGTATTTCCAAAAACCCTTCCTCAGTGGATGCCTACATGATAAAAGGTACATACTGTCAAAATTTCAAGTCTCTAACCCCAGCCGTTTAGGCTGTACGTTGATCGATCAGTCAGTCAGTCAGTTTCTTCTTTTATATATATAGATAAGTCATTATCGCAAATAATTTCATTTAAATCAAATAGACCGCCAACCGTCGATATGAATTCTTACATGAATTTCGTGATAAGTGTATTATTTTTAAAGGACCCATGCCTTAGCCTAAAATTGCTAAACAATATCGAGAACCTTCATTTGGAATTCTTCAGTCTCGTTAACTAACGAGTACTACGTCGGAGATGTGTGATCGCACTTGAATAACTGTTCCGGTCAGAATTGGGAAAGGAAAGTGCTCTTTCGAGATCAACCGTTATGGGATCGTTGGGATCTCTCAAAACATGTTTCGAGCGACGACTGGCGTTAATGTAATCTTATTGCAGATTATTATGACCCTATTTGCAAGCACCAGCCGACAGTACTGGTTAAATTTTTTCCATTTATCTTTCCCCTTTCTCCATCTGCATTTAATTTTTGGTTAAGTAAATATGAAATAATCGTTACCCCACTGTAAGATACGATATTATCTTTTTTTATTGTTGTAAACTTTATTGGTATAACTTAATTTTATAGCTTTAAATATCTATAATATGTTAGTACCTACTGTATGTTTCCCGTACATTGATAAAATAATTAACAAATCTCGTGTCGCAGTTATCAGAAGGGACGGGAAATATTGGATGTCACTCGCCCAACACCCAAAGGTGAAACAAAAATTGTGGGTTATATACGGCATTTGGTTTTAGCGAAGTTCACAATGAATATCAACTGCCCGCTCAGAACGCCATGGGAGCTATTAATATAATACAAGAATTATTTCTAAGGAGACTGAAGCAGTTAATCTAAAATATTTATTAGGCATAAAAAGTATTGCCGGGAAAGGCTATCAATGAAAGTATTTAAAATATTAAAAAAAACTCGAAGCCATAAAAATATGGTCCCATGAGTTACTTAGCAGTACTAAAAACACTGGGTAGTAATGTTACCTCGAACGCATTTATCTCATTAACACGCAAAAAAAATCTTTAGCCAATTGATATTGATTTTGGGAAAAATATTTGACTTCAGTTCTTCAAGTTTTAACTACCCGGATGTGATCAGTGATCATTACATATTACATATAATTAAATTGAATCTCAGATGTGATATGCATATATTAATATATTATTTTTCAGTGTACATTTTATTTTCGTGTACATGTCTTGCAAAGATGCAACCGACTCTAGTATGTGAGGACAATTAGTTAAAACTAACGATATATGTATTATGTTTATGAGCCAATTTCTCGGCAACCTCGCGAGGTATATCAATATAGGATTACTTAGTCGGAGTTTAAGGAACACACCTATTACGTGCTGTAGCTTAGTTACATATTCTCTCTACGTAGACTCATACTATGAATAGCTTGTAACTAGCAAGCAATTACGTATCCACCAATGCCACAACAGACGTGACCTAAAGTCGCTCACTCCTATTGGATTATCTACGGACAACTAGCTCATCAGTCGCCCCGGGCCGGTCGGATAAAAATAGTAGAGTCTAAAAATACACAGCACGGATTGCACCTGCGAATGCAAACGCCCACAATCCTCATATGTAACTATAAACAACGCATGTAAAAACTTTTATGATAAATATTCTATTTTATTATTAAACTAATCGAAACACATAAGTATATCAATAACGAGTGTGTTGTTGCAAATGTAGATTGCTGCGCTGTATTTAGTATGTTACGTATTGCCAGGAATATGTAGGGGGTATATATAATATGTATGGGTAGGGGCGTTCTATTTTACTAAATAAAGATTTATCGACTTGTGACCAGAAATTGATTTAATATTTACGATGTCCATTAACATTATATTTGAAACATTAAGCATTGTAATTCCCCTATTAAATCCAAAATCGTATTTATGTCCGAGTTTCCGCGCGTTGAACTTTTAACGTCGCAAGCGACGCTTAATTGCGATGGGTTGTCAAACGCTGTAATTAGACTCTGTAGTCTGTACCTATTAGCTTCCTATAATAATTCAAAACATCATTACAAGTAATGGCACAAAGCAGTGCTCGTCACCGTGTCGTCGCAGCTAAGTTTATTGAACCTGTGTTCATCAAATGTGTGCAGTTGCGTTGCGCGCGGAGGCGCTGGCTTGCGGCCCGGACCGCGCCCCGCAGTGCATCAACCTCCGATAACTTGTAATTTGTAATTACAAACCTTTACTGCGCCCGGACGGACGCCGCAGGAAATGGCTACATTTACACGCTTACCGTGTTCCTTTCGTAAATCAATGTGAACACTGTTATATTTCAATTTTACCAAATCTACAAAAATCTAAAAACACGGCGTGGCGGCAGCTAGTTTGCATGTTTATGAATGAAAAGGTGCAAAATAAAATTTACGGACTTTTTCAAGGGTAGAAACATTTTCGAGACCACTGCCATAACTATGATGCACTGTATAGTTTCGGAGGTACCTATACAGAGCTATAATAGATAGCAGTTCCGCCCTCTTGATAGTATTTTTCCGATATAAATATTAAAGTTTAAAGCCTCTAATTCCAATAGGTCAATACTAGAGATAGTACATGGGTTTAAGAAAGGATTAACAAAAAATTATTGAATAAATGATGGTACCTTGATTTCCAAATTAACAGTATGTTAAAATATTGCTTGTTCGGCATAAATAAAAAATAAATACACCCATCAGTCACACACAGGGTTTTTTTATTAGGTAAAACCTGTATCGTGGGTATCAAGAACTACGAGGGACTACCGTCCCACAACACCCAGACCCGAAACAAATATCTGTCTGTCTCACAAACATTTGTCCCGGTGCGGGAATCTAACCCACAGCCTCTCGTTTCACAACCGGCTACTCACCCGCTGGGCCACGGAGGCTGAGTAAATGGACTGGTTAAACCGAGATAATACCATAATCACATAGAAAACCCAGGGTGGAGTATGGCCCAATCCTTTCTTTTCTTTTCGTAAAATACTACATTGAGCATTTAGGTATAGTAGGCGTTAGTCATCATTCTAAAAAAACCCCCTTTTGTCAATATCAGAAAACTGTACTTATAATAATCTGTATATATAAAAGAAGAAACTGACTGACTGACTGACTGACTGACTGATCGATCAACGCACAGCCAAAACGGCTGGGGTTAGAAACTTGAAATTTTGACAGTAGGTACCTTTTATGACGTAGGCATCCACTAAGGAAGGGTTTTTGGAAATACCACCCCTAAGGGGGTAGAATAGGGGATGAAAGTTTGTATGAAAATCCGTCATTTTTGAAGTTAAATTCATGAAAATTAGTATTTGGCATTTTAGTTAAAAATAAAAAATATATGTTTCAGGATTTTTGGAAATTCCGCCCCTAAGGGGGTAAAATAGGGAATGAAAGTTTGTATGAAAATCCGTCATTTTTAAGTTAAACGCATGAATATTGGTATTTTGTATACTTTTTCTCCCAAACATGATCTCCACGCGGGCGGAGCCGCGAGCAACAGCTAGTGATTCATATCTCACTAGAAATAATCGCGTAACGAAACGGACAGAAATAATCGTACGAAATGGACGGCCGATGTAGATCGATATGATGATAAAAAAAATTAGGTATACTCGTGATATGATTAAAATCATTAACGTCATCACGTCCGTATGCGCCACCACTGCTAACACTCATGTTCAACATCATATAATTAATATATTTAACCATTATTCACTGAAGCTAAAATGGTAAACTAATACCTGCCTACTTGTCAAACAAAAATATTAGATAGGATCTGTCAATTAAACCAAATACAAATTTTCTTTCAGAATTTGGCAATGTAAACAAATTGACCTGAGAATTTTATTTTCCTTTTACAAATTCAAAAATATTTTATGTCATTATTCATTTCCACAACGAAATGAACAGTTTTAATGAATACTCTAATATAAGATAATTAGTAAAATGATAGGTTATGCCTTCTAGTAAAATGTTAATTACCCACGTGTTATAAATAGCCGGCCATTTTAATATCATCATTATTCCATTAATCTGAATATGTTGTTATTTTTATGTCCATTACTAATACATAGCTTTATAAAGCGAAGTATAATTTATACGATATGCAATACTACCAATACAATCAATATTCTAGTTGTGGAGCCACAGTGTACACAGTTTTATATACAACTACCGACCCGGCCCGGTTTCGCACGGGTGCAAATTAGATTTAAAAATTTACTGATATTTTTTTTTAACAGTCACACACATATTTCTGACCCCACACTAGGCTAAACCTATATCGTGGGTATCAAGAACTACAAGGGATTACGGTCCCACAACACCCAGACCGAAACAAATATCCATCTGACACACAAACATTTATCTCGGTGCGGGAATCGAACCTACGGCCCCTCGTTTCACAGCCGGCTACTCGCCTGCTGCGCCACGGAGGCTGTTAATAGGAACAAAATATTTAGTTGATAAATTTAAAAACACCATTTTCATAAGGATTTTTGTATGTCTCATGGCTTATAATACTAAAATATATTTTTTGCAGACTTGTTTCCGAAATATCTTTATTGTTTACAAATACGAAACTTTAATTATTTCTATTGTTCTATACATATAAAACTTCCGGAAAATATTGTCTACGAGATAGTGAAAACCGTTTCAAAAGCATTTGCGTGGTTAAGACGGAATTAGTGGATGACATATGGATAGATATGAATATGCTGGCTCGACCGGGCTATTATCAATGTCTCAGAGAAAACCGACGTGAAGAAACGGCAAAAAACGTAGCAGTTTTATAAAGTGACGGAAATTTCCGAAGGCTTACTTAAATCCACCTCAGAACGTTTTTCTGTAACCTATTCTTGTGTAAAGTATGAAAAAAACTGACTGCTAGCTAAACGTTTTGAACTAAAACATTATAAAAATACTGGATATACATTCGTTAAGTCGAAATATGGAGTCGTCTAAATCATCTTTCTGCAATCACCACAAGTAATAGTTAATAAACAAACCTTTGCTCCCGTGAGCTTTCAATTAACGTCAAATTGAACGGCTATAACCGTCGTGATGGGCTACAAATTTTATTACATCGATTTCAACATCACAAAATAACTGAAAATTAACGATTCATTTTTATTTTATACTCGTAAATTTAAAACGTTTTAATTTAATTGGCTTCTCTGAATTTGTAATTACAAACAACACACTCATGAAATAAAAAATAAAGGTAGCCGTTCGACTTATGGATTTTCTTAAACACATTTGTCTAGATTTTAGCGCGAGCAGCTTCATACAAAACGCGGTCGAAAGGGAGGTGAGCGCTCGAAACGTTTTTGAAGGTTTTGATTTGCTATTATATTTTTTTATTCGAAATATTTAGAATATATCTGGACTGCATGTACAGAATAAAAAAACTGTTTTTTTCGGATACTCCTAACCGTTTTTTAATGGGAAACGTAACGGGAAGGCAACTAGATAGATAATAGTTTTGAAAACAATATAAAAAAGCCAGTATAAAATATACTTCACTTTCAAGATTTTAATTAAGAATAATTATGGAAATTCTATTGAGACGTTTTGTAGTGTCTATTAAACGTATATTTTTTTAGATTTACAGCAATTGAGTCAGTAGACATCAGGAATTTGATTTCGAACGACGAACGTACAGTCTTAATTAAAGCTTTTCTCCACGCTAAATAACTTCGACGATTGACCTCTTTATTATAGTACGAGTCGGTAATAATTAAGAGCGGCTTTTTATGATTTAATTTATGGTAACAATATTGATAAAATATAAACATCGTCGTTTTTCGTACAGTATTCACGTGAATATAATTATTAAGGTTTAAAACAAATTGGGTAAAAATCGGTTATTAACTATTAAATAATGTATAACTTTGAAAACCCTGACACAAATTGTAATAAGTATTTCGGCATAATAATTGATCGATAGCATAGTTATACATATAGATCACTACAGATCATAGAGAACAGAGTCAGTATAGACAATAGGCTAGTTAGACTGTTTTTGGGAAACCGTTTCATATTATTCTTCTTGGTCTATATTATTAAAATATTATTATCATTAATAAACATATAACATAAGTTTTCAAGATTTAATTCGCATTTTTATAAACCAACTTTATTTTTTCCCACCAAAAAGCTGTCATGGCCTCGCGTGTGACGTGACCATCCGCAAAACAAATAGACGTTTGGCTCAGCGTTTTCTTAGATGTTTACAACGGTGACGTCATAAATGACTGATGGGTGTTTCATGTCACGTGACAAGAAGATTTATTTTTACATATCTGTTTCTTGAAAATATTAAATAATCAAATATAAATTAACAAATTGGATAAATTTTCGATATTCTTAGACTAGGATCTATTATAAAAATAAAATTCTATCAAGTTTTCACTTACTGTCAACTACTCTATTCGGCAAGGTGCTACGTCAAGTTTTATGTATTTATTAATTGGTATTGTATTATGAAAGAAAAAATCTTAAACCTAATTTCAGATACGTGGAATTAAATAATTATAAAAGATATATTGGCAGCCCTGTACGGACAAATCTTCCGGTAAATGACGCCAATGCGTTGCTAAATACAAGATCGCATGATATTCGTCAGATCACATCACGTCAAAAACAAGTTTCCTGGAATTTCATCGCTTCCTGCGCTGACCGACATAAACATAAAAGAACGCGAATGAATCACCGAATGATTTCCTTATAAAGAATATCAACGCATTACAATTTCACGACATGATAAATGCTTAAAATGATTATAAAATATCATCATCAAATACATACTTATTTGTACTGGTAAAACATTGCCCATACGTTCAATAGGGTAGTTCCCTGTGTTTAATTTTGTACATTATTCTATATGCAACCGAAAATAATACGAAAAAGAAACTCTTTTGCGAAAACAGAATCAAATTTGCTTGAAAAATGAGCTCACAATATTTATTTGAAATATTGCTATGAACAAATACTCACAGGCACGAGAGAAAATGGTTGCGTACTGGGAACATGTTGCTATCTCCCTCGCACAACGACATCTGAGAACCATGATGTCACGGTACATATCATGCATCCTATTACTGTCATTTGACAATTTCCCCTTCCAGCAGATTACGAAAATCATCAATCAGCAGAAAATCGAGTCAACTACCCTATTGTTACAATTTTAGTAGCAATTCATTTAATTTAACTAAACAAAGAGCTGTGTAGTATTTTTTATCATGTGCTATATATTTCACTAGCTGTTGCTCGCGGCTCCGCCCGCGTGGAGGTCATGTTTGGGAGAATAAGTATACAATACAAAATACCAATTTTCATGCGTTTAACTTCAAAAATGCCGGGTTTTCATACAAACTTTGATCCCCTATTTTCCAAAAATTGATTTTTATCCCCTATATTACCTGCTTGGGGTATGGGGTATTTATGGGGTACCTACTGTCAAAATTTCAAGTCTCTAACCCCAGCCATTTAGGCTATGCGTTGATCGGTCAGTTAGTCAATCAGTCAGTCAATCGGTCAGTTTCTTCTTTTATATATATATATATAGATGAAGTCATTTTAGATTAAAAGGTATAATAAAACAAGTTGCATCTCTATATCTCTCCATTGAATTAGAACAGGAAGTCATAAACAACTTTAATTGATCTTAGCTGCGTTCGCGTCGAAGGAGGATCATCTTAATGGCGAATTTTGTGAAACCTTATTATTTTTTAAAACATGTTATCAACCTATACCTGTTTCAATGTACACTCTTAATTTCAAACGATTAATACTCATTTCAGATCCTTATAGTCATGTGTGAAGGTACAACTTGTGTCAATTGGTTTAACTACTTCATTAAATCACAACCGAGCTGTATAATTCAGCTGTAAACTGATAAAATATATACAGTAAAGGCTTTTGAAACAGACTGACTTTAATATTTTCTTTATAGCAGCTAAAAGACAATATCATAAACATGTGTATAGGTATATAATGATGTAAAACGTACCGATAGATGGTGTTAATTTTTTTTTCAATATTATTTTGTTATACAAAACTAATATAAACATTGTATATAAAGAGATTCTATAATAAAGGAGAGTAATATCAATGACAAAAAAACTAAATATTAACAAAAAAAATTGTTCACTTTTTTAAAATCCAAATTGCACCCGTCGAAGGCCGGACGGGTTGCTGGTAATCCTACTTCCTAAATGCGAATGCTTGGAAGGATGGATGTTTGTTACTCAATCACGCTACAACGTCTGGACGGATCTGGTTAAAATTTGGCACAGATATAGATTATAGTCTGGAATAGCACATAGGTTACTTTTTAGCCTGGAAAATATAAGGTTCCCGTGGGATAGTTTATTCTTTCACAGAGCAAGGGACCGGCATGATTTTTTGCATAGTGGTTAGAAAATGACATATATAGGCTACATTTTACCGGAAAAAATGCACGCTTTCTATGGGATGGCAAAGTTATAAAGATGTAATAGCTTAAGATGCCTCCATGGATTGTATTTTTTTTTTTATCGTGGCTCGGCAAAATGACCACACTGCACCTGATGGTAAGTGCAGTGCCGTCCAATTATAGTATCAAGTATCGAGTGATAATCTATCCCTCGCTACTCAATACAATCATGCCAGCCTGCTGTTTAGCTTCTTCACACTACGCCTAAACGACCCAGGATCATAGGAAGGAGGGAACACGGTAGCTGGCAAACTGTTCCACAGCTTACTTACTTGTATACCATTTCTACCAAAAATAACCTCCACGCGGGCGGAGCCGCGTGCAACAGCTAGTGTATAAATATATTTAAAAAATATACCTTTGAGTGGAGCCGCCGTCGTTTCTACGGCAAACATATTCAACGCGGTTAACTGAAGAAGTCGGGCCGCCGGCATCGGCAGCGGCTGTCTGTGTAACAACGCGCGGAACTGACGCAGCATCAGGCCCGCACACTCGTGGAACGATTCCATACTGTTCCACAAAAATTAAAAAGTTTTAACCGACAACAAAAGAAGAAGGAGGTTCTCAATTCGACGGAATCTCTTTTTTATGTATGTTCCCCGATTACTCGAAGACGCCTGGACCGATTCGAGAAATTATTTTTTTGTTTAAAATGGTATAGTTCCCAGGTGGTCCCATTGGCACCAAATCAGGATCTGATGATGGGATCTCCGAAAAACGAGGGCAACCCTCAAATTTTATAGGGACACATAATTTGTTTTATTTAATTCATAAAAAGTACACCGACTTCAATAAAAACTAAATTATGCATCGAATAAATTATGATTTTTCTTTATTATCTCTACCCTACCCATACCCTTTTAAACAAAAAAAGAATTTCTCGAATCGGTCCAGGCGTCTTCGAGTAATCGGGGAACATATATAAAAAAAAAGATTCCGAGGAATTGTGAACCTCCTCCTTTTTTTTGAAGTCAGTCAAAATATAATGCCAAACATACAAAATTTAAAAACTAATGCACACACAAATCAAATTATTGAATCTATGAAATGTTATACATTATTAAGATTAAATCTATATCTTTTACTCTACCGCCAGTTCGGAATGCAATTTGCTAGAGAAGAACGGCAACAAAGTCTGGCGTTGCTCTTTTCAAAGAAGATTCTGATAGCATACGATTTTAATATATCTATTTCATATTTAAATTGTGATCATTTTTTTTTTATTTTAAATCTAAATAGGCTTGCGTTTGACCACTATCTCGCCTGATGGTAAGTGATGATGTGGTCTACGGTGGAGCACGCTTGCCTAGAAGATACCTATTCACTCTTGACTTGAAGATACCCAGGTTATAATTTATGCGTTATGCAGGTGTTACAGAAAGGTGGTATAGATAAAAATACGATGTAAATGGATGGTGATTGGTAACTCTATCGGTAAAGTTGTAAATCCCATAAATAACTCAAGGTTTTTGAAGGGTCGGCAACGCGCATGTGATACTCCTGGTGTTGCAGGCGTCCATAGGCTACGGTAACCGCTTACCATCACGCGGGCCGTAAGCTTGTTTGCCACCAACGTGGTATAAAAAAAATATATATCTGAGTGATTGGTATTTAAAAGTCTGGAATCAACAATGACAAATGCTAACGAACTATTTTTACAGTAGCTAAGTATATTTTATGTTTAGATAATCGGTTGATACTTTTATCAAGGGTTTTTAAAGTATCAATAAAATATTAAGATCGTGCCTCAAAAATGGCAAGTAATATTTCAAATTCAATTTTTCATTTTGTCTTTACTAATAAGTTACAAACTTTATACGTAGAACATTCATTAGTACCACCTTTCTGCAACACATTATACATAGTATGTTACTTATATGCTAAAACAACATCTTCTAAATGAAGTCTGCGGTTGTGGAACAACTTGTTTGTTATACGTGTTCCTCCTTATGAAGTTGGATCCTTGATAAGTAAAAGATTTTTTATTCATAAAAAGTACACCGACTTCAATAAAAAACAAATTATGCGTCACTGTAAAATTTGAGGATTTCCCTTGTTTTTTCTGAGATCCCAACATCAGATCCTGACTTGGTGCCAATGGGACCACCTGGGAAGTATACCCTTCTAAACAAAAAAAGAATTTCTCGAATCGGTCCAGGCGTCTTCGAGTAATTGGGTAACATACATAAAAAAAAACATTCCGACGAATTGTTAACCTCCTCCTTTTTTGAAGTCGGTTAAAAAGAAGCTAAATCGACGAACCAATAATCCTAATATCACAAGTAGGCGGTAGGCAGCGGCTTTGCTGTGCCCTGGCATTGCAGTAGTCTATGAGCGGCGGTGACTACTTACCATCAGGTGTCCCGTCTACTCGTCTGCCTTACCAGGCAGTAACAAGAAAAAAGGTAGTGAGCATTTACATTATTATTATGCGCTGCACAATACTCAACATCAGATTTGCTGACTTTGCCACAAAAAAAAACTTATCCCCGGGATCCGTCATAACTGTAGTACTGCCTTTATATACACGCCGTGGCAATACCATCCCATATACTGATTTCTATCATAAATATAAAATTTCATAGAAATACAATTTTATTTTTAAATTAAATTGAAACATTTATTCTAAAAACACAATCGTATCACTCAACCACGACTTGGCAGCGAGACGTCTGTGTCAAACCTAACTACGACTATGGTGTACCTACCTATGTGTATTTTATATTATCTAGAACTCGCTCTTTTCTCGAGATCAATGGCCCTAACTTCGCTGGTGGTAGGATATTCATATCCGCCCGGATAGCGACCACCGTACACACAGTACACAGGGAGTAAAGCCATAGTGATGGCTTTACGCCCTGTGTACGGTATTCGTGCACACGCAAGTGTGTCGTTTGGTGTGGTTTTTGTCGGGGGTCTAGAGTTGGGGTACGATGTTTGGTCATTTTGCGGCCTTCTGAGTACTCTGACACTAGACCCTCGACAGCTTCTTCACCTTCTTGCTGTTGCTACTCGATACTCTAATTGGACGGCATTGCGCTTACCATCAGAAGCAGCAGTGTGGTCATTTTGCCGTGCCAGGATAAAAAAATATATAATACAGATGTTTACAATGCCAGTATAATCGATATAGATGGTACTAGTTATATCGATAATAAGCATCTCAAATCATATTTCGTATAATATGGTAAAGCCAAAAAAATATAAAAAAACATCGTACAATAAGGTTGATTCGGGTACTTTTAAGAGTACTCTATCTCTGACCTTCCTCTTCCCACTATTTTCGAGAGCGTAATAAATTAACTGCTTTTTGATACTCACCCAATTTTTGTTATCAGTTTTCCATGGACATGTAAATAACTTGTAATAAAATTTTTGTTCAGCTGTAACAAAAAGAAATAATTTAAAATAGTTTAAGTGTTTTACTTTCTTTTGTGCCTTGATAGGCAGACGAGCAGACGGGCCACCTGATGGTGAGTAGTATTAAAAATATACAAAATAATAGACTGCGTTTGAGGTCTGTCTGATTGTGAAAAATAAAGTACCTTATGTCCGTACTCAGAGTTAAAGGTATCGAAAATCCGATATTTTTAAAAATATCAACATCCCTAACTGACACCACGGGCCTAAGTCAAGTGATTGTCTGGTTGTGTCTAATGTGTAGTTTGAAAAAAATATATATATTTTAGTCGGTCTGCATAAATTTCCTCACAATTCTGCAGGTATTTAAAATCACTGGTTTTTGAAGTTGTGCGTACATTTGTTGTGGCAAATTCAGCAGTTCTAGGGATTGTCATAGTTGTTTAGGAACTAGCAGTAGCTTAGTATTTGAAGGTGTCTTGTTTGTTAAGTGGATCTATCTTCTCTCCAGTTTCTAAAGTATATTGATATATTATTATTATTATGTTTGCCACACTGTAATCACGGGCCTATAGAGTCCCGGACATTTGGAAGGCGTGCGTAGGGCCGAAGCCAACACGTAGAGGCCCGTTAGACAATTTTAATTTAATTTTATGATGTGACACCAGCCGACGGTTATCTCTGTATACACTATACAAGTGCACCCAAGGACAACCCCCGGTTGGTGTAGGACTATTGTATGGATGGATAAAGAGTTATGTTGGTTTATTGAGGTGAGATGTTAGTGGATTGGGTAATTGGGTCTATGGGAAGGACTATGTATTATTATAAGTTTACCTCAACAGAAGTCATGTTTGCGAGCGTGTTGTGTGGCGTAGATGTCGTGGATGGCACGTGTCCCGGCCGCAGCCACACCTCGCCCGGCCCCGAGTGGTCGCCGTGGTCGCGCTCAGGGTGCTCCACCTCAGTGCGACAACCTTCCAGAGCCGCTCGCCGTTTCCTCTCCGCCGCCTCGTACTGTCCCATTAACGTTAGCATAAGTCATAGATCCTATCCACAGACCAAAGATTTAACTTGACGCCGCATGTACTATAAATACCCAACATATACATAGTTCTGACCTCACACTAGGGCAAACTTGTGTCGTATTCAGAACTACAATCCTGCAACACAAATATTTGTGGACCAAACCAACATTTGTCTCTTCATTAAACCCGAGGACTCCCGTTTTACAGTCACTTAGAGGAGTTCTGAAAACTAACAGAAAATGCAGCGTATATTTAAATCTTCAGTCAATAATTAATTGCTGGTGGTAGGATATTCATATCCGCCCGGATAGCGACCACAGGTAACGTACACAGAGTGTAAAACCCGCCATAGTGGCACACGCAAGTGTTTCGCGTTCCGGGATCAGCCAGTGTACATCCAGTTTTTGTCGGGGTTCTAGAGTTGGGGCTAAACATCGTATGTTTAGCCGTTTTACGGCCTTCTGAATACTCTGACAATAGACCCTCGACCTTCTTGCCCATGGCGTAGTGTGAAGAAGCAGGCCGGCATGATTGTGTTGAGTAGCGGGGGATAGACTGTCTCTCGCTACTCGATACTCTAATTGGACCGCACTGCGCTTACCATCAGGTGCAGTGCGGTCACTTTGCCGTGCCAGGATAAAAAAAATACTTTCACGATTTGGTATCCGATTAAGTGTTTTGGTCAACACAAACTCAATTTTGGCATACCTTTTTTCTATTTTCGTCAAACAGCGAAAGCAAACTTTCTCTTGCCGATTGGAGAGGATTCGATGACATTAAGCTCCTCATATAATAGTAAACAGCGTCTAATTTCCTCCTCTGTAAATTTAAATATTATATTAAAAGGCGAAAAAATAGCATGCATACTGTTACTTATTAGCAGCTGTGTATACACAGCAATGGTGCAAGATGCAACACAGGGACTTAAACTATATTATAATAGTTATTATGTTAATTAACATTTCAATACGAGTAAATAAACTAGACGACTTAAAGATGGGCTCTTTACGATTTCTTCTTACTTCATTTTCTCTTGTCTACTACAAATTGGATATTATTAATTGAGTCGTATAAAACCAAAGTCGGCAAAGTAGGTAATTGGACAAAAATGAAAAAAGTATATAGCAATATGGGAAATTAAAATCTGCATCGACTATTGCAATGTTTTATAATTAAAGACCTATATAAACCCTTATAAAACACAAAACCACATTTGCTTTAGAACCAAAGTCGGCAATCTGTCACTATCAACCAATCAGAAGCGTCTGTCAAGTCGACAAACTTAATTCTCATGAAGTCAAATACAATCAAAAATTTCAAAATTGGCAGGAATACAGTCGCAAACACGGCCTAAATCTTACCTATGTTGGGTTCAAATTCGGAAATCTATAAAATTTAATAAGATTTTTCACTGTTAAGCTAATTTTTTATCATTGCTGTTGTCATTGATTAAAATAAAATATCCAGCAAAATTGACTTTCGACTTAAACAAATATTATTAGTTTTTTTTTAATTTGCCAAAAAAATAAGTCGGCCCTACTTTGCCGACTCTTGTTCTATACGAGTCAATTATCTCCATTCATATTTATAAGTTTCAATAATATATTCGTTTATAAGTCTATCGTAGCCTCCGTAATTGGTATAAATACTAAATCTCATCAGCAACAGCCTGCATAACGATTAATCATTTGATTAGAAAAAATTAATTGCTCTCATATAGTAAAAAAAAACTGAAATTGTAACTATAAAAATACACAAATTAAAACTACAAATCACATATATGCACAATAATGAGTAGAGGTTCCATGGGTTTGAATGCCATAAAAGATTTATTGTCTTGAGAATTTTATATTTTTTAAAACAACTAAACTGTTTTGTATACGACATTACGCACTGACTCAACCCCTTGAAAGTGTCGACTAATCAAATTAGCATCGAACATATACATTGACATGGTTAAACAACATTGTTAGCAGGCCGGCATGATTGTGTTGAGTAGCGAGGGATATACTGTATCTCGCTACTTGATACTCTAAATATATATATTATATATATTTAGAGAATATAAACATAACATTTATAAATGTACTCACCGCATATATGGCCAGTATTGCTAATTGATTGTATGGGCGACCATTCTTCGGGTTGATTTGTTGAGCTTTGGTGTACCAAAGTTTACTTTTGGCATAGTTGTTAGTTTCGTTCACTTGTTCTTTGTACCTCGCGAGATCACCCAGGTACACGTATAGTTTCTGTACCGATATAAGAGCGAGCCCCACATACCCAAGACCTTTAGGCGGTATGGTGTGACTGTCGTTAAGGTAGTCGTCCACATTAAACTTGTAAGCTTTCTCCAACATTTGAACGAGGTGCTCAAAAAAAGTATTACCTTCCTCGATGATAGTATTTATCAGTTGAACTATTTTAGGTTTATCATTTGGGGACATTTGTGGAAAACTCTTCCTTAAAATTTCTATAAAATTGTAATACAATATTTTCCAAAAATGGTGCTCGACGTTGTCCGCTTGACAATACTTCAGATCTAACATTAGAAGTCTTTGGAGTGCATTTTGTAAGAATGTTCTGGAACAACCAATTGCCATCAAAAATATTTTATTATCATGACTTTCATGCCTACTTCACGAACAATCTCCGCCAGGCGTCTTCATCGTAATGGTCATTCCACGTGATAACGTCATAAATCATACAATGCGTCTTTTTCCATTATCAATCATTATTATTCCTTTCACCAAAATTCAATGGCTCTCACTTACTGTCTTTTAACGGATTCATATTTTTTATGTAACATAACAAATTATTTAAAAAACTAAAAATACCGTGACAACTACCACATTATTGAATGATAAAATTGGAGGTATGATTTTCCTAACCTAAATAACAGACGGATTTAGAAGGTTTGGTAACATTACAACAGTTATTAGGACCTACAAGAGACTTTCTTAGGAGAAGGTACACAAACACAACATGAGTACACAACGGTAGGCAGGGGCTCTGCTGTGCCCTGGCATTGCAGAAGTCTATGGGCGGCGGTGACTACTTACCATCAGGTGGCCCGTCTGCTCGTCTACCTATCAAGGCACAAAAAAAAGTATGAGGGTGTGGTGGGAGTGGGAGTGGTGATAGCAGGGTTAGCCAGTCCTTAAAAAAATAGGCCTAAAGTCAAGATGAAATAACCCTACAATCTACATGCAAAAATCCCAAAAAAGCCCCGAAAAAACCTTGAACTATGTAGTGTATAACCATAATAGGGTATTGTTTAAAGGAGTTTCCTGTTTGAAATAAATCAAAACATGGTTTTAATTTGATGTGTCGTGTGGATTACAGTGTGAATTTGGCATTATAGCATTATACTTTATCTAAGAACTTGTGTAATACCGTAGACTATGCCTTTTTTGTTCTTTTTGGGCCTCAAATAGCCCAAATTTTTTTGGGGCCCTGAAAAAAGCCCACTACACATATTTTCCCTAAATTTGGGGCTAAGAGCCCTAAGTTGGGAAGCCTGGGTGTCAGTAGTTACCTGGTGTCGATGACGTCACTCCAGTGGTCCGCCAGTCCGACGGGTCCCTTGAGCATGTGTGCCTGCAGGATGACGTCAGCGCGGTCCACCTCTTGCAGCAGAGAGCGATGGCGGGCGGCGCGCGCTGCCTCGTTGCTGTCGTACGTTATTGTATTGCGACTTGACGTTTCTTTTACACCTATACGCCGAAAACAATTTATTACAACCTCAGTGTAGACTTGTATAACGAAAAAGTATATTAGGAGCTTTATTATTCACTAATGTTGCTCGCGGCTCCGTCCGCGTGGTGGTTATTTTTGGAAGAAAAGGTATACAATCCAATCTTAAGCTATTACACCTTTCTATATTTTGCTATTGCATAGGAAGCGTGCATTTTCCGGGATCAAAGTAGCCTATGTGCTATTCCAAACTATAATCTATCTCTGTGCCAAATTTCAACCAGATCCATCCAGCCGTTGTAGCGTGATTGAGTAACAATACTTTTCGCCGAATTTATTACGGTCCCATAATGTGATAAGGGGCGAGCCTATCGCCATACCGGGCACAATTCCAGACACGGGCTAATACTGAGAATTTCTAGATAGAAAAACCTAATATCACTTTACCCGACCCGGGGATCGTACCCGAGACCTCAGCACAGCAGTCGTATCGCATGTGCAATTACAACTCCGTCAACGAAGCAGTCGAGAAATTCATTGATGAGAAAAACAACACCTTGAAACATTATAAGGAGTTTTTCAATAAAACACGAAAAGAGGCTTTTCTATATTTGACTAACTGATTTTATATATTTGACTAACTTTAAGAAAATACCCAACATTAATGACAATTAACGACGCTAAATGTTTATATCAATAAATTTTTAGCACTATAAAGATTTTATTGGAGCCTGTTTATACCATTTATAAATATTAAACAAAGTCCAGTAATGATCTTTTAGTTACATAATTAAAAATATGTGTTGTAAAATTAATGTATAGGTAAATTTTTTTTGGGACAAATCAACCAATATCAAGTAAGATGCATGTTATATGAAGATTTTACACTGTAATAAATAACAATAATAAATAAACAACAACCAACAGTCACACACATAGCCCCGACCCCACACTAAGATACGAGTCTTGTGTTGTGGGTATCAGGGACCTAGAGAGACGCACGGTCTCACAACACCCAGACCCCGGAAACAAATATCTGTCTGTCACACAAACATTTGTCCAGGTGTGGGAATCGAACCCACAGCATCTCGTTCCACAGACTACTACTCGCCAACTGCGCCACTGAGGCTGTCAATAAAG
Organism: Laothoe populi; assembly: GCA_905220505.1. Taxonomy (NCBI): domain Eukaryota; kingdom Metazoa; phylum Arthropoda; class Insecta; order Lepidoptera; family Sphingidae; genus Laothoe; species Laothoe populi. The sequence goes on from HG992152.1 coordinate 12,168,235, forward strand.
TTATAATTAAGAATCGACTGATTTATATATTGTTAAATATTTTGTACTTCGTGTCTATTACTCAAACCCATTAGAAGGATTTCAGAAGACATTTGTATCTAAAGAGGGCATTTTATAATATACTATACCATAGTTCACAAAATTGTTTACCTCGTTCCATTCTCACGTCCACTTTCATTGGACTTGTCTGCACAATAATTGGTTTGGATGGATTGTGGTGGTCATATAAAGTTTTTTGATGTTCAGTTCCGTTGCCACGTCTGAAACAAATACATATTTAAAATCGTGACGTATAAAAAAATTTATCAATAATAATAAATACTTATTAACATAAAACATACCCCACATCCTTCTGCTGCAGGTGGGTAATGGACCCCTGCGGGAGCATGATTAGCCCTGGATGATGGTTAGAAGTCTCAGATTTTTCAGACATACCACTGTTCAATCTATTGCGCTGACCCGTGCTCTCAACATGTCTGTAAAATATCATAGTTTTAAAGGAAAATAACCACACTAATACAGTCACACATATTTGACCTGCTTTTCGTAGATGAGAAGATGACTTACGAGCCCAAGAGTGAGCGGAATGGAGGATGAAATCCAAAAATAGGGAATGTTTTTGGGGAAAGGCCATAGACGTAACAAGAAAAAAAAATGGAGGGAACTCGTAATATATCGAATAGTCGGTTAGAAATTGAAAATTGACATGAGTAAGTGTTCATTCAACTCACTTGTCATGTGCATTGTATCTCTTGGACTCAATGATTTCTTCCCGCCAGCTAAGTGGCGCGGCATGTGCGGCATGTGTTGCGGGTGCGGCAGTTGTGGAGGATGTGACGGTTGCACCGAGTGTGTGGTGTTCAGAAGGCGTGTGTGTCGCGACGGATGCGTGGGGTGCGTGGGGTGCGGTGGATGGTACGGATGCGGCGGCTGCAGCGGATGCGGGCGGTGCAGGTGGCGCGTGTGCGTCGGAGGCGCGCCCTCGGCGTCGGCCCGTCCGCCGCTTGGAGCGTCGCCCCACACCACCCTCCCCGCCGCCACCGCCCCCGCCTGCACCCACAACGCCGGCCCCGCTAGTCCCGCACGCCGCCGGGGACTGACGTCCACGCTCTGTGCTAGATGTGCGCCCATTGCCTGACGGGTGATTTTTCTGAAAATATTCGAATTAGAATTATTACTGTTGAAAACTATACAATCACGCGCTTACACCTTCACGCGCTTACCTGACTCGCCGACGACCAGGGTTTGTTGACGGCGGGAGGGACTCGAAACCCGTCGTTGTCTCTTGGACTGAGAGCTCGACACAATGAAGTGTCTCTACTGTTGCACTGAGACATTAATCGTCTGTAACAAAATGATTACACTCAACTAAGATTATGTTTACATATATTATTAGAGGAAAAATTTGTAACATACTTCAACATTATGGACAAATAAACAGGTAATCCCATAACTAACCCTTCTGTACTCTGTTCTCGGCTGTACGAGCGTAACGAACGCCAACGGTCTAAGTCATCTCTGCTGTTACCAATGGTTGATGAGCGGTTACTTCTATGGCTGTCCCTTCTTTCTCTTTCTCGCCTTCTTAAGCTCGTTGACATAATGTCATTGTGCATGCTGACATTGCTATCTTTTCTTGAAAACTCTATGTCATGCTGAACACTAGCAGTGCTGTCTTTTCTGTTTCTTTCTTTCTTTTCAACATTCCTCACACCTCTACTAGAGCTTCTAAAGAGCAGACAAACAAATTAAATTTCTGGTTGAACTTAATAGAATTGAAATTAATTTTGAAATTTTCACAAATATTTGTTTTGAATAACTATAAAAAGGCTTAAAACCATATATATCTGAAAAAAATACCTTCTATCTTTACGCCTCGATTTCCCACTACGTTTTGATTCTTTAGGCTCATGGGACTTAATTTCCTCTGCATTAGAATTTTTTAAATTTTGTGAAAAACTAGTTGAAGTATCACACATTTCATCAAGTTTTATGTTTTTTTCCACTTCTTCTGTCCAGTCCTATATGAATAAATATTAAAAAAATCGTACATATTCATTTTCAAAAATTATTTATGAATAATCTGGGAATAATTTTAAACTAGCACTAAGTAATATTAATTGTACATGGTTTATTTTTAGTAGATATTGAATTAGTCTTCAAAATAAAAATAAAGCTTGTTCTTATACTTCCTAAATCTTGTTCACTAAACCACTTTCAATAAAAAATCATAATTCTAATATACAGACAGTTTGCACAAAAGGAAAATGTTATTATTATATTTATGGAAAATTATGTTTGAATGCCGAGTCCAGAAATGACAATTTGATTATTTTATTTTTGAATTTGATCTGTAACTATGGATTGACACTGATTATTGAAGTTGATTAAGAATAAAAATAAATGTGGATATGCAATATAAAAAATCTCAAATAGTGAACTATGACACAACTTTTATACGCAGTCAGTAGGATACAGTAAGTTTTGTGGGTTTTAAGAAAAACTCAGCCATTTTCTACTATATTTCACTTAACATTTACTAAGTAATGAATGTTGTGTTAATATGTTGGCAATACTTTATCAATTTATAATCATTTTAAATGTGGTGTATTTAACATAGATTTTAAATGCCCCTGTACATTGCTACACATTACAACATCTACATTACGTTTTGGATTGTTTTGTCAGTATACCCCCAGCATTAGGCATTGTTTCCTTATTAACACTACAGAAAAATTCCAGTTTCTATAATTACAACTTTGCACTGCAATGCTATTCTTTACATATTATTCACTTGAATTACATCTTAAAAGTTTTGGCCAATACCTATATACAATTACTAGCTTTTGGCCGCAGATTCGGCCGAATGGTAGTTATTTTTTACCAAAAAGGTATAAATTACCTAGTGATTTTATACCTTTTTGTTGTATACATGTCTGTATCATGATGTTTCTATATACTATATATATCTTAAACTATTACATCTTCTATATTATGCTATCCCAAAGGGACCATACATTTTTCCAGGATAAAAAGTAGCCTATGTACTATTCCAGACCTATCTTTGTGCCAAATTTCAACCAGATCCCTCAAGCTGTTCTGGCATGTTCTCCAGCATGTCCATTGAGTAACAAACATCCATCCATCCAAACATTTACATTGATAATAGTAGTAAAATCAGTAAGATAGTCCTACCACCACATGTTACCATACTATGATACAACATAAATGACTAAACTCACCAAGTTAGTCAAGTCTAATAATGTTGTAGACAGCTGGGATGCTTCACTATCATGTTCGCATTCTGCTTCTCTTCTGGGATTCTGTTTTTCACAATTTTGAGATATGTGTACCTTCATATTGGATAAACCATTTTGTTGTGCTGGAATGTTAATTTAATAAATATGCGATATTTTAAGAACAAAAGATTATTATAAAACTAAGACATTAACATTAACTTGCCTGTATTGATAAATTCACTTTTGTTTTCTGTACTTCTGCTCATTGTGTCAGATTTATTTTTTTCATATCCCTGATCAGTGTTAGTAGACTCATATAAATTCATATATGAATTACTAGGAGTAGACCATCTTGAATTTTGAGTTTCATATGTTTTTAGATAACTATTTATAAATTTTTCTCTATCGAACCCTTCATGCTCTCGTAACCTACCTCTCCCACGAGATGGTAATGTCTGTGACCAATTTGCATGTGAATTATACACATGTTCATCAATGCCACTTGGCTGCAATGAGTAATTAGATGAGGACTTATCTCTGTGAGCTTGGTCTGTATTATCAAGACGATGTTGTGCTGATTGCTCAAAAAATTTCTTTCTAAATCTTGGAGGTATATTGTCTAAATTTAGCATGTACTTAGGCCTAGTTGTGTCTGACATATAACCTGCTGAGTTCCTTCTCCCAGAAGGAGGCTTTCCTCCAGATGAAGACATATGTCTTCCTGCTGATGTCTCCATACTTTTGCTATCTCGATTTCTATCCAAATTTTTTTGTTCTTGAATACTGTGAGTGGGTGATATGGACCTGGTCTCAGACGATTGTCTGTAATGTCTGTTAGAATTTATGTCATTTTGTACACCATCTTTATTATGATAGTCATTATAATATTTTCTATCCCTTCTGGAGCCTTTATTGTAGCCAGTACTGCTGCTTGAGCCATGCTTATCTAGATTATTAGATCTGTTGTTATAATGACTAGAATTATCATACCTCACTGATGTTTTGGTATCTTTAACAGCGGAACATGGGTCCGTCGATTTGGGCATGTAGAGATGATGGTCAGGTTTTTTAAGACTATGGCGAGTGTTAGGAACGGAATGCTCACTGTGCGTATCGCTCACATCATCATTAATAGAATACTGCGATCCATAGTGCGACCTATTATATCTTCTACCACTATTATCTATGTCATGTATATCCATTTTTGTATCTAAACCATAACTTGAACGCCTCAATGGTCCACTACCAGGTTTATAAAACCTTTGCTGTGGTTTATTTTTCCTGTACTCTTTACAGTCATCATCCATAGCAGTACAATGAAAAAATGTTTAGTAAACGTTAGTCACAATAACATAATATCATCTAGCAATTCTGAACGACATTAAAATATGTATGATTAACAAACAATCTTTTATCTGGTCACAAACACGGAGGTTATGTTCGTATTATCACTTCGCTGATTTTAAATTTATGAATATTGACAACAGAAAACTAATTATGACTAATCACCTCAAACATTCGAAGATTATTTAGTTTATAATAAAATAATGAATGCATGTAAGTCAAGTTAAGTATTGACATAAAAATTATTTCGTTTTGACTATGTTTTTGCTTATTTTTTTTGGGTCAATTTTCTTTTTATAAAAAAAAGGAAAGGCAAAGGTTCTCCACCATGCAGCCTTGTCTGTCGTAATTTTTTCTGAACCCCATACTTTAGTCAACAACAAACAGAGCACTGTTTCCGAGGAATTTCCGCACAGCAGTGCGCGACCATTTAGGTTCCAATGTGTGAGCATGAACTCCCTGTCGATGGCGAGCGGTGTGATGGTAGAAAGTAGCCGTGGTCATCATGTCAACGATACCTCATAGAACTCCTCAATGATAAACAGTATACATATAATTTATTGAATGGAATCTAAAAGAAAGTGGATGGTATCACTACACTGATTAAAATTTTAATTGCAGTGCACGTGAAAGTATATAGTAATATTAAGATGAATGAATCACTCAGAATATTATAGTTATTTTTAGGCAAATTTTCTGTTGCACGCAATTTGCTGTCATTTGTACATAATAAATAGGCCATAACATGCCCATCAACGAAGCTATATAATAATATTGTGTAATCTGAACGCATCTTTAGTTAACTGGCTATATCAGTTACAGTACATTATTGCCACATTAAAAAAATTAAAACAGAAGTGATGTAAAACGTCAATTTTAGAAAGTTGTCTATTATTATAGCGTGAACACCATTATTTGATACTTGAAAGGCTCCGAAATTCCTTGATAATAATTACGACATTCGATCAAAATTTATCCGTCCAACTATGTTTTCAACCTGCAAATTGCAATGGGTTCATAACCCGTAGGTGACGTTTAATTAATTTTATTTATTTAGATGGTATAAAAATTGTACATTTCTATAGCGATAAGTATAATACAGTGTTTATTTTTATCAAATTTTACTAAAATTGTTCATGACTAAGAAATAATGTCTTTCGAGTACTTGCCCGTGGCTGAAGATGAAAATGAAGAACCCATAGAACTACCTATTGAAGAAGATGGAACTTTGATGTTAACGACTGTCTCTGCACAGTTTCCTGGTTGTTGTGGGTTAAAATATCGACATCCCGAAACGAAAAACATCCGAGGTATTCGATTAAGAGACGGCAGATTGTATCCTCCTCCTGAAGGTTGGGGTAATCAGTTGTACATATGTAGTTTTCCCAAAGAAAATAAGCGAAAACCAGAAAACTCTGAATCTTCCTCAGCTAAGAACAAAAGGAATGACAATTTATGCTCTGACTTGATTGTTTTGGGATTACCATGGAAGGCTACTGAGCAAACTGTACGAGAATATTTTGAAAAATTTGGCGAAGTGTTAATGGCCCAGTTAAAGAGAGACCCTAAAACTGGCATGTCTAAAGGATTCGCTTTCATTCGGTTTGCTTCATACACTTCTCAGATGAGAGTGCTTGCTCAAAGGCACATGATTGATGGTCGATGGTGTGATGTACGGATACCTAACTCCAAAGAAGGTTCAGTACCGTCCATGCCGTGCAAAGTGTTTGTTGGCCGGTGCACTGAAGAATTAACTGCCAATGACTTGAGAGAATATTTTTCACAATTTGGTGAAGTGACAGATGTATTTATTCCCAAGCCTTTTAGAGCTTTCAGTTTTATTACATTTTTAGACCCAGAAGTTGCCCAAAGCTTATGTGGTCAAGATCATATAATCAAAGGTGTCTCAGTTAATGTATCAAATGCATCACCTAAACAAAACAAAGGTGGTTCAAACCAACGCAACTTACCAAGCAGAAACTATGAAGAAGGTCATCCTCACAATGCTTCAAATAACAACTCTTGGAATAGTCGCAATTTAGACATGGTCAACATGCAGGCATTAGGCATGTCTGGGCAACATGGACAAACAGCAGTAGCAGGGGGTGGTGGACAAGCTCAAGGTGGGAGCATGCCTTTGGGTATGGGAGGATTACCGGTGAATCAAGCTCTAGTGGCCGCTGCACTAAACCAGGCTGCAGGATGGGGCCTCATCAACAATATACCATCAGGTGGATCAGAACAAGGTGCCTTTGCAGGACCGGCATCATCTGCTCCACCGGCTCCGCCCAACTTCTTGTCTTGGATGCAGCAAGGTAATTCAGCACAAGGGCCCTCTAGTCAGTGGGGACAGAGACACCAGTCCCAAGGCCACTCTGTTTGATCCGAAATTTGATTTGACAAGCTCACAATAATCTCTGTGATTGTAGCAACAGTTAGATAAATATCATTGTTTATATCTACATTCATACAAGATATAGGTTGTTTGGTCGGTGAAAAGTAGTTAACCTACAAAGTTTGCTAATGATGTTATTTATTTATTATGGAATTGCTTGTGTTTTGTTAATTCTCTTCATACTTAATGTATTTTAATGAAGTAGATTGCTATATAATGAATCACATAATATATATATTTGAAAACTGTTTACACATAAATTACAATTATGTAATACTAATAGGTACCTTAAGTAAGATTAATATTATTGAAATAATCATTATTGTTGTGCTTTTTGTTTATCACTACATATTATTTTACCTAAATATACTAATGAAGCATAGCATTCACATTTTGTATGTTTAAAACTTTTCCATATACACATAATTTAAAATAATCTGGGAATGCTTAACAATTGTATAGATGTTTTATTAATCCAATTTTAAGAATCTTAGACCGTCCAGTAACCACAAGTTTCTTCAAAAATAGTATGAATATAGCTTTTTCCTTCAAATATATTTTTTAATCTTAACCATCTAGTATTACTCCAGTGTAGTTATATATGAAAATACTCTATTCAAATCTAAGAACATTAAAATGCGAACACCGAAACAATGAAAAGATATGGAACTGTAACTTTTCTTCAAGGAGTGACTCCCATATCATTTTTTATATATTCGTCATAATATAATCCTAATCAAACATAAAACATTGCTGTATTATGAGTATATACTAAGCATTACTATCAGCTCGGGTGCTTTGCATGTTTCTTGAGTTGGTATATAGGGGTTGTTAGTTTCCACCTTATACAGAGATTTGACTACTACAACACACTACAAAGATTTAAAACAAATGATTTGAATCAAACATAAACTTTTCTTAAACTAAATATAGAAATTTAACCTACTAATACAATGCATAGTTTTTAAAAATGCATATAACTCTTATTATGGTTTTGCTTTGTTTTTATATTATCAAAAACTGCTTCAGAACTTCAGATTCTCTAATGAGGGATTAAAAATAGGTACATATATTTCCAAATGTTAAAGTTACCTAGACAGTAGATATTTTATTGTACAGAATTATTTCATCTTTTATTATTGTCTATATTTATTGCCAATATTACAACATACCTATTACTAAAATCTATAAACCTTGAAAAATTAATAAGGTAATTAATGAATTAATCCCAGATTTTATTTAAAAATGAATTTAGTTATCTTTTACATTGCCTTACCACTTTACACATTATCAATAATGAATATATGTAATAATGTTAGATATACTGTGTTTTGTATATTGATTATTTAAATAACATTATGTTTTAACAACAGACTGTTACGAGTCCATACATTGTATAGTGAAACATAGAAGTCTATTGATTGTTATCATTGTTTGTCAAATAATGTTGGTTATTATAAATTTATTGTGTGTTTTCTCAGGTGGATATGGGTATGAAGATTGAGGACAAATGTCTATTTTTGAGATAATAAATAGTTAGAATATTTTTGTTACTGAACAATGTGGGATTGTTTACGAATGGGTATAGATGTAGTTGTAGGACATTGATCCAATAGCCACTGTATATATCTTTAGGAAAAATCGGAATGATGATTGTACAAATTATTGACTGGCAAGACTGTATATTAACATAACAAAAAGATGCCCATGTGTAATCACATCTCCAACGAGATAAAGGTAAAATAACAAATACGATATAAAAGATGTGACCTTTACAAAAATACCAAATAACATTTTTATCGACAAATGTGACCTAATATTGTGACATCACAAATGTAACTTGTTTATGACACCTCTAAAAAAATTAGATTATTTTTTTATTTACGTCACATCACGTTTCATCGCCGAAAATATGTTACTTTCAAATGTTTATTAATAGTTACGGTATAGTGAATTTATTCTAATCAATCGAAAATGTCCACATTCGTAGTTTGTTTTTGTACAAGATGCAAACACTGTGAGCATAGGTATAGATACAAACATTACCCTCAGGATTTTTTAACTATTAGTAGGCTCAACACGCTGTCAGGCAAAACCTTGATGTTGATCTAGAATAACGCAAATTTGTAAATACCGATAGAAAATAAATAAACAAATTATGTACTGTTAGATGATGTGATGTACTTTTGAAGGTAATTGGGATTTCTATTGATTACCTTATGCCTAAGGGATAAGGTTAACATTGGCACCGGTGTATGATTCCAAATATACAGCTATTGACGTGTATAAAAATAACTACATATATCTTAAACCTAAGGATCATACTGGGGACATTTAAGAAGGCCCATTTTTAAATTCTTACTCTGTTATCAAAAATCGGCGAAAAGTGGGTGTACTGGTTACACCTCTACATACCCCTTTGGGGATTACAGGCGTAGGTGTATATAGTGTACATATACTCTGTTATCAGTTGCCACGACCTTGAAAATAAACCCCATGTTTAATCTTTAAATAATCGTTTCGACACTTTATCAGACGTTACAAAAGTCACATTACTAATTAGGTCGGTCGAGTTTCATAAATATCCAGTATATTTACAAAATTAAATATTTTCATTTTACGATTTAAATTTTACGAAGTTAACAATCGCCAACTCTATACCTGAAGTTTCAATTAGTACCACCTTTCTGCAATATCCATCTGTAAGATACGCACACCCATACAATGTGACGTGTTTCGGTCCCATTTCCCATTTCATTTCAAATATATAAAAATACTAGCTGTTGCTCGCGGCTCCGCCCGCGTGGAGGTCATGTTTGGGAGAATAAGTATACAATACAAAATACCAATATTCATGCGTTTAACTTAAAAATGAAGGATTTTCATACAAACTTTCATTCCCTATTTTACCCCCTTAGGGGCGGAATTTCCAAAAATCCTGAAACATATATTTTTTATTTTTAACTAAAATGCCAAATACATACTAATTTTCATGAATTTAACTTCAAAAATGACGGATTTTCATACAAACTTTTATACCCTATTTTACCCCCTTAGGGGTGGTATTTCCAAAAACCCTTCCTTAATGGATGCCTACGTGATAAAAGGTACCTACTGTCAAAATTTCAAGTCTCTAACCCCAGCCGTTTAGGCTGTGCGTTGATCGATCAGTCAGTCAGTCAGTCAGTTTCTTCTTTTATATACAGACTAGCTGTTGCTCGCGGCTCCGCCCGCGTGGAGGTCATGTTTGAGACAAAAAGTATACACTACAAAATACCAATTTTCATGCATTTAACTTCAAAAATAAAGGATTTTCATACAAACTTTCTTACCCTATTTAACCCCCTTAGGGGTGGAATTTCCAAAAACCCTGAAATATGTGTTTTTAATTTTTAACTGTAAGGCCAAATACCAAATTTCATGCGTTTAACTGCAAAAATGACAGATTTTCATACAAACTTTCTTCCCCTATTTTACCCCCTTCGGGGTGGAATTTCCAAAAATCCTGAAATATACATTTTTTATTTTTGACTAAAAGGCCAAATACTAATTTTCATAAACTTAACTTCAAAAATGACGGATTTTCATACAAACTATCATCCCCTATTTTACCCCCTTAGGGGTGGTATTTCCAAAAACCCTTCCTTAGTGGATGCCTACGTCATAAAAGGTACCTACTGTCAAAATTTCAAGTCTCTAACCCCAGCCGTTTTGGCTGTGCGTTGATCGATCAGTCAGTCAGTCAGTTTCTTCTTTTATATATACAGATGACAGAAGTGCAATCAATATACGACTCTTGGCTATATTATCTTTCTTGGCAAGGACTACTTGAAATAATTAAAAAAATTAAGAACATATACATATACACTCACGCCTGTGATCCCTGAAGAGGCAGGCAGAAGTGTTACAACCAGTACCCTCACTCTTCGCCGAATTATGGTCATAATGTGATAGGGGACGAGCCTTTCGCCATATCGGGCACAGGTTTCGGACTCCGGGCTAATACTCAAAATTTCTAGATAGAAAAACCCAAAATCACTTTTCCCGACCCGGGGTTCGAACCCGAAACCTCAGCGCAGCAGTCGTAACGCATGCGCAATTACAACTGCGCCATCGATGTAGTAATTCTGAAGAAGTAGATGGATTTTCCCTATAAGTTTTAAGATACTAGTAGGTACATTGGCAGGCCATTTCTTGCATGTACAGTATATTTGAAGTTATACAGCCGATATTTTAATAATCATTGCTTATGACCTCACTCGGGGAGACGCAGTGCAATGTTCGTTATTTGAAGCGGCTGGTTCAAAACGCTGATATTAAGAGTCTTATAGAACAAAAGTCGGCAAAGTAGGTAGTTGGGCAAAAATTAAAAAATTATACGGCAATTTAGAAAATTAAAATCTGCATCGACTATTCCAATGTTTAATAATTAAAAACGGCTAAAAACCCTTCAAACAAACAACAAAAATTAAAAACAGAACAAAAATTGTTTTAAAAACAAAGTCAGGAATCTTTCACTATCAACCAATCAAAAGCGTTTGTCAAGTCAACAATCTTTATTTCTCATGAAGCAAATGACAAACTTGACAGTACAGTAGCAAAGGCGGCTATCTTACCTTAGTTGGGATCATACTGGGCAATCTAGAAAATTTAATAAGATTGCTCACTGTTAAGCTTAATTTTTTATCATTGTTGTTGTCATTGATTAAAAAAATATATGAAAAGAATTGTCTTTCGACTTAAACAAAATTTATCAGATTTATTTAATTTTCCAAAAAATAAGTAGGGCCATTTTGCCGATTTTGGTTCTATACGACTCAAGAACATTTGTTCAGCAACTATCTGTTAGTGTGTAAGTCACACGCGCGTTTTAAGCTATGTGCTTATAACAAGCAGAATTGTCACTGATGTGCTTTAAAGTCGCAAGTTCTTTTTGGTTTCGTGCGAATGTGTAATGTTCTGACGCATGGAATAGCTCATGGGTCACAACTATGAAATTAAACGATATCGCACTGCAAGCGGTAAAACACATATTGATCCGAAAGTTATACGTTATATTTTGATGACGAAAACATGTAGGGAGGGGCACAGCTTTGAACTATGCTCGCGGCGCGGCAGTGCCGTGCACCAGCGTCTGCGGTACAACTTTATGTGCCACATTGAGTAATGCACAAACATCACGTTTTTCTATAAACCATGGCAATGTACCGACGTTAATGTGTTTAATTTTTAACGGGTCCTAACCTGGTAGCGATTATGTGCCGTAAGTTTTTTTTATCCTGGCACGGCAATGTGACCACACTGCACCGGATGGTAAGCGCAGTGCCGTCCAATTAGAGTATCGAGTAGTGAGAGACAATCTATCCCCCGCTACTCAACAGAATCATGCCGGCCTACTTCTTCACACTACGCCATGGGCAAGAAGGTGAAGAAGCGGTCGAGGATCTAGTGTCAGAGTACTCAGAAAGCCGCAAAACGGCCAAATATTGCCACTATGGCGGGTTTTACACTGTGTATACGATGGCCGCTATCCTACCACCAGCATTGTCAAATTCATTCAAATTTCAGTCGACGAGACATAACATTGAACCAACGCAACATTGCATCGCGCTTCGACTCTTTAGCTCTCCCGTCTTAGGTCATAAAGTCAAGTTTGTTGATCCCAGTATTTCTTTAACATAAAAATATATTACAAACATGGTGATGCGCATTTCGATGGTCCAACCAACTATAAGTAAATCCTGGCTCCAACTACCGAGTAAAAAGTATGTTGATATTGTATTTTAAATTTACGTCAGTTTTCTTAAATCATTATGACTGGTTGGTTGAGACTAATGCCCGTTTGGTTATTAATTTTGCTATATTATGTCCTAAGCATTTAGTCAGCCGTTATTGGTTATTACTACGCATTGTATGGCTAAGTGCGTCCCAGACAGTTGGGCTTTAACTTGACATATTCAAAGTTTAGTGCAAACAGGTATTAGACTCATCATTTGAATTTCAATTTATGTAACAGTTATCTACAAAATTCATTATTTTACTTATTGTTTTTACAGATGCCTGTGTAAAATATCTCGCTGTTATAGTCAATAAATAACAAGGAATTTGTATTTATCTAGTGTATGTTTTCGCTTGTATTTGTTTGTTTCATTATCTTAATTGGCCATTTTGTTGTTCAGTTTTTAATTTATATGCGTGTCGATTATAGATATAGTGTAAGGTTTTGCTAATGTGTGTTAAATCTAATATATATTATGAAATATTTATAAGTAATGTTATAACATAACACATCTAAATCAAAAGTCAATTTTAATTGATAGTTAGTTTTTTATTTACAAAATCCTGTTATTATAATATGCGACATGTTAAGAATAAACACAATATATAGACGAATACAGACAGGTGCTTCCGTTATAATATACTCGTATATTTAGCGGGCGCGTGTTGTGTAGTCAAAATTAAACATTATATTGCAGCTATTTGATTGCTTGATCGTCTACATAAGATAATCTTGAACAGAATAAACGCCATGTATATATATTCTTTTTTTGTATTCGCAATATAAGATATAGGAGTTGGTTAATCAAATTTGAGTTGAAAATAGAAACATGTTTCTTTAAATGTTTTTTAAATAATAGGTGTTTATTTAAATCATGTGATTTACTCCTAATTTTTCTTACACTCATTGTCTAAATATGAAAGTCCATAAAATAGTTATTTGCAGTGATGTTTTAAATTATATTGTTAACTGTGAATATATTTTGGTACCTAGCTAACATGAATGACCACAGAATTATGGTTCGTGTAATGATATTAAAATATTTTAGTACCTGCATATATAATATTTATACAGTAACTAAATCACGTGCCTATAATTTCTTATTCTCATTATACCATTTGCACTTATCCTAACTTGCGTTGTATCCTAAAATCATTTTCAAAGGACACTTATCCTGGTATTGTAAGCCGATAATAAAATACAGATTTTATTTCATGAAATAAAGTGTAGTCGTTTATTTCTAATATTGCCATAGATACTTTGGGGTAAATAGCGACACAGGGATGAATTGGATCTAGCCTAGATTTTATTTACACATAAACTAAAAATTAAACAAACGTCTATAAATTTTGGACAAAAAATTATGCATTAGATAATAATTTTGTGAGTCCATTTTTATAATTTCTTAAGTTTACGCGTATATTTCACAATTAAATAAAACTAATTTTACGGATTTTATCGAGGCCAATATTTCTTTTTTGTCGTCACAAATGACCGCGGTAAAATCCGTAAAATTAATTTTATATTGCTTGTATCAAATTGAGAACTCTTTGCCCCTTAACCCTTTTAAGTTAAAAATTTATGTTATATATAGTTATATCTATCATTATCTGTATGACGTCGGCATGTTATATATTTCCTTATTTTACAAACGACGTCATCTGTTTACAAATGCTCACTGGTTTTTAAAATCAATTCTAATCATATTTATGTCAGCAGTTAAGTTAACACCTTGATACTATGATTATATCTGCCGCAACCACCGCAGGCTCGCATTCATGGCCTTGTTCGCGCGCTTGGTGTCGTAGTATCTTATACTCGAATAGTAAGACTACTTGGACTACGAGTATTTATGGGAAAAGTGATTTGATAACTTGAATAGTGTCATTCCTATATCAGCACTGGTGTAGTAGTGATTCTACTCCCTTGGAGGGAGGGGAGGGGAATTACGTAACAAATCGCGGAACCTCGTACTTTATAAACCACAACTTCTACTTACTTGCTTTTGTGAACCATCTGAATAAAGAAAAAAAAAACTGGTAGCTGCGGTTGCATGTAAGTGCGTACCCCGTGGCTTTCGTCATAAGGGAGAGAGCGGAACAACGCAGGGTTTGGTCCGTAGGACGGCCTAGGCTCTAGGCTGTTGAGTCCAAGATACTTCCTACCTTAGAAGATCTGTAAATGGATTAAAAGTGTATTATTGATGTATATTACTTACAAGCATTTATTTTCTCGCGGCTTCGCCCGCCTAAAATTTATAGAAGAGAGTGGAGGTGATTTAAAAAATAAAGTACCCTAAGTCCGTCCTCAAGGTGTAGATAGGTATTCGCATTCTCAATCTTATCAAAATCAGTTCATTGATTTATTTGTGAAAACGTAACAGACAAGACCCTTAATTTATCCACTTGGGGATCAAATTTTAAAAACGCCGATACACGTGTACGTTTATTTCGAACCAAAGCACTTATACGAAATGATGTACCTACTTCTCACTTTTATTTTATACTTATATTTAACCCCGTTAGGGGTCAGGGGGGAATCAAATCGTCATTGGGTTTCATATATAAAAATGGTGGTACATCACATCACTCAATGTTGTACCAAGTATCAATGCCTTAACGATTTGGTGCTGTGCGCCCAATGAAATAAGTCCAAAAAAAAAAGTTACTAACGTGGGTCTTTTATGCGGCCGAAATGAAGCATGGCAGAGGTGTTAATGATTTGTAGTTGCCTACTTTATTTTTCGCAAGAAACGAACGTACGAACGAAAATATAAACTTTTTTTAATGTTACTGTTCTTCGAATAATGGAAACACATGAGTAGGTAGTAAGTATTTAAAGAGATTTAAAGGCGTTTTTTTTAAAAAGCAAAACGTTCTGTAACGATATTCTTTAGAATAAATTTTGATTTTTATTGCATATATTTTGAATATTTTTATGTAGTAATAAATATCATTATTCGATTGTACAGTCAGCAGCAGAAGTAGCTAAACAACCAAGGTGATCATATAGTACTACACACTCAAAGTGACCAAAATGATCTACACACCAAAAGTTTCAAAATGATGTGAGCACTCAATCTGTCAATTATAACTGAGCACATACATTGTCAAATATTTAGTAGCAAACTGAAGGCCGTTGTTATGATAAACAATCTGGTATCTAAGCAGATTTCCAGAACAAATTAATAAACATGAATAATAAATCCTATACATATATGTATTTAGACTCATAATTGTTTGGAATAACATTACTATAATGCCATGATTTGTCAAATGGATTTATTTTATCAAATACTAGTCAAGTATTGATTTCATTCCTTGTATGACGTCAGTGACATATCTTTGTTTCGAATTACTTGAATACTGTCCAAATTATATGAAATCAAAATAAAATATATCCACTGATATATTTTCACACGCGTACGATTCATACAAGCGCTCCTTACTCACCTGCCAAATCCAAAGCCTCTAAGCTAAGCTAAGCTCAGGAACTACTGGTTCGAATTGAAAAATTATTTTAGTGTTAGATCGTCTACATATAGAGAAGCGCTATAGGCTATATAACATCACGCTATGACCAAGAGGAGCGGAGCAGCAATGAAAAATGTTTCAAAAACGGGGAAAATTTATTCCTTTTGAGAGCTTCCGTTGCGTGCGCTGCGTAAACGGTTAAAGTTACGTAATAATCATGTATCACGGAATTGTTTCTCTTAAAAAGTTCTAAAAAAAGTTCGCGACAGCATAGCTTCAATCTTTTTCGGTTGGCTCACCGACCTTTTTAATGGTTATCGAATTTGTTCTGAAACAATTGTATTATATTGCCCCCTATCACATTATGGGACCGAAATTCGGCGAAAAGTGGGTGTACTGGTTACACCTCTGCCTGCCCCTTCGGGGATTATAGGCGTGAGTGTATATGTACAATTGTAATATTTGGGAAGGGGTTTTTATAAACATGGTATTATTCCTTATCCAAATAAAAACTTTATTTATCACAAGTATTTAATTTTGAAAAAAGTTACGTCTCTTACGTCATTTGATTTCAATGAATATCTTAGGAGATATAACAGTTTTAAAATATCTCCACAGCATAATTAATATTGTCTTTTGTATGATTGTTTGTTACCTTTTCATGACTAAACGGGTGAACGAATCCTAATGAAATTCAGCAGAGGGATAGATTTTATCCTGGGGAAGGACATAGGCTCTCTTTTTAACTAACTTCAAAAAAAGAAGAGGTTCTCAATTCGTCGGAATCTTTTTTTTATGTATGTTCCCCGATTACTCGAAGACGCCTGGACCGATTTGAGAAATTCGTTTTTTGTTTAAAAGGGAATACTCCCCAGCTGGTCTCACTGACACCAAGTCAGGATCTGATCATGGGATCACAGAAAAATCGAGGGCTACCCTCAAATTTTATATAGACGCATAATTTATTTTGTATTGAAGTCGGTGTACTTTTTATGAATTAACCCCTCCAGTCAGGAAGGATATTAAAAAAAAAAGTCGGGAGTAAAGCAACAAGCTTTTATTTCCATAGCATTAAAGTTAAAAATTGCATGCAAGAACGGCGAGTGTTGCTAGTGTTACGCGCCGCCGGCGTGCCTATCCGTCATGACAGTTTAATAACTTTTACTTATGTCTCAAAAAATATCTTGAAGGGGGTGAAATAGGGGTTGAAAGTTTGTATGGGCAAACCGTAATACCTCAATTTCTTTTCTCAAATCTGGAAAATCTAATGTAAACTTTTGGTAAGAAATTACCTTTTTTTGTTTGGTAATTTGGTAAGACTGCCTCGGTGGCGCAGTTGTAATTGCGCATGCGTTTACGACTGCTATGCTGAGGTCTCGGGTTCGATCCCCGGGTCGGGTAAAGTGATGTTGGGTTTTTCTATCTAGAAATTCCCAGTATTAGCCCGGAGTCTGGAATCTGTGCGACTGTGCCCGGTATGGCGATAGGCTCGTCCCCTATCACATCATTGGACCGAAATTTGGCGAAAAGTGGGTGCACCCAGCGATTGTCCTGACTGTCAGGTGTTGTGCCTGAAGCTTTAAATTGCATTAGAAAAATACCTCATAAGTTACTATATAATAAGGGATGATTTGGTAAAAACGTTGAAACACGTAGGTATTTCTTAATATCTTACCACACACACACACACACATACGCTCACGCCTGTAATCCCCGAAGGGGTAGGCAGAGGTATAACTAGTGCACCCACTTTTCGCCAAATTTCTGTCCCATGATGTGATAGGGGACGATAGCCTATCGCCATACCGGGCACAGATTCCAAACTCCGGGCTAATACTGGGAATTTCTAGATAGAAAAACCCAACATCACTTTACCCGACCCGGGGATCGAACCCGAGACCTCAGCATAGCAGTCTTAAACGCATGCGCAATTACAACTGCGTACAAATTACCAAACAAAAAAAGGTAATTTCTTACCAAAAGCCTAAATTAGATTTTCCAGATTTGAGAAAAGAAATTGAGGTATTACGGTTTGCCCATACAAACTTTCAACCATTATTTCACCCCCTTCAAGATATTTTTTTGAGACATAAGTAAAAGTTTTTAATTCGTAAAAAGTACAACGACTTCTGTAAAAAATAAATTATGCGTCTATATAAAATTTGAGGGTAGCCCTCGATTTTTCTGAGATCCCATCATCAGATCCTGACTTGGTGTCAGTGAGACCACCTGGGAAGTATTCCTTTTTAAACAAAAAACTAATTTCTCGAATCGGTCCAGGCGTCTACGAGTAATCGGGGAACATACATAAAAAAGATTCCGAAGAATTGAGAACCACCTCCTTTTTTGAAGTTAAAAAGATAGCCTATGTCCTTCCCCAGGATATAATCTATCCCTCTGCTGAATTTCATTAGGATTCGTTAACCGGTTTAGTCATGAAAAGGTAACAAACAATCATACAAACGACAATATTAATTTTGCTGTGGAGATATTTTAAAACTGTTATACCTCCTAAGATATTCATTGAAATCAAATGACATAAGAGACGTAACTTTTTTCAAAATTGAATACTTGTGATAAATAAAGTATTTATTTGGATAAGGAATAATACCATGTTTATAAAAACCCCTTCCCAAATAATACAATTGCACATATACACTCACGTCTATAATCCCCGAAGGGGTAGGCAGAGGTGTAACCAGTACACCAACTATTCGCCGAATTATATATATATATATAGTAGGATTATTACTAGCCCTATATTAAACATTGTCCCACTGCTGGGCACGTGCCTCCTCTACTATTGAGAGGGGTTAGGCCTTAGTCCAGCACGCTGGCCTAATGCGGGATCTACCTTAGCCTCAAGTTATTACAGTAGATTTATTGTCATTTTTGGAAGTGTTTTTACAATAAGTTTTATAATAAGCGGGCACTAACTCGTTTAAAAAAGAAAAATTGGAATTGTATTAAAATTGTGTGGATAAACAATACAAAGATAGAACAATACAATTTGCTGGTGGTAGGATATTCATATCCGCCCGGATAGCGACCACCGCTGCCACACGCAAGTGTGTCACGTTCCAGGATCAGCCAGTATACATCCGGTTTTTGTCGGGGGTCTAGAGTTGGGGTACGATGTTTGGCCGTTTCGCGGCCTTCTGAGTACTCTGACAATAGACCCTCGACCGCTTCTTCACCTTCTTGCCCATGGCGTAGTGTGAAGAAGCAGGCCGGCATGATTGTGTTGTGTAGCGGGGGACAGATCGCCTCTCGCTACTCGATACTCTAATTGGATCGCACTGCGATTACCATCAGGTGAAGTGTCGAAACTTTGCCGCATCAGGATAAAAAAAAATTGAAATAATACAGTAGTACAATTCATCCATCAAGTGCCTATTTTGCAGCCTCTGGTCGATTGATCTATGACTGTTAGAAGCGTGATAACTCCGTACCTTTTTGGGGACAAAATGGGACAAACTGATGGCCAATTTTGTTGTGAAAAATATACTCTCCTATATTCAGAATTGAAATTAATTAATTATGTCATTTACCTTACATACTATTAACAGTTGCACTGTATATCAATTTAAGGCAGATTTGTTCGGGAATATTGCTACAAATAATTAAAATTCATTCGACACTGAAAGATGCATTGTGGCGTGATTACTTCGGTAGCATGAAGCAAACTAATTTCAATGCGGTATCGGAACCGCAACTCGATGGAACATTATATTTGTTCTGGTCGCCGCATCTAGTACGTAGTACATATAGATCGCTGCTCATAGGTAACTTTACTTTTGTTTTTAATAATATTTTACGTTTCTAGTAATGTTAAAACGATATCACTTTCAGTTAGAATAGCTCATAGGCATTACAATGCCAGTTTGAATTATCCAATTTCCAAGTTGACATTGCTTGGAATCAACCACCCCCAGGGCGGACGGCAGTACTAAAACGCTTTCCCCGTGATAACAAAAAAGTTTCTTCGTTACGTTTTTCGTTACCATTAAAGCAAGCGATAATTAAAAATGAATATACACGTAACCATAGAAAAGACAGAGGTGTATGCCATTTGCGCTGGTTTCGAACATACTACTTTTTGACAGTTTAAACCACTACCAACTAGACAATTGCTGCTATTCAATACATTATAAAAAAATATACTACAAGTAAGTTAAATATCACAATTCAACAATGTGATAGCATGAAATGCAGCTGCGTAATAGAACTTAGAAAAGAGTTTATTGTATTTACGTGCATTTTATATGTGGCCAAAGTTTCGGTGACAAGGATTACAATCGTGAATATCTCATCTCTTAAAGACAATATTTTTATTTTCATACAAAAATCAAATATTATTTATTTTTATTTTAAATACGCACAATCCTGTACGTATAGGTTAGAGAATTGAGTCAATTCCTACTGTGAAGATTTGTTTACAAATATTTGAAAATCGAGTGTGTAGATCATTTTGACGCAATGGATGCTCACGATAATTTGACTACTTTTGTTGTGTAGATGTTATTGATTTTCTTGGGTGTATAGAATTATTTGAACACATGATATGCTTATTTATATCTGCTGCTGACTGTACCTACGTAGTTGAAATGTTACACTAAGCATATGCTGAGACTTAGGCGACATGCGCATGATCAGAATGTATTTAAATAAATTTATTTTGTACTACGAACTATCTAAATTGCTGTTGCATCGCATCAAACTAATAAACTATCGTTTATTGCAAAATCTGCGCTTCGCAGAGATTCGTTGCTTTCGCATCCATACGCGCCTAGTACCAGTACTATGATGGTAAAACCTAACGTGACGGTACCTACTTATCAGCGTGTACCGAAAAATTCATTTGCGCAACCGTCGTCATACATATTATGCACCATGTTTGAGTATTACGGCTTCTAATTAAAATACTAAATATTTCAAGGCCCGTTCGTTATTTAAATTTTAAGCTATACCTATTATTATAATTTGTGTGTCAAAAATTATTTTTGCCATTTAATAAAGTTTATTTAGCGTTGCAATTTTATTTTTATAAGACCAATCGAAATAAATTGTAGGTACTATTAGTTGCCGTAATCAATTGACACTATGCTTAGTTTTTGTGGCAGATTTCTGTCCTACCTATAAAACTCTTAACAACATGTAGAAAATTATTTAAAGGTAGGTACTTGTCCTTTTCTACATGAGCATGACCATTAGTTGAAAGCAGTCTCAATAAAACTAAGTACTTAGGTAAGTACCTAGTTCAGCATGTTTACACGAAAGGTGTTACTGTAAGTGAAAATTGCTAAGTATTGGTGTCTGTTAATTATTAGAATTATTTAATCACACCTTAAGCCCGTTTTTAGTGTGCTTGATGGAAAAGGTTGACTGGTAGAGAATGCCTTAGGCATTAAGTCCGCCTGTACATATATTGTATAAAGTGTATTAAATAAAAAAAAAAAAAAAAAAAAGGACTGGGTAGGTATCAACATCAACGATCAGTACCTACACCTCTGATCTACGATTTACGGATGATATAGTCATCATTGCAGACTCTGCAGGATTTGGAAGATGTTCTGAACCACTGTACATCCGGCGTAGTGTGAAGAAACAGGCCGGCATGATTGTGTTTAGTAGCGGGATAGATTGTCTCTCGCTACTCGATCCTCTAATAGGGTATTTGACAATTTTTGAAGATTGATGGACATCGATAGAGGACTCTTCACTTATAGCCCCCGTAATATTTTTATTATTGAAATATACTCAATTTATATAAAATCCGTGATTTAATTTTTTCATATATAATTTCGCGCTAAAACGCGTTATCACGTGACATTATCTCTATGTGACGTCATCGCACATCTACAAACATTCGTGACACCTAACAACATAACAAATTATTTGCATTTATCTCTAGTTTTTCCACAAAAATGAATGAGCTAGCATATAAATATTGTTCAATGCCTTTGTGTAAAAACTCGACACTAAATCACGATAAATTGTTCATCCATGTGCCAAAATCCAAAGTTTTAAGAAAGAAGTGGCAGATTTCGACTATCAGCCCTTGTAATGCCTTCTTCCATTCTTATAGAAGACTTGAAGACGAAATTAACACGTTTCCACACGTTTACACATCGAAAAATATGTTCTTCCTTACAATTTTATTTGTCGTAGGATGCAATGTTTATGTGCGACGTCGTCACGAGTAATGGCGGCCGGTATTGCTACGTTTTTGGCACCGAGTGATACAGATTAAAAATTCTAAATTTTAATGACGAAAATAAAATGTTTATAATACATTTAAAATAAAAAAATGTATTTAATAAATATGTTTGCCCACTATCCTTTCTCCTAGTGCAGTTTTATATTTTTTGGTTACACCAGTCAAACACCCTATTGGACCGCACTGCGCTTACTATCAGGTGCAGTGTGGACACTTAGCCGTGCAAGTAGTATAGGTATATAAAAAAAACTAGCTACTTTTCAAGACGAATAACTTTCAGTTGTATTATAATGCTCTTTGGTCACTAACGAATTTTATTATACAGTGTCATTTCGACATGTTTAAATGAAACCACCTATTCGTTGTGACTTCTGCTAACACCATGAAAAAAATATTCATGAATAGTTTCGACAAAAATTCCGATTTAAGATTTATGGTTTTTTGATCACGCTGTGTTTTAGCGTGTGTTAGACAAATAAGGACTTTCTTTAAATAAACAATAATCTAGATCATATGTATATGATTATATTTATAGATGGCCTTTATTTAACTGAATATAAACAAATATATAATGATATATCATCATTATGTTCTTTAATAATCTATAATGTAAAAATATATATTCGAAGTGTTTTAATTATCTTTTGGAATACTTTCATTTATCATATTTTCCACAATTGGATTAGACTATTTATAGGATATATCATTTGAATAGCCATATATTCTTAGAGCAATAAAACAATATATATCAAAGGCAATATCTTTTAATAATTAATGCCACAACGATATTTTAAATATTTACCCCCTACTTCGGAAAGCCTAATAACAGGAGAAGAAGTAGGGAAGAAACTCCTGCTATGATATTACATCTCAAATCATAACATACAATTCATAAACATACAAATGTATAAATATCAAATAATACTTAGCTTAATTACTCCTGTAGCAACACACATTCTGTTCACAAGTATTTTCAAAGCTTTACAGACAATGACTTTCAGAACTTCCGCCTGTTATCGCTATCCAACAATTACTAATCTCTATACCGATGTTTCTAGCTTTTTATACAGTGGAACAAACAAGTCAGTTTTACATAAATCTTTATCTACATGTTATTTGTAAATAGAACATCATACAAACATTATGATTAATTCTAAAATGAATTAAAGTATACTTTATAAACGAATTAGTACTCTAAATATAATTATTTCTTAATAATTCAATTTGCTTTTATACTTTAAATGACGTAGGTAGTTAATAATTCACAAATATTCATCAATTGAATTGTTTTAAATTCAATAAATCTAACACGGCCATTCTGATATTTACTTCGCTCTCGAAGTAATAATCAAAACTCTCAGGTGACCAAAATTGTTGTTATTAATAAATTGTATATGTCGTAAAATTCAAAGTAAAATATATACAATATTTAACAAATTTATCCAATAAGAAACCGTTTGGTCATCCTGATCTTAATCAAAATAGCCAGTCTTGTATCTTAAATTAAGACATAATTAATTATACATCAAGACAGTAGGTACCACTGTGATCAGTGTCCAAAATATTGTCTTTATCAAGTATATACAAAAGAATTTCTTATGTCCAATTTAAGATACATCAGGACAGTAGGTACCATTGCGACCAGTGTCCAAAATATTGTCTTTATCAAGTATATACAAGAGAATCTGTCTTATGTTCAATTTAAAATACATCAGGACAGTAGGTACCACTGCAACCAGTGTCCAAAATATCATCTACATTGACTTATCAAGTATACACAACATTATATACTGTTTTTTTTTATCATATAGCCTCTGACCTTGACATACTACACCTATCACCCGCTGCCGATGAATTGCAGTATAGCATCAGGACAGTGACCGACCAGCGGTTTTTTTTATACATAGTCTCTGGCCTTGACATACTACACCTATCACCCGCTGCCGATGAATTGCAGTATAGCATCAGGACAGTGACTGACCAGCGGTTTACATAATATATCTAGATTAACAGTAGGGCAGTAAGCACCATTGCGGCTAGTGCCTCTTATAAACCATATATTATAACAATCGTCTATATACTTAAGGTTACTTTTTGTTTTCCATTTCCACCACAGTGGTGACGCAGCTCCAGCGAGATTTAGCGACGTCTCATCGAAAAATATTTCACATTTTACAGTGGGTCAAGTTATTTGCAACTTCAATTCAGTATCCATATTTATGACGCTCCGGCACAGTAGATCCTTTCTGAAATTTTTTAAACATCATCAGTATACACAGACTAGGGTACATTCACAGTACACATACCAACATTTTAGCATTTATCGTAGTTGTTCATAGGAAATAAAATTCTATACTAGTTAGTAATTACTGTTCACTTAAAGTGACCAGAGTAAATGTTTATAAAACTTTACTGCTCACTCAGTGACTAATATGGAAGTTGTTCACCAAGAGTTACTACCACGTAGAGTTACTATGTTGGTTGAATATTACTGTCCTTACCACCAGTGGTAGGGAGATTATTAAAATGTTTGCAGAAATGTTGTCGGATCAATTACTGAATAACAAGTTCACCTGTTGTCACACTAATTGCGACTTTCCAGAAATAAAACAGCTCCAGTAATTATTTAACACAAACGATTACTGGTTTATGTTCTAGAGACTAGAGGCGAGGTTAAATATTAACCATTAAATTTAAGGTATTTAACCATTTAAGGCATTGACTAAATTAGCTAACACCTTCACACTAACAGTTGTAACAAAAAAAATAACTTACAGTTAATAATTGTAGGTTATTACTGCAAGTTATAATTTTCATACATAGATTCTTCGTTCTATGACAACAATGGAATATGATTTGTTTTATATTTAAATACACATATTTATGTATAAAATACCACACAAGTACTTCCACACAAACTAACTATAGTTTCTTACTCAAAACTCTTCTAACACGGCCAAGAATAAAAATAAACTTATTCAATGACAATAATTAAAATTATTATTAAATATGTCTCTTTCTAAGTGAAATAGTTTAACTTTGGCAGACAAATACTTCCTATTACCCCATCTAGTAGCGAAACTTGAAATATTATACGTAATCTAAAATAACAAAAGATGATGTAGTGCCGATATGAGACGGAATCTTTAAATTTAAATGTTAACATTTTGTTTTAGATTTGTTAATTTATTCATTGTTATTATTCTATTACAGTTGTTACATTAAAAGTTATATTATTTAATGTACACTGCTATTAGCGACGAATCAATATTAATAGCAATATTTTTAAATAAACTATTATGTTTATATCAAAACTTCATTGCAATAATATAATTATATATAAATATATAATATTTACCAAGGGATAAAACATGATAATCTTTCGGTATCAACTAGGGGTAGTTGCAAATTATGATTCTTCACAATGTGAACTTTAGATTAAACTGTCGTAATCAAAGTATCACAAAATATCTAGAATAATATTTTGCATCATACAATATCACGTAAAAGCAAAATCTCGATCACCATCAGTTTATACCAGAAATTTAAATAAATTAGCAGACCTGTGTAAATTACTTTACAGCTATAGTAAATAAGACCTATATGACAATTTTTTTTTCTTTTGCAAAAACTATTATTATAGAACATTTCTCGATTGTTCATGAATACTGGCAAACATAAGCTTTAAAATGGTTTGAATCATTAAATTACAAAAGAAATACATTTGCGAAATAACATAAGAGATATTCAATGACGTAGAGAACTAACCCTCGTATTCTCAACTCAATTATTTAGTTAAGGAGAATAATCAAAGTTAATAATTATCAGTTTTAACTCCAGAAATCTAAACAAATAATCTATGAGGTAGTAACAAACCTTAATATTCTTAATTAAATGTTTAGTTTAGCAAAATGATCAAACTAAAAATCTTCCTGTAAATTTAAAATCAGAAGCGACTCACCAAATGAAAAATATATCCAATGGCATGACACGGTCTTAGTTCAATAGCGGCGCAGCATACCAACAGCATGAGTCATGATTTTCTCCGTAATCGTCGATGCCTTACATTTTTCAGTTCCGTGGGTACTTAAATATCTTCGCAGCCACATTCCTGTTAAAATATCGTGTGTTAATATTATTCATAATAGTGGGTGTCGATTCTATCCAACTTCTGATGTTAGACAAATAAGGACTTTCTTTAAATAAACAATAATCTAGATCATATGTATATGATTATATTTATAGATGGCCTTTATTTAACTGAATATAAACAAATATATAATGATATATCATCATTATGTTCTTTAATAATCTATAATGTAAAAATATATATTCGAAGTGTTTTAATTATCTTTTGGAATACTTTCATTTATCATATTTTCCACAATTGGATTAGACTATTTATAGGATATATCATTTGAATAGCCATATATTCTTAGAGCAATAAAACAATATATATCAAAGGCAATATCTTTTAATAATTAATGCCACAACGATATTTTAAATATTTACCCCCTACTTCGGAAAGCCTAATAACAGGAGAAGAAGTAGGGAAGAAACTCCTGCTATGATATTACATCTCAAATCATAACATACAATTCATAAACATACAAATGTATAAATATCAAATAATACTTAGCTTAATTACTCCTGTAGCAACACACATTCTGTTCACAAGTATTTTCAAAGCTTTACAGACAATGACTTTCAGAACTTCCGCCTGTTATCGCTATCCAACAATTACTAATCTCTATACCGATGTTTCTAGCTTTTTATACAGTGGAACAAACAAGTCAGTTTTACATAAATCTTTATCTACATGTTATTTGTAAATAGAACATCATACAAACATTATGATTAATTCTAAAATGAATTAAAGTATACTTTATAAACGAATTAGTACTCTAAATATAATTATTTCTTAATAATTCAATTTGCTTTTATACTTTAAATGACGTAGGTAGTTAATAATTCACAAATATTCATCAATTGAATTGTTTTAAATTCAATAAATCTAACACGTGCTTAACTTTATTGAATGAACTACGTCACAGATGACGATAATATTACAGAAGGGTAGGGTTAAGAAGGTCAGCTCTGAATAAATGAACCAATGAACTCTCAATACTTTTACTGACATTGTTGCAGGTTCATTGAGACGTGGAATTTGAAATAAGATACTTACGCTAATTACTACAAGAACGGTCCCTACCTCCCAACCAATACGTGATAATAAAACATTAAATAAAAAAAAATCGTCATGTAGGTAAATCTAGGTAAATGTATCAAAAGCTTAGAGTATACTCTTAGATCAAATGGAATTAGGTATTTTGTATGTGGAAAAAAGTATTTATGTCATCAATTATAAACTTTGTTTTCGTTAATGTTTTCCTTTTTTAGGTACCTGTTAATTTCTAAAGTTACAAGATTAAATCTATTGGTATCGTATTTTTTTAGATTCTACATGATATTTCGACATTTATTTTAATTGCAACATCAATATTTCGGATCGACATTAAATTATATCTAAAATAAGACTACGTAGACATTACCGAACGCTATATGCTTTCTGTAACATCTATTCGCTAGGTAGGTTCATTATTACTAGTATATTTGTAGTCTTGTATATAAATAAAAATATTTTACTTTTCATTTTAGACCTAAAGTTAGAGTAAGTAGGTAACTTATTGTAAACTGTTTCTTTCAAAATGACTTTTTCGCATTACGTTTATGTCTTTGGTTACAAAATGATAATGTATAAAGGGGTGGTGCCATCCCGAGGACGGGCAACAGTACGTAGGTATACCTAAACCAGATTATAGGTACAACTAGGAAGGCTCAACTTCAAAAAAGATAGAAAGGCAGATAAAAGTATTCGGTTAAGCTGGGCGGCATTCAACAAGCTATGCAACGTCTTTTAGTCGTCGACCCCTCAGTGTTCAAAAGCATAGTTTTTTGAACACTCACCAATGGACTGGTCTGCAAGTTTAAATTCTCTCAACGTGCTATGCAGCGACCAACGCTTGGAATTTCTTTGATGCATACAATTCGAAATGAAGTCATCATTTATCACATCATCATCATGAAGTGGAGGTGAGCTGGTCACGTCTGCAGACTGACGTGTGATTGGTAGAGCAAACAAGAGGAAGTAGGGACCGCGCTTAAGCGAACATAGTGTAGCATGTCCATCTATACGATAGACCGATAATTTGAAACATGTAGCGGACAGCGGATGGATGCTAGCGGCCTAAAGCCGGGATGCTGGAATGCGGGAAGTGAGCACCAGCTCACTTGGAGAAGCCCACGTCCAACAGTGGATCCAGTGTAAACTCTACGTTAAGAAAGCGAGAAAATAACATTCTATTGCTCTAAGATTGCTCTATTCCAAACCAAATGATATAACTTGACGTATGTAATTTATTACTCTTTGGAACTTGACATAAAATGTCTTGTGACATAATTATACATAGAAATTGATTTTAGTTATGAGTATATTTTTTACATCTTATTATTTAAAAGAAGAAGAGTATGTATATCTCTGTTTAATATTTTACCTGAGCAAAAATAATTTATAATGGAACCACATAGAAAATCTGTCGCGGGGCCTATGGCCCCATCAAGTATGAAAACTGCACGTATAGGTTTTGCAGTCATTAAAACCTTTGTTAAAAGTGTTACCCCTGATAAACAAATAACTACTGTCCATACAAGCACCCCTACAGTGGAACGTCGATCTTTTCATGTTGAACAAAACCAAATATATAATGGTGAAGTAAATGTGCTCTCTATAATGTAAGTACCTACCTATGTACTTACAGAAGATTACTTGTAAAACTATATAATCGGTTTGATGATTTTCAAAAATGTATAACTAACTGGGTCTTTTTTGTTAAATCCCATCTGGGCAAGTCTCCCGGACTCCCCCTACATGTTTATCACTCACAAATTCATCAAAAACCAATATAGGTCACTTAAAATTTGTCATCCATGTAGATTATTGGGTGTAGATTGGTTGTACAGGCATACATACAAATATGTGATAGCAATAACGATGTTCCGGGTCGTCAAAGATATTTATGCAGTTCAGCGTTAACATAAAGTAATTATATTTCAATAAAAAAAAATCATAAATAATTAATGATATACAACCAAAATGTGAAAAGCTACAAAGTTCAGTTGCTTTAAACGACTTTTGGGGTTGACGACGTCGCGTCCCGTCGACGACATCTCAACAGGTACCTAGCAGTCCAACATCAAAAAATAATATTTACGGAAAAGAAAGATGAGACTTGTAATGTTTAGGTGGAGTAGACAGACACAAAATAAATTTCCATGACAAAATTGATTTACCCAAACTACAAGTTAGCACTAATCGCATATAATACATTTTAAATAATCCATTCTAGTGATACCAACAAGGAAATCATGTGTTGCAAATACACAGAAGATTTAAATGACATAGCTGCCGGATTCACGGACGGTACCATACGATTGTTTAGCTGCAGCACAGGATCATGCAGCCACACACTTGTAGACGACGAGTGTCGGGCGTATCCTGGACCAGTCACGGCTATCAAGCACCGCCCTGTCAGCAAGGCTCATCCCATTACCAATATGTTGCTGTCTTCATGTTAGTATTTAACAAGTGAAAGAAATAAAAGAAGAATAACATCGTGAAATATCTGCAATAAACTGTATTTATAACATATATTACACATCCATCCATTCTAGTTTTATACATCGTAAAATAAGAAACTAATATCTAAGCTTTTCTCTCTAGCATTAACATGACCGTATGAGTCTTTAAGTGGGATATAATTAAAATAAAGCCCTATCTTACTTACCCGCGTGAAACAGATTTGTTATTGAAAACTAACTTTTTAACCGACTTCAAAAAAGGAGGAGGTTAATATTCGTCGGAATCTTTTTTTTATGTACGTTCCCCGATTACTCGAAGACGCCTGTACCGAATAGAGAAATTCTTTGTTTGTTTAGAAGGGTATACTTCCCAGGTGGTCCCATTGGCACCAAGTCAGGGTCTGATGATGGGATCTCAGAAAAATCAAGGGAAACCCTCAAATTTTATAGTGACGCATAATTTGTATTTTATTGAGGTCGGTGTACTTTTTGAGAATTAAAAACTTTTTATTACATTAAAAATAGCCTAATAGCATTCATGGATACCGAAAAACTAAATTATTTGAAATCGAAGTTGACTATTTTAGACTCTCCCATCAAATCTTCGCCAAATTAAATAGGACCTCTAAGGAAAAAATAGACCTACATTTAATATATCTTACTCGGTTTCTCGTTAATTTCTATATAACGTTATAATATTCAGATTTAAATTGAAGTGAGCGGCGATCGCACATGCATAAGCCACACGTAGTGCGCTGCTCACAGACTGGTAGCGGAAAGACGGTATTGCCATACCGTCTTCTAATCTATCCCGCTGGAATCGTATATTTTTCTGGGATAAAAGAAGCCTATGTTATTCTTGACCCCTAAACTACCACTACTTATGCAAATATCATATTTCTCCGGGATAAAAAATAGTCTATGGCATTCTCTAATCCGTGAACTACCACTATGCAAAAAATCATGTCGATCCCTTGCTCTGTGAACAAAACAAACTAATATCTCGCGGGAATCTTACATTTCAGGATAAAAACTATGCTGTCTTATGTGCAGACTATAATCTATCACTATCCCAAATTTCAATCGGATCCGTTCAGCCGTTCTGGCGTGATTGAGTACCAAACATCCACCCATCCATCCAAACATTCGCACTTATAGTATAAGGTAGTAAGAAATAAGATAATCTTTATGTTGGTTTGGTATAGACTAACTTAAGCACTGCATCCTATTTATCCCTGATAATCTAAGCTGGTTTTATAAGCCGTATAGCTGCGACTGATGAACTGTTTTCTGTTCTCTGAACTGACTAATGAAGAGATACAATTTATCGGTGGCATAAATGAAAGAAATATGAAGATAGAAACGCGTGAGTGTGGAACGTCTTCAACGCAATCAACAACATAGTTACCTACAGATCATAACTTAAAACGGGATGCAAATAACCTACTTAATTTTCAGATGTTAACGGTTGTATTAAGTGTTGGAAATATAAATATGACCAATGTTTGTATACTATTAGAGAGAAAAGACAAACCTTAGGTTTAAACTATCACCCTAGGTTCAGTAAATTTGTAACGTATGGAGATGATGCCAAATTAAATATGTACGATGAAGAAGCACAAACTCAAGAAAGAGCTTTTTATTCTAGGTAAAGTTTACTGTATACTTACTTAAAAAATATGAAAGCATTTACCTATGGATTAAGAGCCACCCAGAGACCTGAGTAAATTCAGTTGTACGAGTATTTAGGTACCTACCTAATCCGATTTTTTGCTAAGATGAATGAAAGAAGGAGTCCGCTGAGGCTCATTTGCCTCCACCCAGGGAGATGGGCCACAAGTCGGCACCGCACAGGGGTGGTTCTGGCAATCCTAGTTTATCTCAGGATACCCCGGACCGCTCCACAAGCGCCGAAGAAGGCCACCGCGGGGTTTTATCTGGTAGTGTCCGGTGGGGTGTACATAGGTAAGGAGAGGGACTTGGCCCAGCGGCTACTCGAATTCCATCATCCGGGCGAGGGGGTGCTAGGTCGTAAGACCGGCTAGTCCGCTTCCACCCGAAGCGGGCGGCAGTACCTATTTAATAAAACGTTTTCCCGCAGCAAACAAAAGGGCCTATTATAATTCAATCATAGTCAAGTAGGTATGACTATATGGTTCAGTATTTTAAGGTATGTAATTAGGTATGTAAGTAACTACTTATCTTAATACCTATTGCATGTTTATGCAGGATTTAATGCTGTACAATATTAAGAATATATACATATAAATATGATTTAACGATATTGTAATAATCTGTAACAGTCAAAAGAAAAATTTGATGAATGGACATAGCTCAAGAATATTTGCATGCGCCTTTAATCCAAAGTCCCATCACGAGTTAATATCCGGCGGCTGGGATAATACAGTGATGTGTTGGGATGACAGACAGCCATACGCAACGCGTCATTTTTTAGGAGTCCATATGTGTGGCGAAGGACTAGATTTTGACAAACCAGGTAAAACGGTATGTAAATATATCCTCAATAAACGTAATATGAACAACATATATCACTAGATTGTAATACAATTACGACGTATTGTATTATTAAAATCAGTAGTTCCATAGATATCACCAACGGTATATATACCTGGCCAGTGCAGGTTTTAGGACTAACAGGGTCCTGGGCTAGATTGCTACATGGCGCGCTATCCCCTATTCAAATCCATGCGAAAAAAGTAAAGAAAAAAGTAAGGAAGCTTGTAATTATGAAATACAGTATAAAGTGTTCATGCCCAAGTTTTGCCAGTTTAGCGACTTCGTCACCAGACTCGGGGGTTTAAAACTATTCTCGTGAACTGGCTGCTTCCAAATATTATGTAAAAATACATCTCTGGCGTTTCTTCATTTCTGGCGCCCTGGGCTGTCAAACAACCGCACCCACCCCTAACGCCGGTCCTGCCTCAGGCCCTTTTTCACCGGTTTGTCGTCCACCTGGCGCTTCCTACATCTCCTCTGGAGGCGGCAGGGATCGGATTGTTCCCGAACCCTCTCAGCACTCTCCTTCTACGAGATGACGCTCTCGCAAAAGTGACCTCCGACTGTCAACCATGGCCGACACCACGGCAGCGAGAAGTCTCCTTCGACGACTGCTATGCGAGCGCTGCGCTCTGTCTCCCAAGCTGGGCAATCTTCCAAAGTAGGTATGTTTTTTTATATGGCTCTATGCCCCACTCTCGTTCCCCTATCCTTCAGACAGAGGCTTATACATCCCCAGCGATCCCTTTCCTACTCTTTCTTTATTATAATTTCAGTCTACTCTCCTATTCCACGTCCACACCGCCCATGCGTAGGATCGGTGAATCGTATTTCAGCTTCCTGGTCAATACAATTGCTTTCGTTTTATGTGGCGCGAACTTCAGCTAGTTACACATTCCCCAATCCTGCACATAGGCGAGCGCGGCGTTGGGCCGGCTTTGTACCTCCTGGCCCGTTTCTCCGTCAATGAGCAGTACGATGAGCAGGGCGTGGTTAAGTTTGCGGCTTCTGAGGCCTAAAGGGCCTCAATGGCAAATAATTTAAAAAGCGAGATATTGTTCGTTTTGCCGTTTTCGTTTTCGTGAAAATTTTCAAAATTGGTTTTCTCTAGCAACCTGGAATTGTATTAAAAAGCATATTGATTTTATTAGGTACCTACCTGCCTACCTACTGTTTAAGTACAATATTTTCACAATAATACCGATTAAGTGCAGTTGTTTTATTTTCTAGATAATAACCTGTTCATGGCAGGATAAAGATAACATACAGCTATGGGACTATGGGTCCTGCAAACTTATCGAAACAATTATACCAGACAACCATCAATCAAAACTATATTGTGGAAAATTAGTGCCGCACACTAATCTCGTAATATGTGCTGGATCCGACTCTAATATATTGAGAGTTGTGGACTTAAACATGAAAGTTGTAAGTGTATGTAATCATTATTGAAAATAGTTTTTAGTTGTAGTTCTTTATAGAAACGAAATACGTACCCTTGCTTCATACTTATGGGGTTAATGATTGTCCAGTCCGTATCCCACATGTCAGCAACCTCGTACGCCGAATACAAATCTAATATTTGGAGATTTTATCTTTTTCGACTCTTACGACTTTCTTATATTATGTTGTTATCAACAATTACTACCCAGCCCACCATATCAAGTTTATTATTAACAATAGTCATGTATACTTTTTATCATAATTAAGCGATCCTAATAAAGCCTTAATAACTATTTTCATGAGGTTAGACTTAGGGTACATAAAGGCAATAGAGCAGTAGATATAATCAGTGGCGGCGTAGCATGGGTTGGCACCCGGGGCGGTTTTCTATTGAGCACCCTCAAAATAAAACAATAAATACTAAATATTGTCCAGTCCGTAGGGATTTTTACACCACCTACAAAAGTTGGTGGTTGGTGGTCACGGGTGTATAGCCGAGGGGGGAGATAAATCCCTACGAAGTATTGTAAATACTATGAGCCGAGGAGTATAAATGATTACATGAATTTGAATTTTTTGAACCTTCTCCGATACACAAATCTGGCTACGCTCGTGACTCTGATGAAAAATCGAAGTAGTTTAGCAGCGTAAAGATGAAAATTAGCCTCCGAAATCGTTTTTTTTTTATTGTCTTGTATTATTATATCTTCATAAGACTAGATTCGACGGGCCTAGGATCCGGGCGGGACTTTTCTTCCATTTGGTTCATGTGTTAATTAAGGAAACATTGAGATTCTTCAAAAAGGTACAAAAAGATCGCGTCACACAGTGCATTGAAAATCGGCTTTCAAAGACATAGGAATCCGATGTTTAAATTGTAATGTTTTAAGGCTGGAACGGCTTCTATATATTACTACTATGCTCGAATAAGTCACATGAAATAATTTGGCTTGAAAATTAAAGAGTTATAATTTTCTTACAAAAGAAATCTATGGAGCAAGTAATAATCATAAATCATCGAAAATTATCTTAACAATAAGTGTTGCTCACGGCTTCACCCACGTGAAAAGCCGTCCCCGGTACAAAAGAATAAATCACTGTATCGCTCCATTGCACCATCTGTACGATTCCAGCGCCATTTATTTGAAACATTAGATGCAACAGTCAAACTATTTCCCACAGAAGCAAATACCCGGGATAAAAGTAGCCTATATGTAACTCCAGGATATGGTCTATACTTGTACCTAATTTTATCTAAATCTGTTCAGACGTTTCTGAGTTTACCCTCGATATATGTGTTAGTTAATGTTTACGTTCCAACAAAAACATCTATTTTCCTTCTTTCCTACTTCTAACAAACATTCAAACGAAAAAATTTATGTAGCGGATACATAAAATTAAGAAATCTCGGCAACCACACAGTTTTCCGTAATATCCTCGCATACGGTTATAGTACTTATTATTCATGATTTTTAACGATATTGATATTCATGAAAATAACGGGAAATGCTGCGGAAGATTTTTTAAAAATCATCTCATCTAAAACATCGGAATTCTAAGTCTTCAAAGGCCGATTTTCGATCCACTGCGCGTCGTCGACGTTCGTCGCAGGCCCATATCCTCTTTTCTGTCCCGACAAATGATAGGTATATTTTTTTCACAGCAACCAAGTCCATTACATGTTGTATGCACCCTATTGTTTGTCGCCCCCATTCATTACCACGTCCACGGTTCATTGGACAGTTTCTTTTGAAATGAAATTCTAGCAGCTTCCAAGTGGAGCCTCAGTCGTAAAACTTCCAAAATCATTTCCAGTGCAGAAAGTTCATCATAGATTTTGTCAGAATCGGAAATGTACCACGAAGTTCGCTTCAGCAGAACTTAAGGTTGAACAGCACCAAATATTATGAGAATATCATTCATCTGTATATATAAAAGAAGAAGCTGACTGACTGACTGATCGACCAACGCACAGCCTAAACGGCTGGGGTTAGAGACTTGAAATTTTGACAGTATGTACCTTTTATCACGTAGGCATCCACTAAGGAAGGGTTTTTGGAAATACTACCCTAAGGGGGTAAAATAGGGGATGATAGTTTGTATGAAAATCCATCATTTCTGAAATTAAACGCATGAAAATTGGTATTTGTACTTTCAGTTAAAAATAAAAAAATATATGTTTCAGAATTTTTGGAAATTCCACCCCTAACGGGGTAAAATAGGGGAAGAAATTTTGTATGCAAATCCGTCATTTATGAAGTTAAACGCATAAAAATTGGTATTTGGACTTTCAGTTAAAAATAAAAATATCATTTTTCAGGATTTTTGTGAATTCCACCCCTAAGCGGGTAAAATAGGGGATGAAAAAATGTTAGTTTTGTTTTTGTTTTACACAGAGCAAGGGATCCACATGATTTTTTGCATAGTGTTTAGTTGATGGGCTACTTTTTATACCAGAAAATGCACGGTTCCTACGGGATAGCATAATACAGGAAGATGTAATGGCTTAAGAGATCTCCATGGATTTAATACCTTTTTTTCCAAAAATAACCTCCACGAGGGCGTAGCCGCGGGCAAAAGCTAGTTGCCTTATAAGTCTCCGTGAAATCTATTAAGACGTTCTAAAATTGCTCTCTGCAGCTCTTCTGGCAATCTTAATCCAGCGTGTTGGGTCATTTCTTCTGGCCGCCCATGCCGTCCTCGTCGGGCATATGAGATACGCAAATGGCTACAGAGCTGCTCGAGTGAGTTATCACCACAATGGCACCCCTTGGTGCTTGGTACCCGGGGCGGACCGCCCCCACCGGCCCCCCCCCCCCCCCTTACGCCGCCACTGGATATAATTAATAATAATTTAGCTGGTGGTAGGATTCATATCCGCCCGGATAGCGACCACCGTACACAGGGCGAAAAACCCGCCATAGTGGCACACGCAAGTGTGTCGCGTTCCGGGATCAGCCAGTGTACATCCGGTTTTTGTCGGGGGTCTGGAGTTGGGGTACAATGGCCATTTTGCGCCCTTCTTAGTACTCTGACACTAGACCCTCGACCCCTTCTTCACCTTCTTGCTCATGGCGTAGTGTGAAGAAGCAGGCCGGCATGAGTGTGTTGAGTAGCGGGGATAGATCGTCTCTCGCTACTCAGTACTCTATTTGGACCGCACTGCGCTTACCATCAGGTACAGTGCGGTCACTTTGCCGTGCCAGGATAAAAAAAAAAAAAAAAACTACGTAATTTTGGTTACTACAGCAACATATGAACAACCATAGACCGCATCCCAGCATGACACCTGATTAATTTACTAGGATGGAGCCGATGCTCAATGCCAATGATATGCCTTTTTTTTGTTGTCGCGGGCAAACGTTTTATTAGTGCCGCTCGCTTTGAGAGGGAGCGGATTAAGAATAAAACAGTTATGCCGGACTAGCCTGTCTGACAACCCAACATCCCCTCGCTGGGAAGATGGCAGTCTCGAAAGCGGTCTCCTCCTTTTCCGACACAGATCAAGACGCACTACTTGTAACTGTCCTCAACCCCGCATTCAGGCTCTCCGGCCTGGTAAACTATTGTAACAATGTTACAATAGTTTACAAGTGAGAAATGGGAATTAGCTCCATATTGACCAGGACTGACAACCTTACATAGACGATGGGACGCACCATCGTCGTACCCTGAACTACGCAATACCTGTGTCACAGATAACACGGATGGTTTAGCCGGTGCTGCATAGTGGCGAGTGCAGTATTACGCAGTTACCTATAGATGAAGATACACCTAGACACATTGGGTCTTCGTAGAGCTTGATAGAACTGTCCATATAGTTTTTTCTCTTTGTCATTGTTTCTCGTTGCGATCACCGGAAGAGCCAGCAGTGTCACATGGCGTATTGAACAGCTGCAATTTCAATCTCTCCGACATAGAGTGTAGCCTTATCTAGCTACGTTAAATATATGGGACAAAGACAATATAATATGTATGTATTAGGTGAAAAGATGGCGATTCCGGCTGCAATTCTAGCACTCCTTAGAATACCCCGGGATCGCTCCGTAAGCGCCGAAGAAGGCCACCGGAGGGTTTTAGCTGGTAGTGTCTGGTGGGGTGTACATAGAGGGTACATAGGGGGTAGGGACTCGGCCCAGCGGCAGCACGGATAGCCATCATCATGTGGGCGAGGGGGGTGCTGGGTCGTAAGACCGGCTAGTCCAATATACCCGTTTTATTCTTATTCCGCATCCTCCGGAGGGCGCGGGGCCCCTTTTTTTTACCCTAATACATACTATCCTCAGACGGTAAACTACTAAACCCTGGTATAATGCCACTGCATGGGAATGGATACATACATACCTACTATCATTAACGATAGTGAGTGATACAAAACACATGGTTGAGGACTTAACTTCACTGAGGTTGAGGAGATGTAAATATAATAATAATGTCTAATGTCATCAGATCGGAATAAATACATAATATTATTAACTGATTTTCTGGAAAGATTTTTTTATCCATTGTTTTAGTTCTCACTATGCTGAGTGCTTAGCGTCTA
Organism: Laothoe populi; assembly: GCA_905220505.1. Lineage (NCBI taxonomy): Eukaryota > Metazoa > Arthropoda > Insecta > Lepidoptera > Sphingidae > Laothoe > Laothoe populi. The sequence goes on from HG992152.1 coordinate 12,206,826, forward strand.
TGTGTCTAAGCTTCAGACATACTTAGATGTTTATAGGTTTCATATTTTTGAGCTGTGCAATCTCTGAGAGATATATTTTATTACCATTTCAGACAGAATGTTCTATAAGGAATAACCCGGGCGGCATATACGCTTTTGACTTTGGTACTATAAGAAGGAAAATCAGAAAAGTTCCAGACACGTATAAAAAAATTACTGAAGTACAAAACGCTCCTAGAGTGTCTTTTGTAACAGGCAAAAGACTTCAAACTGTAGACTTTGGTTGAATATTTACTGATGCTACAAATAAAAAAATATAATTTTACTAATTTCATCGACAAGTTACTTATATAGTAGATACAGTTAACGACAAAAGTTACATAACACAAACAAGATTCCACAAATAGTGAACACTTTAAGCATCAAAAGTCTCTGATCAACTCTCGCAGTTGCACTCTCTTTTTTACTCTCGCTCTCTTACTCTGTTTTATTCTCACTCTCTTACTCTCTCCCTCGTATTCTCCCTATATCATTCTCATTCACTATACCTCTCTTTCTCTTTGCCTCTCACTCTTTTTCCTCTCGCTCTCTTACTCTCGTATTCGCTTATTATGTCTCTTACTCTTTTTTCTCTCTCTTAACCTTTTACTGTGTCTCTTCTATTACTCTCTCTCATTATGTCTTTCAAATTTTGTTTCACTACGTTCATCAACATTTGTAACTATTAGGTGCCTTTGATTGCAAGAAGCGGCTTTTGACGCTTAAAGTGTTCTCTATTTTTGGAATGTTGTCCGTGTTAAGCTACTTTTGTCGTTGACTGTGTTAGCGAGTAAAACTAGTCAGCTATTTCTGAGTAATGTGACACTAGATCACCCTCGATTCGCTTCTTGACCTGCTTGCCCCGTGGCGTAGTGTGAAGAAGCTGCACAGTAGGCCGGCATGGTTGTTGTGAGTAGCGAGGGATAGATTGTTTCTCGTTACTTGATACTCTAATTGGACGGCATTGCACGCACCATCCGGTGCAGTGTGGTGACTTTGCCGTGCCAGCTTGAAAAAAGCTTGCCCAAGCTCTGGCAATTTTATCACTGGAATGTTGATCTCCCAGGGCATTTTTCTCTATGTCCTTACAATCGCGTAGAGTTTATTAGGACATAGAGAATAATGCACCTACTTAGGAATGAAGATCTTAACTGTAACGCGGTGGTATTTCATGGTACATATAAATATGATGATGTGACGCCACAGTATATATTGATTTTTATTTTCCAATAGCATAATATGCTTTGAGTGCCGTGATACTATTTTTACCTGTTTCTTACTTTATTCATTTATAATGATTTATATTATGTATGAGGCCGTCAGCGCAAAAGTGGCCTAAGCTAGAGACAATGAGTATGAAAATAATGAATTTTAAATCAATGTACATAAATGCAATTTTTGCAATGCCATCTTGTTGTCATCATATTGGCAATTGGTGCAACTAGAGATGGGCCGGTTTTGCATTAAATTAAATTTTCGCACATTTTAAACCATTTGTAGTACATAGGTCAGATTATGAAAAATTGAGGGTTAGGCCACTTTTGCACTGACAGCCTCATATATACAAAAGTAATAACTAGCTTAGATGACTGGATCGTCATCGAAACCCTCTCATAATGGTAGTCGCACACTGCGCCCCAGTTGGGATGTAATTTCCTTCCGTTGTCGCCCCAAACATGTTTTGGGAGTTTCTACAATCCTATTACAGTTGCAATCGAGAGTCCTTGGACAATCACAACCACAATAGTAAACACAAATTTCAATATCCTTAAACTTAAATGTAGGTCGAGTCGCATTGATAGGGATATGTTCCGTAGGCATAGATCCAATATGGGGAAGTTTTCACCACTCAATAGGATACAGAGTAATTTCAATGACCTCCTGAGTTCTATATCTGTTGGTTAATTTCCGGGGTCTACCCTTGGTTTACAAAAAAAGAGCTGCAATCACGTCTGTCTGATTATAATTCAATTTTATGATTATATCGTTATTTCGTTTGATAAGTTTTTTTATTCTGCAGTTACGTTATTCTTTTATTATATAATAATTTTATTTTATAAAAATCGGTTGAGTAGTTTGGTTTTAAAACCAAAATAACTTGAAAAAATATGTTGTCCGAATATACGAAACTGCGAATTTTGCTTTTCTGTGACTTTTTCAGTGGTGTTTTCTTTTGGTACTCTATCCAACGTACCTATTTTATATTTGTACCACTAAAAAGCAAAAAATAAATTATTACTTTTTAAATAAAAATAAAACCGTCTTCAAAAAAACCCAAACACAACTTAAAACCAAAAAATAATTGGTTACATTTACATCAATTAATTACATACAATTGAAATCAATTATTTGGAGTCGGTGCCAGCCAAAACATGGAAAAAACAATAATCAGGCATACAAAAAAATATACTTGGTTTTTATGAATCTAAAAGTAAAGAAAACAACACCGGCACCGACTCCAAAAATAAATGATTTAAATTGTATGTAATTAATTGATGTAAATGTAACCAATTATTTTTTGTTTTTTAGTTGTGTCCGGGTGTTTTTGAAGACGGTTTTATTTTTATTTAAAAAGTAATGTTATATCGAGGCGTCCACTTTACAATAGGGTAGTTAACACTATTTTTTTATTGTTTTAATCAACAAGTTACATTACCTAAAAACCATTTTCATATCTAAGAGGCAATTGTAAACTGACAGTAAAAGGATGCAGGACATAAGCCGTGACGTTTGGCCGTGACGTTTGAACGTGACGATTGAATGGCCATTACAATCCATGTTAATGTGCCTGTGTTGGCCTAACCTAGAAAGATTCAGCCTCAAAATTTGTTGCCCGTAAAATCCCACAATGAAAACACTGTATTCGTATGTTCACAGTAATTGTGAACGCAGCTACACGCGCGGCAACAGAGGCATTGCATAAATAAAGCTAAGAAAATAAAAAATATATTGTTATAATAGCTATATTATATCTACCAACTGTTAGAGTCAACTAAGTTTCCACAACCTAGAAAATATCTTGCGCATTTGCCTCTCTTGTCACCTGCAATTGTTTTAATAGTTATGTCCAAACCTATACATGTCACGATATGTGATTGAAAGGTTGATACAAAATTGAAATAAAAAAACATCCGTATTTTGCCGTCAAGTGTATTTCAGCATGAAATCATATCGGTGCAAGGCGAGGTAGCGAGATAGCGATAGCGAGGCACTATATGCTGGGAATAAATAGGTTATATGTATTCTCTTGTTGCATGTTGCATGGCATTATCCTAGGATACAACCCGGTCTTTCACATCACGATGGGTTAATGAAGAAAAAACTCGTACGTAAAAGTTGTACATGTTTTGTATTGGAATTCTCATGACATTTCTTTATGCGCGAACAGCACTTTTTAATATGCTACATTTTACTCAATAGACAAATACACTGCGATTTCATTTTGTAAATATAAAGAAATATATAAAACTCTAGAAAGATAAAATTTCGAGTTTGGCAAGAATTCACAATAAATAAAAAAAAATCATAAATACTTCTACATAGTATTATATACAGCATTTGAACATCTATTATTTGACCGATTTAAGTTGAGCCTCGTCAACGGATGGGTCTTTCCATGTTGTAATTGTTTTTTATTTTGAGCTTTCGACATCACAGTTGATACCACCACATCGTTATAGTTAATCGGCGCTATCGACACTACGCTGGGCACAAGCGGCGGCCGCTGGCCTGCACCGCCTGCACCGCTTGCGCCACTGGCACCGCCTACACCACTCGCAACACTGGCACCGCCTGCACCACGGATCGCACCACAAAAGGAATTCCGCAGCGCCACCACTCCGCTCCGCGTCCGAGCCCGCCCGTCATCATCCGTTGTTAGCTTACTTTTCTTTGAGACCGACTCATGTGAAACCTTTGCTCTGGCTTGTTCGCAGCTCGTTTCACACGTTGTACGACCAGGTCGATCGTACCTATCGACCAGTACTTTGACTGAAAAATCTTCTACCGAGGGCGGTGATGTTGGTGTCTGGTCTTTAACGTCTACAGCGGGCGCTCGACTTCGGGTTTCAGATCGACGAAGCGAATCAATTTCTGAACGTGCCTCGAACTCCTTTTTAAGATTGCTCACCAGACCGGCAGCAGAAGAAATGGGGGCGCTGGGCGCTAGGGGAGTGGCGCGCGGCAGATCTCCATGCGATGCACAGGTGATGCGACGTCGCCGCAGACCCGCACGAAGCCAAGTCTCTTCGGGAGCGGATGCAGATAGTCTTCCGCTCCACGTCGAAGCGCCTCGGTCCCGTGCTTTTTCCATTCGGGCAGCTGCAGTGGCAAGTTCTGTGAGTATGGCACACGTCTCATTAAATTTTCTTTCATTATCGGATATCGAACAAGTAGACCGCTGAGTCGCATTACGCGCAGAATTTCGCGTTTCTAAATGTTCACATATTATGCTTAGATCAGACGCTTGCTTTTGTTGCACTACAGCTGCTTCGACTCCTCTTTCCGGGTCTTCTCTTCTTATGCTGCGTTCCTCGGGTCGTTCTTTCAATCGTTTGGTCGATTCTTCCCGACAGACTACTTGCATTTTTGTAGCTCTGGTGTCGTAGGAACCCCAAGAAGAATGGCGCGAGAGATCAAGGACAACGGCGCTGTCGAACGAACTCCAAGAACTTTGTCTACTGGGTGGAGGTGCATCATCGTCAACAGCCACTTTAACTTCACAATCTAAACTACGCTCTACAGAATTAGTACAAGTGTCATTTGTAGTCACTCTATTAATTTTAATGTCTATAATACCACTGTCACTTTTCACTATATTGTCACTGTCTATAGGATTTCGAGTATCCTCTGCCCTAGACCACTGAATTTCCCCGGGATCCCACGTGTGGATTTTGTCAGCTTCAAAATTAGAGTGTGGATATTTGTGAATAAAATTTCGCAAAGGTGAAACTTGTGAAGATTTTATAGGTGCTTCTATGTCTTGAGCTGCTGATAAACCTAAATTATCAGACGGTTGGTTGTTAACTGCATCATTTTGATTGCTAAATATTAGTCTTTGATATCTCTTAGTGAAATCTTTTCGATCTCCTGATGCTGCATTCTCTATTTCATTTACAATGTGTTTCACAGATGGAGCCCCTTCTTCTTTGAGGCGTATTATTTGGTTCGGTGAAACGCTATAACTGCCATTAGCGCAAGGCATTAACATATGTCGAGTTTCAGATGCTAAGTTTTCAAGAGATACAGAAGTCGGTGGGAGTGAAGGTAACAGTTGTGAGGCTAATTTGGTATCAGGAGACCAGGATCTCGGTCGGCCAGTATAAGAACCGGTCAAAGCTAAGACTAGAGGTGTAGGTTCCATCGCTTTATTTTCGTTTTTCGTAACAGTTTTAGGGGATTTTAGATTGGTTTCAGATTTAGATCTCTGTAACTTCTCTTTATTTTTCATTGCATCAAGTATACCCTGATAAGTCTCCAGTTGATTTAAAAAATTCATATTAGGTTTAATGCAACTCCTCTTTGTTTTAACATGTTTAAGTGCCTTATCAAAATTCCAATTAAAAGCCTTCATAGCATAAGCTATTACAACCGATGCCGATCTGCTAATCCCCATTTTACAATGAACGAGAACTTTCGATCCTTCATTTCGTGCTTTATTTATATATTTGAAGGTGTTGTCCCAATGTTTTAACAAATCAGTCTTCTCGTCGTCATACACTCTTATGTTGAGATAGTCGAACATGCCAGGAAAGAAATTATCAATTTCTCTTGTTACATTTAAAATGTGTCTCACCCTGAAAAAAACAATATTATATTAAATACTAGTAAATTAATTAATTTTAAGTTCTAATATAAACAACACGTATAAAAGAGCTGCTTTTACTATATCGAAACATATTCATTTCATTTGCTGTTATTCCACAATCAATACTACTAATCAGTACTAATATTATAAATGCGAATGTTTGGATGGATGGATGTTTGTTACTCAATCACGCTACAACGGCTGGACGGATCTGGTTAAAATTTGGCGCAGAGATAGATTATAGTCTGGAATAGCACATAAGCTAATTTATCCTGGAAAATGTAGTTCCCGTGGGATATTATAGTTTTTAACAGAGCAAGGCATCGACATAATTTTTTGCATAGTAGCAGTTTAGAGATCAGAAAATGACATAGGCTACTTTTTATCCCGGATAAATGCACGCTTCCTATGCTATAACAAAATTTAGAAAGGTATAATAGCTTAAGATGCCTCCAAGGATTGTGGGGAAAGGTATACCTTTTCTTTCAAAAATAACCTCCACGCGGGCGGAGCCACGAGCAACATCTAGTTCTAAATATAAAATTGAAAAATCTCATAAGTAACAAAGGCCAGACGCCTTTATATACGATAAATAATTACAGCACAAATGGACCGGCTCGACCGGGGTAGTACCACTGTCTCACAAAACACCAACGTAAAGTGTCAGTTTAATGTCGCGTTTCGTATGGTGAGTGAGATATCCGGAGGCCCAGATTCCCCCTTCCTTTCCCTAATCCCTATTCCTGTCCTTTAAGGGCGACAGCGCATACATGATACTTTCGGTGTTGTGGATGTTCATGGGCGGTGAAGTTCACTTAACATCAGGTGACCCACTGGCTCGTTTGTCGGAATATGCTATAAAAAACTGTATTAAAAAAAAGCATACCCATTGCGCTGTAATTCTTCAAGGTTACTCGCGTTCCACTCAGAGCCCAAGTAGACGTGGTCGAATATCTCGGTGGGCGCGTCCATCTGGCCGAGTATCGTGAGCATCTCGTGGTCTATGAACGACTTGTACTCCGCGAGATCCATATCTAACTCGTCCTCGAGCCGGCCCCTGATGGCTTTACTCGTTACCTCGTCTAAATCCACACTCATCATTATTTCTTTCAAAGTGCATCGTATCACGCGCTCTGTTTCGTCTCTCTCGCGAGGCCTGAAACAATTTTACTATTTTTATTCCCTTTAATTTTACACACAAATAGAAATTAGTACTCCGCGTGAGCGTTCGCTATGAATTTATTTGTGTCTATTTTGACATCTCCTAAAAGTTTATAATCATATATTAAAATAACTATAAATTCAATCGTTTTTACATACATATGTATATTTATTCAAATAGAACCATAAACAGACATCGATTAAGTAGATACCACAAGTGTAGGTAGTAGGTTTTTCGAGCCAAAATTTTAAAGAAATCCTGGGCAAAATATTGTGCACAAATACTCTAGTTAAGTCTTCATTCGACGTTAACTACATTAAGACGACAGTACTAGTAGTACTTTACGGCATGAAAACATATTGTTCGTCAGTCAGTCTTTTACGATTTAAAACTGTACAAGGGGTACTTCTTATTATTTAAGGCATTATTATTTTTATGTTCTTGAGTTATCCTGCTGATTTTCAATTTCTACAGATGATTACTATAAAAGTCTATTAACTTACTCATCTGCACACGCAGTAACATGATCAATTAAAATTAACACTGATATGTTTTTGGGGCCAAAAAACTAGGTCTAGATATTTGTATGTATCATTATGCATTCCGCGTGAATGATCCACATTAGCGAGTCGGTTCATTATCTGTATATATAAAAGAAGAAACTGACTGACTGACTGATCGATCAACGCACAGCCAAAACGGCTGGGGTGAGAGACTTGAAATTTTGAGAGTAGGTACCGTTTATGACGTAGGCATCCACTAAGGAAGGGTTTTTGGAAGTTCCACCCCTAAGGGGGTAAAATAGGGGATTAAAGTTTGTATGAAAATCCGTCAATTTTGAAGTTAAACGCATGTAAATTGGTATAAGGCCTTTTAGTTAAATATAAAAAATATATACATCAGGATTTTTGGAAATTCCATCCCTAAGGGAGTAAAATGGGGGATAAAAGTTTGTATGAAAATATGAAAAGTTTTTGAAGTTAAACGCATGAAAATTGTTATTACGTATTGTATACTTTTTCTCCCCAACATGAATTCCACGAGTGCGGAGCCGCGAGCAACAGCTAGTTTCACACATACATCATAATCAGTGTGGTTTGATACACTAAAATAACTTACTTGAGTCTTACTGAATCCGGAGAGGGTGGCCGGCGAGACTCAATGTTGTCCATCGCATGCCACTCATTGAGGCAAGAGCGGTCCGAGTCCACATGGCTTTCGTAATAGGCGCACCACGCGTGCGATGGTCCGCCAGCGAAATGGTTCAGTTGGCGAGCTCGCGCGCTTGCACGGTGAAGTGTTTGTAATGCTGACCTAAAATAATAAAATAAATCACAGTTATAATAATACTAGCCCTGTATTAAACATTGTCCCACAGCTGGGCACGGGCCTCTACTAATGAGAGGGGTTAGGCCTTAGTCCATCACGCTGGCCTAGTACGAGTTGGTAGACTTCACATACCTTCGAAATTCTTATGAGAATTCTCAGATATGCAGGTTTCCTCACGATATTTTCCTTCAGCGTTAAAGCAAGCGATAATTAACATTTAATACACGTAACTTTGGAAAAGTCTGAGATGTATGCCATTTAGTTTTCGTCCGTACTGCAACCAACTAGGCTATCCAGTTAGTTATACTTATATATTAATAACTCGATAACATTATATTATAATTCACTATATATACGACCATCCCTATATCTATGACATATCGGATGTCATACCATCACAAACAATATATTTACCTATACATAATCAGTCTTATTAATAAAAAATGCTTATTCCAACCTTAATCTGGAGTTACTCTTAGACTAGTTATTCCGAGAGTAACGTCGTATTAACTTCGTTATTGCATTGTTATTAATAAACTTGGAGTAACCTCGGAATAGCAATACATTCGCTACACCAGGATTAAGGTGTGCATTATGGCAACCCACATCAATTAAAAGTAAAAAGAGTGAAAAAGAGTGAGTCAATGAATGAAATCAATCCCCGATTATGACATTAATGACAGTGACACAATATTTTGGCCGGCGATTTATCAACAAAACTATGTTTATCAAATTGGATGTTCTGTGTTTCGATCTCTAGTTTGTGTAAATGCGTGTTGTTATCAGCAGAAAAATACAATAAATTTCGGCGGAAATCAACTCAAAAAAGTATTCGTTCCTTTAACTGGGATGAAGACGAAAAGGTAAATAATGTTTTTAACATTGTATTGCATGGTTGTTACAAGTTCATTTAACAGAGAATGATATCCTTGGTATTTATTGACCTGTATACCTTATGTTTCAGCAATTATTCCGTCCAGTTCTTATTAAATATGCTTCAATAATCGAATATAAATTCCTGGATTTACAACATTAATAAGAATAAATTTGAACAAGTGACTACTAGCGAGACATATATGGTTGTTAAAGAACAGGTCAGTTGATTTAGCCAGATCGCATAATGATAGTTATTTAGTGTCTGCCATACATAATACTATCTTCTTTTTCAGGATTCCAAATCATTGATTATCACTAGTCTTAATGTAGTAGATTAGCAGGATGTAGCTGTAAGTATCAATCAGTATTATTAAAGCAGAAAGCATTATAATTATCTCTGGAATAATTATTAAATATACATTTTATTTTTTTCTAGAATATATTCGTTTAAACTATTGAAAATGTTGATGAACAAGTAGACATTAAAAAATTGACTCCAGTAGTGGTGAGCAGATAGGAATATAATTATTGAGTATACATTCATTTATTATGCACATACATACTAAGTGGTTTACCTAAATGTTAATGTCTTACAGGTCTCTCAAGATGATCCATCATGGCCACCCAAAAAAAACATATGGACACACAATATAAACTTTGTTATAGACTTAATTTATAACTTTTGTAGATACCCAGAAGAAAAATTAAGATAAAGAATATAATGAGAACTGAGAACTGTTTGAAGTCCAGAAAGGTAATATAACTACTACTTTTGCTAGATTAATGGGTCATATAGGAAAACCCATGTGTTTGTAATATATGCGGGCATGGTAGGATTGACACCTATGTGTGTCTGATGTGACATCATAAGGAAGACCTGTTGGTATCAACCAAATCACTGCAGATAGGTACTATTATAATGCTGTTATTTGAGATGGGGGCAATGAGTCCTGCACTGATGTCCCGCTTAGGGTGTATTTTGCATTCCCCTTACCAGCTCCCCCTAGTCAACCTAACTCCCTAATGATTTTTTTGCACATGTTAACAAAGTAAGTTAAACTTTGTTAACATGTTTTATTAGCCAACTGTGATGTAACTGGTTGTTATTTTTACAGGACCGTGGTTACTATGTCAATAATATGATAAGTCATGGTAAAATGTTGAAGGAGGAAGAGCAATTACGGACAATTACGGATTACGGCTGAAGAAGAACATTTAATAAAAATTCACAAAGAAATATTTAAAAGCGCAATTATCGGAAGAGCAATTTTTGAGTTAAAAAAAGAGTGTGAAGAGCGCACTTAGTTAGGTACCATGTAGAATTTATTTACCTTCTGTAATATGAATTTCTAATAAAAAAAATCATGTCTTAAATTTTTTATTTACACTCAAAACCTAGTAAGAAAGAAAAAGATTACTTTTTAAATAAAAATAAAACCACCTTAAAAAACCCAGACACAACTAAAAAGCAATAAATAATTGGTTACATTTACAACAATTAATTACATAAAATCTAAATCAATTATTTTTGGAGTCAGTTCTAGTGTTGTTTTCTTTACTTTTAGATTCATAAAAACCAAGTATGGATCTATTTTATATTTTTTTGTATGCCTGATTATTCTGGTTTTTCCATGTTTTGGCTGGCACTGACTCCAAATAATTGATTTAAATTGTATGTAATTAATTGATGAAAATGTAACCAATATTTATTGCTTTTTAGTTGTTTGAAGGCGGTTTTATTTTTATTTAAAAAGTTATAATTTATTTTTTGCTTTTTAGTGGTACAAATATAAAATAGGTTCGTTGGATAGAGTACCAAAAGAAAACATCACTAAGTCACAGAAAAGCAAAATTCTCAGTTTCGTATATTCGGACAACAAATTTTTGAAAGTTATTTTGGTTTTAAAACCAAACTACTCCTCAACCTGTTTTGATAAAAATAATCTGGAAGCATATTCTCTGTAATAAAAGAAGAATTTTCCAAATCGGCCAATAAATAACGGAGTTCTGAGGTAACAAACATAAAAATAAATACGCGTCGAATTGAGAACCTCCTCCTTTTTTTCGGTCGTCGGTTAATAAAAACACAAAATACTTGTTTATTGCACGACAATATTTCTAAAATTGTGGCTATGTCGGATGTACATTGATATAAAAACGTTATGTCGATGTGATACAGATTACAGTATTGCTAAACCATCCTTAAACCTACATATTGGTTGGAGTAAATTTAATCCTTGGCGTAGTCTCGGCGTAAGCTAATTCTTGCTTACTTCGAGTTTATTAATACAAGTTTTGACTAATACTAGTTTAAACGTAGTTCGGCGTAACTTTAATCTCACGTTACTCCATGTTTATTAATAACACCGAATATTTGTAACTCACTGAATGAGGAGATTGATGATCGTGGAAAATGCGGAAAAGGTGTGTTGGAACGCAGCAATTGGCTCTACAATGGCATCTTTGCCTACCGCAATATGAGACAGGTTTTGCACAAAGACTTCCCGTCAGTTTGTGGTATTCCTACAATAGTAACATTACCAGACTTTCTTTGAGGACCAATAAAGCAGCAAAGGAAATCGTGAAGCTACAATGCAACTCTTATATTAAGCAAACGTGCCGTGTTGACAAGACGGGGACCTGGAGGGTTTCTCTTGACACTCGATTCCAATTTAAAATTGGGATTGGGTTCGAAAACTGTATAATTGACACTCTTGAACGCAACAACAGCGCACGATTTAACTGAATACGGCGGATTTTTTAGTAACTAAATGAAATAGAGTATTTACGATCGTTAGTTCGTAAATATTCTATTTCATTTAGTTGAGAGAGTTAGAGTTCCAATATTTTCTAGATTGGCATTGAAACATCCATTTCCATTTGTGTTTTGACCTGTCGTAAGTGCCTTTTATATGCCTATGATGCCTACATGATGAATAAAGATTTTTTTTTAACTCTATCGAGTTCGAGATTGGAATTGATTTCAAGATAGGCCTACTGGTGATATAGCTGACCGTCGCGGTGTAAGCTGAGGTATTCCGAACGTAACATCTATTTGATCTCCATGCTAGGAGGCGACAACTGGTCACGCGCTCGGTGCCTATAGAAGTGGTGGTGCCAGAGGAGACCTAAACAGACCCGACCAATTTAATAAAAAGGACCAGAAACCCTTCGCCAGTGACACCAGCAAGTCACTGAATTTATACAACTGCATTATTGCGGATTAATACTGTACTTTTTCAATTCGGATACAGCGTTACCTTAAAAATATAAAACGACTAGCTTTCCCATGCGAATACTTCGAATAGTCGTCAGTTACGTAATATAATAAATTAGAAATAAGTAAATGTAAATATTTATTAATTTTTATCTACAAAATAGTAACGAAATTAGTATTATACAACAACAGCTGGCGCTTCCTGAATCGTCTATGCGCGTAATCTTAAATTAACAATAAAACTAAATAAGTTAATTATACCATCAACAAATAGCACTGTTAATTTTTAATTTTTTTTTCAAAACTTATATATATGTATTATGGAAGTTATAGCGTACAAACAAAAAACACCTTTTAGAAATAATATTGTAGAGATGTATGCTCATTAGGCACTGCAGTAAAACTTACGACTCCTCGGTCATCGCCCGAAACATATTTTGGGAGATGCCTCGATAGGCAGACGAGCAGACGGGCCACCTGATGGTAAGTAGTCACCGCCGCCCATAGACTTCTGCAATGCCAGGGCACTGCAAAGCCGCTGCCTATCGTGATCAAAACGATCCCTTGACGTTTGTTATTGAGACCACATTTTCCCTAAACAATCCCAACCCCAATACTTATAATCCCAGCAGTTATTCAAATGCGATAACATGTCCGCGACGTAGGACTCACGGGCGATTTATCGAGAATAGTGGAATAGTATAGAGGCCATACTATTCGAAAGGACGGTTCAATTTAAGGTCTTTAAAGGGCGCCTCGGTGCTTTATCGCTTTTTTTTAAATCATTTTTTCTTGGTAGTAGTAGCACATCGAAAATAGTAACAACATTAGTAATTATAGTGTAACTTAAGATTACAATCGTGTATGAAGTGCTGTAAAAGCAGTGTTGCTTCGTCTCTTCGGAACACTTCATGGTAGAGTTTAGCACGTATGGTGACCTTATCCATCTTCAGGGCCTATACCGGAATAAACCGTCTTTCATTGAACAGCCCGAAATTTAGTAATTGTGTTTCTGGTTAAGCTAGCTGATGATATTTGGACTCATAATCGGCCAAGTCTATAATGTATCTAATTGGACTGTATAACATTTCCCTCAAAATAACCGACGAACAAGGTGCCGCATAAGCTGTGTGTTATCCTAAGAAAAGTAATGCCTTTATAGGATACAATAATTATCCATAATCACATTTCTAACAAGATAATTTAGGTTAATGTTATAAATCCGAAAACATAACTGTTCTGGGTGTAAAAGCTAAAACAAATGAAGGGGAACAAGCAATAACACATGGAATATAATGTATAGTTTGAGCACGCAGAGAAATGTGTGTAGGGAAACAACTTGATAATGCTATAAGTACATCGAATTAGACGTACAAATCACTCACCACATGGCCTGCACAGACACCGGCTTGAATATGTGTTGCTGATTACACACACAAACGCTAAAACCCCTGTCGACAATGAATAATTGTTAATAATTCAAAGTGTACTGTTTTTTTATCTGTATTAAAGAGAAAGAGAAACACTTTAAAAAAACATAATCCTTATTTTTTGGTGTAGTCAGGTAAAAAATCTAAAGATACAACTCATAGGACAACAGGAAGAAACTGACTAGATCCTATTAATTATACTGTCATTACAAAAATTCATATCTAGGTACGAGTACACTTGTAAATCACGTAACCAATTAAATGAAAATAGTTGGAAATCCTACTATGACATTATCCGTTGCAGCTATTTCTTCAAAGGTTTATGTTCGTTGAAAATGTAATAATATCTAAAAGTATGTATTTATAATTAAAACCATTTATTCTGAACATTATCGTATTACATGTGTAAATTATCCATTGCAAACATTAATATTATATAGCAATCATTATTGACTGCCTTACCCATCGCCATCTAACTTGATAGATGTATCGGCTAGGACCCGCAGGACGAGCCCAACAGTCGTGCGCTCGTTACAGTCGATGCCAAGCAACGCAGCTTCCTCGTTGCGACAAACTACCACCAAATATCTGGTACGACCCACGTGCGCACTTTCCAGTTTCACCGCCTGAACAAAAGCCTCGGTTTGAAATTTTCAGCTTCGTGTGCGTTGAAATATAGTAAAAATATGAACGTTTATTACCATTTTGAGAGTCTCCTCAGGGCGCAATAAATAAAACATGGATTGAAGGTGATTTTGTATATCGCACTGGGGATATGTGCGGGCAGGCGACCGCCACTTTTCCGCACAGCCACGCTCCGGACCATCCAAAACCACCGCTGAACCTTTATTAGCGAAGTAGCACTCATTGAGGCTGAAACAATAATATCTACAGTAAATAGCTAATTCTCAAAATACAATACAAAATAAACATGTTACTTAAAATAAAAGAGGAACAGAAACTCTACAGATACACGTCCCGTCATGTACAATCAAAATCTTCCTTTTTTCCACCGTTAGCAAACTGACTATCTTATGTTAATATTTATCATCTGTTTTTAATTATATACATAGAACGTAAGATGTCCAAAAAGTGACAAGTTTCCAATGTCTCATTATTAATGTTTGTCAAGGTGAAATAGTAGTTTTCTTTTATAACGCAATAAAATCGTTCCATTGCCATTAAATGACATTACATTACATAGGTATCTAAAGTAAGACAGTTTCTATTATATATAATAAAAAACGAAGAACTAAAAAATGCATGATTTTAAATCATTTTTAAAACAACACAGCCGCGAATGTACGAATGACGCCATTTTTAGTAAAGTTGTTGCAATTCATTTTGCGGGCTGTGGTCGGAACATTTAACCTCCCTTTCACTGTCGACTCTGGCGCAGGTCGAGACTCGGTTCGTCTCTCGAGGGACGACGCGCATACTGTCTTTGCAGGCTCGCGTTTACGCCCCCAATCATTATTACAAACTCTATTTCATTATAAAAGTCATAATACTTGCGTTACCTTTCAGGCTACCATGGTGTATCCGATAAAAACAGAAAAGTAATGATATTGACCAAAGATCTAGCTCGTCATGTCAAAAATACAGGAGTTCCATAAGTTAACGATCAAATTAAACTTTGTCGTGTGCCCTAGTATTAACGGCTACAGTTGGGCTTCTTAAAAAAAACCTAAATATTTACGATAATCCATCAAGTCAAGATCAAAAAATTGCTATTCAAATAGTCCACATATCTTGTTTTTTGGAGTTTGTTTCAGGCAAAATGGTGAACATCATGCTACACAGTATGCAAATCATATCTGGAGTTGCATACGAAATGGATCTTGTGGCATTAGTCTAAGAAGAATTTACGTACTTTACAGCGTTATTGCCATACCTATTATTGGAATCAAGTTTAACAGCTTGCATGTCAGGACCCATTAAGAAACACCCGGGGTGCTTAACATCTGGCTTCTCCAGAAGTAAATATCTTAATGGTAATGGTAACAAAAGAGACTGCCTCAGCGGCGCAGTTGTAATTGCACATGCGTTACGACTGCAGTGCTGAGGTCTCGGGTTCTATCCCCGGCTTGTGTAAAGTGATATTGGGTTTTTCTATTTAGAAATACTCAGTATCAGCCCGGAGTCTGGAATGGCGATAGGCTCGGCCCCTATCACTTAAAGGTTACACCTCTGCATACCCCTTCGGGAATTACAGACGTGAATGTATATTGTATGTATGTATGTTAGATATTAATACCTAATTAATTCTTTTTTTTATCTACTGCTTTGCTAGGCAGAGAAGTGGATAATTATTATTTCAAACTCCACCCTATATTTTTATCTGATTAACTTCGTTGCGGGATAAACACAGTTAAGCATTCCCCGAAACTCTCAGAGCTTCACTGCTCTGGCTAACAGTAGTTACAGGGGCGAGTGTGTGGGCGGGATATTTTCGTAAACCGCTATTTCACACCGTGCCCTGGTAATAAGAGTCAAGCAGTAGCCGAGGTAAAACCCTATAAGGCTGAGTAAATAATTTTAATTCTCGTTTATTTAAGGTCAGATTTTTATAATGTTCTATAAAGTATCGTGGAATAATAGAGATAAATGCATATTTCCTCGTATTACCTAAATAGTCACTCTAGCAGGGGCATAACTCTCTGTTCTTTGTTACTATACTATAAATTTATGCTTTAATTAAAAATGAATACACATGTAACTTCTAAAATTTAGAGACGCATTCCCTAAGCATTGAGATCGAACCCGGACATTCGTCTCGTCACTCCGTTCCCTTCTCTTTTAGGCTATCGACGCTACGCAGGAACGCCGCTATATTATGTATTCTCTATAACTTTATGATAACGCTGTGAAATTAATCTACACATATTAATTTTAACTACCTTTTTTAGTACTGTGTAATATCAGTGAATGTACGATGATAAAGTCTGATTTTTTTTTCACCAATAGTATGTAAGTAAAATGCTCCATTAGAATACAATATAATATACTCTTTATTGTATAACCATAAAAGGATAAAAATAGCATACTTAAGACTAATAAACTAAATGGTTCTACGATGGGCGGTCTTACCGCTAAAAGCGATCTCTACCAGACAACATTTGAATGGACAGAGACGGAAGTAGAAGAAATAGTAGGTGGTGCACAATAAAGAGTTTTTTTATTGTCCCTAGTGCCAATACCTTAAAACATGATTAAAAAACTGTCTCAAAATAACGCCTAAATGGAGGGGTCTTTTAAAAATCTTAGATTTACACTCAGCAATAACTTTGTATCAAATAGAAAATTACATGGTTAAGAACAAACTTTCCTGTACATATTAGTAGCGTGCTTTTACACGCTGTATTTATGTGATTAGGTCATCTGCAAATAGAACTAAAGGCAACATGTGGTGAGTGAATTTAAACATTACTATACAAGGGAGGGTTCAGTACAGCTTAATATAAAAAGAAAAATAGTTGAGCGCTGATAGTTGAAGACGAATTTGTAAATGTTATTAAAGCGGCAAGGGCGGTTTCTCTCAAGGTTCATTAAAAATAGCGTCAACGGCGTGATGCCAAAAACGATCCGTTATCCGCCCATACTATACGCAGACGCAGATGCGAACGCAAGTCGCCCAAATTGCTTCGCCTAAATCGCCTAATTCGGGACATATTTGTCGACAGATCGCCACTATACGTGGCGCGGTGTGAGCGTGACTCTATCACACACAATTTGTACACCCACAAGAGCACACAATATGTTTTACTATGTTGCTCAGTTACAATAACTAAAACACGTAGAAATATTATAAATGCGAAAATAAATATGTTTCGTTTTCACGGCTAATATTTATTATTTAATATATATTACGGTTATACACAGTCAGGTCATAAGTATTGTCATACAGTAAAAACTTTTATTTTAGAATGCTGGCCACAAAAAAGTTTATTGAATTCGAATTTCAAATTGTTCATGAAAATAAAAATGTTTACTTTTTAGAATTTTACTCATTTTTAAATATGGAGTTGACGCTTAAAGAAGACCGTGTTGCAGTAATTGCGTTGCATCGTTGCGGTTACGCGCCAATTCAAATTTTTGACATACTGAAAAATTTGAATATAACCAAAAGATTCGTTTATCGTACCATCAAACGATACAATGAAGACTCTAGTGTAGATGACAGGTCAAGAAGTGGTCGCCCTCGGTCTGTTAGGACTCCAGCAGTGATAAAAGCTGTGAAGGCGCGAATTCAAAGAAATCCCAAACGTAAGCAGAAACTGTTGGCCCTTCAGATGGGGTTAAGCAGAACCACGGTGAAAAGGGTGTTAAATGAAGACTTAGGGCTTCGGGCATATCGAAGAAAAACAGGACATCGTTTGAATGCTCGTCTAATGGACCTGAGACTGAAGAGATGCCGCGCTTTGTTGAAGCGGTACGCGGGAAAAAAATATCAGGAAATTCTTTTTTCAGATGAAAAAAATTTTACCGTAGAAGAGAGCTACAACAAACAA
The DNA here is from genome assembly GCA_905220505.1 of Laothoe populi. NCBI lineage: Eukaryota > Metazoa > Arthropoda > Insecta > Lepidoptera > Sphingidae > Laothoe > Laothoe populi. The sequence goes on from HG992152.1 coordinate 12,225,175, forward strand.
AATGATAAGGTGTACGCACACAGTAGTGAAGAAGCGAGCAACCGTATTCCACGTGTCCAACGAGGTCATTTTCCATCCTCGCTCATGGTATGGTTGGGAGTTTCTTATTGGGGCTTAACAGAGGTACATTTTTGTGAGAAAGGTGTAAAAACGAATGGAACGAAAAAGTTGTGTATCAAAATACAGTCCTGACGAACCTTGTGGAACCTGTTTCTCATACCATGTTCAATAACAGGCACTGGGTATTCCAACAAGATTCGGCGCCAGCTCATAGAGCTAAGAGCACACAAGACTGGCTGGCGGCGCGTGAAATCGACTTCATCCGGCACGAAGACTGGCCCTCCTCCAGTCCAGATTTGAATCCGTTAGATTACAAGATATGGCAACACTTGGAGGAAAAGGCGTGCTCAAAGCCTCATCCCAATTTGGAGTCACTCAAGACATCTTTGATTAAGGCAGCCGCCGATATTGACATGGACCTCGTTCGTGCTGCGATAGACAACTGGCCGCGCAGATTGAAGGCCTGTATTCAAAATCACGGAGGTCATTTTGAATAAACTTTAGTGTAAAAAGAATCTATGTTTTGTTAAGTTCATTTTGGTATATAAATGGTTACATAATGAATAAACTTGTTTCAATTATTTTATATTAAACATGTGACAGAATTTATGACCTGACTAGGTAAATATATATTTGTTACTTTTTCACGCAGTAATGGTTCAACCGGGTTTCAACATTTCAGAATAGAGATAGCTTATTTTTATTCCATGGCAGGTACGATCCCGGCACCGGAGTATATGATTTTATGTTATACTTAGTTGTTGTGTATGCCACAATTTCCTACCATACCGATAAACCTAATCACACAACCGAAACTACGGGCAAAAGCTAATGCGTTTGAAACATTACTATACCTCATATAATATATTACTTACTAAATATATTGACTTTTTTATATATGAATATAGGCAGCATTTTTTTGTTATATTACCTCTACGGTCAATCCCAGCAATTTCAACAAAATATAGTTTTAAAGTTAATGTGCTGCAGCGCCATCTAGTGGCGAGTTAAAACAAAGTGAATAATATAAATCTTTTATCATGGAAAAATATATAATATATGTGCCTATTCGCATGGTGATCCCTCAAACGGTCCGAATTCTATTAATTTCAAGCATAATAACATATAATCTAAGATATTTATAGATTTTAAAACATTGCCAGGTCTAATATACAATAGACACACCTTTCGGTATTGAATATGACTTTTTATTTGAATTTATATTTATAATTTATAGTCGAACTCTGCCTATATTCTTTCTATGATCAAACACCCTTTACTAAATTTAACTACATTACCGATCCATCATATATAAATTTATCATTAATACTCTTAATCTAAAGAGCCATCATTTGTGCCCTAAATTTTTACTTTTTATATTCTAATATTCTTGTTTATAACATACAATTAAATATAAAGAATTTTATTAATAATATTGAGTACCTACTTCAAAAAGCTTACTGAAAAAAATAGATACGAAATATAAAATTACCTGAAGGCAACCATGACGACCACCAAAAAATCCAAACAACAACATGTGTAGCCATGTCACTGAACTAGAAATACATCATTTGTCTAAAAGCACTGACATTATACTCGTCAATTAGCCTCGCGTCTCTTATTGGTTTCATTTATACCTCGTAAATGCAACTTTTGTAGTGAACGCGGTACGAAATACAAATGCGACGCGTGTGCCTATGTCAGCGAACGACAACAGCCGGAATCCCGAAACAAGGTGCACCATCCGGCGTCGTGTCCCGAGTGGCAATAAGGTATACAATGCCGATGCGTGCGTATCGCGCCACTCGCGGGCCGCGGCGCGTTCAGCCAAATAGCCCGTGTGTCCGTGAGACCGTGAGCCCGCCCAACGATCCACGTCATCCCACTCTGCGCTTCCTCCTGAACTGAACACAAACTACCGCGTAAATATAGACACACCACGCAGCGTACAGCAGAAACACGAATCTTCATGAAAGGAAAACATGCTGATTTGACACAGCGCAAATAATTAATGTCAAAATATATTTCAATAAATTGCTTATCACATCATAAAATGTAAAAAAAATATGCAGATTTGTAATGTACATTTAAATATTTGGTTAAAATGTTATTGTTATGATCAAAGGTACCTGTGTGCTTTACGTCCTTGATATTTAATTGCATAGAAGTGAGGTTAAGTACTTTTAAAGTATAGACCCCTTCTCTCAATAACCTTTAAAGATACACGTCAAACATTTAAGACATCGTGTTTATATACCTATTAAAGATTTGGGTGTTATATATATAGTACCTATCATTTGTGTGTTATTATCAAAAAAAATCAACAGAGCACGTCCTGAGATTGGACAGAAGATCTATGTCACATAACAAACAACCTTATGACAAACAGCGCGCAGTTATCGTTGTTGCCATGGCGGTTGACGAAGTCCACAACGTTTATTGGAACCAAATAGTCTCTTTCCAGAAGCGACAACATATCGAGGTAGTCAGACGCATAATAAGCATTTGATGCAACATTTCGTCCAATAAGCACTTTATTATTGGATGATTTCGTGACTTCACTAATAGTGAAATGGAAAGGTAAACAAAAGAACCAAAAACATTTTCGAGTTTGTTTTTATTTAAAATGTCCTATAATTTTATTTAAACTTTTAAAATAATAAAACATGCGTAATAGAGTGAATAATAAAGTGGTGATGGAACTTTGTAGAGTGAATGAAGATGTAGACTTAACGAGAATTGATAAAGATATGTATGTTGATCTGGATCGGACACACCGGGCACATTGACTATGAATGATATGAGACTAACGAAACAGATACCCAAGGCTAGTGTAGATAGAAGAGTTGGTAGAGGACTTCTGAACCCAAACTTGCAGCCAAATTAACGACATTTTTGACAAAGAACAGGTTAAGAGGATCGACATGAATGCATAAAGAATAATGAAAGTAGATGAAACTAAAGTGGTGTGTTAGAATCATGCAAAGTGGATAGCTATAGTCTCTACATACCTCTGTGGTATAAAGAGTTGATCGTATTTATGTATTTAAACATTTTACTACGTTTCCACGCAATCAATTCTCAAAAATATAAAATTTTGTGTGACACAAAAAATACTAGGTACTGTTTGTTGGTGGCTCTATCACTTTATGACTCACCATTCATCATCTTGATACCCTAGCATTTACATGGATGATTTTGTGTGCCAATTGAGGGTAGACATCTTCGGTTGTTGTATCGTTATCTGTCTTCTGTATATATAAAAGAAGAAACTGACTGACTGACTGACTGATCGATCAACGCACAGCCTAAACGGCTGGGGTTAGAGACTTGAAATTTTGACAGTAGGTACCTTTTATCACGTAGGCATCCACTAAGGAAGGGTTTTTGGAAATACCACCCCTAAGAGGGTTAAATAGTGGATGAAAGTTTGTATAAAAATCCGTCATTTTTGAAGTTAAATTCATGAAAATTTGTATTTGGCATTTTAGTTTAAAAATAAAAAATATATATTCAGGATTTTTGGGAATTCCGCCTCTAAGGGGGTAAAATAGGGAATGAAAGTTTGTATCAAAATCCGTCATTTTTGAAGTTAAATTCATGAAAATTTGTATTTGGCATTTTAGTTAAAAATAAAAAATATATGTTCAGGATTTTTGGGAATTCCGCCCCTAAGGGGGTAAAATAGGGAATGAAAGTTTGTATGAAAATCCGTCATTTTTAAGTTAAACGCATGAATATTGGTATTTTGTATTGTATACTTTTTCTCCCAAACATGACCTCCACGCGGGCGGAGCCGCGAGCAACAGCTAGTAACCCATAATTTATCAAGAATAAATAGTATTGTAAAATCAATGAATAGGATATGTTTTAAAAATAATGAGCAGATATAGCTTCGGGTAACTTAAAAACGGTTTTGTTGAAAGAATAATAATGATGTGGATAATGTACTAAACGCTATAAATAATTCGGTAGGTCTGACTGGTAAGTCAACACACCAATTTTTTTCATAGATCAGAAAAAAAATCGTCCTATAACCTTGATATGAAAAATAAGCTGTGAAAGTCAATTTATTTTTGACTTAGGAATTTAAATTATTGAAATAAACTATCATACAACTCCGGGCTCAACTTTTTTTGCCAGATTGTAACTATAACGATCTACTTTTTTTTTCAAACCGACTACATGGCATACTGACTACATCATTGTGCATGGTAACTGTGATATGGTTGTTGATCGCTTATTTATTTTCTCTAGCCTCTGCCTACCCCTTCGGGGATTACAGGCGTGGCTATATATGTATATCAAGATCCAATGAACATCTCATCAGATGTCAAGTTTAACTATAGATTTCTCTAAATATCAATGTAAAATGGCCTTAAAGCAATAGAAAACAAAATGTTGACCACCTTATTCTTACTAATTACATCTTTCATTTTAATTTTTTTATGCTTGTATTATTATTTATCGTCGATTTGATTTTTCGTACCTCCGGTTATCTTCTGTACGTATGTCGAAAGAAGTTTCGTAGGCAATCCCCCGATAAAATGTAATTCATTTTTATTTTAAAAAAACAGTCTAATAAAAAAAACTGGGCATTATTGGTTTCTTATGTTTACGCGAATATTATACATTGTAATAAAACGAAATTTACGGATTCTATCGCGGTTTATTTTACTTTTTTAACCCGACGTTTCGAAGGCTTTACAGCCTTCATGGTCACGGGGGAGACTGAGTTGTATGTCGTCACGAAACATCGAAACGTCGGGTTAAAAAAGTAAAATAAACCGCGATAGAATCCCTAAATTTCATTTTATTACAATGGGAATTATTGTTTATGATTATGAGAATGAAAATAAAAACTTGAGAAATATATTTAACTAGCTGTTGACCGCGGCTCCGCCCGCGTGGTCGTTATTTTTTAACCAACTTCAAAAAAGATGAAGTTCTCAATTCGTCGGAATCTTTTTGAAAGAAAAGGTAAAAAATCCATAATCTAGCTATTACATCTTTCTATAATTTGCTATGCCATAGGAACCGTAAACTTTTCCGATATAATAAGTAGCCTATGTCATTCTCTGATCGTTAAACTACCATTATGCAAAAAATCATATCGATCCCTCTGCACTGTGAAAAACAAAGACATATACCGCGGGAATCGTACATTTTTCTGGGATAAAAAGTAGCCATGTCATTCTCTGACCACAAAACTACCACTATGCAAAAATCATGTAGATCCTTTGGTCTGTGAAGAACAAAAGACTATCCCGCAGGAAACGTATATTTTTCCGGGATAAACAGTAGCCTGTGTCATTCACTGATCCCTAAACTACCGCTATGCCAATAATCACATTGGTACCTTAATAATAAAAAAACAAAGTCTATGCCGCGGGAACCGTACATTTTTCGGGGATAAAGGAGCCTATCACTTGCGCGATCGAATGATCTAACTGCATTCTGAATTTTAGGATGATTGGTCTAGCCGTATTTGAGTGAAACACGGACTACAGATAAACAAAAATTTAAAAAAATGCAGAAATCAGTGAGTTTAAAATGAATACTTCACGCAAAATCGGGTAAATTACTCAAATGTACAGACGCTACAGATTTATATATTAGTACCTATAGATTATAAGCATATTAGATTGTTCAGAAGTAGTATTTTTTCTTCTTTAAAAATGGCCAATCTTCAAATTACAGCGCCTAAAAACATAAACTTATAATATAATACACACCTTTTGCTGACACGATTGCCAACATCATCCTCAGTGTTAGACTCGACTTCTTCATCCTAAAACAATTAAGGCGAGTTGTTAGTAATTAACTACCTACATGATAATTAATGATAAAACACATTTAGTAATACTAATACTGTACTGTAATACTGTTAATATCACATTTGACGTTATGGTCTTATACAAATAAACAGTTAAAATCACACATCATTCTGAGTATTACTCTTAACTGTTCGTAGTATAAAAGGAACTGCAAAAGCCGAATGTACAGTATAAATCAATATGCAATAGCACTGCTCACGTATGTATCTCAATTAATTTCTTTCGCTGTAGTATCAATACAATCGCAAATAATCTGCTATGTGTTCGCGAAGGGCGCGACACGGCGCATATACGTATCAAGTGAGTTCGTTAAAAATCATCGTGTGTTTATATGTTTATTACATAATATATATTTATATTTATCAGAAAGAAAAGAGTTCAATCAAACTTAGTAGCTGTAAAAAATAGTCATATTAAATTTACTAGAAAAGCAGCAATAGGTCATACTGAGGTGTTCAGGCGCGGGCAGAGCCGGCTCGGAGAGGGGGAGACCATTCGTGGCTCCAATCAAATAGGACAAATCCGCCGTGGACGAGTGGCGTCTTAGGCTGGAGAACCGGACATGGGGTCATAGGGACGTCGCGGCAGTGCGCCCTGTCTTACAGCAGTGGTTGAAAGGCGTGGTGCGGCGACCTTCCGGCTGGCACGGGTGCTCACAGTCCGTGGATGTTTTAGCGAGTAACTGTGTCGCGTAGCCGGTGCAGAAGAGTCGGCCGTGTGTCATCATTGTGACAAATGCCCGCAGGACCCTAGAACTTGGAGCCGTCCCTAGTGCGCCGCAGAGGAGATTTTTTTGTTGGTATTGCCATTATAGGGTGTATATAGTTCTAGGGACTAGGCTCAGCGGTCGCCCGGATGTTACCATCTTTCCCGGGCAGCTCAACACTGGGTCGTAAAACCGGTGAGCCCAACATAAGTGTCCAGCCTCCCCCCCGGTGGGGCGGTAGTGATAAATAGCTATTCCCCGCGACAAAAAAAGCAATAGGTCATACTGAGCCAAATATATTTCTGTGGTCTGAATTTATAACAAAAGTATTTATATTGCTGAGTAGCTGGGAGTCATGATACGGTAAGTTACTGATACCCCCGACACATTTGTAAAGTACAGGCTACAATCCCGGGATCCCGAAGAGTCTTAAAATTTCTGGGTCTACGTTTTTTAATCCATGATTTTCGGAATCGACAAAATCTAGAAAAACAATATGAAACAGGTATACTTAAGCGGCAAATTTCTAAACGCAGTTTACTCATTTTATCTGGAACTGTATGTAACCAACCTTCGTGGTTCTAAACTTTAAATATTAAGTACGTGAAATATTTGGTTCCTACGTACTTTTTTTTCCTAGAAGTCAATTGACTACAATTTTTTTATAGATTTGAATTTTTCTTGATATGTAAATAAAATTATGGTGTCTGTGCGTGATTCTTAATTAAAGGCTTTTTCTCGAACTCATAGGGATATTTGCACTGGGAGTTGGTTAATATAACTATTTTTATCTGCCCATGTGTTTGCTCGTGTGATATCTGTATATATAAAAGAAGAAACTGACTGACTGACTGACTGACTGACTGACTGATCGATCAACGCACAGCCTAAACGGCTGGGGTTAGAGACTTGAAATTTTGACAGTAGGTACCTTTTATCACGTAGGCATCCACTAAGGAAGGGTTTTTGGAAATACCACCCCTATGGGGGTAAAATAGGGGATGATAGTTTGTATGAAAATCCGTCATTTCTGAAGTTAAACGCATGAAAATTGGTATTTGGCCTTTTAGTTAAAAATAAAAAATATATATTTCAGGATTTTTGGAAATTCCACCCCTAACGGGGTAAAATAGGGGAAGGAAGTTTGTATGAAAATCCTTCATTTTTGAAGTTAAATGCATGAAAATTGGTATTTTGTAGTGTATACTTTTTGTCTCAAACATGACCTCCACGCGGGCGGAGCCGCGAGCAACAGCTAGTATTGAATATCTGTAACAACTTAACTAATTGATTGATGGCAGGGGTTGAAGTACGTATCAATCGAAGTAGTAATCTAGGATACTGTGATCCTAATAATAATATATAATACGAAACTTTTGTTACATACTTATCTACTGTCTTTCTGTCTGTTTATTTATTAACACATGTAATAATTATTATGGAGAAGTTAAATAGAACGATAGTGAATTTCACGCGGGCGAAACTGCAAGCAAAAGCTAATTACACAAAATATTGTTAGTTTATTTAAATTTAACGAGGTCTAGTTGATTTATGTGGAATAACTATTAGTTATGATTGTGTGAATTCAAGGCTGATAACTCAAAGATAAATAAACAACTATTGTTGATTGAGTTATAACAAGTAAAATTACATTGAAAAATAATTATACACAGTTTTTTATTTTCCATCACAAATCCTAGACCTATGTCAAGATCCTGGGATTGTCTAAGAACAAACCCATGATTCCATAACAGTTTCCAGTACATACATGTAAGGGTCAACCATACTAGAATGCTACTCACACCATATGAGACTTCTTCACCTTCTTGCCCATGGCATAGTGTGAAGGAGTAGGCCGGCATGATTGTGTTGAGTAACGGTAGATAGATTGTCTCTCGCTATTTGATACTCTAACTGGGCGGCACTGCGCTTACCATCAGGTGCAGTGTGGTTACTTTGGCGTGACAGATAAAAATAACATAAAAAAGTCACTATTTAAAAAAGGTGTTCAAAATATTACAGTAATTCTCTACAGTACTACAACATAGTGAGACTACTATCAGTATATCGAAAAGTGAAATGGCATTTCTTTTAGCATTATTATAATATAATTTGAACTTGCCAATACGCTTTTGCTTTTGACCAACACATAGAAAATAGGAATATGCAATCATAAACATATACTAAAATAATATCAGCCCTGTATTGTTATTGTTCTACTACCAGGCACGGTCCGGAGGGGTTACACCTTAGTCCATCACAGTAGCTTAATGCTAGTTGATAAACATTTCATACCTTTGAATTTGTTTTGCAGAATTCTTAGGTATGCAGAATTATTATATATGTTTATTTGACCATTAATTACAAATGAATACACATGCAAGTTTGATGATACAGGTATGTGCTATTTGTCTGGTTTTGAAACTGACTTTCATTTCCCGTCCATACTACTACTAGCTAGGTAATCTATGCTTTGTATCCTGTCATGGGATTATTTATTCATTGAGAAGTTTTCAGTACATTGAATAGATATAATAGCCTGCAATGTCACCCTCATTTCATTTTTACCAAGAATATAATATTTTTAATGTTATCAATAAATGTTACTTGATAAATAAAAAGTTTCTTTAAAAAAAACTAAATAAATTTCTTTTATACACAATTGGACTTGTTAAAAGCAACATCAATCAAAACATAGTCCAGCTTATTTTTTAGCAGGACCACTCGGGATACATGCAAAGTGGAGCTAAAATGATGTCTTTTAGTAGGGTTGTAAAATTTTATTTGGATTTGGGTGTTGTGATATTTCCTGATGATACTCATGACATGAGAAAGACGTACTTTATTTTTATATCTAGATTAAAGATGTAGCAGTCCAGAGTTATTTATTTATTTAGTAATTTAGGCCAGTATTTTATTCTTTTATCACAGTTATCTATACCACAAAGAATAAATGTCTATAAATAATCCTACAATCAGACACATACATATAATACTTTAATTTATATAATAATAATACTAACTCTTTATTAAACATTGTCCTATGGCAGGGCACAGGCCTCCTTCACAGTTAAAGCAAATGATAATTAACATTTAATACACACGTAACTTTAGAAAACTCACAGGTGTATGCCATTTGGTCTTTAAACATATGACTTTCGTCTTGACAGTCTGTACTGCAACCAACTGGGTGATCGCTGTATTTTTATTTACTTTTATTTATAAAAGCAAAAAGGGTTATATATAAATATCTTATATATTAGTATTTGATAAAATCCATGGACTAATTAGCTTTGGTACAAAGATTTAATATATAGAATACTAATGTGTTTAGTCTCGATAGACTAGACTAATCAATTAAACTCTATGACAGTAAAAATCTGATGTTGTTATGATAATTTAATTGTAGCATCTGTCGCCTCTCCAAAGATGGATTAGCTATCGAAGAATTTCTAGTTAGTTGAGCGCTATAATCACCCTCCACTCATGATTTAGGGACGCAGTTGACAAGAATTTTGTCCATATAATTGTAATGAAAAATTGTAATGAAGTCATGATTACAACTTACAGAGTACGTCATTCCATAAAATATATATTGAGCACACCGGGATGGTTGGCGTTCACTTGGGGACGCTTATGTCCAACAGTGGAAGGCAATAGGCTGATTATATATATGAGCGAAATATCTATTTTACATTTGTATTGGAAGTGGTAGAGCCACACTGTAGACATATTTGTCTACAGCATGAATGGGCCGGCTCGACCGGGGTAGTACCACGGTCTCACAGAAAACCAACGTAAAGTGACAGTTTACTGTCGCGTTTCGTATGATAAGTGAGATATCCGGAGGCCCAGATTCCCCTTCCCTCCCTAATCCCTATTCCTGGTCCTTTAAGGCCGACAGCGCATACATGACACTTTCGGTGTTGTGGATGTTCATAGGCGGTGGAGATCATTTAACATCAGGTGAGCCACTGGCTCGATTGTCGGACTTTACTATATAAAAAAAAAACATGAGAAGCACTAAAACTGTTTATATATTGTTACTTTATAGTATATACATAATTTTTGCAAGGTACTTTTTGTCGATCCAATGTTATAAAAAAGTTAAGTAACATCCGTATGTTAGCTGTGGTTGCCTGTAACTGCATGTCCAACTGCAGCATAGACCAAAAATTTTGTTTAATTATACTACAATATGTACCACCCACTGCGAACCATTTAAATAAACGAACATATATTTGTGTGTAAGAATAAATATATGTTATTGGAAATTAATTTCTGGTATGCAATTTTATTGGGATGAGGCTTATTATTTTTATTAGCCTTATCATAACCAACAATGAAATTTACAGAGTGTTATTAATAAATTGTTACATCCACAGACTATTCTATCAATATCCAAACATTTTAAATTGTACTCAAGGTGAGTTTAACTTTCATAACAAAAAATAGTTATCTATTATGTTTCAAGTAAACCCAAATTTACTAATCAAACACAGGATTCTGTAAATTATTAAGGAAATATGTTTGTTTGGTATGGGAAACCAAATTGGTGTAAGGTGTTACTTATTAAGAGACTGTACTGAAATCAAAGTAAGTGAATAATGATCATGTAAAACAATATCCACCAGGAGTTAGCAGCTATATTAACCTGTACAGTAACCACAACCCTAGTCTAGTAACGATAAAAAAACAATAACAAACAAGTAATACAGAAACAATACAAATAAAACAAATAGTTAGTCTTACATTTGACCAAAGGATGTGTTGTCCTTCCTAAAATTAACCATGTTTAGTTATGTCAAATATTGTAATAAACGCACTTATTATTACAAATGATTTAAATTTTTCTTTGTTATGTACGTACCGTTTTACTTGGTGTTTGCACACTCGGAGAACGTCGTATTGTAACTAGTGCCATACCACATTAAAACGTTAACAAATCATTATCAAGGTATGTAATCCACAATCACAAACATAAAGAGAAATACCTATAAACTTATCATAAACACTAATCCATAAATGAATCAGCAGATGCAAAACAATACATCTATATCACCAGTTATTTGAAATACACACATAACTTTTTTACAAAAACCACCTATCACTTAACAAATTCGACTGTTTTTCATTTTAATAATTTCTTTCTCAATTCAAAGTAAAGATAAGTGATGGATGAATGGATGTGTTCAATGTTCATGTCTCTTTGGTTCATATGTTGTTCTATAATCGTTACATAGTGGCATCGAGAGGAGACTATAGTGACCAAATCGATTATCATTTTTACTATTTGGCTTATATAAGAGCAATCGATTCTCACAGAACCAGTGGTATTGTATGTTTTTATTAAAACTTTATCAGGATACTATTTTTTATAATTTAGAAATTATTATTACTGACTCCATAAGATATGAGTCGTATAGAACCAAAGTCGGCTAAATAGGTACCTATAAACACAGGCTGCTTAACATTATGGGGATACCAACGTTCACGTCATTTAATTACCTCTTATTTATGGATAATGTTTCAGCGTTTCCCAAGAGTTTAATTAAAAAATAATACAGTTTAACTAACAAAATAAAAGTGAATAGGGATGTGAACAGTTGAACTAATTAATATAAGAAAATTACATATAAAATATTGAAATTGTTATTGTTGGCAATTTTCTATTGCAAATAAAATAGGGTGCAGGTAAACATTATGTTATTTAATAATGTATAGGTTATGAATGAATTTTATATATATTTCACTGATTGTTACATAGCCTAGGTAATAATTTATTATGCCTTGGTAGCGCAGTTGTAATTGCGTACGTGGATCGACTGCTGGGCTGAGGTCTCGGGTTCGATCCCCGGTTCGAGTAAAGTAATATTGGGTTTATTGAGATCGAGTAAAGTGATATGGGTATCACGAAATGCTCAGTTTTAGCCCGGAGTCTCGACTGTGCTAAGTATAGCGATAAGCTTGTTCCCTATCACATCATGGGACTGTAATATGCTCGGCGAAATGTGGATGTACTGGTTACACCTCTGCCTACCCCTTAGGAGTTTACAGGCGTGTGTGTAAATAAATATATATACACTCACGCCTGTAATCCCCGAAGGGGTAGGCAGAGGTGTAACCAGTACACCCACATTTCGCCAAATTTCGGTGCTATAATGTGATACGGGGCGAGCCTATTGCCATACCGGGCACAGGATATATGTATATGTGTGTTTATTATGCGTAGTAGTACACATAACTTAGAATATTTACTTCTTTTAGCTCTCATTGTCGTTTTATACCTCGCGATGTTGTTATTCATATTTAAAATGTATGGATAACTGTCGAGAAAAAAAACATTCAACTGAATCAGTCAAGTGACAGTCACAATTTTATTGTACATTGTAACTAAATTATTGTGCCTATTATGTAACTGTGAGTTTCCGTTTCAAGAAATTATTACTATTATAATATTATGTCTATACCACATACATTTTTAAATTCTATCTTAACCTGAAACACGCACACCTGAGATTTCAAGAACTGGGTAAAACAATGTTAGTTGGTAACCCCATAGAGTTCACCTGTCCCTTTCGGGTGCACGCCTATGCCTCATCTATATATTTATCCTATATCTATGGTACAGTAGCATAGGCGGCCATCTTAAAAATTAAATTCGGCAAACTAGAAAATTTAATAAAATTTGTTACGGTTAAACTTAATTTTTTATCATTTTTGTCGTCATTGATTAACTTAAATATCTGCTAAGATTAAAATAAAATATTATGCAAAATTGTCTTTCGACCTAAACAATAGTCTTTAAATAAGTCGAGCCTACTTTGAGTTTGCCGACTATGGTTCTGTAACACTCAAATATTACCGGTAGGCGGGCTTCTTTGAAAAGTTACAGGAGGGTGTAAGATCATCATCTGTTGTCGAATTGATATATTTTTTAATTATATTCCACAATTTACGAAAGACAAAATATTTACAAAATATTTTGACGCAACACTAGGCAGCATGGTCGAAAGACTATAGCCGCATAAAAAAAATTGACATTCCTCAAAACGAAGCTATCGAAGTTTAATTTGGGATTACTTTAAGCAATTAGGTATCTACTACCTATTTTGTTGTGATTTCAGACTCAAATGTTTATCCTGCAGTATATTAAAAGATTCTATTCTATTAATAAACATGATAATATGACATCTTTGACATTATACAAATACTTGTTACGTGAGTGTGAAAGATTACCCCCTGATGCGTGTAAACATTATAAATTCGCAATAAAGCAGGTAGAATCATATAAACTAATACGCATTGTACACATATAATGATAGTATACATTTTACTGACAATCATAACACAGATCCAAATAAATAGTGGTTCCGATATGTACTAAATATTTGTACAACACAAAGTACCGAAGTTGACTAAATAAGTAGTGTTGTTACATTCTAAATAGCTGAAATGATTTAGGTACATTGAAATACATAAAAGATTCGAATTTATTTTAATACTACGTAGATTGCGGCGCAACATACCTGCAATGTTTTCAAATTCGCATTGTGTATGAATATGCCCTGCACATAATATGTGTGTTGAACAAAAATCTATAATATACGAGCCGCCATACGCTAGGCGCGTAAACTAAATTTATAAATGGATGATTAGAGTGTTGTTGACACCCAAGTGTTGTATTTTTGCTAGTGCTTTGCACACAGTAGGGGTGTTGCAACGCAAGCTTCTAGCACCAATTTTTACTTGCCCTACACATTCTGCTGCATAGGTGTTCATATTCATTATTTATGTGTGGAAAACACATCTAGCATGTTGCAAGCTGCAAGGCTAGTTATAATCTATTGCAGGTTCTGTATTGAAACTGCTAAACTACCATATTATGCAGAAAATTATGCATGATAGAATATAAAGAAAATTGTGACATTACACCATAAAACTCATAAAAATCAAATTGAAAATCAGAAAAATACTTCATATTTTTCAGAGCTTTAGACAACATAAATTTGAGCCAGATTCTCAGAGAGTGAAAGAAATTATAGAAAAAAGCATTCAGGATGCTAAATGGGTTGTGAACAAGGTATTTTTTATACATTAATAATTTCATTTTTATTTGTCATATTGTTGAAATACTAATAACAATATAAATATTATTTTTTACAGTATGTGAAACAATAATGGATAGAATGAAATTGTGTCACATATGTATGAATAAAGTGCAAAGAAAGGATAGTTTCATTCATGATATGCGCATTTTGTAAATAGAAGAATGTTTGGTGAAAAAATTGAAGATTATGAAATATTTGAACAATTAGGAAAAGGAGGATTTGCACATGTTTATAGAGCAAGATGTCACAAAACAGGACAGTTCTTTGCTATCAAGATGATAGACAAAGCACTTATGGCAAGTGCAGGCATGATAGGAAGAGTAAGACAAGAAGTCACAATACATTCTCGTTTAAAGCATCCTGCTATATTACAATTGTATACTTTTTTTGAGGATATGCACTATGTCTACTTAGTTTTAGAACTTGCACATAATGGTGAATTAGCAAAACATTTTAAACTTGGAACTCGTGGTCTATCCGAGAAAGCAGCTGCTGATATTTTCAAACAAGTTCTTAGTGGGGTGCTCTATCTGCATACCCATAATATTATTCATAGAGATTTATCTTTGAATAATTTATTACTGACAAAAGATTTAAATGTTAAAATAGCTGATTTTGGATTGGCTACTCAATTAAATGGACCAGATGAGAAACATGTGACCATGTGTGGTACCCCCAATTATATATCTCCAGAAGTAGCATCGAGAGAAGTACATGGCTTACCTGCTGATGTTTG
The DNA here is from genome assembly GCA_905220505.1 of Laothoe populi. Taxonomy (NCBI): domain Eukaryota; kingdom Metazoa; phylum Arthropoda; class Insecta; order Lepidoptera; family Sphingidae; genus Laothoe; species Laothoe populi. The sequence goes on from HG992152.1 coordinate 12,240,625, forward strand.
GGGCTTAGGGTGTATGTTGTACACTCTGTTAGTGGGAAGTCCTCCATTCCACACTCAGCATGTAAAAACAACTCTTAATAAAGTTATCAATGCTGATTATAAAATTCCATCAGAGCTGTCCATACAAGCGCAAGATCTATTGCAAAGACTTCTATGTAAAGATCCCACCAAACGAATAACATTGAAGGGTATAATTGATCACCCATTTCTTAGCTATATTGTTCAGAAGCAAGAGTTCTCAAGAGATTCTGGATTTCTCACTACTATGCACAGTACCCAACATAGCAGCAAACTTAAAACTGAAGAAATTATAAATGCTGATTATTTGCAGGGATGTAAAGAAAATCATAATGCTGGTAAAGAATTTAAACTGTCTGCATTCAATGTTTTAAATGGAATCCAAGAAAATAGCTTATTTTCTAACCCTGGGGATAGAAATATTGCAACTTACAATATTAAAACTGGTTTTACAGAAGTTTTACCAAGTATTAAATCTAATAGTAATTTATATCTTCAAAAATATGACAGTGCATGTAGCAATATAGATGTTTTAGAAAATATTAAGCAGTCAGATATAAAAACTGAGGCACTCAAAACAGATCCCATTATTAGTAGCCACTATGAAGATATCAAAGAAAATATGCCTAAAACTTGCAGTATTAATACTAATTCACTGAATGTGCCTCCTCTTTGTGCTGACAGATTACCAACAATTTCCCATCGAACTCGAAATGCAATACTCAAAATAGAACCAACTGGAGTAGTAGTACAATTCTTGAAAAAGAAAGGAAAAGATAGAGAAGAAAAGGTTGCAGAAATTTGTAAAATATCCAAAGATGGCATGAAAATTGTCATTTTTACAGTTGACAAAAATAATAAAAAAAATGCTGACATGAACCGTGATCCTAATCCAGATGAAGTGTTTTCTTATCACAATTTACCACAAAAGCATTGGAAGAAATACTTATATGCATCACGTTTTGTTGATCTAGTCAAAGCCAAAACACCAAAAATTACTTTATACACTTCTTGGGCTAAAGTTCAATTGATGGAAAATGGTACAGATTTTGAGGTTTTTTTTTACAATGGAGAAAAAGTTACAAGTACTATAAGTGAGGGTATAAAAATAATTGACAAGTGTTCTAAAATACATCATAATAGTGCTACTGTGCCAGAATTGAAATATGTACTGGAACATTTTGAAGAATGTTGTAACCGTATAAAACGCATACAATCAGCATTATCTTGCATTTCCGATGAATGTTACCCTCTGATAATTGGAAAAAGACCCATTCAAACTGTTAATAATGTATCTTCTCCTCAACATGGTTCAGTTAATGTAGATTACAATACACCTTCTCTTAACATTGGATCCTTTCATAGAACTATAGCTAGTTCTTGTCAAGCACAAAGTGATACTGGTATCTTAAAGGATATGTGACTTACTATTAGTAAAATATTTCTAAAAAATGCAAATAATCATAATTATGATTATTAGGACAATACCATTTATTTAGAAATTACAGAGACCCTTCAATTTTATTTATTTGTTTGGAATCTTTGATGCAAGTCGACTGTAAATCGACAAACATAATAATGTTATGGTAATTTAATGACAGCGTAATAACGCATTATTAATGGACTAGAAATGTAATTGATCAAAATAACTGAAAGAGACTGACCTTTTTCAGTCAGATTGGTGGTTTTTACCAATCTGACTGAAAAAATCATTAAAAGTCTGTTTCGGTAATTTTTGACTCTAATATTTGTTTAATTATTTGCCTTTTTAACCGACTTCAAAAAAAGGATATTTATAATCTGCTTCGTACCTATGTATATTTATATCCTAAATATAAATTATTGCACATCGTTTCTAAAACGGATTAGCTTCGGATGTTTTTTTTAATTTGATGGTATACCACGAGTATAGTCTCATAAAAGTTTGATTAAGATTTTATGGCTTTATATGAAGAAAAATGGGAAATCTTCAACGAATACCAGCAAACGTACGGCGATTCTGCTTTTGAAGTCGGTTTTTTTAGTTTTATATGTGTACCTATTCTGTAGTATAAAGAAATGGTCAAGTAAGTTGTAATGTATATACATGAATATGTGGGTACCTAAGCTACATGAGATAACGATACAAAATATACCGACATGTAGATTCATACTTGGTGTTTTATATTACTTTATCGTAGTAAATACCGCAGCTTTGATAGTTTTCTATTATCAATAAGTTGACTGGCCAAACATATTATTCTCTATTTCAGTAGGTAGTATTTTCTGCTCTCATATCAATAATGTGGTTTCATCCATCTAAACCAGCGATTTATATGTACTACGTACTAGATGCGGCGACCAGAACAAACTATATGTTCCACCGAGTTGAGGTGTATACTCCACACCGACGACGTTAGTCTGCTTGATGCGACCTAAGCACAGATTACTTAGAGAAGCTAAGCGTGGACCTAAGCGTGCGCACCACATTGCATCTTTCATTGTAGAGTTAATTTTAGTTATTTGTAGCGAAATTCCCGAACAAATCTGCCTTAAATTGATTTACAGTGAAACTGTTAATAGTATATAAGGTAAATAAAATAATTTCATAACGTTTAGAACGTAATATCAATAAATATTAATTAATTTCAATTTTGAATACGAGAAGTCTATATTTCAAAACAAAATTAATATATAGTTTGTCCCGTTTTAGCGCGTGGAAAAACCCGTTCGAGAGACAGTGACGGGATTTATAATTTCCAAATAGTTCTTAGTAAAATGATAGATGGCATTAGTGGGCAGACAAGGTTTTCGAAACATCATTTTCTTCGACAGTTCGTGTCTATAGAATATAAGTCAATGATCTAAACAAACCAGAAAAAAACGAATTTCGATTTTGTATTGGTAGGGTGAAAATATCGATTCACTGGATCGATTCAATACTAGATATCAATAGAAAAATCGATTATTTAGGTCCTAAAAACTATACTTCGGTTAATCGAGCTCAGATCGCAACGCCATAAGCATGCTTGACTATAAAACTAAATTTTAAAATTCAGTATGATCAGTGTAGGAATGAATATGACAAACTTTTTGAAGTGAAACTTCTTTAGAATCGTTGTGATTTGAAATTTGATGAAACGAAAAAGAGACAAACACATATAAATCTATAAGCCTGACAGAGAATGAGAGCCTACAAGAGACTGGGATCGAGTCGGATCGATTAGGATCGAGTGGAATCGAATCGGTTACTGTTATAAACGTAGTTAGTTTTGAAATATTTTAGTAGTATAATACTCTTTGGTTAGTACTTAGTATGTGTGCTCTCCATAGATATAGTATATACAACTGGTGCTCTCTTAACGCTTACTCCTAGGTAACTTTTCTGAAGTTTACCGTTCAGTTTTGAGCGTAGAATACGTGTACTCATTAATGGACACGCTTTGCAGCTCATGTCAGTAAGTGCCGGAGTACCACAAGGCTCTGTGCTTTCGCCCACCTTGTTTATTCTGCATATTAATGATATGTTGTCGCTTGACAACATTCATTGCTATGCAGATGACAGCACGGTTCATGGTCGTTATTGCAGCAAGCCTCCTGGTTGCCGGGCGGATACTGTGAGGAGACGCGAAGATCTTGTCACTGACCTCAACGAGACCTTGGATCTTTGAGTTCGGGTTGAGTTTAATGCCAAGAAACCTCAGGAAACCCCAAGAAACGCGTGTTCTCGTGCAAGAATTCCCCGTTTTCTCCCATCCCCGTTCTTCAGGGTGTTCGGAAAGGAATACTGATCGCACCTCTGGGATGGTTCCGCAAGGTACCTTCTCGATGCCCTGGATGGGTTGCATCGGCGGGCCATCTGCGTTGTGAATGATGTAGACGTGACGTGTACAGCTGCGTAGGGATATTTCCTCGCTTAGCGTGTTCTACCGTCTGTATCATGGCGAATTCTCTGAAGAATTTTTTGATCTTATACCATCCTCTCCCTTCCATACCAAAACTACGCGTACTAGCTTGCGGAGCCACAGCTTCGTGGTGTCTACTACCCAGGCCCGAACCAAGAGGTTCACAAATTCGTATTTATGCCGCACCATCAATCTGTGGAACAGTTTGCCAGCTACCGTGTAGGCAACACGGTAGCTGGCCTTCCTATGATCCTGGGTCCTTTAGGCGTAGTGTGAAGAAGCTACAGAGCAGGCCGGCATGATTGTGTTGAGTAGCGGGGGACTGATGTCTCACGCTACTTGATACTTTAACTAGATGGCACTGCACTGACCATCAGGTACAGTGTGGCCACTTTGCCGTGCCAGATTAAAAAAAGAAAAGCATATTATGTAAAATTTTAATAGAATAATTGATTTTTGAAAAATCGATTATTATTCAAGAGAGAAAAATCGATTTTTTTCACTCATTGTCACATCCCTAGTTCTAACATCTGATCTTGGTAATAAGCAACATAAAATAGTTATTTAACAAAATATGTAAAACAAGAAAAAAATGTGGATGAAATTCTGCCACAATGGCAATGGCGCGTCGACTATAGCTGTCTCAGTCGACCAGCGTAACGGTTCAGTCTCATAACTCATTCAATACCCACAAATTAAAGTGCCCAGCGCACCTAAAGAAGTTTTCACTTCAAAAGTACTTCCTGTTACACACTTCCGTTCCTTTTCAAGATATCACTCCCAGAAATCGATTGTAAAAATGTTACACATCAAGTTTTATTGTGGGCGTTTGACTCAATGACGAAAGAATATACAAGGACTTGAAGTGTTTAGCTATTGAATCACTAGGTTATACAAATATATAATAATTCGATGTTGTATACATAAACATAGTGCCATCTCTGTCAAGCCAATATAAATTTATGTGCGTAAAAAAGGATAGCTATATTTTACTTTATAACGTATTTAATATAATGGTTTCTTATGTTTACGCGAATATTATACATTATAATAAAACGAAATTTACGGATTCTATCGCGGTTTATTTTACTTTTTTTTAACCCGACGTTTCATAACGTATAACGTATTGTCAACATTTACTGTATCTTTCTTTGAAAATACTTCGTTGCGGCAGGTTATCATCCATTCTTTGTACGCAGTTGTTAACATAGCAACTGTCAACACATTTTATTGTAATAATATTTTTGTAATAATATTAATTTATAACAGTTACATAATTATATTACTTTAAAAATACGTGGACTGTGTTTGTGAAAATATGCCTAATTGTATCAATATTGGTTGCGGTGTCAAAAGAAGTAGGAATCGTCCAAACTTAACATTGCACCGGTTCGTACTATATTTCTTATAAACTAGCACAAATTTTATGTTCATTTAAATTAAATTCGGCTGGTGGTAAGATATTCGTATCCGCCCGGATAGCGACCACCGTAAACAGGGCGAAAAACCCGCCATAGTAGCACACGCAAGTGTGTCGCATTCCGGGATCAGCCAGTGTACTTCCGGTTATAGTCGGGGGGCTAGAGTTGGGGTACGATGTTAGGCCGTGCGTGTATAAGCCGGTTCACAGCCGGTTGGAGGCGTGTTGATACGTCGGCTAGGGAGACCCGTAGATACGATTGTACCGCTGGCCGCCCGCGGTACAGTACAGGGGCCCAATCGTGGCTAACCACCACGAGAGGCTGCCTCACCATGCCGCGCATAATCTTGGGTGGGTCCGTCGTGCCGGTTGGTGACCGGATGTGGGGTCCCGGCGGCCTTTCCCGGGAGGGTACGGGGGCCCTTCCGTCCGGCGGATCAGCTCACCTCCTCTCGGCTCTTTTAGTGGACCGGTGCGTGTTGCGGCCTTCTGACTACTCTGACACTAGACCCTTGACCTCTCCCTCCCATAACTCCATGACAGTGCAAAATAAGAGAGCAGGTTCTACTGCGTTGTGTAACCCCACCACCGCATTCACAATGGAGTTCGCTAACATCCGCGGACTCCATTCAAACCTCAGTGACGTCCACCAATATCTTGAGACGGCCCGGCCTGCTCTGCTCTTCCTAACGGAGACGCAGATTTGCAATGCGACCGATATGTCATATTTGCTTTCCCCGGCTATTCGCTTCAAGAAAGCTTCAGGCTGAGGGCCGGGGTATGCCTGTATGTTCCGTCGGACGTCTGCTGTCGCCGTCTGCGCTGCATGGAGGACCCCTCCTCCACCCTGTGGGTGCACGTCGACGGCAAGAAAGAGGCGGCGTATCGTGCTTGGACCGGGGGTCGCGCTACGAAGAATCCCAACCTTAAGTCACTCAAAGCAGCCTAAAACCGTGCTGCCAAGGCCTGCAAGAGGGCGTATCTTCTAGCGTTCGTATTACATCACTGGAGGGAGGTGATTGACAAGCATGGCGAGGCTCTGGCTGTGAGTCTTGACATAGGCAAGGCGTTTGATAGGGTCTGGCATCGTGGCCTTCTCTCCAAGCTCCCGGTATACGGTGTGCCCGACAACCTACGCATGTGGATTTTCGGCTTTCTGCATGAGCGTAGAATGCGTGTTCTCGTTCGCTGCTCATGTCAGTAAATGCCGGAGTATCACAAGGTTCTGTGCTTTCGCCCACCTTGTTTCTTCTGCATATCAATGATATGTTGTCGCTTGGCAACATTCATTGCTATGCAGATGATAGCACGGTTCATGGGCGTTATAGCAGCAAGCCTCCTGATTGCCGGGCAGATACTGAGAGGAGACGCGAGGATCTTGTCATTGAGCTCAACCAGACCTTGGATCTTATCTCATCATGGGGTACCAGGAATCGGGTTGAGTTTAATGCCAAGAAAACCCAGGTGTGCGCGTTTTCGTGCAAGAAATCCCCGTTGTCTCCCATCCCCGTTCTTCAGGGTATTCTTCTCGCAATAGGGAATGACCTGAGTATCCTAGGTATAGATATCCGCTGCGATCTTAATCCAAGGAGTCACATCGAGGGTATAATATCCGTCACCTCCCACAGGGTCGGAATCCTGAACAGGGTGCGGCGGTTTTTCACGCCCGGTCAGCTCTACCGCTTATATAAAGCGCAAGTGCGGCCGGGAATGGAACCTCTGGGACGGTTCCGCAAAATACCTTTTCGATGCCTTGGATGGGTTGCAGCGGTGGGCCATCCGCATTGTGAATGATGCAGACGTGAGTAACAGCCTGGAGCCGCTACATGTGCGTAGGGTTATTTCCTCGCTTAGCGTGTTCTACCATCTGTATCATGGCGAATGCTCTGAAGAATTGTTTGGTCTTATCCCATTCTCTCCCTTCCATACCAGAACCACGCGTACTGGATTGCGGAGCCACAGCTTCGTGGTATCTACTACCCCGGCCCGAACCAAGGGGTTCGCAAATTCGTATTTTTGCCGCACCATCAAGCTGTGGAACAGTTTACCAGCTACTCTGTTCCCTCCTTCCTATGATCCTGGGTCCTTTAGGCGTAGTGTGAAGAAGCTAAACAGCAGGCCGGCATGATTGTGTTGAATAGCGAGGGATAGACTGTCTCTTGCTACTTGATATTCTATCTGGACGGCAATGCGCTTACCATCAGGTGCAGTGTGGTCACTTTGCCGTGACAGAATAAAAAAAATGACATTTATTGTGTAATTTATCATTAATTTACTTTTTGTAACAAGTATTTTAATATATTTCCTGCAAAATTTTATATCTTTGATTTATGCATATGAAATAATGATGTCCTGTTATGAATTGCTTATATCGATAGATATAACTACGTGACTAAATGTATATTTTTTTTAACGTTAGCTAAGAATGCATTGAATAGAAAAAAAAATTGTTGCATACAATTGGAATTGAAAATTGAATTGTGTGTTTGTTCCCTTCATTTAGAGGAATCATGTTTTAAATAATTCGGCAAAAATATTAGTGAAAAAGTATCTTACCGAAATTATTTATTTATAAATAATTTTATTTCGGAGTGAGTAATAATATTTTGGTTATTTACAGATAATAAAATAATGATTTTCATACGTTTGTTTCTTTTACCTTCTTATTAGTCAAGTTATTGGATAATTGTAAATTCTTTATTGTACATAGACCGAGCTAGTATCGACTTTTAATAAACAAATATCGATAAATATGTCGCATAAAACATTGACAGCACTAAGACGCCATTTAATGTCCTCGGTGAATGTCATTAGGTATACACGTTTTTTCCTTAGTTACACCAGGTCCTTTATTAGGATTTTCGTCATTGGTTTGAAAATCGATATCATTGTCGCCCCGTCGCGTAGTTACTAAGAATTGATGCACTTCTAATATTGGGAATCGATCGAAACCACAGACATAATTTATGATAAATTTTAAGTCTAATCGAAACATTCATATTAATAATATTATCATTATTAATTAGTATAAGTAATAATAATATTATTATTATTAATTAGTATAAGTAAGATTAGTCTAGAAAATTTTTAGACCATTTTGCAGCCTGATTTTCAATCCATCTACTTTATCGATTCACTTTAAAACATCGACTATTACTAATAATTTATTATCGATATCTGTATGATTTTTGTCCAACTGAGTCAACGTCTCTAATCCTCCATCTTTTTGTCACGATGCCTCCTAAGAAGCAGCCTGAAAAATCTGGTATGTATTATTTTTTACAGATAAATTCGTTAACAGGAGTTATTTTAGTAATTCTTAGATATTTCAAATTATTTTAGGTATATTATAATATAAGCATTGTATTTTCTATTTGTAAATAGTTACCCGTGAAAACTGTTGTCCTAATGAAGTGTCACTAGTTGGCCACGCGGTACCTAGATATGTTATAGTTAAATTAAAACTTTATTTTTCAATTACTCTAGTGAAATTTTACTTCATTGCATAGTTTGTTGTACGTATTATTTTTATAAAATGGAAGATTAAGTTGTTATGTTCGTGTGTTTTGGTGATTTATATAGAGAAAGAGGTTATGATCATAAACTTTGTCAATAGGGTCATCCGGGTCCAAACCCGCCGAAAAGAAACCGGCCACGGCGAAGACTCCGGCTGCTGCGCCCAAAACTGCGTCTACTTCTTCTACTACGCCGAAACCGGCGACTGCCAAGACACCTGCACCAGCACCCAAAGCAGCGGCACCTAAATCTGCCCCCGCGCCCAAGCCTGCAGCGGCATCTGCGCCTGCGCCTGCAGCTGCTAAGCCTGCGCCGGCCCCGGCTGCAAAACCAGCTTCTGCTCCCGCAGCAAAACCCGCTGAAAAGAAGGCAACAGCATCAGTGCCGACAGCCAAACCAGGGTCAGCTAAGGCTGCTGCCCTTAAGGCTAAATCGAGTGCGAAACCATCGGCTAAAAAAGCTGCAGCGGCTGCCAAGCCATCTAAGCCTAAACCTGCAGCAACCAAGCTAAAAATCGCTCCTAAGCCTAAGAAAACTGGTATCAAGGGACAAAAGAAACAAGTTGTCAAGCCTGTTGCAAAGGCTCTAAAGGCACAAAGGAAGGTGAGTGGCATTCTAATATATTTTTGTTTTTATATTTTACTGACTTTACTAGTTTAGTATCAGAGTAGTGAGTTTAGTCAAATCTATTTATCTATTTACAGTGTCCTATGAGTGTCATTCTATAGTTTGTGAAATTATAATTAGCTTATACATTGTGACTGCAGTGCAATACACCTGGTTCTGTAAAGTGTCCATAAGAGTAATACAAAAATGGTTTAAGTATTATCAGCAGCAAGATCAGCATATTTCTGGTTTGATGTTGCTGAAGAATAGGGCGTTCATTAGGGTGGCCAACACCCAATTTCAAAAACTAGGATTTGGAGTTGGACAAACCAGGCCAATTCAGTTTAAAAACAGGACATGCTTATGTTTTAAAACAGCTCGAGCAGTGTGAACACTCGTAAGCTATGGGGCTGCCCTAACCATTAGGATTGCAAAAGTGATATGTGTATTTTAAAATACAGGACCTTTAAAGGGCACTTAAAAAACCAGGACACTGCATAAAAACTATCCAGGTTACCCCAGGACACTATAAACCAGGTCATGTCCTGTGAAAACAGGACTGTTGGCAACTCTAGCATACACTTTTTTCAATTCAGCAATTAAATACAACAATATAAATGGTTTACTCTGGCATCTATTTAGAATTAGTTTTAAAGACACTAATTTCACATGTGGTGTTTCAAATTGGCTAAAGGTTTATCTTATTTCAGGTAGTAAAAGGTGAACATGGCAAGAGAGTGCGAAAAATACGTAATTCGGTGCACTTCCGTAGACCGAAAACGTTTGAACCTCCTAGACACCCCAAATACCCTAGGAAATCTTTGCCTAAGCGTAATCGGTGAGTTAAGTACAGATATTTAACCTTCATTACTCTTTTGACTGTGTCTGTGCCGTAGCGGGCGAGTAACCGGCTGTGAAACGAGAGACTGTGGATTCAATTTCCGCACCAAGACAAATGTTTATGTGAGGCAGATATTTGTTTCGGGTCTATGTTTTGTAGGACTATATTCCCTTGTAGTTCTTAATTAGACTTTCATCTTATTGTAGGGTAAGGGCTATGTGGTCTGTTGGTTTTTATTTATTATTATTATATAGTATATTATTTATGTTCAAGATCACAAAATCAGTATTTTAAGAAATGCAAAAACATTGCATAGTAGATGTAATATTACTGAATAATCCTTTGTTTTTGCGATCCTAGACTGACATATAAATCTGTTTTGTTGTACTGTTAATTTTATTATAATTAGTGATCTTTTGGAAGTTAAAATAATGGTAAAATATGTTTTTATTTATAAGTATTATGTTAATAATAGTCAATTTCATTGGGCTAATTTCTTGTTCTAAAATGTTATTTGTTACAGCATCGCAATAATGTAGTTTACTAGAATAAGTTTCAGTGACAGTGATTAATAACTATATAATTAATAATGAAATATTAAATATAATGAAATTGTATTTCATTCCTTACAATTTCTCAAGTATTACTTGTACTCAATAGTAATAATGTATTGTTTCTACGGCTGGCCATAAGCCTTCTCTACTAATGATGGTAAGATCTTCCATCCACCAGACTGGCTTAATTGATTGGATGTGGCAGCCTTCACACACATTAAAAATTAAAAAAAATATCTTTGCAATATTTATCACAATCAAAATAAGCTACAATTAACAATTAGACACATACACTCGAAAAGTAAAAGCAATTAAAAAGTAGACATACACTATATATCCTAGCCAGAATGCGCGGCTTTTTGGCGGTTACCTACCAGGCTAAAATAGATTTTTAAAATACCCACAACTCTATATTAATTATTGCACTTTCAGTATGGATGCGTACAACATTATCAAGTACCCCCTCACTTCTGAGGCAGCGATGAAAAAAATTGAAGACAACAATACATTGGTATTCATTGTCCACACAAGCTCTAACAAACACCATATCAAAGCTGCTGTTAAGAAGCTTTACGACATTAATGTCGCTAAAGTTAATACTCTTATCAGGTATGTCTATGGAATTTGACAGTTTTATGTTTACTTGATTAAAGCTTAGTATTTTAGTTTTATCGAACATGCATGAAACGTGTACAATACTGCATTTAAATTTGAAACAACAATTAAATGATGAAATCTTTGTGGGAATCTCATTGAAAGAGAATGAAATAAAAATTGCACAACTCTGATGGTTTCATAAATTTTTAAATGTCTTCTAATATTTACGCATATATTGTAAAAAATCCATTTCTACTTTTACAGACCTGACGGCAAGAAAAAAGCGTACGTACGGCTCGCCAGGGACTACGATGCGTTAGATGTTGCCAACAAGATCGGCATTATATAAACTTGCTATTTTATATTTGTAAGAATAAAAATCTACAAAACAAGCTTTCTTTTTATTTTATAAAGTGACCCTGACGCTCTAAGCCCTGATGTATTTATGTTTGTTTTGAGGATTTTATTTATAAATGATTTAAAATTCGATACTAATGTGTGTATAAGCTATTTATTATAGACTAGCTTTTGTCCGCGGCTCCGCCCGCGTGGAAGTTGTTTTTGAGAGAAAAGACATACAATCCATGGAGGCATATTACGCTATTACATCCCACTAGCATCTGTCTAGTAGCCGGATGCCGGGCGGATTCAAGAAATTCTTTTTCACCATCAAGTTAGAATTCGATGATGGGATTTCAGAAAATCGAGGGCAAACCTCAAAATTTATAGTGACGCATAATGTGTTTTTTATTGAAGTCGGTGTATTTACAAATTTTCTGCACACCTTGCAATTACGACGCACGCGTTGTGTGGTAGTTTCGGTCCCATAATGTGATAGGGGGCGAGCGTATCGCCATACCGGGCACATGTTCCAGACTCCGGGCTAATACTGATTATGCTCCGAAGACTTGTTTAATCTTATCCCAACCTTTCCCTTCCACACCAGAACTACTGGTACTGGCTTGCGGAGCCAAAGCTTCGTGGTGTCTACTACCCCGGCCCAAACCAAGAGGTTCGCTAATTCGTATTTTTGCCGCACCATCAAGTTGTGGGAAAGTTTGCCAGCTACCGTGTTCCCTCCTTCCTATGATCCTGGGTTCTTTAGGCGTAGTGTGTAGAAGCTACAAAGCAGGACGGCATGATTGTGTTGAGTAGCGAGGGATAGGTTGTCTATCGCTACTTGATATTCTAACTGGACGGCACTGTCCTTACCATCAGGTGCACTTTGCCGTTCCAAGATAAAAAAAAAACAAAATCTAGACAGTTAAACCCAATATCACTTAAACCGACCCAGGATCGAAACAGCACACCATTTGTAACGCATGCGCAATTACAGCTGCGCCACCTAGGCAGTCCATTAAATCGTAACGAAAATTATCAACAAATATTAAATTTAAATCCACAGAAGTCTTATTCGTTATATACAAACACCGGACAAATTAACGTCTCGATGACAAATTCCTGGTCTGTTGAATCATCTTAATAAGTAAGTAAAATTTGGGTAAGTAAGATATTTCTAAAACTAAATTCTACGTAAACATATTTGAAAATATTATAAATAAACGCTTTATACAGGATGTGGCGTAATGAATGGATAATATGGTACGTGCTGGTAGAGGCCATTGTGTCGGTTCAGTTAAACAAATGTGTTCAGTAAAAGTGTCACGGTTTCGGAGATTTTCTACATTTTCGAAATTTTAAAAATATTTCTCTGTTCGTTATTCATTTTGATGCCAAGACTGCAAATGAAGTCATTTTTCCTATCTGTTTTTTGGGTAGTATTCCTGAATAGTTTATTCGAATGTAAACTATTATTTTTATAACACAAGCGTATTATTTTTTTAAACTAAGGTTAAAAAATTTACGTTTTATAATTATTTTTCGTCACTTTCACCCTACTGTGGTGTAAAAAAATATATGGTCGCTTGAATGCCAAGTTAATACAAAACATGCATATTTCATCGAGATTTTGAAATAGTATGGCACATGGTATTTCGCAACTCAATTCAAAATTAATCCGTTTTAAACTGAACTAGACCAAATTTTTATGAAACTACAAATAGTATTCATATTTATTTAATTATCTAAAATCTAATCGAAAATGAAAGTTTGAAAATTGTTGATGAAATAAAACGAAAGAATGACAATTTAAATTGCATTAATTATTAAAAAGATAAAGATTTTAAAAGTGGTAGAGCCACGCTGTAGACATATTTGTCTACAGAATGAATGGGCCGGCTCGACCGGGGTAGTACCATTGTCTCACAGAAAACCAACGTAATAGTAGGGGAGCCCACGATGCTAAATGGGGATTTACTCGAGCGTCGTAGAGACCTATTGGGATGCAAAGCTTAGATGATAAGAAGAAAAAAATGTTATATGATATATACCTTTACATCGGTGGGGGAAGCGGCTATAGATTTTTAAATATGTAAAAAAAAGCTGTTGCATGGACATCCTCGAGCGCGTCAGATATTGATAGCATCAATGCCCTACGTATTTTTAATAATGTACTTATGTTAATCTGATCGTTTGCATGATGCGGGTGGTTATATTTAAGGGTTGAAAATGAAAAAAAAAAAAATAATCCAGCGCGTCAGATTTTCTAAGGGAGTGTTAAGTGCACCAAAAAAAAGCTCTCATTCACTAATCTGACGATTTCGATGGGACGCAAACTCGCGGGCATTTTCATAATGTGCAAAAAAAATTCGCCATTTTGAAATACTCAAGCGCGTCAGATTAAGATATATATGGTTCATCTTTATGTTCTAAACGTACTGTCTCATAATCTGACGATTATCTAGAGGGATTCGCCTGATCTGACAAAAAAAATTTGAAAAACGGTTCACCTTAAAGGCCATCCCTGCAACTTCCCGCTAATTCCATTCCTGGGCGCTTAAAATTGTACTTTGAACTATATTTTGGACTCCGCGAGCTCAAAATATCACATAAATTATATTTAGAACGAAACATATATTATATATTACATATATATCTAAATATAGCTCTCGAACGAATCAACCGATTTTGACCAGCTTGGTGGCGATCAATGTGGTTTTTCAAGCTCAAAGACGGATTAGTTTTTGAAGTTAATCGATACAGCCGGTTAAAAGTTATTTCAAAAAAACCACTTTCAAAAAAAAAATTTTTGAGATTTTTCAAAATTTCTCAAAATCTATCGGTCCGAATGGGTTCAAATTCACAGGAAATCTAATTTTGAGGGAAATCTTTAGAACGCCGTTTAGTAGATTCCGATCGGTTTAGTCGTTCAAAAGTTATAAGCGAGTTACACACACACACACACACACACATACATACAGACATAGTGACAACATCACGGGGGTAGTCAGGGATTAAAATAGCAAAACGTTGCAAACACGTTGTAAACAGTATGCCACGAGTCTTTATGATCAGCTGTGATGGCGTCATGGCAGCAGAAACCAGAGTGGGGACGGAGTGAGAGATTAATAGATAGAGAAAGAGTGAGAGAGGAATAGAAACGCGGAGAAGGAAATGGAGGCATCACGCAGCTGCACGCATTTAACTTTATCGACGAATTTTTGTTATTTCGGCTTGCGGAAATTGTCAGATTATATATTTTTCATTATTCTTGAATTATTTCCTTCAAAATAAAAAAAAAATTAGCTACGCTCGAGAATGTCGAGATGACGTTTTTTTTTACAACTTTGTTGCCCTCCCCTTTTTTTACGTCACTCTCAAATTGTCAGATTAGTGGAATATACACTTTTTAGGATGTAATTAACTCACCCTACCTTAATCTGACGCGCTCGAGAATTTCTGATGGTCAATTTTTTTTTACTAATCTGATCCTGTATCCTTCACGGGGGGCCTTATATATGGGTCTCATGTTTTGTGGAGGTACTTAACCGGGTACAAGGTATCCCCCTGAATATTAATCTGCCGCGCTTTAGTAAATCCCGAAATCCCCGCTTGGGCTCCCCTACTATAAAGTGACAGTTCACTGTCGCGTTTCGTATGGTAAGTGAGATATCTGGAGGCCCAGATTCCCCCTTCCCTTCCCTAATCCCCTATCCCTGTCCTTTAAGGCTGACAGCGCATACGTGATACTTTCGGTATTGTGGATGTTCATGGGCGGTGGAGATCACTTAACATCAGGTGACCCACCGACTCGTTTGTCGGACTATGATATATATAAAAAAAAGATCTTTTTATTCTATCCGCAATCCTTTGTTCTCTGATTTTCCGTGCAGCTAATCGCACTCTTTCCCATAGCTGGTCCACTGTGTTGAGGTCGTCGTCCCAATCCATCATCAAGGGTACACTGCATCGAGATGTTCTCGAACACTTTGGGCATAACGGGCGGGGCAACCGACATGCTGCAGCCACATTCTTCGGATCTCTTCTAATAACACTGGGAGATCGTGCCGTAAAAATTGTAAATACAGTTCTGCAGTCAAAGTTGCAGACAATTCAATTTCGATGAGGTGTACCGTCGACGATGGGTCGGGCAAGTGGGGACAATTTTGTGGCCACCTCGATCGTTGAGGTCGGGTACCACAACCCGGGTATTGTTTTTCCTGGAGTTGCCTTAACGAAAAGGTATACAACAATGACCCCACCAACACAGTACGGGAGAGAGTGCGATTAGCTGCACAGAAAATCAGCGAAGAAAGGGTTGCGGCTATAATAAAAAGATCTCTTATCAGAAGGTGCAGAGTATGTATCACAGCGCGTGATGGTCATTTTGAACACCTTTTGCAACAAATAATTTAATAAATAATACATTTAAAATTGTCATTCTTTCGTTTTATTTACTCAATAATTTTAAAACTTTAATTTTTAGGCAATTTTAGATAATTAAATAAATATTGGTACTATTTGTAGTCACATAATAATTAGCTCTAGTTCAGTTTAAAAATAATTAATTTTGAATCGGGTGGCGGAATACCATGTGCCATACCATTTCGGAATCTCCATGAAACAGGCATGTTTTTAATTTATCAAATTGGCATTCACCACATTCTGTATATTATTATGTAGTTAAATAATGCTATTTACGTCATTTTGCTATCAAAAGTGTATTTTATTAAATAAAAAAATGGCAATGTACAGGCATGACGCGCGAAAAAATTACTATGTTTTAATGAACAAATAAAATGTTGTACGAAATGTAGTAAAAACTGGTAATTACTTTCGCATCCATTATAACACCTGTCTATATCTACATTAAATTCAATTACTACAACCAAAAACCGCTTCAACGACAAAGTGAAAATGAAATGTAATGTCGTCAAACCCAACATAGTTTCAGTGTCCACTGAGTTGAATTGTTCAACATGTGATGTTATTTCCCTACAGATTGTATAAGTTAGAATAGGATAAATATGTTTAATTTTAGCAATATTGATGAATATCTGGACATTATAAAAAACTACTTTAAAAGTAGATCGACAGTCGCCTGTCAAATAAAAATCCACTTTTAAAGTAGGTCCGACAGTCGGGCTATTATACTAAAGTCATGTTCCAAATGACAAGAAACTTTATTTTTTAAAATACGAACACGCTGCTAAAAGTTTCCAAATAAAAAGATATGGTACGCGACAGTTCGACATGGCAATTTTCTAGTGATATGGCGAAATGTAACAGGTGGTTTATATCGATATTTATTTTATTGAAATGCAAGAAAATAAGACTAAAATTTATTAAATAAGGTTTATTATAAATTTCGATTCGGATTGTATTCTGGGCAAAGTTCTAAAAAGCCGGTGTAAAACGCAGCCATATTCAATGTCTGATTGACAAGGTAATTATAATAATTGTCTTTCCGTTTAATGTCACAATTTTCTAATACTTTTCTAGTTCTCGTACTTAAGAATTAATTATTGGTTTTTTGTTTTAACACGTGACGAGGAAGCGACGTCATTTTAATACACAACGACAAAGAACAATGTGAGCGGGATCGATATCGATAAACGTGGTCGATGCGGACTCATGCGTCGTGCAGCGCTACGACTAAGACGTAAGAATGTTGATAAAATATCGATATTATTATTTAGAAATATTGATATTGATTACTAATATTTTTTGGACGATATATCGATGGTTCGCTATTGAAATATTGTAACGCGCAATATTTGGGACAAGCAATTACGTGAGCAATTGTAAATAGGGACGGAGAAAAGTAGAGATGAAGAGAAGCCAGAGGAGAGCTGAGGCGGAAGCAGAGCAGATGAGAGGGATCTGAGATAGTGGAGGAGAGGAGAGAGGGGAGAAGGGGAGAGGAGTGAAGAGAGATGTGGGCTGAGGTTGCATAAATCTAGTTGTCGTATATATTTGAAATAAATGTATTCCGTTTTATGGGCTCTTTATAGTCAGAAGTGCGATAAAAGGACCTGAAAATTAAGCGATAAGTCCCAAGGCATTATGTAAAATCTATAAAGTTGCAGAAAAAGGGTGATAGCGACACAAACACCCTTTATCATTCGAATTTAGAAATAGGTAAATGAAGATGAATTAATGTCTAGAAAAGAAATTGACTATCGAAACTATGACCAAATATTAACAGAAAATGCTAGTTATGTGCTACAGATGTCAACTTAGCGACCAGGCGGCTGTTTCTTGTATCAGACGAGGTTTGCCACAGGAACTGCAGGTAAATGCGCAGGCTTTCCAGTGCACCGATCCAAATGAATTATATTCAGGTGTGGAAAAGTTGGACACATAGCTAGTTCCTACACATTATCACGACTTCACGAGCGACCAAAGCAGATCAAACAATGAAGGTATTGCGGAATTCGACTTTTACGTAGACCACGTAAATATATACACTACAGCAGTCAACAAACATGGATTTGGGGGACGTCATATTGATTATTGACCAGCCCGTTATCAATGATGAAAACGTTAGATTCGCCGTGACAAGAGCTGGGGCTGAATTAAGTATGAGTTGGGGACAGCCTTGTGAAAGTGGTGGTGAGAGTAGCGCCGCTAGGAGGGGACTGTACCAAACCTCGCCAACACAGCATCGGGGTAACAAACTACTCAGTTGCCAGCTCAATCCTCTACGAGGGCTCTTGGGTTTCCTGAAAGTCTGCAACATCGGCGAAGTACCACTGCGTCGGAAGAGGGGTGATACTGTCACCAGAGCTGAGCGGTGTGAAGTGATAACTGCGGTGAGTGCGAACTTATTAATTTTAAAAAGAGGAGAGAATTTATATATGAAATTTGGTTATCGTATAGGATGTATAACATTAAATGAAATTGATGTAGGAGATGTTGATCAAGGCCAAAAATGTAGGTTAATAGAACTATTAAAGTCATATTAGGATTGTTTTGCTAGTTCACACAAAGGTATAGGCCTCACGTATTTATGTGAAATGCGTATAAACTTACCACTAATAACCCAATTCATAGAAAACCATATATACTGGCGCATTCAGAAAAAGAGATATTGGCTAATAAAATAGAAAAAAATGTTAGAAAGTAATATAATAAGAGATTCTACGTCTGAATACGCATCGCCTATAATATTAGTTCGTAAAAAAATTAGTTTATCGTATGTGTGTCGATTATATTGCACTTAATGCTGTCACAGTAAAGGGGAGGTTTTCTTTGCCTTATATTGATGATCAGTAGTCTAAATTAGTGGGTTCGATTCCCGCTCCGAGACAAATGTTTGTGTGACAGACAGATATTTGTATCGGGTCTGGGTGTTGTGGGACCATAGTCCCTCGTAGTTCTTGATACCCACGATACAGGTTTTACCTAGTATGGGGTCAGAATTATGTGTCATCATCATTATTTACTTAAGGGTACCATTTGGTTTGGCCAATGCACCGTCAGTTTTTATGTGAGTAATTCACAGATTGGTACAAAGTGATTAGCTGGTGGTCTTCATGCATGATATTTTATTGTCTTTCTCTAAAGTAAATGTTAAGTTGCAATTATTAGAGAAAGTTTTATTTAACTCAGTTACGAAAGGCAGGTCTGAAATATAAAAAAAAAATCGTTTCTAAAATCAGACCTATCGTTTCTAGGTCCTAAGATAAGTAATGACTATATTAGGCCAGGTTACTATAAAGTTGAAGCTGTTGCCAACTTCAAAATTCTCTCCAATGTGCACGAATTAAGACAATTTTTAGCGTTATGTAGCTATTTTCGTAAGTATGTGGCGCGGTGGCGCAGTTGTAATTGCGCATGCGTTACGGCTGCAGGTCTCAGGTTGGATCCCCGGATCGTGTAAAGTCGTATTGGGTTTTTCTATTTAGAAATACTCAGTATCAGTCTGGAGTCATAGACTCCTAGAGTCTGGAATTGTGCCCGGTATGGCGATAGGCTCGTCCCCTATCACATTGAGACCGTAATCAAATCGGAAAAAAGTGGGTGTACGGGCTACCCCTCTGCCTACCCCTTTAGGGATTACGGGCGTGAGTGTATATGTATATTTGTGTGGCTCAATTCATTACAATTGCTAGACCTCTTACTAATCTCACTTAGGGTTTGTTACGGTGATCCTAATTATAGTGATAGCAGCATGACGCAGAAATTGTAACAAGAGATGATTTGATTGACATCTTCGAGAGCTAATATAGTGTTTTGCGCTAATTGCGGTGCAATTGTTTCAGGATGGCCGACTGTAACGCGCAATATTTGGGACAAGCAATTACAAAGAGGGACGGAGAAAAGTAGAGATGGAGAGAAGCCAGAGGAGAACTGAGGCGGAAGCAGTGCACAGGAGACGGAGTTGAGAGAGTGGAGGAGAGGAGAGGGAAAGAGAGGAGAGGAGAGATGTGGGCTGAGGTTGCATAAATCTAGTTGTCGCCAGATTTGAATTTGTCCCAAACAGTATTTATACTTAAACGGTACTGGCAATTATTTGTTTATGGAGCCTTGGTGGATAGATATTTGAATTTAGAAATGCCAATGTTATTTTATGTGAAAATATTTGCAATAAATGTATTCCGTTTTATGGGCTTTTTATAATATAGATATCGAAGATCGATATTATTTGACATATTTTTCATTTTTCTCGTAAATTATTTATGCTACTGTTCATAATTTTTCTAGCAAATATTCTGTTGTTAAGTTTTTTAAAAAATGAAACAAAATCATTTTTGAACATTTAAAACATACGTTGAAATAGAACCGATAGATCGAAATGCAAAAAATAAAAAATATAAGAAAAACTATATGGAGGAAAGAAACATTGCACTATACTTTTGTGACGACATACAACTCAGTCTGCCCCGTGACCATGAAGGCTGTCTTCAAAACGTCGGGTTAAAAAAAGTAAAATAAACCACGATATAATCCGTAAAATTCGTTTTATTTCAATGTATAATATTCGCGTAAATATAAGAAACCATTATAAAAACATACGGTTTGCAGAACACCACTCACAGATAAGGTCGATATAGTTTTGCAGAGCAACGGCATAATAAATACTAGTTACTGCGTTAAATATTTTTTTGATGAGTTTATTGTATGCTGATGATCAAAAAATATCAAGCGGTTGTTAGATTTATTGAATTTAAAATAACTCATTTGATGAATATTTGTGAATTATTAACTACCTACATCATTTAAAGTATAAAAGCAAATGGAATTATTAAGAAATAATTGTATTTAGAGTATTAATTCGTTTACAAAGTATACATAAATTCATTTTAGAATTAATAATAATACTTGTATTATATTCTGCTTACAAATAACATGTAGATAAAGATTTATGTAAAACAGACTTGTTTGCTCCACTGTATAAAAAGCTAGGAACATCTGTATATAGATGATCAGTAATTGTTGCATAGTGATAACAGGCGGATGTTCTGAAAGTCATAGTCTGTAAAGTTTTGAAAATACTTGTGAACAGAATATGTGTTGCTGCAGGAGTAATTAAGCTATGTATTATTTGATATTTATACATTTGTGTGTTTATGAATTGTATGTTATGATTGTTGAGATTGAAATGTAATATCATATCAGGAGTTTTTTCCCTACTTCTTCTCCTGTTATTAGGCTTTCCGAAGTAGGGGTAATTATTAAAAGATCGTTGTGGCATTAATTATTAAAAGATATTGCCTTTGATATATTGTTTTATTGTTCTAAGAATATATGGCTATTCATATAATATATCCTATAAATAGTCTAATCCAATTGTGTAAAATATGATAAATGAAAATATTCTAATATATATATATTTTTTATATATTTTTACATTATAAATTATTAAAGAACATAATGATGATATATCATGATATATTCAGTTAAATAAAGGCCATCTATAAATATAATCATAAACATATGATCTAGATTATTGTTTATTTAAAGAAAGTCTTTATTTTTCTATCACGGTTATTTATATAAATAACAAAATTAAGTCCCTTATTTTAATAAATTATTAAATGAGACCCATGCAGGACTCCAGAGAGGATAGTTACAGAAAATGAGACTTCACCCTTAAGTAAAATAAGTTGGCTTCTCATATTAAGGTATGATTGGACACATTGCGAGAGCCATGTATACCCAAAAAATTCAGTTTATGATAAAGTAATAAATGATTTACCTTATCGAATGCATTTGAAAAATCTGTGTAAATAGAATTTACTTGTACATTTGTTGCAAAGGCCTCACACAGATAATTTTATATTCCAATAGATTACTTATAGTGTAACTATGTTTAACAAAACCGTGCTCATTGAAGGATAAGTGGGGCTTAACATGGTAATATATGACATCGTGAATAACTGACTCAAATAGCTTCGCGAAACGTGAGAATAGGCCTATAATTGTCACAGGAAGACTTATTACTACTTTTAAGAACTGGCACTACATGTACGTTTTTACAGTATAAAGGAAAAACTCCGAGTCGCAAAGATTTGTGGAAAACATAGATTTAGTGGTGGAAAACCATATATAAATGTCTAATAAGCTCATTGGCGCACCGTTTAAGGCATCGACCACATAACCCATAGACGCCTAATAAAGGGCGAACGCTTTCAGACATCACATTAGGAAAATAGATCTTATATAAAACCACGCCCACTAATGTCTGTTCAGTAACGTCCAGATCCGTGATCCGTGCACATCTCTGCTCTCGCTTGGTAAAATTATTAAAAACTTTGCTGCAAGGGCTCCTTGTAGCTTAAAACGATGTGGCAAAGTCATCAATAGCTCAAATTTTTAAACCAATGCCATAATATTTAACAGTTAAGCTGTTTTTTTTGAATTATTTATAATCATAAGTTATTACCCACATTCGTTTTAGTATTACAGGAGTTCAACTTTAATTGGTTTGTCGGTCGACGTCACTTACTGTGCATCCCTTTCTTTCATAACAAAATTAGGCAAGAATTATAGTTGCATTCTTTTCTTCCTTAAAATGGCACGTGGAAGTAGTGATGTGCCGTACCGGAGAGTCATCGGAATATCGATATCGGTTTATTATACGAATATTCTTCATTAATTCGATGAAAGTTGATGAAAAATAACACATTAACATTTAATAGCATATTAGTATTTAACAAAATGTCAAATAAATGTTAACCTCATTAATTTAGTTTATGAAGAAATTATAAGGACGACAACTTGACCGTTTAAGATTGCTGGAAGAGATTTTTTTTTAAATGTTTTTAAGTTACCAGGGTTAGTGATGGATGATAAGGTAGGGGAGGATACGTTGTATATTATGAAATAAGCTAAGGTAGTTTAAAAAAAGTGTATTGTTTATTTAGATTATTTGGCAATTACCGAAAAATATTAAGAAATAATTTATTTTACGCAAAAGAGTCAAGAGTACATAAACTTCGTTGCTATGTAACTATCTACTTAACATTTCACTATGCTTACAGTTTTATTACGTGTTATGTGGAGAAGCCAAAATTACAAAATATTAAAAACTATAGCGTGGGGGGATGCGAACTGCGGCGTGGATGCCGATTGAAATGCGGATCGTTACGACGAAACTTGTTTATTGCAAGAATAAATACAGAATGTACACACTACACGTAATACTACTATCGATGTCTTAGCTTTCAGCAAATAATCCCAACAAGGTGGAAGTTATTCACAAGCCGCTTCGACTGGTAGTAGGGCGAAGGACTATGGACAATGAACGTTACATGATTAATGTTGGACGTTAGATGATTGACAATTTAACAAAATCTCAGTCAAGATGTTATACAAAACAATTAGAATCTTGACACTGCGATCTAATTTTATCTAATTTTGTTGCGGCGCCATCTGTTGCCGTATTTCTGAACTTCTGTTAAGTATGTGGTGTTACAAAACTTATTTTATAAATAAGTTTATATTAAAAACTTATTTTATTAAAAAGTTATTTTATAAATAAGTTTTTAACAAATATAGTGTTTTATGAAAATAATAAAAAAGAAAGATATGTTGGTTACGTATTCATTAGAATCTATCGATAATTATTTTCATAAAAACTATATACCCCATCCCTATCTTTAGTTTAGAATTTGCATTGACGTATATTATATGGACAGGATATTTGATCCGCGAAAATGTGCCTATTTGATTTTCGCCATATTGGCGCTGATAGCAGTGCAGTCGAGCAGTGAGCGTCCGTGGAACTAACGATAGAGTTGAGACACGAAGGATGATATATCGACAATGATACACAACAGTCGATGGTTTACAAATCTTAAAAATAATAAAAACATCGCTTTAGCAAAACATATTTTCATTTTAGATCATATTTTTTAATGGGGTCTTAATTTACAATCGAATATATTATTATAACTAGGTTTGATGCTGTTTTGGGACTATAAATTATATTTAAAAAATAGCACGCTTTAAAAGCTAGCCGAACTAAAAAGTTGAAAATAATATTAAGTTCATGGCAAAAAATTATAATTAAAAAAAAAAAAAAAAATATCACGTTTTACGGTGTCGTCAAATATGATTCCAAGATCTTTGAATCTAATAAATTCATTGGCGCCCCGATTCACGAAGAAAGGATGTATGGCGTCAGGACCAGACCCTTAGACGAGTCAAATTTTTTAATAAAAATATCGATATTTTTTTTCGGATATATCAAACTCCGATATTGATATATTTAAAAATATCGATATATCAAACTCCGATATTGATATATTTAAAAATATCGATATATCGGAAATCCGATATTTTAAAAAATATCAACATCCCTATTATATGTCAAATTTAGTTTCAAATACACTCGAGAGGGGCGCTTCAAATAGGTCAAGAAAATAGCTGTCATTTTGTATTAGATATCCTGTCACTGGCCGTGTTCCGGTATACACTGCGCCACTGTTCAGTGCTCTCATACTGCCGCTGTATGAAATGACGTTATAAATCGGCGCCATTTTTGTACTGAAAGCCACTGGGAGCACTGGCGTTTTCGAGGTAAGGCGCTCTCAGTGCTTTGGTCACGTGATCAATAGCGTTCAGAAACAGTGTCCCCAGGTTATGTATATGAAATTTCCCCATTTCAGGTTTAAATTTTCCCTAAAAAGATATATTTCCGAATTTTTTTCCCACAATATTTTTCCTTTTTATCTCAATGTTACCACAGGAATATCGGAATAAAAAGAAGCCTATTTTACTTCCAGTAACCCACTTTTTTGTTTTATATCACGATGATGGCAAACGAGCTTGCGGCCCGCCTGATGGTAAGTGGTTACCGTAGCCTATGGACGACTTGCAACACTAGGAGCATTACATGCGTCATGCGCGTTCCGGACCCTTCAAAAACCTATTTACTCCCTTCTCGGCAGGGAGCTCATTCCACATTCATTTCATACTAGTGAAAGTTCCATCAAAATCGATCCAGCCGTTTGGGAGATTATTTGGAACAGACAGACAAAAAATATTTTGCTATAGGTATTAGTTATGCTCTCATATAAATTTCTAAATAAGTGGTCATTTTGATATTACAAACAGACGCTTCAACATTATTTATTTGTATTGATTTGACATCTACTAAAAATAAAACACAGTTTTCATCTATTTACTCTGTTCAAAATTACATACATTCCACTATCTAACACTTCCCTCTGATTGGTACACGAGATGAGATGTTTGACTCGCCATTGGCGTGTGGCAGCGGCACAACCGCGACGCGCTGCAGCGGGCATGTTATCGAAAGAATACTGTTGGCAGCATTGTATTGTTTTACGCCTGCCGTTTCAATTACGACACAAAGAACAAATCTTAGATTTCTTTTATTAATTAGACACAGAATTAGTTCTCCCCAAACTTTCGCCAAAATAAAGAAGGCCGCAAAACGGCCAACAATTATACCCTAACTATAGACCATGGACAAAAAAAACCGAATGTACACTGGCTGATCCCGGAACGCAACGCACTTGCGTGTGCCACTATGGCAGGTTTTACACCCTGTACGGTGGTTGCTATCCGGGCGGATATGAATATCCTAACACCGGCAATCATAATTGTTGGTTGGCCTTTACTGTCTTAGTGAAACAAAAGTATGATTTTGTTTAATTTATGAGTTAAGGTTTATTTTATATACTTTTGCTTCCTATTTACTTTAAGGCGACTAAATAATATTATCTTCTCCAATTTTAAAGAAAATTGAAAAATGCACCTATTACCGGTAAAATAAATTAATACGGTATTTTTTTACCGGTAAATAAAATCTACGGTAATTGCAAGCCCTAGAATATAACGATATCTTAATTGTCGTAATGCATCCAGGCGTTTAGAAGATACGAGGTTTTAAAGAAATTTACAAAAATACATACAAGATACTCGCGAAAAACATAAACCTTCCTTAGCAGTCGGGTAAAAAGGGCGGGAGGCGCCAGTCAGTCATCAAACTCGGCGCCCCCTCGATTGGTGGCGAGCGGAATCGGTTTGTTCCCGACCCCATAGACCATAGCAGCTACCACCACGCCAGCTACTACCACCAGAAATGTCTCTATTGATAGATTTTGACATGGCAGACTCCTCCTTTCTAGTTGCTTAAGCCCTAGGAAATGTATCGATACTTTCTATTCGATATCGTGTCCCTACAGTTCGGGGATTACAGGCGTATGTATTGTATATACTTAGTAAAAAAAAACAATATTTTGTTTGTGGAAATTTTGGTGGTTATGTGTATATGGTACTGTATTATATGTCAATTTTTGTTAGTGATTTTCTGGTGGTTAAGTAGTTACATCTGGGGAGAACTAGTTTAGTTATTGGCAACACTGAAGAGCAGTGTACAGTGCTTCCAGTGTTTTTCGGAACACAGCCCATATAATATACGTCAGTGAGAATTTGTCTTGACCTTGTACGGACCAATAAGCGTTTAGTGTACCGCGCCCGCACACCTCAGGTGGTTGACAGAACAGTTTGCATTGCGAATGATTATGCATTAGGTGTCTATGGGCTATGTGGTCGATGGTTTAAGGTAGAAAGGAGGTATGACGTCAGGTCCAGACCCATTAGAGGAGTCAAGTTTTCTGATTTAAAAAAAATATCGAAATGTCGATATTTTGTTTCGATATATCAAACTCCGATATTGATATATGTATTTAAAAATATCGATATATCGAAAACCCGATATTTTTAAAAATATCAACATCCCTTCTAAGACGGCGCGCGGGCGATGTGCCCGCATACCCGGGTGACCTCGGGCGCGCATCACCTCATACCACGATTGCCATGTCGACCTGTCACGAACTATAGTTATTAAGTTTATGTAGTGACAAAATAAAAAAATATCGACATAATAATATTCTTGGTATTCACAACTTCGCGCAGTCTTCAATTTGGATGCGAAGTATAAGCATACCCCTACTTACGTTAAATCATAAATCATCAAAATGAACTTAAATTTTTCCACATAGATATATAGCGGTTAAACATAGAAATATATTTTTTGCATTATTAGTAACTCCAGTTGTTTTTCTAAGTACAAATAATTCAAGGTTATACTAATAAATGCCTACGTAGTTTTGTGACGTGTTGGAAAAATATTACCAAGTACCTACTCGGCCGCGGACGTAATGTTTATATCAGGGATGTTATGGAGCTCCGTAACCGTAACCGAAACTGTCGGATATCCGAAATAAAATAATATCCGTAACCGTAACCGAATTCGATATAAATGTTTCAAATAATTTCGGATATGGGTGGAGGCTAAATGAGACATGTCATGACTGGTTTTTGTTTTTGCCCGACCGAACCGGCACACGAGCCGCGCGCGTACCTCAATGCGTTTTATATATTTATTTCTATTACTTAGACATAGCCAGTCATTTACTCCTGTGGGATTACATTTACTTACATAAAATAGTACCAAATGATGACCTAAAAATAAAGCTATTTGTATTTTACTTTTCCAATTTCTTCAAAACCTAATATCCATAACTGAAACTATCCGAAATTAACGGATAATCCGAAATAATTTAATATCCGTAACCGTATCCGAAACCGATATAATATTATTCACATATCCGTATCCACATCCAGATCCGAAATTTCAAATCCATAACATCTCTAGTTTATATTCCGTAGCGGAACCGGTCAACGGTCACGCGTTTAATTATAATACAGGTATCTTCATCCTGTACTAGATAATTAAATTTATTCTTTAAAGGGTTTTGTTGGATCAGCAGTGGATCATCAGATATACGGAGAGCTGAAACTTAATGAGGCTCTCCGTCTGCTTAGAAGTTGGTGTATGTACTGATAATGTTAAGCAGCTGCTTTAAAAAAAAGGGGGGTTCTTGTAAAAAAGTCAATAAATGTAATGGCTGGAAAATGATATGCCGCCGAACCAAAAATTATTACTATTGACCCGATCTCGCCTTATGAGGGCCTCAAAACGGTCCATCGCATGAAGAATGGGAAGGCGGCGGGGCTTAAGGGAATTACGTAGTCCAATGACTTTGGCGATTCGACCTTCAAAAAGCTAGCCGTGCTACTCTCCGATAGACGGCTACAACGCCATATGTATACAGATGGTACACGCCAGTAGATGGCGTGATACATTTCATTTCATCATTCAATATCACATAGACAAGAACGACTACAGAATAGGAAGAAAATCGATTTATGTGTCACAATTTGAAGTATAGTTACTTTATAATTTCGTGCATGATTCGGATACTAACAAAATAATAAAAAACTATAATCACATTTTTAAAGATGCAAAATGGTTATAAATGACTATAGTTTCGACATTTTAAACAAAAAAGTTATAATAAAATACACCCAGCTTATCAGCAGCGTGGGAGGCGATGGGTTATGATAGTGTGGATTTCCTTGCCTTGTTCAATCGTATTCCAATCCCTAAACGAATACCAAACCCTTGGCGCTTGAATTTTATAATTATCGTGTACAAGGGGAAGAGAGATCAGTATATTGAGAATAACCGCGGCATTAAGGTATTATGCCACACCACGAACGCGAACGCTTCATATATTCACGATCTGCTAACAGCGTACCGCTTCCAAGTGTCAATGTGTCAAGCCTGGAAGGGGCACCGTGGATCCGGTGTTTTCGATTAATTAGTGATGTACTTAATGGCACGATGGCCGAAGTACAGAAACAGCCACCATGGGTGCTCTTATGTGACGGTCACATAGTACTAGTAGATGAGAAAAAACGCTGCCCAGAGCAAAGGTCAAACCTTAGAACAATGAGAATACTTGAAAACAGCTCTATCTGTAACCGAATTTGATGAAGACATAGTACCTGGGCTGCCGGAGTACATACCTGGATATTATCCGGATAGCGAATGAACTAGCCGTGCAAGCGAAAAACTTTAAGTACCCAGAGGCAAGGGTCTATACTGCATGAGTCTGGGCCCTGGGCCCGACGTTAGGGTCCTCATTGACGCCTCTTAAACTCCTATAATGCACATGAGACACAAAGAGCTCATATACAAAAGGCGACCTGTTTTCTGACAGGCATGGTGTACGTTTTTTTTTTTTTTTACTATAAATAGGCTTGCGTTTGACCACTATCTCGCCTGATGGTAAGTGATGATGTGGTCTACGGTGGAGCACGCTTGCCTAGAAGATACCTATTCACTCTTGACTTAAAAATACCCAGATTATAACTTTCGGGAAATATAGACTCCGGCAAAGAGTTCCACTCTCTAGCGGTGCGCATGATAAATGTACTAGCAAAACGCTTCGTGCGCACTGGTGGAATATCAACCATGTATCGATGACGCTTATATGACGTGTGATACATACATACATAAACATATACACTCACGCCTGTAATCCCCGAAGGGGTGGGCAGAGGTGTAACTAGTACACCCACTTTTCGCCAAATTTCGGTCCCATGATGTGATAGGGGGCGAGCCTATCGCCATACCGCGCACAGATTCCAGACTCCGGGCTAATACTGGGAATTTCTGGATAGAAAAACCCAACATCACTTTACCCGACCCGGGGATCGAACCCGAGACCTCAGCACAGCAGTCGTAAACGCAAGCGCAATTACAACTGCGCCACCGATGCCTCGGTCCGTATTTATTGTACGTGTGATGTGGCAGATAAACTTCATGAATGTCACTTAGCGTAGAAAAATGAAAATAATAGCGGACAAAAACGAAGCCATGAACTCCGAAGGTGTCCCAACTCTTGGATAAGTTAACTAACCTAATTTGATCGCCTATAAACAGATAAAAAGAGAGTTTAAAATTTCCTACGTGGAATAAGAAAAAAATATAGACAAAGACTGACGTCGTACGTGCGGGGACGGCAGGCATATCGCAACGGCGCGGGCGCGGGCGCAGCGAGAGCATTTAAATTTCAATTGAAATTCGGAACCACACGGCGTGCTAGCTATACATACTTCAATAATGCTTATTTATTTACTGTAACAGGTCTATTTTTATTGGGTATATTTAATAAAACCAGATTTCGAAAATATGTAAGTATATCTATCTAAAGGTACAGCTAACAGCCACGGGCAAATCCGACTATAGGTACTATTATAATATAGATACGCAATATGTAAATCTTTTACTGCGATATCCAACCAAAGTACCTACCACGACCGAGTATCCTGACTGACCGTCACCTTGATTGGTTGACCTGGCGTTGCGTCATGCAATCATACATATTAAAATGGAGGGCGACGTGTTTTTGCCACAAAATAATGTTCTATTAAATCTCAAAAGAAATACATATTATATTCGTGTATATTTCGATTGAAGATCGCCTTAGAACTGCCAGATACAAATACCTATATGGTGGTATACCTACCTACATAGCGATTGTTTCGTCTTTGATTATAGGGGATATATCTGTTACTATTTTAAGTACCTACCTAAATTGTGTTTGTATCCTGGAATTCAATTTTGTGTAGGTAGTTTTTGGGACAAACCTGAAATAGTTATAAAAATTTCTAGCAGCTTCAGATTGTACTATAGAAATAAGGTAAGATTAACAGTTTTATAAGCATAGATATGTATATGTGTTTTATACTTGATGATTATAGACAATGAAGAATAGTATGACAATGACCTCATATTTACCTAACACAAAAACCTTGGAATTTCACAACAGACGACCTCATACTGTGTTGGAAATATAGATAGATAGGTACTGTAGTAATCCCATATTTGTAAGCATATCATACAGAGTAAATCATGTATAAAATTATAAGTATACAGGTAATCTACTTTACTAGTGCACACTGCACACCAGTCACTACACTACAAAGTTCTTTTAATTCTGCCTATACTGATATACTATATCCCGACCCCAGTCCCCACGAGTCTCGGCAACAAGATTCCTTTCGGCTCCATTCGGTTACACTCGCGCCTAGCTGTCGTGCCGCGACGAGCGACGGCCGATTGTGATTGTGTTTCTTTAATCAGTTTCGTTCATTCCGTGCGTGTGGCTGGTACTTCTTATAACATTTTTTCTAATATTATGTACCAATATACGACTAGTCACGTACATCATTTTTCTCAGTGTCAATAGTGTAATTAGTTCTGCCCTAAGAGTGATACATTGTTACCCTATGCGGCGTTAGTCGACAATTGTCAAGTAAAAAGTGACCTTGCGTCTTCGTCTTTTAAAGTGATTACCACGTATTGCGCATAAAGTGATAACCTATAAAATGTCAGAAAATACACAAGATGTTCTAAAAGATGCTGGTGCTGCTGCAGCAGCAGCAGTTGCCGGTGGCTCGTTGTTTAGCACTTTTGATATAATAGTG
Source organism: Laothoe populi (assembly GCA_905220505.1). Classification (NCBI taxonomy): domain Eukaryota; kingdom Metazoa; phylum Arthropoda; class Insecta; order Lepidoptera; family Sphingidae; genus Laothoe; species Laothoe populi. The sequence continues at coordinate 12,272,221 of HG992152.1, forward strand.
CTCGTAATTTTATTAGGCGGAACCATTTGGTGGTTGTACACTTCGAAAAAAGAAAACAAGAAGGATGAGATACTTCTTAGCAAGTATTCTATTCAGTAAGTAACATTTTAGGTACCTACTATCTAATAAGTATCTTACCTGTAATGTTCATGTGGGTATATAATACATAGATAGATTATGTACCTACCTAAACGCCTTTACTTACGTATTTTAAGTTTCACAACTTGTTGCTGTTGGTAACTTCAATATTTCTGACAAGTACCAACCTTATAAAAATAGTGGGTTTTGTTTCTATGTGACTTGACTTGTGAATCGTTGACAATATGCAATTACGAAATTAGCAGTATAAAAAATATTAAAATCCACTTTTGTTTGCGTTAGTAAAAGTAGTTAAGTACTTTCCTAATTATCAGTTAATTCTATAACGTTTTCATAGTATTAAATTATATTAATAGGTGCTATTGAATAGTAAAATAGTACCAAAGAAAGAGCTAAGTGCCAGCAATCCTCGAAATTAATTTATTTTGAAGCGACATCTGTCGTCTATATCGATGTGACACGAGCAGTGAGCAGGGCTGCCAGACGCAACAACTTATTTTACACCGCCAACTCTCTGAATTTATAAAATCGAATGCCATTAGACAAACTATCAAAACTATTGAGAAATTGTCTATAACAAAAATTATATTTTTTTTACACTTTTGACGTAGATACCTTGAATAAAAAAAAACTAGAAAAAGCGCGGGAAACTTCGAATGGTGGTGGACGTATTTTTCTAAGCTCTTTAATTTTATTTGATTAATTTGTAAATAATACCTATCAGCTGAGTTTTAAATTGTTATATATTTGTAGTTTAGCTTTCTTTTGTATATTCATTTATTTTTCTTCGCTTCTTGGTAAGTTTTATTACAAATATTTAATTAAAGTACACTATGAATTTGCCGCCTGATCCGGGGGGCGTTGTACCCCCGGCGGGCAATTACATCACAATAGGATCGGAAAAGACTACACAATGTGATGTATCCGAGTCTGGCATGGAGACAGATGCGTCTTCATCAGCCCGGCCAATGAAAAGAAGTCGTCGACATGTCTGTAAGCGATGTAATAAGAGACGCAGAAAATTAGACACTGGCGAAAAGAATTTATTTGGTTGTGATTGTGATGATCTATCACAGACACCTCAATCACAACCAATTAGTAATTTAAATAATGAATCCGAAAAACCAACAATTCCCGCGCAAAATGTGGGCAGAAAAGTTTATGACGGAACGGATAGCGCGCCCTTCGTTATTCATGTACAAAAGACTACTAATCTGGACAACGATTCCACCACACTGCATCCGCTTTCGTTTGGTAGATTTCTACAACGATGTAATTTTCGCAATATTATTAACGGGAGCGTGAAAAGGATAGGAAGAAATAAAATAGCTTTGTCTTTCTCCTCATACATTGACGCCAATTCTTTTATTACTAATGAAAACCTAACTAAATGTAATTATAAGGCATTCATTCCATCTTTTAACGTGACTAGAATGGGTTTGGTGCGTGGTGTGCCAGTAGAATGGTCTCCGGAAGAGGTCATAGAGAATACATCTGTGCTACATCTTAAAAGTACGCAGACTAAATTTTAAAACTATGGTAGATGGCTCAGCAGTATGGAAACCCTCACAAACAGTTGTATTAACTTTTGACGGACAAGTTCTCCCAAAACGAATTTTTATGTGTTATAATGCATTGCCAGTAGTCATCTACATATTTACCCAACTATACAGTGCTTTAATTGCTGCCGGTTTGGGCACACAAAAAATCAATGTAGGTCAATACCAAGATGCTACAAATGTGGTGACAAACACAGTGGTGATACTTGTGAGAGGGATGAGCGAAATGCTAACTGCTGCTTATGTTCAGGTTTCTATTTTGCTACAAGCAAAGTGTGTCCCGAGTTTTCACGTCAAAAACAAATAAAAACCCATATGGCACAGAGTTCCATCTCATACGTAGAAGCAAGTAAATTACTCCCGCCTGTTACCAGATCTTTTGCTGACACCATTATAGCTCAAACTCCCAGAGACCTGGAAACCACTACACCAATCACTTTCAAACAACACTCATCTACAAGTTACAAAAAAACTGTCTTTCGGAAACCCCAACCGCCCCCAAGTTATTCTAAAGGATACAACAAAGAAGCTCATAATGCCACAATAAATGAATTTAGAATCCCTGACTCTGCCAATGGCTGTGCCATTAATAATACACCTAAAGATGAGCAAGTTAATATCATGGAACTTATTACAGCATTATTACGCCTTTTATCATCTTTTAATATTTCACCGTCCAACGTTGCCACAATTCAAAGTTTAATCTCTTCAGTCTCACCCCAAAATGGACAATCAAGTCCACATCATTCAATGGAACTGCCGCAGTGCAGTAAGTAAAAAAACAGATATCATTTATTTAATTAATAAATATGAGCCTTTGGCTCTCGCACTATCTGAAACATGGTTGAAATCAAATCATGTTTTTAAAATTCATGGATACACAATTATAAGAGAGGACAGGTCTGATGGGTATGGTGGTGTCGCCATACTTGTCAAAGATTCTGTTCCCTTTCATGAGATCTCTTTACCCTCACACAGTGAAGACATTTCTATAATAGCTGTAAATGTGAATAAAACTTGTCTTGTTTCTGTATATATTTCACACCCTTCACATTCCATATTTCATGAAATAAATAATCTTCTTTCTATTCTTCCTAGGCTTTTTCTTTTGTTGGGGGATTTTAACTGCCATCACCAATCATGGGGTAGCTCTGTATCCAATACTCATGGTGAAAAATTACTTGAAATTCTAGACACAAACAATTTATGCATTTTAAATTCCGGTTCTCAAACCCGTCGCAGCAATCATAATCATAACAACAGTGCAATAGACCTATCTGTCTGCACTCCTAATTTTGCATCTTTTCTCACTTGGTGTACCCTTACTTCATCGTTTGGAAGTGACCATTTTCCAATCAAAATCTCTTTTCCATTTCCCATCAGATACTCACAACACAAAAAGTCTCACATAAGATATAAACTTCCAGATAATACTAACTATGCTTGGGTACAATTTAAAAATCAAGTTGACAGTCTGCTTTCTTCCCTCCCTGTTATTAATAATGGTAATGAGCAGATTTGTGCTGAAGCCCTTGCTCATATTCTGGTCACGGCCGCAGATCATGTTTTCCCTGTGAAAAATAACCAGTCATTAAGAAAAATTCCCATGCCACCGTGGTGGGACTCTGAATGCACAGATGCAGTTAAGAAACGCAAGCAAGCAGAACTAGAATATAGTTATAATATGACCGAGGAAAATTTTACATCTCTTTCTATTATCACTGCACAGACACGGAATTTTTTTAAGACAAAGAAAAGAGAGGGTTGGCATAATTTTTGTGCTTCAATTTCCCCTAACACTCCCCCTACACTTGTTTGGCAATCTATTAGAAGATTCAGGTCAGCTTTTTCCAATCCCAAGACTCCTCATATTCCTGATAATTTAGCTAATGATTTCCTGGACAAACTGGCACCTCCTTGGGTACCCCAAGAAGTTATTCTTCACCCATTAAATAATGTAGAATCCGACAACACTACATATCATCACGAGTCGTCTCTAAATTTACCTTTTAATATTGATGAATTAAAACCCGTGGTTTCAAACACTGTAGACTCTGCACCTGGCCTCGATGGCATACCATACTCATTCATAACCCACGTAAGTACGACCGTTCTTAATTATTATTTATCCCTCATCAATTCCGTTATGGTTACAGGTAACATTCCTCAGGAATGGAAACACCACGTAGTATTGCCATTCCTCAAACCCAATAAAACCTCATCTGACATTTCTTCATATCGTCCCATAGTTTTAAGCTCGGTTTTAATTAAATTAGCAGAACACCTTATTAAAAATCGGCTAGAATGGTACATTGAAAATAAAGAACTACTGGCAAATTCTCAATACGGGTTTAGAAAGGGTAAAAGTACCTTAGACTGTCTAAGTATTTTTACCACAGACATTCGATTATCATTCTCCAAAAACTATTCAACAGTCGCTGTATTCCTTGATATCAATGGGGCGTATGACAACGTAGTATTATCTATCTTACAAAATAAACTACACTCCCTCAAAGTTCCTATAAATCTTATAAATTTTATTTTGAACATTTTAAATAATCGTACGGTTAGTATCTCGACTAATGAAAAACAGTTATCACGCAATGTATGGAGAGGCCTTCCGCAAGGCTCGGTTCTCAGTCCATTGCTATACAATATTTACACCTACGACTTGGACCGCTCTATTGGTAACGACGTTCAAGTTTTACAATATGCGGACGACCTACTATTATACTATACTTCTCATTCAGTGGAACACGCTTGTTCAGTTTTAAATTCTGCCTTACGCTCTCTATCGCTATGGCTTTACCAAAATGGCTTAGATCTATCCACGTCTAAGAGCGCTGCTGTTTTATTTACTAAAAAGAGAATTTCTCCAGCAATAAATATTACATATCGTGATGTTCCAATCCCAGTAAAAATTATTTTAAATATTTGGGAGTCATCTTGGACTCTAAACTTTGTGGTACCCCTCACTGTGACTATATTGTTAGCAAAGTTGAGCGTCACATAAACATGCTTAGGTGTTTATCTGGTGTGTGGTGGGGCGCTCACCCTCAGTCTTTAAAACTTGTGTACAATGCCATCATTAGAAGCGTCTTTGATTACGGTTCATTCATACTGGAATCAGGTACGTCTTCTTCTTTTAAAAAACTGGACATACTTCAGTCTAAATCGCTACGAATAATTACAGGAGCAATGAGATCGAGCCCTATTAATGCATTACAAGTCGAGTGTGGTGAACCTCCGTTACATCTCAGAAGACAATTTCTTGCTGATAAATATTTATTCAAAATCATCCAGTTTTCCACCCATCCCCTCTTTCCTATGCTTGAAAATCTATCCAAATATTATACTAATCTTCCTATTCATCGCTCACACAAACTTCCATGTCTAATTTTAAGTTATCAGAAACTCTGTTCCATCCCTGCTCCTACTCATCGTTTTAATAAATTTCCGCTGTTTACTAACAATTACAACTCTTTACTTTTCGCTCCTAGTATAATTTACAACTGCGTTACTAAATCTGCACACAATATAAAAACCGTATTTAACGCATTTCTTGCTGAACATTTCGAGGGCTTTCATCATTTATACACAAATGCCTCTAAGTCCTCAGCTTCGGAATGTGTTGGAATTGGTGTTTTTCACACCCAATACAACATCATCCAAAAAATTAAACTTCCTCCTGAATCATCCGTTTTTACAGGTGAATGTTTTGGTATACTCAAGGCCATAGAATATGTGCTACTACTTAAACTAAAAAAGGCCGTTATATTTTCCGATGCCTTAAGCGCTCTTCAAACTATCTCCAAATTTCCTTTTAAATATAATGCTATTTCACCTGCTGTTCTCCAAATAAGAGAGTTGACGTTCAAATGTATTTCGAGGGGATACTCATTGCTTTTTTGTTGGATTCCTAGCCACTCTGGAATACATGGAAACGAAACTGCTGATAGACTCGCCAAGGATGCGGTGCAGTGTGGTGATTTATTCCCGTTTAAAAATTTCAGCCAAGATCTGCAATCTTTGCCTAAAACTTTTCTCCAGGATTCTTGGAGAGAAACTTGGTCATCCAGTTGTTTAATGAAGGGCCGTTATTATTCAATTATTAAACCGGAGATACCAGTGAAACCGTGGTTTTTCCGGTTTAAGCTTGGCAAGGTTGAGACCTCCATCCTTATTCGGGTTAGGCTTGGTCACACTTGTGCCCCTGCTCACCTTGCCAAACTCAAAATAGTTAATAGCCCTATGTGCTCGTGCAGATCAGATGTCGGCGACTTGAATCATATTTTGTTTTCTTGCTCTCAATTTGATCGCATACCCATGATTAGATCCCTTCTGGACCTTCAAATACCTTTTCCATCCTCTATCCTCTCCCTTCTCTGTACTAATAACATCTTAGTGTATAAATGTATAGCATCATTTTTCATTAAAAACAATATAAAGCTGTAAATAATTCATTTTCGACCATCATTATCTGTATATCTGTGAATATATGTTATGTATATAATTTATATATCTTGTTATCATACTTTTCCTTTCCTTTACCAAAACTCTCCTGATAGCGCCTTTAATCCGTAACTCCTAAATTAATATATAAGTTTCCCTACCTTTTTCGTGTTTTACCAACATTAAATCAACTTGTCTTTGGCTAAATGCACAAGAAGTGCGAAGCCACAAAAAAAAAAAAACTAAGTATATTAAAGTTTTGTTATTAAGTTAACTACATTTGAGAGCAATGAAATCGCACACCCGTTAGTACTTTGCTTTCTATTGTGTTTTTTTATAAATTGTCAAGACATTGAACGAAAAATCCAAGATATAATAAATATACACTAGTTAACTTTCTACTGAAATAAAAAAATAATCATTGGTTTCCGAATAATCCATACAAACAATAACAAAAGGAAATCCTTACTTTCATACAGTGTCAAGTGGCTCAACAGCAAAATTTGAGTCGATACTCTGTTCGACGTGTATACCAGAGGTATCACGAGACATAGTGGGTACATTCGGGGAGCAGGATCGAGCCGTCATCGTACGATATCAGGTCGTGACGACCGTTTTATTGTGTCGCGATCATTAAGAAATTGACATTTGAACGCAGTTGATCTAGGGCTACAACTGCAAGAAGTGCGCAATGTCAGTGTAAGTCGGTGGACAATTAGAAGCAGGTTAGCTGAAGCAGGACTTACAGAACCACCAACTTAACTGTGAAGTGGCGAAAGTAAGAAACTACAGCCGCCATGTTGAAATGTCATTCGACTGTCAGTGTCAACTGCTTTAGAGTGTTTTGAGTGCTCTGTGTGATTTATTACAATATTTTCGAAATTACTATTTTAAATATGCCGAAAGCTATAAAAAGTGATGCCTAGAATATTATACTAAATGTGACATCCTTTTTTAAGGAAGACGCCCGTCACCAGGCTCCATTAATTCCGTTTAAACAACTTAATTGGCAACACTGAAAAGACAGTGGCGACGCCTTTCAGTTCACAGTAAAGATGGTCGCACTATACTGCGCATCACCCAGTAAATGGTCCGAAATTGACCACAGCTCACCGACAAGCTCGACTTCAATTTGCCCGAGATCATGTAAATTGGACATTGGATCAGTGGAGAACAGTGATGTTCTCAGATAAGTGCATAATGACTACATGGTCACCAGAGTCTACAGAAAGACTTCAGAACGTTTTGCACTATGCTGCATAAGTGAAAGAGTCTTTTATGGCGGTGAATCTTGCATGTTTTGGGGAGGATGTGCGATTATTTTGCTCCCAAGTGTATATTATACCAATATTGAATCCAATTATACGATCTGGCAGCCCTGGCAGTGGGCTAACTAATACAGAGTTAAGTGTTGCCAGGTATAAGTTCTGCTAAACTTGTGCAAAATTACCAATATATTATGCTATCAAATAGCTTCAGACACACACACATACACTCACGCCTGTAATCCCCGAAGGGGTAGGCAGAGGTGTAACTAGTACACCCAATTTTCGCCGAATTTCGGTCCCATAATGTGATAGGGGACGAGCCTATCGCCATACCGGGAACATTTTCCAGACTCCGGGCTAATACTGAGGCATTTCTAGATAGAAAAAACCCAATATTCACTTTACCCGACCCGGGGATCGAACCCGAGACCTCAGCACAGCAGTCGTAACGCATGCGCAATTACAACTGCGCCACCGAGGCAGAGGATAGCTTCAGAGTAGTCTGAATTTCCGAAAATCTGCTTCTTTAATAATCCAATATTATTGATCATTTCTATAAACAACTAGATGACCCGTGCAAATACTTCACACCGAAAAAAAATAACACGACAAATTATTTGATAATACAATCAACAGATGGCACTGTTAATTTTGCATCCTTTTTTTGGAAAAACCTATAATTTTATACAACACCTTTGAGATATACTAAATAGAGATTGTAGCGATTTGATAGTCTTTCCTTTTTGATGTTGGTTGAAAACCAGGATGTTTCCATAAAAAAATAAGTTATATAAAATAACCGTGCGTCGGACAATGTGAAGCAATTGCTTGAATATTTAATTACTTTCTAGTCAGGCCTAACTACACTTTTACATAAAGCTCGTAAGAAATATATAATTACATACATACATATTATACACTCAGGTCTGTAATCCCCGAAGGGGTAGGCAGAGGTGTAACTAGTACACCCACTATTCGCGGAATTTATTATTTATTCCAGACTTCCGACTACCAAATATGTAATTACTAGGTGTTGCCCGCGGCTTCGCCCGCATGGATGTTATTTTGGGGAAAACGTATTCAATCCAAGGAGTTGTCTCCTGAACTAACGCACCTGTACCTGAAACAGCCAGGGTAATGGTAGGCAGCGGCTTTGCTGTGCCCTGGCATTGCAGAAGTCTATGGGCGGCGGTGACTACTTACCATCAGGTGGCCCGTCTGCTCGTCTGGCTATCAAGGCACTAAAAAAAAAAAAAAAACAGAAAACGCTTGAATTTATTTTCGCGCGTGTAACTTTTTTGCAATAACTCCAATTTAATCAATAAGATATTTATTTAAATTATATGGTGTACCAGATTATAATAATGTGCATGAAATGCTTAAGGCAACTTACGTATTTAAGTTGATAAGGATTAATACTGTATCCGTCTAGCGTAAGCTCCCAGGTGGCTTGACTTTTTCTGACACTTAAATTATCGTTATATTTTAACACAACACTCAAGACCACAGCCAATATCGGAATACTTGGTGTCGACATTACGAGCAACGTCCAGTTCCGCGGTCAATTGGAAGATAAGGCCAAATTGGCATCAAAGAAGCTTGGTGTGCTCAGCAAGGCGAGACGGTACTTCACGTCGGGTCAACGCCTAAATCTTTATAAGGCGCAAATTCGGCCCCACATGGAGTACTGTTCTCATCTCTAGGCGGGAGCACCCCAGTACCAACTACTTCCATTTGACCGCATTCAACGTAGGGCAGCTCGGGTTATCGACGATCAAATTCTTTCCGATCGGCTTGATCCTTTGGCTCTGCGTAGAGATGTTGGATCACTCTGCATCTTCTACCGCATTTATCATGGGGAATGTTCCGAGGAATTGTTTGGATTGATCCCGGCCGCTGAAATTAATTTCACCATCGGACATCGCGTCAAAACAGCAAATCCCATCCGCACCACCTCTATGTCCAGCGTTCCACAACAGCGCGATTTTTGCGGCATTTTCTGCCTCGCACAACCACTCTGTGGAACCAGCTATCGCCGGCGGTCTTTCCGAACCGTTACGACCTGGGAACCTTCAAGAAGAGAGCATATTCTTTCCTGAAAGGCCGGCAACGCATTTGCAAGCCCTCTGGTGTTGCAGATGTTCATGGGTGGCGGTGATCACTTTCCATCAGGTGAGCCTCCTGCCCGTATGCACCCTTTTTCAATAAAAAAAAACCAATGTACACAAAACCTTGACGAATTATTTACTTTTTTTTTATACCACGATGGTGGCAAACAAGCTTACGGCCCGCCTGATGGTAAGCGATTACCGTAGCCTATGGACGTTTGCAACAACAGGAGCATCACATGCGCGTTGCCGACCCTACAAAAACATATTTACTCCCTTCTTGAAGAACCCCATACTGTAGCCCCGATGGAAAACCTCGGCAGGGAGCTCATTCCACAATCGGAGCATTCGCGGGCGGAAATTCCTCTGAAACCGCGCTGTGCGCGACCTTTTAGGTTCCAATGTGTGAGGATGAACCCCCTGTCGATGGCGAGTGGTGCGATGGTAGAAAGTGGCTGTGGGCATCATGTCAAACAATTCCTCGGAACACATCCCATTATACAAACGGTAGAACACACACAAGGAGGCTATGTCTCTCCTTAAACTTAAAGGCTTTATACCGTTTGTGAGTTTGGGATCGTCAACGATTCTCACAGCTCTTCTTTGAACCGAGTCAAAAGGACCAAGCTGGTATTTAAGGTGCTCCCGCCCAGAGATGACACCAGTACTCCATATGGGGCCGGACTTGCGATTTGTATAACAGCAGTCTTTGCCCCGGAGTGAAGTACCTCTTCGCTCTATTTAGCACACCGAGTTTTTTAGACGCCAGCTTGACCTTGTCTTCTAAGAGACTTCGGAACTGAACGTCGCTAGAGATGTTGACGCCAAGGATCCCAATACTCTTCGAGACGTTAAGGGGTGTGTCCTGAAATTGTGGGGCCACAGTGAATGGGGTTTTCTTAGCGGTGAATGCGCAAACTTGTGTCTTAGAGGTGTTGAATTTGACTATATTATCCCGACCCCATTCGAAAGCTTTGGATTAAGTACTCTTGATTTCCGTCACAAGTTGTTCACGCCTTGCCTATAATATATACCTTAACCTTCCTCATGAACCACTCTATAAATTGAAAACCTCATGAAAATTCATCAGTAGTATTTGAGTTTATCGCGAATAGACAGACAGACAAAAGCGGCGGAGGACTTTGTTTTATAATATGTAGTGATTTCGTTCAATCATGATTACCAGAACACAACATATTAATCTGATTTATAAAAAAACATGCATTGAATGTATGATGCAGTTATGTATAAACATAGTTTTCTCTCTCCGTGAAAAATAATCAATTTAAATTATCATAAGTCATAACCATCTAAAGATAATTAATAAAATTATAACTTATAAGTGTATATGGGTCTGTACATTGTATATTTTAAATCGGAATCGGAAATAATGTTGACGGGGCTAAGATTAATTAATCAACTAGATACTTATAATTTTTGAATTGACTATCTATTTATTTCCTCTTCATCTCTAGAACGTGCACTCACAGCTTATTCTGAAGAGTCTGTAAGAAAATCATAAATCCTGTGTTCGAGTAACATTTTAATTTGTTTTATCAAAATCGACGCTGGTACTCTATCAAGATTAATAAAGATTATTTTTAAATGTGTATTACGATTATACATACAAATTTAACAATAATGGAATGAGTGTATTCCAAGCCTTTTTTGTTTCCAAGGTGTCTTTTAGAGATGATCCCATTAAAATTTTTATTAAGATCTCATGAGGATTATCGATGGTAGATGACAATGATCAGTACAACACGTATTATGATTTTATTAAGGCATTAAATTTACGATAGAAGCAAGACCTGGGTAGTTCGTGCCTAGTCACTGTGAATTTTGTTAAAAAACATCCCCGACCATACTATAAATGATTCTACATAATGATTACGTTGTGCTTTCCCAACCCCTTGCGAAGCTTCATAAGAACTGTGAGCGATCATTTTTATTTTGATTGTGGTAGCGTTCTTCAATCCTGAATATTTTCATAGGTAAATAGGATGTATCAACAGGGACGGACAGCATTTTGATTGATCTGTAGATGAATGGTATCACCACTTACATGTATACAGTTTACAATCCTACTTCCTACTATAATAATAATAATATAATAATAATAATATAATAATAATAATATAATAATAATAATAGACCCGCAGGCCAGCTTGTGGCGAGCTGTTGGGAACTAGCGATCCCACGGACCTGAGTGCTCCCGGGGGAAGGCCCTGTTCTTCATCTCTAGCTTGCCTTTACCGGCTGGCTGGAGTGAACCATGACGAGGAACAGATCCCCCGCCGGTCAGAGTGGAGTCGCGAGAGCTTTACGCTCGGAGGGTGGATGTGAAACGTAAGTGGCGAGAGGGCAACGTGATGGGACCCTAAGGGAGCAAATGATCGTGGTTTAAAGTCCAGTGACCTCTCCACCCTTTAGCCGCTCAAATGATGTTGCTCCTTAGTCGCTTTTTCTAACGACTATTTTGGGGAGCCCATCTACCTGAGTTGGCGAGTCACCACTTGCCTATTTTATCCGTGTTATTAACATTGGTCAGGCAGGTGCCTTAGTCCTTCCCATAGACCTAATTACCCGATCCACTAACACCTCACCTCAATAAACCAGCATTACTTTTTATCCATCCATACAATAGTCCTACACCAACCGGGGGTTGTCCTTGGGTGCACTTGTATAGTGTATACAGGGATAACCGTCGGCTGGTGTCACATCACAAAATTAGATTAAAATTGTCTAACGGGCCACTACGTGTTGGCTTCGGCGCCATGCACGCCTTCCAAATGTCCAGGACTTTATAGTCCTGTGATTACGGTGTGACAAACATAATAATAATATAATAATAATAATACTAGCCCTGTATTAAACATTGTCCCACTGCTGGGCACGGGCCTCCTCTACTAATGAGAGGGGTTAGGCCTTAGTCCACCACGCTGGCCTAATGCGGGTTGGCAGACTTCTCATACCTTCGAAAAATTCACAGGTATGCAGGTTTCCTCACGATGTTTTCCTTCACCGTTAAAGCAAGCGATAATTAACATTTTAATACACACATAACTTTAGAAAAGTCGCGGTCAACAGCTATAAAAAATATAACACAAAAAAAATACTATTTCAACTTACAAAAAGACAGACGGAAACAATGGAAACATTGTCAGTATATTATTAAAACAATTCTATTTTTTACCGCTTAAATGGTATTAAGGTAAGTTCTATTGTTCCAACATTTACCTGAGTGTGACGTCAATTTGAGTCCGTTCTCTCTTGACACCTACTTGCGCTGCATTACACAACAATACGCATACAAGAAATTCGTGTAACTTGATGTGCTATATGCTTACGTGATTTATGTAATTATTATAATTTCGCTGTCCGGACTTTTGTGACTTTCTATTTCTTCCTTGACTATCTGCTTTCTCCTACCATGGGCTTGCTTCAGGGCCTGTCCTGTGTATTGGTGATAAGCACCTAGTCTCAGGTATTTTATTAGGGTACGCGAGTCCTAGATTCCGGTAAGACAGTCGCCGCAATGAAGTTTTCATCAACATCCCAATCCATATTGAAAATTAACATTAAACTCGATAAAAATATGTAAAATAGCGGGAAATGAATCTAAGATTTGGCCATATAACAAGTTTGAAATTTTAATTCAGAGAAATTGAAAAATCATAAGTTTTTAAAGTTGTACTATTTAACAATATTTTTTTGGCCAGACAATTACAGGCAGGTAGCGAATTATTGGTTATTTATTTAAAACTTCATACACATAACATGTGAAAAGCCTTAAATGTAAATGTTGAGTTTATTTTTTATTGTGTAGGTCACAGTTCCATAAGTACCGAACGACCGAACTTAATCACGCAAGCGAAGCTCTGGGCAACAGCTACTTATGATATAAAACGTTATATTCAAATACGATCTTGGAGTTTGCATCTCAGCGTTTTCACAATGATATGAAGTTATAGTAAAGTCACTGGAAGAAATATCGATTCGTAATAATGTATTGGCTTTCGCCTTCGAGATTGATTTGCTATGCATCGAAGTTTATAAAAAATTCTAATGAAGCTAAATTCGTCTTTTTGTTCGTCTAAATGTCGCTGGGTCGCCAATTACAGGATCTCAACAATTCAACGGTATCTCGTGGAACCGAAACAATAATTACTCCTGCGCAGGAAAATATAACACAAAATGGACAAAAAGACAAAAAAAACTGTTGACCCGATCGGTAACATACTTCACAAAATCTCCCGCTGGGCTAATCTAAATATTCCTTAATAATATAATATCTTAACATACATAACAACTTAAAATATCTTAACATTCATCATCAACAACATCAAAACCATTCCAGACGTTTTGCAGACTGTGGGAACATACATACATACATCGATTTTTTATGTGTATGTGGTGAGAAATTACATACGATGTGGTTTATCCCAGAATATTCACGCTTCCTATGGGATAGAATAATATAGAAAGATGTAAGCTTAAGATGTTTATGGATTTGATACCTTTTCTTTCAAAAATAACTACCACGCGGGCGAAACTGCGAGTGAAAGCTAGTATAGGTATATTTCGATCGACTCAGAACTAGACTTTATCTAGAATTCATTCCTTCGCTAGTTTTATTAACCTACTCCGCTGCGACTTGCCCAAGAAGGTGATCTTTCGTAATTAAAATGTATTTTCTGTTACAGAGCAGCGGGTTCCATTCAGGTGACAGAAAATTCATTTATAAACAAACTTAAAGCATCTGGAAGAAGTTTAGTAGTGTTCTATGGGTCGCAAACAGGCACGGCGGAAGAATTTGCGGGACGACTAGCCAAGGAAGGAATACGATATAAAATGAAGGGCATGGTCGCTGATCCGGAAGAATGTGACATGGTTCGTTGATAACAGTATATTTAATACATGTAATAATAAACAACACCGACCCTTCATTAAGATACAATAGTCTTGTGTCGTGAGTATTAAGAACTACTAGACTTTCGGTGTCATAAAACTTAGACCTCAAACAAATATTTATGGAACACGAAAACATTTATATCTGTGCGGGATCGAACCTGCGGCATTTCATTTCACAGTTTGCTACTCATTGCGCCTCGGAGGCTATCTATAGAGCTAGGAGATATGAAACTATCCCACACCACGCCACTGTAATTCCATTAAGCCAGGATAGATAATGACATTTACATCTCGATAAGCCAGTTGAACATATATTGGAGGTATGCCCCGGAGGTACATCCGGTTTTTGTCGGAGTCTGAGAGTTGGGGTACGATGTTTGGGTATTAGCCGATTCATAGCCGGGTGGAGGCGTACTGATCTACCAGCCATGGAGACCCATAGAAGCGGCTGTACCGCTGGCCGCCCGCTCAGGGACCCAACCGTGACTAACTACTACTAGAGGCTGCCCCAACATGCCGCGCATAATCTTGGGTGGGTCCGTCGTGCCCGGATGTGTGCTCTATCCGGCAGATCAGCTCACATTCTCTCGGTTCTTTTAGTACCGGCTTTAGTCTTTTAGTTCGGACCGGCGCTTGTTCCGGCCTTCTGATACTCCGACACTAGAACCTCGACCGCTTGTTCACCTCCTCCCCCCCATTACTCCATCCCACAAAGCGGAATTTTTATCCCGGAAAATGCACGGAATGCATAAGAATATGGCATAACATAATATAGACAGATGTAATAGCTTAAGATGTCTCCATGGATTTTATACCTTTTCTATCAACAACAACTACCACGCGGGCAAAGCCGCGGGCAAAAGACAGTATAACATAATTCCTTAGTTTGGCTGTATTCATCTATTTGATTTTAAATTTATGACTCGATATTTGTGCTAACTACTAAACTGTAATAATCGACGGAAAAATAAATATTTATTAGGAATTGCAATAATTTGAGTTAATTAATCTCTTCATATTACAGGAGGAATTGATAAAATTGCAAGAAATACCAAACTCTTTAGCTGTATTCTGTATGGCAACATATGGTGAAGGAGACCCAACTGATAATTCCATGGAGTTCTATGAGTGGATAAAAAACGGAGATCCAGATCTGACCGGATTAAATTATGCAGTAAGTATAGTATTACAATGTTTACATGAAAACTATATCCCTGATACATGTCTGATACCCAGTACAAATAATTTTTATAGCTATTAAATTATTATTCATAAAATAATAACATTGCAGTTCGGTGATTTCTGACAATATCTGAAAAGTTATTTATTTATGGCACAAAGTGTTTAATAACAATAATAACAAAATGTTGACATCAAGCGTATCCACTAGACGAATAAATATCGGCAAAAAGCGTATTCTTTTGATGTTTACCGCCAAAGGCGGAAACACGGTTGCCAACAGTACGTCATTTCAGCAACTTTTGTTGACAACACAAAAGTTGTCAGCTATTGCTCGGTGGAGACCCGGCTTTACTGAGCTTCGCATGCAAACTAAAGGATACAGCTCATTAGAGACACCCGGCACCAGACCCGCACCGCCTCGTCGCTCGGCATCCACTCGTTGTCTGTGGTAGTCCACGGGTGGAAGCCACGTTGTCACCACTAAATGTAGCGTGGTCAACCAGTGGACCTCGCCGGGTCAACGAGTGGACATCGCATGGTCACCCAGTGGACCTCACGTAGTCAACAAGTCTACTGACTCTAGTGACTAAGATCATACAATAAATTATATTTTCGAACATCTTCGACAAGTCTTTCTTTATTCATTTTGAAAGCAAAAACCATACGTCCGACACGTTAGAAAGAAAGGCTGGAAATGACAGGTGGGTGTGGAGCAGTGTTGCCAACAACTAAATTAAATCCCAACCAGATGCAACTACTAAAACCACCAGAAAACCACTAACAAAAAGTGTCCTAGATACATAGCCACCAAAATTTCCACTAACGAAATTTACTAAGAAAAACATATACATCTACACTCACGCCTGTAATCCCCGAAGTGGTAGGTATAACTAGTGTACCTACTTTTCGCCGAATTTATTACAGACCCATAATGTGATACGGGGCGTGCCTATCTCCATACCGGGCACAATTCCCGGCCCTGGGCTGATACTGAGTATTTCTAAATAGAAAAACCCAATATCACTTTACTCGACCTCAGCACAGCAGTCTTTACGCATACGCAATTACAACTGCGCCAGTGAAGCATTAAGGAAAACCAACCAACTAATATTCTAAATGCAAATGTTTGGATGGATGGATATTTGTTACTCAAGCACACTACAATGGCTGGACAGATCTGTTTGAAATCTGGCACAGAGATAGATTATAGTCTGGAATACATATACACATAAGCTACTTTTTATACCGGAAAAATGAACGCTTCCTATGGGATAGCAACATATAGAGAGGTGTAATAGCTTAAGATGCCTCCATAGATTGTATACCTTTTCCTCCAAATATAACCTCCACGCAGGCCCAGCCGCGAGCAACATCTAATTATTTTATGTTACTAGCTGGTGCCCGCGGCTCCACCCGCATGGTTGTCATTATTGAAAGAAAACGTATAAATCAAATCATTAAGCTCATTATATCTTTCAATATACTATCCCATAGAAACCGTGCAATTCTGGGATAAAAAGTAGCAAATGTGCTATTCCAGGCCATTATCTATCTCTGTACCAAATTTCAACCGGATGCCTGCAGCCGTTGTAGCGTGATTGGGCAATAAATGAACAACATTTGCACTTATAATATTTGTAGGATAGTAGGATTCTAGTACTTTCAGCTTCGATCAACAATACAACTAGATAACGGGTCACATATAAACTCAAAGCTAAAATCTGTCCGCGTGAATATATATTACACAGCTATATATTTTTACTAACGAACGGAGATAAAAGTTTTAAAACCATTTTAAGTTCAAAGTAATCACAACCGTAGTTCAGTGGCGGCGTAAGGGGGGGGCGGTGGGGGCGGTCCGCCCCGGGTACCAAGCACCAAGGGGTGCCATCGTGGTGATAACTCACTCGAGCAGCTCAGTACCCTTTTGCGCATCTCATATGCCCGACGAGGACGCCACGGGCGGCCAGGAGAAATGACCCAACATGCTGGACTAAGATTGCCAGAAGAGCTATTTTAGAACGTCTTAATAGATTTCACGGAGACCTAGATCATAGTTTTAAGCCAATTAATGACATTCTCATAAGAATATGAATAATTAATAATAATGAAACTAAGTATAACAAATAACATATAACAAAATTTTATTGGACATGTGATGAACTTGGTTGCTGTGAAAGAAATATATCATATGTCGGGACAGAAAAGAGGATATGAGCCTGCGGCGAACGTTGACGTCGCGCAGAGGATCGAAAATCGGCCTTTGAAGACTTAGGAATCCGGTATTTTAGCTGTGATGATTTTTTAAAAAAACTTCCGCTGCATTTTCCGTTATTTTAAGTATACCAAAAATCATGAATAATAAGTACTATAACCGTATGCGAGGATATTACGGAAAACCGTGTGGTTCCCGAGATATCTTAATTTTATATATCCGCTCCATACATTTTTTTCGTTTGAATGTTTGTTAAAAGTGAAAAAGAAAGAAAGAAAAGATTTTTTATTGTTGGAACGTAAACAAAAACTAACACATATATTGAAGGGTAAACTCAGAAACGTCTGAACAGATTTAGATAAAATTAGGTACAAGTATAGACCATATCCTGGAGTTACTTATAGGCTACTTTTATCCTGGGTATTTGCTTCCGTGGGAAATAGTTTGACTGGTCCATATAATTTTTGAAATAAATGGCGATGGCATCGTACAGATGGTGCAATGGAGCGATACAGTGATTTATTATTTTGTACCGGGGGCGGCTTTTCATGTAGGTGAAGCTTAATTCTGAGTATACAAAATAATCATTACTAAAATCGCCTGCAAGGATAATACGGGTAACGGTTCTCGAGATATCTTAATTTTATACTTGCTCCATACATTTCTTTTGTAAGAAAATTATAACTCTTTAATTTTCAAGCCAAATTATTTCATGTGACTTATTCGAGCATAGTAGTAATATATAGAAGCCATTCCAACCATAAAACATTACAATTTAAACATTGGATTCCTATGTCTTCGAAAGCCGATTTTCAATGCACTTCAGTGACGCGATCTTTTCGTACCTTTTTGAAGAATCTCAATGTTTCCATAATGAACTCATGAACCAAATGGAAGAAATTCCCGCCCGGATCCTAGGCCCGCAAATCTAGTCTTATGAATATACCAGCTTTTGCCCGCGGCTACGCCCGCGTGGTGGTTATTTTTGGAAGAAAAGGTATAAAATCCATGGAGACCTCTTAAGCTATTACATCTTCCTGTATTATGCTATCTTATAGGAGCCATGCATTTTCTGGTTTAAAAAGTAGCCTCTCAACTAAAATCATGTAGATCTCTTGCTTTGTCTAAAACAAAAACAAAACTATCCCACGGGAACCGTACATTTTTCCGGGATTATGTGCTATTCCACACTATAATCTATCTTTGTGCCAAATTTCAACCAGATCCGTCGAGCCGGTGTAGCCTGATTGAGTAACAAACATTCGCATTTATAATATTAGTAAGATTATTGATAAACCCCCGATAAAAGAGTTCATATAAACTTCCATCCCCTATTTTACCCCCTTAAGGATGGTATTTCCAAAAATCCTGTAATATATATTTATAATTTTTAAATAAAAGACCAGCCACAAATTTTCATGCGTTTAACTTCAATAATGACGGATCTTCATACAAAATTTCTTACGCTATTTTACCCCTTTAGGGGTGGAATTTCCAAAAATACTGAAATATATATTCTTTATTTTTAACTAAAAGGCCATATACAAATTTTCATGCTTTTAACTTAAAAAGGACGGATTTTCATACAAACTTGCATCCCCTATTTTATCCCCTTAGGGTTGGAATTTCCAAAAATCCTGAAACATATATTTTTTATTTTTAACTAAAAGGCCAAATACCAATTATCGTTCGTTTAACTTCAAGATTGACGGTTTTCATACAAACTTTCACCCCCATATTTTATCCTCTTAGGGGTGAAATTTCCAAAAACCCTGAAACATATACTTTTTATTTTTAAATAAAAGGCCAAATACCAATTTTCATGCGTTTAACTTTGAAAAATGACGGATTTTCATACAAACTTTCTTCCCCTATTTTACCCCCTTAGAGGTGGAATTTCCAAAGCTCCTGAAATATATAGTTTTTATTTTTCACGAAAAGGTCAAATACAGATTTTCATGAATTTAACTTTAAAATTGACGGATTTTCATACAAACTATCATCCCCTATTTTACCCCCTTAGGGGTGGTATTTCCAAAAAAATCACGCATAATAATTTATGCGTGAACGTTTTTAGCCGTAGGATCAACCGTTGAGGTATTGAAAAACCTAGATTTTTGCAACATTCATTCAAGATGGCCGCCCGAGCGACCACTCGTCAAAGTTACAAACTTGGATTTTTCATCAGTCACGAGCGTAGCGTAATTCAAGTAATCGTTTATGCTCCTCGCCTCATAGTATTTTACTAACTAGTATTAACCACCTTTTTACAAAAAGGTGTAAAAAGTTCTTTATCCCTACTGACTGGACTATATTTAGTATTTATTGTTTTATTTTGAGGGTGCTCAATAGAAAACCGCCCCGGGTGCCAACCCATGCTACGCCGCCACTGCCGTAGTTATAAAGTATTACCTAGTAATAAAGTCACAAATCTTTAAAATATTATCTTATACTTACGATAACTCATCGCAAAACAATAAATTACTGAGAAATGAAAAGACATAGGTTAAATAACATTTATTGTGAAATCAACCTAAGATGGCAAAAAATAAAGTGCTTTTTTCTGTAATTGTCTTGCAAGTTACGTCGTTTTGTTTCGTATCTGTTTGCTTCTTCGAATTTTACGACAGGAGGTATGGAGCCGCATTGAACTCTAAAATAATATAAGTACTTATGTACGTCGAAGATTTATTAAGATTTTTTTGTTTATTGCATCTACGTTTGTTAATATTTATTTATGTATTAAAGTTCTCCAACAAAGATAACACATTTTAAATGCATAAAAAATTTACAGTAATAAATGAACCTTGTGCATCTTAAATCTAAGGAGACACAGCATGCGAAAATAACAATGTCAAAATATTATCTATTATACTTATATATAAAGCTGAAGAGTTTGTTTATTTGAACGCGCTAATCTCAGGAACTACTGGTTCGAATTGAGAAATTCTTTCAGTGTTGGATAGCCCATTTATCGAGGAGCGCTATAGGCTATATATAACGTCACGCTATGACCAATAGGAGCTGAGCAGCAATGAAAAATGTTGTAACCGAACATGTAATCGAATGCTTGGCTGGCCTATATAAGTCATCTATTCTTTCTCTGGCGACAATCGATATCCATCCTACACACATAAATGAATTGCTAGGAAAGCTAAAAAGTAAATATCAAATTAGTTTTTTTTATCCTGGCACGGCAAGGTGACCACACTGCACGTGATGGTAAGCGCAGTCCGTCCAATTAGAGTATCGAGTAGCCAAAGAAAATCTATCCCGCGCTACTCAACACAATGATGCCGGCCTGCTCCTTTACACTACGCCATGAGCAAGAAGGTGAGGATGTTGTTAAGGGTCTTGTGTCAGAGTAGTTAGAAAGAAGGCCGCAACAAGGCCAAATAATGTATCTCAACTCTGGGCCCCCGACAAAAACCAGACACTCGTACACTGGCTGACCCCGGAACGCGACACACTTGCGTGTGCCACTATAGCGGGTTTTACACCCTGCGTACGGTGGTCGCTATCCGGGCGGATATGAATATCCTACCATCAAATAGGAGTTGACAGACAGAGTGACAATACAATACAAATCTACTCCATGCATCTGCTGTTCTGTTAAACAAAGTTAGCGCGTGTATTGGCCGACGTTGGCTAAACATTCTTAGGCAATGATTTAAAATCGGTAATTTTATTCAAAATTTGATATTAGTTGTTAGTATGGAGCTTAAAATATAACTTATTCTAGTTGTACTTACGGAAAGTAAGACACTCCGACCGATAAATTGCTTTTTCGGGTATTATTTTCGCAACTTTTGAACACACTGCGGCGTTGTGAAACGTGTTCACATTGGCTCTGTTTGGAACGAACTAAACAACAATAAGAGCTCACTTCGAAAGTGAGCTGTTATTTGCCGACCCGATATCTAGTTGTATTGTTGATCGAAGACTTTCAGAGATCATTTTGAAAATTACCATAGCTATGAAATTGGAATTTATTACAAGTCAAATCATTTGCGAATCAGGATGATTGATACCTCTATATAGATACCTCTGTACCTTCTGAACAAGAATTTTCAGCGGCAGAGACTATAACTTCTCTAAAAAGAAATAGCTGAAACCTAATGTTTTGTTGTTATTATTGTTACAAACCAAATCAATGTTCGATTGTTGATGTTGATTTGATTTTACTTTATAATTAGATTTGACTTTTTTTACGTAATTAACAAGAGGAAGAATTTGTTCAGCTTTTAATCGTTGAGTACTTATTTTCTAGTAGTTTATTATTATCATTAAAGAACTACATAAAATTTAAAAAGTTATAATTTTTTTTTTACTTTTTAGTGAGTGCAAATATAAAATAGATACGTAGGATAGAGTAGGAGGTACATAATGGGGAGGCCTTCCATGAGTGCATCTCGTATGAGAAAGCGTCGCGAACAAGAGTCTAAAAATTACCCATTTTTAGTGTTCAGTAGCATAAATTTAAGACTCCCGACGGAGTCACCGAAATAATTTGAAGGAATATAACATAGCTGACGAAATCTGGGTGTATTACACCTCTACCTACTTCTGAAATGGAAAACCGCGTAATGTTATACATAATAAAAATAGAACGAACAAAACCCAACGTAAAAACACCAATGAAAGAGTCACAGGAAAGCAAAATTCGCAATTTCGTATACGCGGACAACATATTTTTTCTAGTTATTTTGGTTTTAAAACCAAACTACTCAACGTATTTTTATAAAAATTCTATGGGACTAATCTGGAAGCATATTTTCTCTAATAAAAGAAGAATTTTCCAAATCGGTCAATAAATGACGGAGTTCTGAGGTAATAAATAAAAAATAAAAATACTCGACGATTTGAGAACCTCCTCCTTTTTTTGAAGTCGGTTAAAAAATACAAAAGTCTTTTTTAACATGTGTATATTTTCCGATAGCACTATCGATAGTATCGATAGTTTTTTAAAAACTATCGATAACTATCGATTGTCCTCACTATCGATAGGATCCGACCACTAGTGTGGAGTGAATCACTCGCGGGCCGCACGCGGTCCACTCGATGGCAGCGCGCGGCCCGTGAGGCCGTTGTGCGTCGGCAATGCACAGCAACGGTTACTGGTGGTAGGCTTCGGCCGTGGCTAGTGACCACCCACCGGACAAAGCCGTGCCGCCAAACGGCTTGCCGTGTTCCGGCGCGATGTTCGGTGATGCCATTTAGGGAGACGGGTCGGAATAGTTGCTGAATGCAGTTGGGCTAATCTGACGCAAGTTGATAACGCCGCATTGGGAGACTAGTCGTGGAGGGTAGCGGGATCCGAGGCACGGTGCACCGCTGGCCGACCGCAGGTAGTTGGGGGCCCAAGTAGTGTGCTAGCCACACACGAAAGGCTGCCCCGCCAACTGACGAAAAATCCCGGGATGCGCCATCGTGCCGGTCGGCGACCGGATGAGAGGGCCCGATGGACATCCCGGGGGGGCTCGGGCGTCCCCGCAGTCTCCAGACTAGTCCCCCTTCTGTGTGGTATTTCATCTTGTGTCTGAAAGTTAGATGCATAAAGTCTCGTTCCACTGCCGTCTTTCTACCTTCATTCGCTCTTCCAAAAAACAATGAAAAGTAAAACGAATAAGAGAACGTTTCCACAGCGGCAGCACTCCCTCTCACTAAAAGTGCACCTTACCAACATCCGAGGATTGCACTCAAATCTCGTCGCGGTCCATCACCACCTGGAGACTGAAAGACCCGCTCTCTTATTCCTCTCAGAGACGCAGATAAGATGTCCGTCTGACGTGGCGTACCTTTCATACCCAGGGTTTACTCTGGAGCACAATTTTAAGCCACATGCGGGTGTGTGCTTGTACGCCCGTGATGACATCTGCTGTCGGCGTCTCCGTTATCTTGAAGATCCCATATTCTCTGTTATTTGGGTACTGGTGGATACAGGAATTGAGAAAATTCTTTATTCCTGTGTATACCGGTCGCACAGCGGAGATCAGGAGACGACTAGGCTCACAGAATACCTTAGTGAGGCGGCGGATGCGACACAAAGGCGGTACCCTTGTGCCCAATTAGTACTACTGGGGGACTTTAATGCCCACCACCAAGAGTGGCTTTTCCCATACCAGTGTACCGACCATGCTGGGAGAGGAAGCTAGCGCTGACGCAAAATCTCACCCAGTTGGTCCAGGTGGCAACAAGGGTCCCGGATGTTGACACGCACACAGCCAATTGCTTGGACCTTCTGTTGACAACTGATCCAGACCGCTACTCAGTGTCGGTTTCATCACCCTTGGGTAGCTCCGACCATTGTCTGGTGAAATCTGTATCTGCCTACTCACCGCCCGATCCCAGCCCTAGAGGCACCCGGCGGGTGTGGCGATACAAGTCAGCAGATTGGGATGAGATGCGAGCTTTCTTTGCATCTTATCCTTGGCGGCCCATTTGCTTCTCTTCTGAAGACCCTACAGCTTGCGCGGATGCTGTGACGGATGTACTGCGTCAAGGTATGGAATACTACATTCCATTCTCCGACGTAGCAATGTCAGGCGGAACTCGCCCATGGTTCAGGGCTGAGTGCGGACGCGCTGAAGCGCGGAAGCATGCGGCATACCTGGCATGGGTTGATGCTCGAAACCGCAAAGCAAAGGACTTGCGCTTAAAGAAGAGAGCATTTAACAAGGCTGCCAAATCATGCAAGAAGGCTCTACGGCAAGCTAGATTTGACCACATAAGCCAAATCGGGAAGAAACTAGCTTCGTACCCAGCGGGTAGTAAAGCGTTTTGGTCCCTGGCAAAATCAGTTGAATCGAACTTCCGTCGCCCCTCACTTCCTCCACTGCTGAGACCCGACGGGTCTTTGGCTCACTCTGCTGAAGAGAAAGCAAACTTGTTTGCTTCTCTTTTTGCCGAATCTTCGCGTTTAGATACTGCTGGCGAAGTACCTCCTAGTCTACCAGTTTGCGAGACACATTTGTCAGAAATTCGCATTCGTCAGACTGAGGTAAGAAGAACGCTGCGTAATCTGGACGTGAATAAAGCCAACGGCCCAGATGGGATTCCAGCAATAGGGTATTTAACAATTTTTGAAAATTGATGGACATCGATAGAGGACTCTTCACTTATAGCCCCCGTAATATTTTTATTATTGAAATATACTCAATTTATATATAATCCGTGATTAAATTTTTTCATATATAATTTCGCGCTAAAACGCGTTGTCACGTGACATTCACGTGACATTATGACGTCATCGCACATATACAAACATTCGTGACACCTAACAACATAAATTATTTGCATTTATCTGTTAGTTTTTCCACAAAAATGAATGAGCCAGCATATAAGTATTGTTCAATGCCTTTGTGTAAAAACTCGACGCTAAATCCCGATAAATTGTTCATCCATGTGCCAAAATCAAAAGTTTTAAGAAAGAAGTGGCAGATTTCGACTATCAGCCCTTGTAATGCCTTCTTCCATTCTTATAGAAGACTTGAAGACGAAATTAACACGTTTCCACATCGAAAAATATGTTCTTCCTTACTATTTTATTTGTCGTAGGATGCAATGTATATGTGCGATGTCGTCACGAATAATGGCGGCCGGTATTGCTACGTTTTAGGCACTGAGTGATACAGATTAAAAATTCTAAATTTTAATGACGAAAATAAAATGTTTATAATACATTTAAAATAAAAAAATGTTATGAATAAATATGTTTGCCCACTATCCTTTCTCCTAGTGCAGTTTTATATTTTTTGGTTACACCAGTCAAACACCCTATTGTACTGAAAACTTGTGCGCCTGAGCTCTCTCCTATTTTGACTCGCCTGTTTCGTCTCTCTCTGGTCACTGGACAAGTGCCTCAAGCCTGGAAGCAAGCTAACGTGCAACCTGTGCCCAAAAAAGGTAGTCGTGCTGAGCCTGCCCACTATAGGCCCATCTCGGTTACGTCCATACTTTGCAAAAGTATGGAACGTGTACTGAATGGCAGGCTCATGACATACCTAGAAGCGAATGACCTCCTAAGTGACCGACAATACGGATTTCGCCGAAACCGGTCAACTGGAGACCTTCTAGCGTATGCCACTCACATCTGGAGCGAGGCCGTCGAGAAGCATGGGGAAGCGCTTGCCGTTTCACTTGATATCTTGAAGGCCTTCGACAGAGTGTGGCATGATAGCCTCTTAAGCAAGCTTCCATCATATGGCTTGCCCACTGGGTTATGTGCTTGGATATCGGACTTCTTGAGGGAACGATTGATTCGAGTGGTCATTGATGGCTGCTCCTCCGATCTATTGGCTATCAATGTCGGGGTACCTCAGGGGTCCGTACTTTCTGCGACTCTATTCCTGCTGCACATCAATGATCTGCTTAAGCCCGGTACTTTTGGGTACGCTGATGACAGCACAGTGGTAGAAAGTTACATATCTAATGCACGAACCAGTGGAGTGCAAGTCCAGGCCCTCAGGGAGGCCTTGGTAGAACGCTTGAACTTGTCCTTAAAGGCAGTCTCCGATTGGGGCGATGCCAACCTGGTCAAGTTTAATGCCACTAAGACCCAGGCTTGTCTATTCTCTGCTAAACGGAGTCCTTTCGAACTGACTCCTACTTTCAGAGATGTGTCCGTACCGATAACTGACCACCTAGAGATTCTTGGTGTAACTTTGTCTCCAACTCTCAGTTTTGGCTCCTACATTGAGCATAAAGCTCAATTGGCTGCCAAAAAGCTGGCTATCCTTGCGAAGGTGAGACGGTACTTCACGCCGGGACAGCTCCTTGATCTGTATCAAGCGCAAGTCCGGTCGTGCATGGAGTACTGCTCTCATCTTTGGGATGGATCAGCCAAGTACCAGCTTGAGGCATTGGAGGCAATCGAGAGACGCGCCAAGAGACTCATAGGCAACGATTCCATAGTCGAGGCAAGGCTGCAAAGCCTTGAACACAGACGTAAAGTTGCTAGTTTATCGGTATTTTACCGGATACATTTCAGCGAGTGTGCCTTGGAATTACATAATTTAATCCCCCCAACCCCTTTCCATCATCGGACGACAAGAGACTCGGCGAAGCGTCATCGATACATGGTTGATATTCCACCAGTGCGCACGAAGCGTTTTGCTAGTACATTTATCATGCGCACCGCTAGAGAGTGGAACTCTTTGCCGGAGTCTATATTTCCCGAAAATTATAACTTGGGTATCTTCAAGTCAAGAGTGAATAGGTATCTTCTAGGCAAGCGTGCTCCACCGTAGACCACATCATCACTTTCCATCAGGCGAGATAGTGGTCAAACGCAAGCCTATTTCGATTAAAAAAAAAAAAAAAAAAAACGTTAGGCAAGCATGCTATGCTATATAAAGAATACTAATCGCACGAGGCGAGGCGGTGCAGGTCGGATGCCAGGTGGCTCTAATGAGCTGTGACCTTAAATTAGATTACGTCGGCGCTAGTTGCGCTAGATTGAACTCAAGCTTCATCCCAGCACGCGAAGTTGATACACTTGCGACGTCTATATCTATGTCTATATGTTTTAATTTTGTACATTTTGTCTTTATATACACAAAAATCTTATGGGCGTTCGTTAATGATCGTGTGCGACAAAAATTATGTTGAAGTAACGACTGTAACGAGGCAATGGTTGAGATAAAATCCCCTTTCTATGTCATCACGTAAAGAAAGAACAAATTGAATGGAACTACATTACATAAAGTAAATTATATAATTACAAGTAAATGATATAATCATTATAAGATAATAATTGTCTGTAGTAACGTTTTGTATGGTTAGCTTTAAAACAATTAATTATATTTCATCGATAAAAACATCGACGACACTGATAAACCGCCATTTTGGTTGCTCACAGTATTGGGAACAAGAAACCTTTTCTGTCTTCTTTCGTCTATGGTAATGCTTCACTTAAGATTAGACAGTATGGTTGAAATATCATAGCTTGCCGTTTGGACGAAAAAAAAAAATACATTTAATGTTATGTCAATAAGGCTGCATGGTGGAGAACCTTTGCCTTCTTGTTTATAAAAAAGAGAATGGCACAAAAATCCTGTCATCTGTCAAGATTTATTTCGATGTTTGCTTCTCTGTGTAGAATGTGATGAGCTGAAATAATGAAAACCCTTTTTAGACGAGTACTGTCTGGGTACAAGGTACCCATCAAGGATAATAAAAACAAGTGGAGCCAAATGCCAACCCCTAGATATTTTACGAAATAATTACATCATCTGTCGTAATTTATTTTTGTAATTGATGATTAACATCTCTATAACCTTTGATAAAATATGAAAAATAATTTATTACTGCAGCGTCTTAGCGTGAAATAAAAGACATTTTTATTCCAGTGGACTGAGAAATTCTATTGAATAATTTTATTTTACTTGCAAGTTGTTTGTTTGCAATTAGTTTTACAATAGACATTCAAGGTAGATGAACAGTTGTAAAAAAAGAACATTAGATGTTTTAAAAATGAGTGTATTCATTAGTTTTTTACCACAAGTGTTCAAATTAAGGATATTATTAAAATCTCCTATGTTAAAGCTGAGACATACGGTATGAGATCCCAATTTCGGTAAATGTTTCATCTATATTATTTTTATAACCTGTATAACAAATATGAACCTTCGAATAACACTACTTATAATTAATCACAATTTCCGAAGCAGTTAATTGAAACTGTTACACAATATGTGATGTAACATTTTTGCTTAGCATTGTATAAATATTTTATGCCATCAATTTTTTTATGATTTCTTTCATTTTATATGTGAAACAGATAGCGATCATTATTGTGTCTATTGGCTTTATATATCTGAGTATTTGTCACATATTTCAATAACTTAATGTGCATTAGTATAAAATATTAATTTCATTAAAAAATCATGCAATATTTAATATGTCATACTCAAGCTAAAGGATCATTGTGACATTTGAATTTGTGTAGTCTTTCACATATTTATGTAAACATCAGCTAAAAATTAAGTTAGTGTTATCATAGTATTTTGAGTAAATATATCGACATCAATTACATTTATAAGACAGCTTCTGTGTCACAATGCGTGAGTAGCTGGCTGTGTATCAAGCTATAGGGCTATAGGTTTGATTCCTGCATCATCAAAATATAGTTTTTATAATTTTAGTGAAATATAGACTCCTGCAAAGAGTTCCACTCTCTAATAGTGGGCATACTATAATAAATAATGTACTAGCAAAACGCTTACAATGACACTTGCCGTGTCTCTTATGATCCAATGATGGAAAGTTTGTTTGTAATAGAGTCAGAATTCTGTGTGTTACTGTTGGATTTATTATTATTGATACATTTTTAGGTATTTGGATTAGGGAATAAAACCTATGAACATTATAATGCTGTTGCCATAGACCTGGATAAGAAACTAGAGGAACTTGGTGCTACAAGAGTGTTTGAGCTTGGGCTGGGAGACGACGATGCAAAGTAAGATTCTATTATTTGTGTTTATGTTTCCTATATATTATAATAGACTATAAAATATATTAAAAATATTTTTTTGTAATAAAATGTGTACTGTATAAAGTAAATGAATAGGAAAAAGGTTCCATAGTCCGTTAAATATAGAATGAAGCCTGTAACTGTTCTCATGGTAATATGCTGACTGCACAAATATTAAAAATCATTCTAAATATCAATATTTAACTGTTTAAAAAATATTTAAAGTAATAGGAATATATGCAACTACACATTTTTTTTTATACAATGATGGTGGCAAACAAGCTTACAGCCCGCCTGATGGTAAGTGTTACTGCCTATGGACACTTGCAACACCAGGAGCATGACATGCGCGTTGCTGACCCTTCATAAACCTATTTACTCCATTCTTGAAGAACCCCATACTGTAGTCCCCGTAGGAAAACCTCGGCAGGGAGCTCATAATAATACATTTAATTGTATACAGATTTAATTGTAATAAAATTTTATGACTTTTCTAGTCTGTACATAGTCATAATGATGTAAGGTATCCTGACAATCTAAATAGTGATAACAATTTTTACTCGACTAGCTTAAGATTTAAATTTGAAATTGTGATCTCCTTCCTGCTTATCATGACTTCATGAGAGGGAAATAAGTTTGTTGAACCTTTGCTTTTTCTTAGGATTTGAGCTTTTATATATGAATATAACATAAACATATCAAAAGCTCAAATGCATAAAACACAAATGAGTTTTTTTTTAAAGCGAAAATATTACGTAAATACTTAATCTGCACTAGATTTAAACCCTTTATACCTTTACTATGTATGGGAATATTTATCCAGTTTTAATTTTAGTTTAAGTTAAATAAATAAATAATACTTGACACCTACAGTTTTATACATAAAGGTAAAATATTTTTAGCATTGAGGATGACTTCATAACATGGAAAGACAAGTTTTGGCCAGCTGTATGTGAGAAATACAACATTGAAAGCACTGGTGAAGAAGAATTAACTAGACAGTTCCGTCTAGTTGCTCATGCACCTGATGAAATACCACCAAACAATGTGTTTACTGGTGAAATAGCCAGGTTGCACTCCCTGCAAGTTCAAAGACCGTAAGTATCATCTCAATGTTTATTGAACTTGAATGCTTTGGAGATTAATGTTCATTTCATCATTAATTATTAAATAATATTATTTGGTAATGTACAATAATACCAATGTAAACCATATTAAATATATTTTTAATGCAATAAAAAAATGTTATAGGCCTTATGATGCGAAGAATCCATTCCTAGCCCAAATAAAAGTTAACAGGGAACTCCACAAGGGTGGTGAAAGGTCTTGTCTACATGTGGAGCTTGACATTTCAGGCTCAAAAATGCGCTATGAGGCTGGTAAGTTATTTATTGAAGTAAAAAAATATATCTAGGATTTAGATCCATCTACGTTATTACTTAAATTGGACAGAGAAAAGCCAAAATGTACCAACTGCATAACTTTTGCTGGTGGTAGGATATTCATATCCGCCCGGATAGCGACCACCGTACACAGGGCGAAAAACCCGCCATAGTGGCACACGCAAGTGTGTCGCGTTCCGGGATCAGCTAGTGTACATCCGGTTTTTGTCGGGGGTCTGGAGTTGGGGTACAATGGCCATTTTGCGGCCTTCTCTTAGTACTCTGACACTAGACCCTCGACCCCTTCTTCACCTTCTTGCTCATGGCGTAGTGTGAAGAAGCAGGCCGGCATGTGTGTGTTGAGTAGCGGGGATAGATCGTCTCTCGCTACTCAGTACTCTATTTAGACCGCACTGCGCTTACCATCAGGTACAGTGCGGTCACTTAGCCGTGCCAGGATAAAAAAAAAAAAATTGATTTTGAGAAAATTATTTTTAAAGTTTGAGGACTCATGGTCCAACTATATGAATAACATTTTTTTAGTGCCAGTTTGTGCTTTATGCTTCAGAGGAATACATGTGAAAGTTGTTTTTGTATTGGTTAAGATTTTTTAATAATTGATAAACATTTGTTTATCATTACAGCAGAATTACTTTAAACATGTTTTTAATGTGCTTTGTTCATACATACTTTTACTTTTGAGTAGTAATTTATAACATTCTGATCAATTTGGTGTCAATAACAAATTTTTTGATAATTTGAGGTTTCGCAAATTTTGGCATAACTGGTTTCATTGATGTATTTATTTTTGTATTTCTCTCTCTAATATAAAACAGACATAATACTTTGTAAGACTTATAACAGGCTTATAGAAATTATTAGAAGATTTAGTTATGATTGTAAGGTAATAAGAATTTTCCAAAATGTAGGTGATCATGTGGCTATATACCCAATAAACGACACAAACCTGGTAGACCGACTTGGAATCCTAACAGGCGCCAATCTTGATGAAATATTCTCCCTTATAAATACTGACCAAGAAAGCACAAAGAAGAATCCATTCCCGTGTCCGACGTCTTATCGGACTGCGCTCTCTCACTACATAGAAATAACGGCATTGCCGCGCACGCACATTCTTAGAGAGCTGGCGGAATATTGTTCTGAGGAAAAGGTGAGCATATTGATTTATTATAGCTTTTATCTAGTACTCTGTTTGCTGTTGTTAAGTTTTCAAAACTGCTGTTTAATGTACTGCAATGTAGAGTCTACATGAAGAAGCTGAGCTAGTTTTTATCCAAGATTCACCAATAATTAAATCTTGAAAATATAGATGTATTATCAAACTCTTAATATATTTTTTTCAATAATTTACAGGATAAACAACAATTACTTCTGATGGCTACTAACTCACAAGAGGGCAAAGCTTTGTACCAATCGTTTATTGTGGATGCATGTAGAAACATTGTGCATATATTGGAGGATCTTTCGTCTTGTAGACCCCCCATAGATCATATCTGCGAACTGTTGCCTCGTTTGCAACCTAGATATTATTCCATATCATCAAGTCCTAAGGTTGGTCCATAAAGCTTTCAATTGAATCAATGCAATAACAATTATTCAAGATAACAAGTTGAATAAATAAATTTGGAGATTTATTAAATTGTAGCTGCAAGTAAAATTAATCCATTCATTTCATATTAAAAAAACTCGTGTAATTCAAGAAAAACTTATAAGAAATATATTTTTTGTTTGTTTTGTAGTTGCACCCAGAAACTGTTCATATAACGGCGGTCGTGGTGGAGTACAAGACGCCGACAGGTCGCGTGAATAAAGGCGTCGCCACAACCTGGCTCGCTCAACACAAACCAGAGGATGGGAAACCACTTCCACGTGTTCCTGTATATATAAGGAAGTCACAGTTTAGGTGTGTTATTAACGAACTTAAAAAAAAGGTTCTCCGTTCGAAACGTTTGAGGAAAGGGATTTTGATTCGATACGGTTGACCTGAAAGTTTGTTCTGTATAAATAGGATTTGAATGTTGGTGTACAAAATAAAAAAAAGAATATCTTCAAGGAATAACAGCTCATGCATTACAATTGAATTATCATATTGTTATATACATGTGCCACCAGTACCTTACACTAAATAATAAATAAGTTTAACTAAAAAACCAACTTCAAACATTTACAGTTAAAGTGATATAACAATTACATGAATGAATTTATATATAATTTACTTTTATTTGTGCGGGCGATGCATTACTATGACCGGACCAACTTCCAAACTATCACTGGAAAAACTTTCTATCTACTCAACTATAATTTATGTAAGATATTATTGCTATTAAGGAGTTATAAAGAGTTATTGTATTGTATTGTATCATTTTTCATTGTTGAAGACAGTTTCTAGGTTTAAATGTTTAATATAAACAAAAAAGTAGTAGTAGTAATATAGTTTTTTTAATAAATTAAACTAGCTGTTGCTCGCGGCTCCGCCCGCGTGGAGGTCATGTTTGGGAGAAAAAGTATACAATACAAAGTACCAATATTCATGCGTTTAACTTAAAAATGACGGATTTTCATACAAACTTCCATTCCCTATTTTACCCCCTTAGGGGTGGAATTTCCAAAAATCCTGAAACATATATTTTTTATTTTTAACTAGAATGCCAAATACTAATTTTCATGAATTTAACTTCAAAAATGACGGATTTTCATACAAACTTTCATCCCCTATTTAACCCCCTTAGGGGTGGTGTTTCCAAAAACCCTTCCTTAGTGGATGCCTACGTGATAAAAGGTACCTACTGTCAAAATTTCAAGTCTCTAACCCCAGCCGTTTAGGCTGTGCGTTGATCGATCAGTCAGTCAGTCAGTCAGTTTCTTCTTTTATATATACAGAAGTATGCAAATGAGGTTTTCCGACGATTTTTTGGTGAAGTATTAATAACATTAAACATTTTGTCAGGTTGCCAATGCAGACACAAACTCCTATCATCATGGTAGGCCCTGGCACTGGGTTGGCTCCATTCCGTGGGTTTTTACAAGAAAGAGCTTTCGCCCGCGCTAATGGGAAGGAAGTTGGAGATAACATTCTTTACTTTGGCTGTAGACACTGCAGTCAAGATTTCATATACCAGGAAGTGAGTAAAACACTTTTTGTTATTCATTTTTTAAGACTAATGTTCAGGGTAAGATGGATGGAACTGATATACCATTGTTGGGTAAAAGTTCCGAAATAAAAAATATTAAAAAAACTTATTCACCCTAACACTCCAGAAAGGATGTAATGTTTTTCGACTGTTATGTATGTATACAGCCAAAAAGGCTTCACAGATTATAAAATAGGATTTATATTTGGATTCATCATGGTTGTGAGAGTGCTACCGGAAATAAGTTTAAAATATATGGCGCATGCGAATCGAAAAGAATATTGTTTTTTTTATATTATAACAATCTGGGTATTAAATGAAATGGATAAATATTTTTAAAGGAAAATCAGACAGACAGATATAACTAGAATTTTATACTATGCTGAAAACCCAAGAACCAAGACATGTATATGACATGTGGTGGTCTTTACGTTTACCCAACTGTGATGTTTTTGTTTGTCCTCATCTTTTTAAAACTTTTTATATGTGCTTGATCTATACTTTGATTTTCAATCAGGTAGACTAAACTGACAGCTGCGATCGACCTTTCATTTTTTAATGTTGCAAGCGTAGAGCGTAGATCTGTAGTATGGCCGATTATGAATGATTCACCGACCTGTTATGACATGACATTTCGATTTAATTTTACTATAATAAACCAGTGAACTTTATATCGTTATAGAAAGAACTCTCCATATTTAAAAAATATTTTAAATTTTTAGTTCGGCTAGCTGTTAAAGCGTATTTTTTATACATTGTTTTTTATACTAGCATGGCAAAGCGTCCTCACTGCACCTGAGGGTGATCGCAGTGCCGTCCAGTTAGAGTATCCAGTTGCGAGAGATAACTATATTTTGTCACTTGCTACTACAGTCATGCCGTCCTCTTGAGTAGCTTCTTCATACTATGCTTAATCTTTGGTAACCCATCACAATGTATTGTATTTTAGAGCTTATTATTAAATTCTAGTAGAGGTATTTAATTCTATTTATAATGACTAAAGAGTTTATTATTATGTACTACTCTGCGGCCTCTGGTTTTGTTATAAATAATTGTAATGATCCGCAGGAACTGGAAGAGTTTGAAAAAAATGGTGACGTTCAACTGAAGCTGGCATTTTCGCGTGATCAAGCTCATAAGATTTATGTCACACATTTGTTGGAAAAAAATTTGGAGCAACTGTGGGATGTTATTGGCAACCGAAATGGACACTTTTATATTTGCGGGTGAGAGAGCTTTTTATAATTCCTACATTATTACTATCCAAAGTTAAATAACGGTAGGCAGGCTTTGCTGTGCCCTGGCATTGCAGAAGTCTATGGGCAGCGATGACTGCTTACCATCTGCTCGGTGGCCTGTCTGCTAGCCTGCCTATCGAGGCACTAAAAAAAAATTCCCGTAGATTAACTTGGAAATGGTTGGCCATAGACCAATTTTACTCTGCTTAGTTCATTGCATAACCGTAGGGCGGTAGCTCTAGAGTCGAGAGACAGATATAATTAAATTAAAAAATAGTTTGCAAGTGATGGAACGAAACATGCTTTCATGCCAATGTCTT
Source organism: Laothoe populi (assembly GCA_905220505.1). Classification (NCBI taxonomy): domain Eukaryota; kingdom Metazoa; phylum Arthropoda; class Insecta; order Lepidoptera; family Sphingidae; genus Laothoe; species Laothoe populi. The sequence goes on from HG992152.1 coordinate 12,307,583, forward strand.
TCTATTGTAGAACAATAGAAAGACGAATGATGATGATGACAATGCAGGTTTGCGAGTTAATGAAAGTATGTAGCAATTTATAGGCATTTATAGCAATGTAAGCACTGGCTGTCCACGGAGTATTGTCGATATTTACGTATGGTAGTAACAGTTAGGCATGGAGAAGAAGCAAAAAATAAAATGACTACAGTGGGCACAAGTGAAAGGATATTCCGAAATTAATTTTTAAACATTTGATCTCAACGCTTATGAAGTAAGAGAATACAATATATTTTACGAATATATTGTATTCTCTTACTTCATTCAATATCTTACATACCTTACTGGAATCCTTAAACAATCCTAGACGACTTTCGGCACCACTATTTATTACATACCTGCACCGTCTCCCGTGGCAAGATCCGTTAAGTTAACCTACCTACAACACTGAACTGGGTTAAACTCTGACTGTAGTATGAACTAATGAATACACTGCTAATCAACAGATTTATAAAAACTGAACCCGTGAACGCAGAGGCGTCCTCCTTTTATTGCAAACCTTTACACCCCATTCAGTTCGCAATTATATTGATGTACCCGTAGTACTCTCTAAAATACCTTTTATCTACCTTCGATACCTCTAATAAAAGGGAACTACCCTACACTTATTACAATAATCCTAACACAAGCGAGATATTGTGACTTGGTGTCACAGAATTGAGAATAATGAGTAATATTTATGTATAGACAGAACATGACAAAATCCTTGAAATCCCAAGTAAAGTACTGTTCAAAACACATTTGATATAATATTCGACTGAACTGCCTTTCGTATCTTCGTAATATATATATATGTAGCATAATTCTCCTAATTTCGTAATCTTAAATTTCAGTGATGCTAAAAATATGGCTGTAGATGTCAGAAATATAGTGCTTAAAGCTATTCAAGAAAAAGGTGGACGTACAGAATCGGAAGCCGTGCAGTTTCTTAAAAAATTGGAGTCTATGAAGAAATATTCCGCTGACGTATGGAGTTAAACACATTTTTGCATTCCGGCTTAGCAAAATTTGTTTGACATAGATAATGTTTACTAGTACGTGTAAATGTAATTGTAGATTTGTGATGATTAGATAATGTTGGGCCCAAGTTGTACAATTTATTCATAGTGACCATGCTGAGGTTCTCTTCATACATATTAGTGTATAATGTGGCGGATTGTAGCAGTCATTAAGTGCTTTAACGCATATTATTTGAACGGACATCAAAAATATAGCTTTATGACGAAAATATCTTGACAGTTGACAGTTAAATTATTTAGTTAAGTAGGTAATTGAATGTTAAACCGAGCCCAGCATTAAACCGGATATACGAAAACAGATTCCTATAAGATTGTAAAAGTATATATTGAACAAAGATAAGTTCTATCTAATTAGGATTACTAGGTAATTACCTACAGATCACAGGGTTTGGTTATATAATAAAAAATGTTACATATTTTTCAGCGGTATTTTATTATTCATTGTTATGGGTGTGAAATTAACATAATAAATGTGGGCATAGCCGAGAGTTGGCTATGGATTAAGCTTAAATTGCAGAAATATGAATAAATCTAAATGGTATCTGAAAACCTCATATTATGCTATTGTTTCGTTTTGTATTGTACAGATTTCTTAGTAGATAAGTCATGAAATAACTTATTAAATTATAAGCTATAATACCACTATGGCACTAATATTTCATGCAGTTTATTCCACTCAGAAGATTTCTTATTTATCAAAAAAATTGGCTATGCCCATGATATTGTCAGATTTTATATAAGCGGACTGGGCAGTAGAATAATTTTATTATACAGATGTAACTTTTTATATTATGTTTATAATAAATATTTGAATAACTACTATTTTGTTTGAATTTTATACACACAATTTAATGGTTTCTTATATTTACGCGAATATTATACATTGAAATAAAACGAATTTTACGGGTTACCTATATCGCTGTTTATTTTACTTTTTTCACCCGACGTTTCGAAGGCTTTACAGCCTTCATGGTCACGGGGTACACTGAGTTGTATGTCGTTTCTACCCTCCCTGTAGTTGATGTTACATTTTTTATATTGTTGTAGTCCGATTTACGCAGAAATTTGTCCTGAGGTTTGGCAGTTAGTCTTTTGGGTTCCGCTTTAACTAAACATTTATTTGGATCCAAGATCCACAGAAACTAGCTTCCAACCAGTTTCTCTATTGTAATTTGAATATTTTTTAATCTCAGTGGCCTTACGAATCGTTCTAGATGTTCTTTGGAAGGATTTGTCCACTACCAATTGTCAAGTGTTCACTGCAAGAACCGGGCATGCATAAATACATTGTGACTATGGCCTTTGTAAACAGATATTAATTGTGGGTCACACAAGTATTGGTTTGGATCCCCGGGGATCGAACCCGCGGCCTATCTATTGCGTCGCAGATTATTTTGTGCGACAGGTACCACCACGGTCATGGGCGCCGGCAGCAGGGTGCAAGAGGGTGCACTTGCAATCCCCTGTCAGGATGGAAAATACATATTTTTTTTGTTTATTTACTAGTTTCGTAAGTTTTTAATAAACTTACTGACTGCCCCGGTGGCGCAGTTCATCGGGTTCGATCCCTCCTCAGTATTAGCCCGGAGTCTGGAATCTGTGCCCGGTATGGCGATAGGCTCGTTCCCTATCACATTATGGGACCGAAATTCGGCGTAAAGTGGGTGTAGTTGCACCTCTGCCTACCCCTTCGTGGATTACAGGCGTGAGTGTTTGTGTTTAATAAATATAATATCTGTATATATAAAAGAAAAAGCTGACCGACTGACTGATCGATCAACGCACAGCCAAAACGGCTGGGGTTAGAGACTTGAAAATTTGACAGTAGGTACCTTTTATGACTTAGGCATCCACTAAGGAAGGGTTTTTGGAAAGTTTGTATGAAAATCCCTCATTTTTGAAGTTAAATTCATGAAAATTTGTATTTGGCATTTTAGTTAAAAATAAAAAATATATATTTCAGGATTTTTCGAAATTCTACCCCTAAGGGGGTAAAATAGGGGATGAAAGTTTGTATGAAAATCCGTCATTTTTGAAGTTAAATTCATGACAATTAGTATTTGGCATTTTAGTTAAAAATAAAAAATATGTTTCAGGATTTTTGGAAATTCCGCCCCTAAGGGGGTAAAATAGGGAATGAAAGTTTGTATGAAAATCCGTCATTTTTAAGTTAAACACATGAATATTGGTATTTTGTATTGTATACTTTTTCTCCCAAACATGACCTCCACGCGGGCGGAGCCGCGAGCAACAGCTAGTAATAAATAAATGCAGATGTACCGCCCTGAGAGTAATCCTAGCGGCGCTCATGAACACGGTTGACTCGCAGCACGATTTGGTATTTACCATTTCCAGTCCATTTGAATAAATTCTTATTTTCTTTCGATAATAGGTTTAAGCTAACTTATTGATCAAAATAATAAAGATATCATTTTTTTATTATTATTCTGGCACGGCATTCAAGTGACCACACTGCACCTGATGGTAAGTGCAGTGCCGTCCAGTTAAAGTATCAAGTAGTAGTACTCTTCGATATCTATGACCTAGTAATAGAATTCATGTTTTATTTATTTATTTAAATGGATCGCCAGTGGGTGATACATATTATATTATAATTAAACAAAACAAAATTTTTGGTCCATGCTACCCAGTTACAGGGTTGTTTGTTGTTGTTACCCATGTTGTGCATATTATACTTAGGTATTTGTAGCCGGAAGCTCCAAGGCCGTTGGTATGCATGGCAGCGGGCGTACACCGGATACAGCTAGCATTTCATGGAGACGACAGTTTTTTGACATTCCGTCACTACAACTGTAAATAGGTGATGCAGTTATATGGGAAATATAGCATAAATATAATACTTTGAAATGACTTAATTATTAGACACCATTTTTTTCGTATTTAGACTTCTCTCAAAACTAGGGGTCTAAGAAGTTCAAATAATTAACTAACCCCGGTCTACGTGATTGTTTTTTCAAAAACAGATAATTTAAAATTTTCTTTGCAAGCTTGTTTTTTATAGAAATACACTAAACCTAAAAACTATCTTTCTGCAGTTTAAAATAACATTCTAAAAAAAATATATACAATTATTCGTAAATAAATGAATTGGAGTACCTAATTTAAATACTTACCTTTGCAATCATTACTAATGTCTATCTTGCATATCTCCGTAAGCCCTGTTGTATAAGTAGGTACGTATAACAATCACATAGGAACTTAGAACTATAGCAACAGAATTTTAGGAGAACATTAGCAAAATTGAAGCCAGCGAAAAAACCGGCATGCTATGTATAGAGTTCACAGTTGATTAAGTAATAGAGTGATTTTATTGTTTGTATAGGTATTAAAAAAGCAAGAACCGGAGAATGTTAGAAACGAAATTCTTATGCTCGATCCACATAGCGGTGTCCTTGTCCTGCTTCATTGCTTTTACTTTTGTTCTGCAATTACTACACACACATATACACACTCAAGCCTGTGCTCTAGGAGTGGTACTTAAATCAGTTCGATTGCAGGGAATGGAAGGTAACTAGGTACCGGTAAATCCGCCACTGGGTACTGTCTACTGAGATAAAAGTTTGTATGGCAAATAATACTTTTTAACACGCTAGCAGTGTCGAGTCAAACAAACCTAGTCTAAAATAAATGTAAATTTATTTAGGGACTGGTTAGCTAACGGTAATGGCCCTAGTCACTTCCTTCTTTTCTCTCTTTAATGTGCATTCAGTCTCGATACTATAATCAGATGTGTTTGGTGAAGTGGAAGTTATTTTTAACAGTAAATCCTGTTGTAACGTTACTAAGAACGTAAAAATAAGTAATAGATAATTTCTTAACGAGCTCCCACATTATTTGTCATTGCCGTCGTTGTCGGCAGCCAAACACGGGCCATGTAGTGTACAACAGTATGTTGAATAAACACAACATATTTGTTATCTCGGAATACATACATACATATACACTCACGCTTATAATCCCCGAAGGGATAGGCAGAGGTGTAACCAGTGCACCCACTTTTCGCCGAATTTCGGTCCCATAATGTGATAGGGGGCGAGCCTATCGCCATACCGGGCACAGGTTCCAGACTCCGGGCTAATACTGAGAATTTCTAGATAGAAAAACCCAATATCACTTTACCCGACCCGGGGATCGAACCCGAAACCTCAGCACAGCGGTTGTAACGCATGCGCAATTACAACTGCGCCACCAAGGCATTCATCACGGAATATAAGGAAAAATAAATTTAAAACGATAATTTATTGTTTAACCTCAAATATATTAGTTTATTTACACGATAAGGGCATCAACAAAATGCAAATAGCTTGCTCTCCGAATTAAAACAGTAAGTAAACCGATCATACAAATGTGTACCTACTTTGAATCTGTTTCATCACGGTTGATAATCTAGTTCCGCAATATAAAACGTTAATGGATCTATTGAATGCTACACAAGAAAATCATATTCTTTTCATTCAAAAAAGCATTTTTACTACAGAATACGCGTATTTACTAAATTGCTAAAACAAACACTAATATAACGAACGCAACATATGAAAATACTGAAATTATTTTTTAAAAACATCGAAATATCAAATTGCTTTTACTACTAACTTCTATTATGTACACTATTTTAACTAATTTATCTATAATTCAGGATTTATTAAAGTGCTCATTATAACTTTAAAATGTATTCATTCAGTCACAGAGGTCAACAATTACATAGTCAAATAAAAATGCATTCTTATGCCGGTCATTTAGTGCCATCGGAATGAAAACAAAACTGAAATTCGGACGATAAAAGATGAAACAAAATGGAGTGAATAACATAAGTAGCTTGCTTGGATCCTTGGACCTTGCAGTAGTTGTTCATGCACTTACAAATGAGTAAAGTGTAAACTTTTTATACCGATTTTCAAGAGACTGAGTATTTTTTGTAATATGGCTTTTCGATATGTAGGTGCAGTAAAAAACAACCCCATATACAAATTATATTAAAATTAATCCTTTACTGGATCTAACCAGCTTCAAGATCAATGGTAATAGTACGATAGTTTGGTATACTGACACAGATGCCACGCTCAAATGCTTTCTCAAGACAACACATTACTAATACACGAATAAACACATGATCAGCAATTACAAACGATAACAGTACAAAGAGTGAGCAATGTATACTTTTTAACGAAAAAACATGTTATAAGTAGTCTCACTATAATGAAGGCCGTAATAAAGAGTTTACACTGCATATAAAATTTACCACAAAAATACAATAAGTTATTAAAGTTTGGTTAAGTGTTCAGATGATACTGCAAAATCCATCTAACTTATTTAAATAATTTCCATTCACACCAGTATTTAAACGGACACACGATCAATTCTTTTATATTTTACACATTGTAACAACTGTACATAATTATACAATCTCAGTCTTTACGCACAAAAAAAACCATTTGTAATAGGTTTTAAATTAAGAGCCACTGTCTTTATTGTGACGAAGTTACGTATATAAAATACTTTTTTGTCACAACCATTTATATAATTGAATACTTACGTCATTAGGATCATTATTAATAGACAAACTGTATTATTGTGTGACAAATAATATTTTATGTATGTACATTAGCATTGACAAGACAGGTTACAGAAAGTATCCAAAAGGCACATTTCATAAGGCGTGAGCCAAAATTCTTCACTTTTCTTAAAAGGTTAAAATCTATTCTAAGTTGCACAATGAATAGAACCTGTTATAAGTTAAGATAGTATTTGGCACTAATACATTGAAAACAAAAATGCCCTCAAATTAATATTTAGGCCATGGCCAAATGAATTTGTGGCTAAAGAATCAAATATTATTAAAAATGCTGAAGGCAGTAAGTGAGTCATAATTATAATGAGCATCCTGAATTGTTATCCAAAACTCACTATGCATAAAAATATTTTAAAGATGTGGCACAGAATGTGCCCGGTAAGTATATCTTATTTAAATAATCTACGTAACACGTTTTTCTGTAAACAATCTACAATAATTTATGTTTTATTCATAAGCGTATTGCATTTATTTTGTGTATATGTTGTGGGAGTTTAGGCAAAGGCATAATATTAACAATTTAGTGAAATAAACAGGAACATAATACAGAAATTAATAATGAATACATTGCGTTGGTTGCAATTATTCATTTTCTACTAGACAATTTTTTCTTGTTACAAACAAATCATGAAAATTCTTGTAACAAAAAACTTTAACTGTAACTAAAAGTGTTATTAACTTGAAATTTATTTATTTAACGACTTCTTGCCACAACTTGTATAAACTAAACACAATTTTAAATAATTCACAACAGGACCACTCGCTACGGAGTATTGAAAATGATTGTATTCGTCTCAAGTGTCTACTATTATGTATAATGTGTCAAATGAAATGCATTTTCATACAACTAGTCAGTAGGTAGGTGCGGTGACGAGGCAGTGACGAGGTGACGAGGCCGTGACGAGGCAGCGCTCACGAGTCCACCGGCATGTCCCACTCCGCTAGTCCGCGTTCCACTAGCTCTCTGTTCAGGAATATCACTTGCTGGAATGTACCAAACAACACCAATCAATTACTGGTTTCTTATTTTTACGCGAATATTATACATTGAAATAAAACGAAGTTTACGGATTATATCGCGGTTTATTTTACTTTTTTAACCCGACGTTTCGAAGACTTTATAGCCTTTATTGTCGCGGGGGACACTGAGTTGTATGTCATCTTGAAAGTATAGTGCAAAGTTTCTACCTTCCATGTAGCTGATCTTATAGTTTTATTTTGATGTAGTCTGATCAACGCAGAAAGAGCTCACAGTGCCATGAGGTCTGGCAGTTGGTCTAACGTCGGGTTAAAAAAGTAAAATAAAACGCGATATAATCCGTAAACTCCGTTTGATTTCAACCAATCAATTAATCAATCAACTCCCAATAAAACATCAACATACAGGTTGTTCTAAAAGGTCATATTATATGTGATACTCTGTTGTAGGACAACATAGGCTGTATTGATCAGGATTTTGATAAAATCCACAAGTATTTACAATATGCAACCAAAACGATTTTGATTATGCTATCACTATTACACATTCGACAGCCTCCGTGGCGCAGTTGTAGCCGGCTGTGAAACGAGAGGCCGTGGGTTCGATTTCCACACCGGGACAAAAGTTTGTGTGACAGATGTTTGTCCGGGGTCTGTGTGTTGTGAGATCGAAAGTACCTCGTAGTCCCTCACACCCACAACACAAGACTCGTATCTTGGTGTGTGGTCGGGGCTATGTGTGTGACTGTTGGGTGTTATTCATTTGTTTATTTTACTTTAGAACTTCATGCGTAAAGAAATTCTATTAGAAAATTCTCTAAATTGGCGATTGGCTTTCGGTCAGTGATTCGGTAAAAGTGGTAATTACCCGTCACGACAACAGCGCGTGTTTACTTACGAGGGCTAGTTAAAGCTTTATCGTAAAAATGACCTTGCTATCAAGAACTTCTTGTTTATTACGGTTCTTTTAGTCTTGATACATTTTCTACAAATATTCTCAATTAACATAGAAAATATTTAAAAACAGCAAGTTTTATGGAGTTTTTTTTTCACTTGAAATAGCTATCTAAGTAATAGGGTAATTGACAGTAAGTGAAAACCTGATAGAATTTTATTTTTTATAATAGATTTTAGATTAAAAATATTTAGATGTGATTATTTCATATTTTCAAGAAACAAATATGTAAAAATAAAGCATTTTATCACATGACATGAAACACTCATCAGTCATGCATGACGTCATCGTCTAAAATCTAAGAAAAGTTGAGCCAAACGTCTATTAGTTCTTATTAGGATGGTTACGTCACACGAGTGGCCATGACAGTTGGGAGCATTTTGGTGTGGGAAAAAAAAGGTTTATGAAATGCAAATTAAATCTTGAAAACTCATGTGTTTTAATGATAATATTTTAATAATATAGACCATGAAGAATAATGTAAAACGGTTTCCCAAAAAACAATCAACAAGCCTATTCTTACAACCTACACATTGAATGGTTTCAAGTTAGGAGTTGCTGCTTTACTATTACAGCTGGCTATAAATTAGAAAATAATTTTAATAGTTTATATATTTAAAATGTATTGCATGTAATAAGCTTTCTGATAATGGATAAATCATAATTATTAAATTGTCCTTCGTTAAAAGAAAGATGAGTATCGTTAGTGTTACGCCTACAGCCTACAGCATGCAAATCTAGAAATGAAAATGAAGAGCACAGTTCTCGTTACATATTGTATTTCAGTAGCTAAACAAAATAATAATAAATTAATATTTCCATGGCAACAGTAATTTATAGGACACGATAAAACCAAAATAGAATGCCCGTCGCACAAATGAATACCTTATCTAATAAATGTAAATAAAAGTCGGTCCGGCCAAGGTTATCGAAACAGTTGTTTTAAATTAAATGCATCTAAATAAATAATTACTTTGTTCATCGATATCTCTATGGATTATACGAACCAATACATAAACTAAATATTCCTTACACAAAAATTTCTTGGCGGTAATACTATTTTCGGATACTTAGTATATCTAAAATGTAGTCGCGGCAAAAGTGTCTCTGTATTAAGATACTAATAGAAGACTTCACTGGTGGTAGGATATTCATATCCACCCGGATAGCGATCGCCGTAAACAGGGTGCAAAACCCGCCATAGTGGCACACGCAAGTGTGTCGCGTTCCGGGGTTAGCCGACCTTTGGCCGTGGGGCGGCCTTCTGACTACTCCTACACTAGATCCTCGACCGCTTCTTCACCTCCCTGCCCCATGGCATAGTGTAAAGAAGGATAGATTGTTTCTCGCTACTTGATACTCAAGTGGACGGCACTGCGCTAACCATCAGGTGCAGTGTGGTCACCTTGCCGTGGCAGAATAAAAAAAACCTTTTTGCAAAGTTTAATCACTTTTACGCATAATCTATATGTGCCGTTTTGCTCTATAACTCGTTGCCACTCTGTTGCTCTACATTTATTATGATTTAAAGTAAAAAAAAATTGAAATAAGTATTTTTGACAGTTCTCTTTTGATGTTACACTACCTTAAAATACTAAAATGATAGAATCAAATGTAATTCGGTGTCCTAGCTTAGGGCTGTAGTACTGTGGGTTACGGATACATAACATTTCCCGTCAAGTTCACTCATTTTTGCTAAGTGGAGAGAGATGTGTGGTCTGGCGTTATTATGATGAAAGACTCACATCACTCTTACATCACACACTTCATCATCATCAACCCAGCATCACCTTCTTGAGAGTTTGTCGAGTTTAGCCGCATGTTGACCTCAACCTTTTCCGACATATTTACGATAAGATCGTAAGTGATCTACATTTTTGAAATGGTTCTACTTAATTATGTATCAATAGAAAATCTAAAACGAGTACAGGGTTTTTTTAGGTTTCTTTCAATCAGCTTGTGTGGCTTCCAACTTACGTATCTGTTGTACATTCCAGATATGTCAAAATTAATTAGTAGTCCTACATTTCACAAATGACATCAATTATATCCATTACACGGCGATCAGAGTTAATTGCTTCTTTAATATTTAAACTTCCTAACTGAACACTTAAACTAACTTACACAGTATTAGGTTAAAAAATGGCATCATATTTTTCGCGGCTTATGCTATATTTTTTTATAATATAATCTCAAAATGTATCTTTAATTACAAATTCTCTTAGTCAGAAAACAATTGAAATATGGTCAGAAACAGTTTTATACCTTTTAATTTGTGTCCCTGACCTATTACAAATTGATTTAGTAACTATTAAACTTTATAGAAACAAAAAAAGTTGTAATGCAATATAATAAATGCTTGCCCTACTTTCTTTTTTAATTATAGATTTGGTGACCTTGTTCTTAAATTGTACTGTGGCTGCTGAACAAATGCAAGAGAAATCTAAATGATTAATCATTTATTATTATGAAATAGTATTTGTATGATAGTTACATACCTGTGGATTTAACGTAAGATAAAGGTGGACAAGAGGTAATCCCGCTTCGTCATAGCCGGCGACCTGCGCGTGTAACAGCTGTCCCGCTGTCAGACCGGCCATGATGCGGAGCGCCTCGTTACTCCAATCTGGTTCTGTATACATATCACACCAAAATTATAGGCTAATTATATGTACAAAACAATTATTTAATTATGTGAGCGTCATATTCTATGATATTAGCATAAATTATTTTATAATTGGATGACTTCTTTACAGAATATAGGAATCGCAACGAAAAGATTCGCAGGTACCACAATTTAAATGAAGATAGACCCAGGCATCAAGAAAAGTCTATGAATATAAAAAAAAACTTTTAAAAAATGTATAAACCATTGTTTGCTGGCTTCACGAAGGCTAGGAGAGCTTCCGTCGCCTGAAAAGGCAGTGTCATGAAGTCGGAGCGGATCTGTTTGAGCTGGTCGTTGTCCACCGTGAGGTAGCCGCCGAAGTCCACCAGCTTCACAACAGACGTGTCACTCTCTTCTGAGGTAGATATTACTTGCGCGCGATACCAATTGTTTTCCGTTGGCGCGGCGCAGATTGATCCTTCTGTTATCATAAATAAATAATGTAATAATAAATAATAATTTTTTTTTATAGGATAGTCCGACAAACGAGCCAGTGGGTCACCCGACGTTAAGTGATCTCCACCGCCCATAAACGTCCACAATACCGAAAGTGTCGTGTATGCGCTGTCGGCCTTAAAGGACAGGAATAGGGATTAGGGAAGGGTGAATCAGGGCCTCCGGATATCTTACTTACCATACGAAACGCGACAGTAAACTGTCACTTTACGTTGGTTTTCTGTGAGACAGTGGTACTGCCCCCGGTCGAGCCCGCCCATTCATGCTGTAGACAAATATGTCTACAGCGTGGCTCTACCACTTCTAAATGTAATCTAATCTAATGTAATAATAAATAATATTTTAATAATAATAATTTTCAGATTCAAATTAATATGAGTTTAAGAGACTTCGCACTCAGACAAACAATGTAATAATTTGTTTGGATTCTTAGAATGGTAGCAAAGATAATTTTATTTTCTAACACCAATTATTTATTCTTAAATAAACATGTTTATCAACACCAAATTCGTATGGTATAAATTCGGTTGCGACCTTTTTATACTGTTTATAAATATTTATCATATTTTAAATAATGCCGATTTCCTTGTTACAGTGACTCTTGCGTTATAAAAAGTGTATCACTTTGTAAATTTGAAGGTAAACCAAGGGATACAGTACTCTCTGGGTAAATCAACCAAGCTCGAGTAAAGTGTATGCAAGGACGTATCATTTAACATTAAATTTAAAAAGTTTGTCATGAACATACAAATCTGTTGCATACATTGTCAAGGTGAAATTTAAAGACGTAGATGAAGAACTTTTAAGAACGCGATTGCTTTGCTTCGCTTATATCTTCAATGTAAAATCACTCTTGTTAATTCGAATTAAGTAGATCTATACATAATCATAATGGTACAATTATTATTAATTTCAATAATTTTTTAAAACTGTCATATTTATATTTATAATGTTTAAATAATACTAGCCCTGTATTAAACATTGTCCCACTGCTGGGCACGGGCCTCCTCTACTAATGAGAGGGGTTAGGCGTTAGTCCACCACGCTGACCTAATGCGGATTGGTAGACTTCACATACCTTCGAAAATCGTATAAGAATTCTCAGATATGCAGGTTTCCTCACGATGTTTTCCTTCACCGTTAAAGCAAGCGATAATTAACATTTAATACACACATAAATTTAGAAAAGTCAGAGGTGTATGCCACTTGGGTTTCGAACATACGACTTTCGTCTTGGCAGTCCGTACCGCAACCGACAAGGCTATCGCTGCTTTTTATAATGTTTATTGAAATAAATAAGTATTTATGTAAAACCAATTTTGTAACATTATAAGTGATATAATGTATTGAATGAGTTGTTAACCCTGTTATTGACAGCATGCAATATTTATTTAGGTCAAAGCTGTATAAACAAACATTTAAAGTGTATATGCAGATCTTTTCCTAATATAATCTCGTTGATAGCACCTTCATTTATGGTAATGTTAGAAAACAAACAAAATTAAGTGAATAAACTACGAAACGAAATATAGGGTGATAAAAGCATACATTATATAAAATGGCAAAATAACACTTGCATCAATATATATATAGAAAATTACACAAAAACCAATGCCTACAATATGCTAATAAACACATACATTTTAAAACATCTTGAAGTTTAAAGGTAAGTTAATACTAAAAACATATGTGTCAATGCAAATAAATTAGCTTCAGAGTAATATCTTTTATTTTTTTAACCTATTAATGAATGACCATGAATAACTGAATGAGATGTTTTTGCGAACTTATTTAGCTTTGTGTCGTATCAGTTCGAAATTCTTGTTAAGAAAAAGTTTTTTAATTCATAAAAAGTACACCGACTTCAATAAAAAACAAATTATGCGTCCCTATAAAATTTGAGGGTTGTCCTCGATTTTTCTGAGATCCCATCATCAGATCCTGACATGGTGCCAATGGGACCACCTGGGTAGTATACTCTTTTAAACTCGATCCAGGCGTCTTTGAGTAATCGGGGAACATACATAAAAAAAGAACCTCCTCCTTTTTTTGAAGTCGGTTAAAAATTATTAACAAATGCTTCAAGATAAACGAACTTGTTGGTAAAATACCAATATAGGGAAATGTCAAAACCAACATACTTTTATTTACTTATTCAATGTAACCACAATAATAACTAGTTTGCAAAAGTTACCTTTCACAGGGCGTGGCAACGCCGGCACGTCCGGATTTTGGTACGTGGCGGCCATGAGACGATGTAATGCGTGAAGCGAAGGGAATGTGGGGTGCAGTGGCTGCTGCAGGAAGAAATGTCCCGCACTCACCAGGCATGTCATTATCGTGTCATTGTTCACAGACTCCACCAGCTGCAACTAATCATATGAGCATACATATTCATATACCTATCACTAATAGTTACCACTAAAACACGACTGTATCTACGAAGGGGTAGGTAGAAGCATCTAGAACATCTACAGTTCACATAACTTATATCCTTTGTTACTTCCGGCAATGATGTAATCAGCCGTGAGCTAAACGCCATATCGAGCAACTCATTTAAGAGTTTTGGAAAGGTTAATCACAACTTGTGATTACCCAATTCAGGGCGGAAACCAGGACCTTGCGGTTTTATTTATAAGGTTTATAGTTTTTCATGATAGAAAATAGTTATTCAATTATAATAATTAATTGATAGACAGGCTCAATGGCGGTGCAGTAAATTAATTACTGGCTGTGAAACAAGAGGCCTCAGATACAATCTGTGTCAAGTACAGGCAGTTTTTGAGACCCATAATTGGGTCAACATTCTAGGTGTTGTGAGACCCAAGATTCTTATAGTTTCTAATACCCAAATAACGGTAGGCAGCAGCTTTGCTGTGCCCTGGCATTGCAGAAGTCTATGGGTGGCGATGACTACTTACTATCAGTTGGCCCATTTGCCTAATGAGACACTTAAAAAAAACTCATTTTCCTGGAATGAGGTCAGGCTCAGATTAATATTTTCCTGCTGACCGTGTATTAAATTTACCTTAAATAGCTTAATATGGGTTAGTTTGACTATACTTAAATTTGAAATGAATTTTAACTGTTGAACTCTGTTCCTCACATGTTTTCTCTACATTATTATAGAAAACACACTCATCAAAAATGAATACACACACTTTAAAAACTTTATGAAGTAAGAGGCAAAGCCTGGCGCTGGGCACTCCCAGCTAAAACATATCTTTGCTAGACTATTGCAGTTCTAAGCAACTAGAGATTAAAAAATGACATTTATTTGCAAGAAAATTAAATCAATGTACTTCTAAATAGGAAAGCACTTCACTTCACTTCTTACTACTTTGACATGTTGATTGATTGTAATTATACAATATTTACCTGTAGAAATTCAGGAACAAGAGGTGCTAGCCTCTGATATAATTCTGCACTAATTTCTTGTAAGGAAAAATTTGGAAATTTCTTTTCTGGAAATTTCTCTTTAATCATATCTAAAGCTGCTTCAATGTCACTTTGAGTACCTAAAATTACAAATGATTTAAAAATAAATTCCATTAGTATGATGTACTTTATTTAAAACAAATAACAACAGTCTAAAACTGAATATAGTCAGTCAGTCAATGAAAAAGGTACTCAATACTAATACTCAAATATACAACATTATTGCAATAAAGAGACGCGGGAGCAGACTGTCCACGTATAACTCAGCATTGTACCACACAAATGTGTTGTCTAGATGACTTTACTATCAGTTTTAGACTTCGATATTACCTTCTACTGCACAAATTTTATGTTTAATTGAGTCTGGGTGTCTTCTAACATATACACTTGCACCCGTTTTTGCTTTAATCTGTGTTACAAATGACCCATGTTTGCCAATAAGGAGACCAACAAGGCCTTGTGGTATGACAAATTGATGTATCCTAACTTCTGTTTCTGAGGGAACTATGTTCATATTGGCCGGAGGAGGACTAGCAGCCTCAGAACAGCCTTTTCCACTATCACTTGAACCCTGAAAATTATGTATATTATCGATTATTGGTTTCAATAACTATAAAACATATCCACACTATATTAAAAATATACGAAAAATAAATTACCTCACTATGATTATCAGAAAAGTGACACATTGATGGACTGGCTAATAAAGGATCAACTGGACTATGGTTAGCCGAATCTCTTTCAGAAATGCGTCTATTTTGTGCAGTGGAGAACTGGTTCTCACTAATATTACTATCACTAGTTTCTTCAATTCCATTGTTATTGTTTAGTTGTTCAGTATTAGCAGGTGTGTTGTCTTCTGTGGTATTTACATGAGAATTTGATATATCAAGTTTTGCACTGTCCTGCTGGGAGCATTCTCCTTCTATGTTATCATAATTTATTTTTGACGGGGTGGTGAGCCCATCAGCACTATTTTTAATTTCTGCTACAGACAAATATTTGCTATCAGAGAAAGACATTTTGGTAGGAGGTAATGAACACATGTTAGTAGGTGATTCTTTAACAACAAATGAAGGTTCCTTCATGCTTGTGCTCACAACAATATTTTGTTTGTCAAATCCAGCTGACATTCTTTTATCTTTTTGAATTGATTTTTTTCTTATAATTTTTTCAATTTCCAAGTCTACTTCTTCATCAGTTAATTCTAATGGTGAAGATCTCTGAGAACTATTGCCGTGAGGTATTATATCAATTGGAGCAGATTTAATTATGGAACAATCAACTTTGCCCACAGGTAAAGCTTTTATTGCCTCTGACTGAGCATTTAACACCTCTGCAAGTTCTTCTTTCAAGCTCTTTAACCTTTCTCTTCCACCCGGGTCAGACTTGGCGTATTCTCTTTTTTTCTTGAACCAAAAAATACCCAACAAAACCGCTATGGATGGAACTGACCACATGAGCAACTGACGACAAGGTGCCATTGTAATGAGCCACTTTTACAAACAATCTAAAACAAAAAAGAACAAAACTTTATAATAATATGGATCTAAATATGTAAGTTGAATAATATTAGTTTTCTTTATAAATTTTTACGTTCAGAAATATGTAATCCATATCAATCTAATACTTGGCTGAATTAATATTTAATTTATAAATTATACCTATTATACTTTAAAATATAGAACATGAATAATTATAGGTTATTATGAATTAATAAGAACACCTGGTCAAGCAGTATACCTATATGAAAATACCTGTGTGATTGTATTTTGAAGTTTTATAGTTCAACTTGAGTTAATAAACTTTCAATCATATAGTTGAACCATGCTTATTACACAAGCACAGTGCCATATGCCTACATAAATGTAATTTGGCAGATTGTTCAAATATGCCATTTTGATAATATTACAGATAAGAAGAAATTGACATACTTACACATTCATAGTCCATTTTATATTACTGGATTTAAAACTATTTATTGTTATAGTGTGTTTCTATATATTTATTATTATCATATGGAATTGTTATTTTTGTGTGGCCAATATGTAGGCTGTTTTACACCGAATGCAAATAGGTTATTGTCCCGCGTGTTTGTTTACTATTTTATTTATAGTATGCAAAAACTAAAAATACTTTATAACAGATACATTTTACTTTTTCCACATGGGTGTATTTAAAAAAAACGTGTTACTTGCGAAGCAACAACATGGACATACACGAATCAAAACAGCGTGGTTGCTGCAGAGTATTGTTACCGTATTTACCGATTAACAACTTCACTGTACATACACATCTGTTAAGAGTAAAACCACTTTCCATGTGATGCTAATAACACCGAATCTACAATGCGCTACTGAACGTTTCGGACGGTAAAGTAAATACGTGTTGGCCGCGGAGGGTCACGAGCGCCGAGTGATATGTGGAAACCTTCACTAGCAACACGTAAGCAAGTCCAGAATCGTAAACGAAAGGTTACGCAATTATACATACGTCAATATCTTCAAACCAATAACTTAGTAACAAATATTTTAGCTCATAGTAAACGACCCCTATTTGCTTGGTTGCCAATAAAATAGCCTAGAGACTTGAAGCCAGCGACAGTGCAATCTCCGTGGCGATCTAAATGTGGAACATTGCAGCCGGCTAATTATACAGGCATACTTACTTCAACACACAACAAAGATCGTTGTCACTTTCTAGCGAAGAAGATAAATCAAACAGAAAATGATCTAATTGATAAAAATACTACTGAATTTCACAAAATTTTATCTAACAATCCACGTGCTCACAATGTTTTCGAAGCACAACAAATTCCAATATGGCGGCGTGAAATCTGGCAACATTATTTAAAATAAATCATATCCTCTGTTGTTTATGGTCTGTGGTCAATGGTCGTTTTAATTCATTTTATTTGTCCTATGGTTTATACCACAGATTGCTTAGATATACTGCGCGAATGGTTTAGGGAAACCGGAAAGCAAACGAGTAACGATCTTTTGTGTTTACTTTTGTGTTAATACATCGCGTGACGATACAATCAAAATTCAAATAGCACCTACCGAGCGAAAACAAACAAGGCTAAGCGACGGTGCGAACTCGAACACGTAACGAATAGGCTATTTGACAACATTGAAAATACACTGCAAATTAAACGAAATAAAGTACAATTTTTTTTTTAAATTTTATATGAGATGTGAACACTCTGTGATGGGTTGCAACTCTGGTGACGCCACACGCAAGTAAACATAGTTTCTTCGAGTGATTTTATTTCGCGTTTTATGTTTTATAGGTGATAAATTCTATTGTTGATCTATTTTTGAAGCAGTTTTATGATAATTGTTGATAAATTATCATAAAACTTAGCTTTGCTTATCATTATAAGCTTGTTTACTTGCATGTGACGTCACACGTGTCATATGGTCAGCGCAATTACAGAAATAGCGTTTTTGCCGCGGTTTTGGAGATTTAAAATTTAACATTGATTTTTATTAAAAATCCAGTAGATTTCCCGGAAATATCAATATAGTGTGCTTATTCTGTAATAAATATTAGTTTTAAATCATTTTCGAAAATTAGTCAAATAGCCTATTTAATGTCACAATTAAAGAAAGAAATGACATCTATACGAAAGCAACCGAGAGCCAATGAAGTTTCCGTATATAGTATAATACTCTTTGCAATGAAGGCTTTTATTCGCGTGCAGCCGTAGTCTACGAAATGTCGATATCTATTACCTATACATATACATTCACGCCTATAATCCCCGAAGGGGTAGGCAGAGGTGTAACCAGTACACCCACTTTTCGCCGAATTTCGGTCCCATAATGTGATAGGGGGCGAGCCTATCGCCATAACGGGCACAGGTTCCAGACTCCGGGCTAATACTGAGAATTTCTAGATAGAAAAACCCAATATCACTTTACCCGACTCGGGGATCGAACCCGAGACCTCAGCAGGGCGGTTGTAACGCATGCGCAATTACAACCACCAGGGCAGTCATCTATTACCTATAGGCTATATTAACCCGATTGACTAGCTATTTTTAACCGACTTCAAAAAAAGAAGGCGGTTCTCAATTCGTCGGAATCTTTTTTTTTATGCATGTTCCCCGATTTCTCGAAGACGCCCCGACCGATTCGAGAAATTATTTTATTGTTTTAAAGCGTATACTTCCCAAATGGTCCCATTGGTACCAAGTCAGGATCTGACGTTGGATCTCAGAAAAATCGAGGGAATCCCTCAAATTTTATAGCGACGCATAATTTGTTTTTTATTGATGTCGGTGTACTTTTTATGAAATAAAAAACTTTTATACTACCTGGCAAATGCTGAACCTATGGCCTTTTTGGTTTTTAACGCCCGATCAGCTTTGCCGATTATATAGAGCACAGGTAAATCCGAGAATCGAATACTGCTCGCACATGTTTATGCTATCCGAATTGTAAGCGATGCAGACGTGACCAACCGCTACAGCTGTGCAGGGGTATATTCGCTTAGCCGTTAGCGTGTTTTACCACCGGTATTATGGTAAATGCTCAATTATCCTAATCTCTCCCTTCCACACGAAAAGCACACATACTGGCTTACGGAGCCACAACTTCGCAATGTATTCTACCCCAGCCCGAACCAAGCAGTTCGTTAATCCGGATTTTCGCCGCACCATGAAGATGTGAAAAGTTTAACAGCGGGCGTATCCCTCCCTCCATCCTATAATCCTGGGTTCCTAAAGCATCCTGTAAAGTAATTCTGTAAAGAAGTAGCGAGGGATAGTAGTCTCTCGCTACTTGATAGCCTACCTGGACAGCGATGTGCTTACTACCATATGCAGTATGGTCACTAGGCCGCGCCATTATAAAAAAATTATAGATGTAGATATACAGCAAGATTGCGCTTTCATTATACGCCTTCTTAAGCTTTCTATTTAGCATATTCTACCGTCTCATGCGCCGAATAATTGTTAAATCTTATCCAATCCTCTGCCTTTCACACCAAAAACGTACTGGTACAACTTCCTGGTGTCTATCACCCCAGGCCCAGTCCAAATCTCTAATCTCTTCTCTAAATTGTGATTACCATCAGTTGAAGTGTGGTGACTTTGCCATGCCCGGTAAAAAAAGTTTTCCTACAACTAACATCAAGAGTATCTATATTAAACAAAAACATTTTAATAGACGGGTGTTACGTGTACACCTTAATAATAATAAATCAACCCTATATTATAATAGGTCTTTACCTATGAAATTGCCGTGCTGCAGTACCTACTGGCCATTTCAAATCAAAATAATTTTAGGTTCTAAAATATCAAATAATAGGTTTCAATTTAATTTTAATTTAAAAACATGGAAATCTTTTCCGAAAGTAGTCATTTATTTATTGATTAGTGTTATGTTTTCATTGCATTTGAATTTTTTTCGTCATCATGGATACGTCAAATGTTAGAGTAATTATGGAATATGAGTACCTACCTACCGTCGAGGCAGCAATGCGTCACAAGCGGCAAGCAACATCAACGACGTTTGCCCACTTCCGTTCTGGAAATTTCGACCTGTAAAATGAACCTCGTGGTCGTCCGAAAACTTTGGTCGAAAATGACGAATTAAAGGCGATTTTGAAAACTGATGATACTCAATCTACGGCTAAATTAGCAGTAGCTTTTGAAGTTAGCGTCAAAACAATATTGGTCCATTTGCGTCAAATTGGCAAGGTAAAAAAGGTTGACAAATGGGTGCCCCACGAACTCAATGATCGCCAGCGCGAGGCACGCGTCGAGACGTGCCTTGCACTGCTCAACAGGCACACAAACGAAGGAATTTTGAACCGCATTGTTACTTGCGACGAAAAATGGATTCTGTTTGGCAAGCGCTCAGCAAGTTTGTTGGATCCTGGTTCAGCATCCAAACAATGCCACAAACGAAAACTTGGCCCTAGAAAAGGGATAGTCACTGTTTGGTGGTCTAGTGCCGGTGTGATTCATCACAGCTTCTTACAAAACGGGATGAGCATAACTGCAGATGTGTACTGTGAAGAACTGAATACAATGATAGAAAAGCTCGCACATCTCCAACCAGCTTTGGTCAATCGTTCGTCGCCGCTGCTCCTGTACGACAACGTGCGACCTTATACTGCACAGCAGACGGTCTCCAAGTTGCAAGAGCTAGGGTTGGAATCTCCCGTAATCTACCATATTCACCGGCCCCATCGCCTACAGACTTCTACTTTTTCCAGAATTTGGATAACTTCTTGGCGGGAAAAATATCAATACCCGAGAAGTAATACAAAATGCCTTTGAAGAATTTGTTGTCTCCCATCCAGCTAATTTCTTTAAGAATCAAGAAACTGCCATTGCGTTGGCAAAGATGCATCGATTGCATGGGTGAATATTTTGATTAGGTAATAGAAATAAAAAATATAGAAAAAAATCGTTTGATTTTTTCATATAAAATGACAATTTCATAGGTAAAGACCTAATACATCAACCCACTACTGGGCACACGCGGCATTCTCTACTTAAGATTACGATAATTCACATCAAGCAAGTGCTAAATTTGCATCTAAAGCCAAAAATCTAATTTTGGTAATTGTTCGTAGCCGTGATCAAAATTCAAGGTATGTATAACAACTGTAAACCGAAATGTATAACAACTCCATGTACTCAGAATAAAAGCTATTGTACCATCTGATTCTATTAGAGAGAATCTTGTAATGGCGATTTAAAGAATGAGATCGGAATTCATTGTACAACGCCATCTATCGATTACATTGCTTAACAAATATCCTATTTATTTGTGAAAAAATATAAGTAGCCTTTTTTATATACTGTGTTTTAGTATATAATGGCTGTGTTCCGAAAAACACTGGAAGCACTGTACACTGCTCTTCAGTGTTGCCAACAACTAAACTAGTTCTCCCCAGATGCAACTACTTAACCACCAGAAAACCACTAACAAAAATTGTCATATAATACAGTACCATATACACATAACCACCAAAATTTCCACTAACAAAATATTGTTTTTTTTTTACTAAGTATATACAATACATACGCCTGTAATCCCCGAACTGTAGGGACACGATATCGAATAGAAAGTATCGATACATTTCCTAGGGCTTAAGCAACTAGAAAGGAGGAGTCTGCCATGTCAAAATCTATCAATGGAGACATTTCTGGTGGTAGTAGCTGGCGTGGTGATAGCTGCTATGGTCTATGGGGTCGGGAACAAACCGATTCCGCTCGCCACCAATCGAGGGGGCGCCGAGTTTGATGACTGGCTGGCGCCTCCCGCCCTTTTTACCCGACTGCCAAGGAAGGTTTATGTTTTTCGCGAGTATCTTGTATGTATGTTTGTAAATTTCTTTATTGCCTCGGATCTTCTAAACGCCTGGATGCATTACGACAATTAAGATATCGTTATATTCTAGGGCTTGCAATTACCGTAGATTTTATTTACCGGTAAAAAAATACCGTATTAATTTATTTTACCGGTAATAGGTGCATTTTTCAATTTTCTTTAAAATTGGAGAAGATAATATTATTTAGTCGCCTGAAAGTAAATAGGAAGCGAAAGTATATAAAATGAACCTTAACTCATAAATTAAACAAAATCATACATTTGTTTCACTAAGACAGTAAAGGCTAACCAACAATTATGTTTGCGGTGTTAGGATATTCATATCCACCCGGATAGCAACCACCGTACAGGGTGTAAAACCCGCCATAGTGGCACACGCAAGTGCGTTGCGTTCCGGGACCAGCCAGTGTACATTCGGTTTTTTCTGTCGATGGTCTATAGTTAGGGTGCGATGGTTGGCCGTTTTGCGGCCTTCTTTATTTTGGCGAAAGTTTGGGGAGAACTAGTTCTGTGTCTAATTAATAAAAGAAATCTAAGATTTGTTCTTTGTGTCGTAATTAAAACGGCAGGCGTAAAACAATACAATGCTGCCAACAGTATTCTTTCGATAACCTGCCCGCTGCAGCGCGTCGCGGTCGTGCCGCTGCCACACGCCAATGGCGAGTCAAACATCTCATCTCGTGTACCAATCAGAGGGAAGTGTTAGATAGTGGAATGTATGTAATTTTGAACAAAGTAAATAGATGAAAACTGTGTTTTATTTTTAGTAGATGTCAAATCAATACAAATAAATAATGTTGAAGCGTCTGTTTGTAATATCAAAATGACCACTTATTTAGAAATTTATATGAGAGCATAACTAATACCTATAGCAAAATATTTTTTGTCTGTCTGTTCCAAATAATCTTCCAAACGGCTGGATCGATTTTGATGGAACTTTCACTAGTATGAAATGAATGTGGAATGAGCTCCCTGCCGAGATGTCCAAGGGGACTACAGTCCTTCAAGAAGGGAGTAAATAGGTTTTTGAAGGGTCGGGAACGCGCATGACGCATGTGATGCTCCTAGTGTTGCAAGCGTCCATAGGCTACGGTAACCACTTACCATCAGGCGGGCCGCAAGCTCGTTTGCCATCATCGTGATATAAAACAAAAAAGTGGGTTACTGGAAGTAAAATAGGCTTCTTTTTATTCCGATATTCCTGTGGTAACATTGAGATAAAAAGGAAAAATATTGTGGGGAAAAAATTCGGAAATATATCTTTTTAGGGAAAATTTAAACCTAAAATGGGGAAATTTCATATACATAACCTGGAGACACTGTTTCTGAACGCTGTTGATCACGTGACCAAAGCACTGAGAGCGCCTTACCTCGAAAACGCCAGTGCTCCCAGTGGCTTTCAGTACAAAAATGGCGCCGATTTATAACGTCATTTCATACAGCGGCAGTATGAGAGCACTGAACAGTGGCGCAGTGTATACCGGAACACGGCCAATAACTGCCCCAGTGGCGTAAATAGCTATAATTGCTACGACGCGGCACGACTGCTATGCTGAGATCTTGGTTTAGAACCCCGGGTCGGGTAAAGGTGATATTGGAATTTTCTATCACGAAATACTCAATATCAGTCCGGCTTGCCGCCTATCACATCAGGGGATGGTAATAAACTTGGTGAAATGTGGGTGTGCTAGTTACTCCTCTGCCTATGCCTCTCTCGTACCTGCGTTTGTGTTATTTTATCACCTTTTCTAATCTTATATTTTTTACTAATTATAAAATCACATCATCTCCCATCACACTTTATCGCCGGTGAGAGGATTACTTTTGATTGAATGCACCGATTTTGATGAAATAAAGACTAAATGTTACCTCAATATATTGCTTTATAGTTTATTGCCGATTCTATTGTAAAAACACAGTACCTACTTTAGACGTGATGCCTTGACAGACAGATTTCGCAAAAACATTTAATGTATAACAGGCAAAGTGCCTCTTCAGCTTCATATAGTATAGAATACAATCAAAATTTTGCGAACACATTTAGTGTAGGTACAGGCAAAGTGCTATTCAGAAACTGGTAAAGAGGTTTTCAAACCAACGATAATGTGGAAAACTCAGTTACTTAAAATTACTGTCGTGTCTGATAGTTGAATAAATATAATATAGGTACCTACAATCTACATACATAATGATTGCATAATATACATTTATGTACTTACTGAAGATTTTCACAGCCATACTATTCAGAATGTTTATTTATAACTTTTCCGTAGATGGAGCAGAGCCAATAGCTGTAGTTGTGTGCAACGACTAAGTATTTACGTATAAACATGGTCCGATATAATTCCCTTGTCGGTGATAGTAGTAGATGGATTCAACAGCGAATTTCGTTTAAACTTTATGAATTATTATTATAAATTATATTTATATATTATGTATATTTTATAAATTATGTTACTCTTGCCCAATTGGTCAAATGATTATAATTATCTTGATACTTAACGTTTCAAAAACAAATTATATTGCATTTACTCTAAAAACCATTAATCAAACGATTTTGAGTTAATAAGTATATGTATAATTTCATGTCCGTATGAACTGAGGAGCCACTCCTGATTTTTAAAGGAGTCTTGCACAATTATGTAGTAGCAAATCGTAATAATCATAGCGTTTTGTAATAATATAAACAAATGCCAATGTACTGCCAAATACTTATGATTCAAAATATTGCAAGTAGTTATGATATATTTGGGCGTTATTATTGACAGCAAATTAAATTCTCAGTGTCGTATTATCATTTTAAAAGCAAGAACACGTAAACTGGGTCTGACTATCTTTAAAAGTTAGCGGCATGTAGCCGATCAGTTATATTAGTACTACATATGTCCATCACTTTACTGACATATTGCATGACCTCTTGAGTTTTTACCTCATTTCCCGTTAATTTAAGTACCTATACCAAAACATCATAAATAATCAGTACTAAAACCGTCTGCAAGGATATAACGGGAAACCTTGCGATTTTCGAGATATCTTAATTTGATATAACTACTCCATACATTTTTTTCGTAAAAAAATTATAACTCTTCAATTTTCAAGCCAAATTATTCTATGCGACTTATTCGAGCATACTAGTAGGTAATAAAAAGAAACCATTACAATTTAAACATCGGATTACTAAGTCTTCGAAAGCCGTTTTTCGATCCACTGTGTGTCGGTTGGTGTAGGACTATTGGACACAATGGATACTGGTCTATTGATGTGAGGTGTTAGTGGATTGGGTCTATCGGGAGGATAATGGCACCTTCCCGAGGAATGTTAAAACCACGGATAAATTAGGCAGGTGGTTTCTCGCCAACTCAGGTATAATAGGGCTCCCTAAATTAGTCGTTATAAAAAGCAACAAGGGAGCAACATCATCTGAGAAGCTATAGGGTGGAGAGGTGTCACTGGGCTTTAAACAACGATTATTTGCTCCCTTAGGGTCCTGTTCTTCGTCATAGTTTACTCCAGCCAGTCGGTAAAGGCAAGCTAGAGTTGAAGAACAGGGCCTTCCCCCGGGAGCACTGAGGTACGTGGGATCGCTAATTCCCAACAGCTCGCCACTATTATTTTTATAGTAAGAAGTAAGACTATAGAACTTTATAAACAGGCCAAGGTACTGAGACCCTCTAAGCGGAACTACTACTAGACAGAACATTGTAGAGGCTGACGTGAACTGAACAGATTGCAACACTCTGACTGCATTACTCACAAACTAATTAAATGGACTGACTACCGGAACGCCGTGGCGGTCTCTTTTTATTGCCAAATGCAAACCTTCACCCCGTTCAATCTATAACTTATTAATCTACCCGTAGTTAGGTATTTTCCGAAATACTTTCGATATACATTCGGTATTTCCAATAAATTTAATGGGCACTACTATAAAAATAATGTGTGAAAGAAAAACCTTTTATCACCGTTACCGTTGGTGCTGTGCTGTAAGCTACCAACGGGGTCACAGGTGGTGGATAGTGAAAGACCACTAGATATAGTGGCCAGCTGCGAATAAAATAAGCAGTCCCCAACCAATCAGCAGGGGAGACGGCCTCTAAGCATTGGCTTGCAACCGTCTAGGAGAAGGAAATCTCCAAAATCAAAACCCGGAATTGGGGTCTTCATTAGGCGTGAGTAGGGTTTAACCCGAAGTATACGGCAGACTCCTGCAACCGACCTGGTGCCACACGTATTGGCTTGCCTCTCCTGTGGGTCCAACCAGCGAGGTCGAGAGGGTGATGTAGGTCTTAGGCAACCCTACATTTCCTTAACAGTGTCCTAACGCATTGTCTGTGGAGAGGACACTTCACCCACGTCAGTGTAACTACGTGGATAACAACACGGGGAGCAGCAGTTACCGGTTATAAGCCCACACATATGGGCGTAAGTGTGGACGCCAGGGGTCGCTCTCGACAGTGGGAGGGTCCATCGTAGGCCCATTGATCAGCTACCGCCCGCTACAGCTGGGCAGCCCCCAGTCAATAAGGTGCTGATCCGCCTCAGCGCTGGCTTGTCCTTTTAAGGTGTAGGGGACACTAGCAAATCTAGATGGTTGGCGCTGTGATATGCCACACCTGACATCGAGCAACAGAATAATGATAAAATCATCATCAACAATAACTTAACATTGCGTATAGCTACGTGGAATGTCCGTACTATGAGGACAGGCCTCCCGGAGAACTGCGGAGGTCAGGCGACACCCGAGACCTGCGCAAAACTGCTGTAATTGATACAGAACTGAAGAGATTAAACATCGCAATCTCCGCCCTTCAAGAAACCAGGTTACCCGACGAAGGATCGTTGAAAGAATCCCATTACACATTTTATTGGAGGGGTAAGGATAATAGCGAAGCACGAGAGCATGGTGTTGGCTTTGCCATTCGGAACGATCTCCTTAGTGCGCTAGAACACCCACCACAAGGGATCTCTGAACGCGTCATGCTGTTGAGGTTGAAGACTAAACGCGGCTTTGCTACATTCATTTCTGCGTACGCTCCAACTTTGGCGGCAAATGATGAAGTAAAATGTCAGTTCTACGACCAACTATCGAACACCGTTAAGTCGGTAAAAGCAAGCGATCACCTTTACATCCTCGGTGATTTTAACGCACGAGTTGGTCGGGATAACACTGCATGGCGCGACTGTATTGGCAGCCATGGTATAGGAAAAATCAACGACAACGGCCAGCGTCTGCTGGAGTTCTGTTCCAGGTATTTGCTTTGCGTTACCAATACCTACTTCAAGGGAAAACCCCTCAGAAAAGTGTCATGGAGACACCCGCGTTCAGGCCATTGGCATCAATTAGACCTTATGCTCACCCGAAGAAGAGACTTCCGGGATACATTACACACACGCTCGTATCACAGCGCTGAATGCGATACCGACCACTCCCTAGTTGCAAGTCGAATTGTACTAACTTATAAGAAGATTCACTCGTCCAGACCACCAGGCAAAAGAAAAATAGATCTTCCAAATATTAGGAATGACGAAGAAGAAGTTAAAGTTGTTCGAAACTCTCGTGCGCGAAGAAACAGCTTCTTGGGATGCGAACGCACATATAGAAGGAGAGTGGGAGAAAGTAAAAAACCTCCTGACGATAACAGCTGCCAAGGCTTTTGGATATCAAAAAGCTAAATCACACGACTGGTTTTCAGAAAACGTAGAGCAAATTCGACCATTCCTGAACTCTAAACGAGAAACTGCCCGGGAATATCGCGAGAATCCCTGTTACAGTACAGAAAAGAAATTCAAAACATCTAAAGCTGCACTCCAGCGAGTCACGCGACACTACGCCAATGCTTTTTGGAACGATCTTTGCCGTTGCATACAGTCGTGTGCCGATACTGGGAATTATCATGGTGTATATTCGGGCATAAAGCAAGCACTTGGACCACTTCCTAAAAAGGCAGCACCACTAAAAGAACTTGACGGGACTGTCATAATAAATAGCAACCGTCGGCTTGGTAGATGGGTGGAACATTACACCCGACTCTACTCAAGTCCAGTAAACATCTCGCCGATAGCACTGCAATGCATAACCAAGCTGGCTACGTGGAGTGAGTTGGATATCCTACCTACCGTAGATGAGATAGTGTTGGCTGTAAAACAGCTCAAATGCGGTAAGTGTCCAGGAGGTGACGGCATTAATGCCGAAATGATGAAGCTCCAATGCATAACTCCCATTCTGCACAATATTTTACAAAAGTGCTGGAAGGCGGGCTATATTCCACAGGATATGCGCGATGCAAACATTGTAACCTTGTATAAGGGTAAGGGCGACCGTGGTGTCTGCGACAACTACCGTGGGATATCTCTGCTCAGCATTGTTGGAAAGCTATTTGGACGTGTTATTCTAGCTAGAATCCAAAAACTTGCGGAGCGCGTTTATCCCGAATCTCAATGTGGTTTCCGTGCCCAGCGTTCCACTATAGATATGATCTTTACGCTTCGGCAGTTGCAAGAGAAATGTAGGGAGCAGACGACACCCTTGTTTATTGCATTCGTTGATCTTAACAAGGCCTTCGACACGGTCAGCAGGGAAGGACTATATACAGTACTTCAGTACATTGGTTGTCCGCCGCTTTTGTTGAGTCTCGTAAAATGTTTTCATAAAGACATGAAGGGCAGTGTTGTGTTCGACGGCAGTACATCAGAGCCGTTCGATATGCGCAGAGGAGTTCGTCAGGGATGTGTATTGGCTCCCACGTTATTTGGCATATTTTTCTCGTTGCTTCTAAAAGTAGCTTTCGGCAACATCCAGCAGGGAATCCACCTTTACACGAGGGCTGATGGAAGGCTGTTCAATATAATATCGGTTCTCAAATCCAACCGTTGCCGTGAGGACGTACATACAGATAGTCTTCTTTTTGCCGACGATGCAGCCTTTGTGGCCACCTCCACCCACGAGCTCCAGGTTATCATGGATAAGTTTTCCTATGCGTGCTCTTTGTTCTCCATGAGCATAAACGCAAAGAAAACGGTGGTGTTGGCGCAAGGTTGTGCTGATATTCCGACTATTTTAGTGGACGGCGATCTTCTGGAAGTGGTTGACAAGTTTTGCTACTTGGGGTCAACCTCGACGAATAATCTTTCGTTGGATGCGGAGATCGACGTCCGTATTGGTAAGGCGGCTACCATGTTCGGGCGATTAAATACAAGAGTTTGGCGTAATAAACATCTAACATTGAAAACCAAAATGGTCGTATACCAAGCCTGCATCTTGTCTATACTTTTGTACGGTGCCGAAACATGGACCTCGTACGCAAAACAAGAACATCGAATCAACACTTTCCATATGCGGTGTCTCCGGAATATCTTGGAGGTCTCGTGGATGGACAGGATCACCAATGAGAGGGTTCTTGAAATCACACAGCTACCCAGTCTCACGGCTCTGCTAAAACAGAGGCGCTTGCGGTGGCTGGGGCATGTGTATCGAATGGACCCCTCTCGTCTTCCACGCCGTGTCTTGCTTGGTGTCATGGCCCACGGAAAGAGGAATGTGGGGAGACCTCTACTACGATTTAAAGACTGCGCCAAGAGAGATATGATATCATTTGGAATTAATCATGGGATGTGGGAAGAGTTGGCTGAAGATCGAGATACGTGGAGAAAACGCGTGCTGAATGGGCGTGAAGCTCACGACAACAACTGGTTTAGAACACTGGCGGACAAAAGACGAAAACGTCACCAGGCCTACGATGATCTACCAGTCGGTAACTTCGTCTGTAGAGTGTGCGGTAAAAGCTGTCGCTCTAGAATTGGCTTATATAGCCACGAAAAAAAGTGTATGTCTATGAGACAATGATTAAATCGTCTGAAATAGACGTATAAGGCCAATATATTTTCGGTTACCAAGGCAGTAATCTCTACAATAATATACCTAAATACAATACTTAATATTTCCTTTTTTTTAATAAGTAAATGTAAATATATTCTAAAGGAATGGTTAACTACAGTGTTTCCCAAACTGTGGGTCGCTAGCGAATATTGGTTGAGCCATGAAAATAGGATCATACTTCGACCGAACGGAATATAATTATTAAAATTGTTTTTATTTTCTTGTGGAACTTTCCATTCATATAGTTATGACTCTATTTATTCATGACAACCAAGAGGTGAGTCTCGAATTCGGAACTTTTTCTTAGCTGCTCAGTCAACTTTGAGAACCAACAGTTAACCGTTAACAGATACAGGATTATACTTTTATAGAAAATCTTCTATTCGTAAAAAAATAAGAGGTACCTCACCACTTACAACTCTTCGCATAGAATAGACTGTAGAATAACGACTAATAATAATAACTACAGAAACGGAATATTTACTCTCCACGGTTTGTAAAAGTAAGTAAGTATTGTAACAAGAAATAAATAAATGAATTAAAACCACACTTCAAGGGTGGGCCCCTCATTTGGTTACTAATTTGAAAAATAAAGTTTATTAAATTATTCTTTGTTTTCTGTTTGTATTCTGATCCAATGTTGAGATACCTATATCCCTCTGTACTATTATTATTATAAAAAGAGGTAAACTTTGTATGTTTTCATATAGGGGGTAGTCTATAAAATACTGAATCAATTCAAAACATTAATATTTTGACTATCCCTTTCTAATAAAGGCTATATTTATTTTGATACATTCAAGTTTTCAGTTTCTAAGCCATCAGTAGAAATCTGAAAAGTTAGTGGTGTGGTAAGCATTATTAAAAATATTTAACTCTTAAATTTAAGCAGAGATAGCCTATTTGGTTGCAGTACGAACTGTCAAGAAGAAAGTTGTATGTTCGAAACCCAAATGGCAACCAAACCATTAGAGGTGTCTGTAATTTCTCGAAGTTACATGTGTATTAAATGTTAATTATCGCTTGCTTTAATGGTGAAGGATAACATTGTGACAAAACACTATACCATAACATACCTGAGAATTCTCATAAGAATTTTGAAGGTATGTGAAGTCTACCAACCCATATTAGGCCAGCGTGGTTGACTAAGGCCTATCCCCTCTCATTAGTAGAGGAGACCCGTGCCCAGCAGTGGGACAATGTTTAATACAGGGCTAGTATTATTATTTTATAAATTTAACCCACTATAGTTTTATGTGATAAAAATATTTTTTTTTTCATTTATAAGTGTATGTTAGCATGAGTATTCACTGTTTTTTAAAAATGAATATTCAGTCCTATATTGAAGCATGCGATTAGGTCTTTTATTTCAGAGAGAATGAAAATTTGAAATCATCCCTCCATGACAGCCTCCCTGGAGTAGCAGACGAGTAGCTAGTTGAGAAACGGGAAGCCGTGGGTTCGATTCCCACACTTAGACAAATGTTTCTTCCGGGTCTGCATCCAGGTCATTTTGGGTCCCAGCATTACGGTACCCTGTGGTGCTACTGTATCTCCAGAGTCTAATGCATGGTATCTTTGTGACAAGTACATAGTGTAGCACCAGTCTTTTGACAAGATACACTGACATTACTTTATCATAATAGATTTCACAGAGATTAATGATTGCTTTTACAATGTATATGTTTTAAATTGCAATTTTGCAGTTGTTTATGTTAATCAGAATATGAGTTCCACAACCTTTCAACATTTGTAATTCGAAGTGATTAAATTAAACCCAAATTATTGCTACACTTCTCAGCGAGTAATGCTGGCCTTAGTCTTTGAGGATTCATCAGATACTCAAATATATTAATGTTCAATAAGTGGTAGGTATTCAATAGGTGATAAATAATGACCATATTGCCATTACTCTATTTAATTTGTGAAGTGTGTTCAATACATCATTATATAAGGCACAATATAATTTATAATTGAATATTCAATAAAATAAATTCAGTGTGGTTGATGTATTTATTAATTTACATTCCTCGAGTCCTTAAGACTTAAATTTTAAATAGCTGTTTGTGAGAACAATTTAAGGAATGTTGTATAGTAGATTTAATTAATACTAAATTGTAATGATATTTCAAAGTGGAAGAATACAATATGAAGACTATTGGGTCATAAACATCTTCACTTTAGCTTAGCTGAAGGCTCTGTTTGAGAACTATATGTATTTTATTATGTGATATTATTTTGGAAACTCTTATTTAATTAAATCATATGGTCATTTTTATTCATAACAGCAAAACAATTTACAGACACTTACTGTAGACATTATAAATAGAGCTAATGTTTTAGTAACATTAATATCTTATAAAGCATCTACATTATCTGCTTCATCTTCTGAACTGACTTCGTCACCAAACTCGATGTCTTCGTCGAGCCCGTCGACAGAGTACACGACTGTCTCATTGATGCGTACCGTCTCGGGGAATTCGCCGTAAGTCTTCAGGTTCCTCGCCTCGTCAGGGGTATATTTCAGGATGACATCAGCTTTTGCATCCTGATAATCTCTTAGGCCTATCAGTATAATGTCTCCTTGATTTATCCATACCTTTTTTCGTAATTTTCCACGAATATGACAAAGACGTTTTATGCCATCAAAGCACATGGCCTCCAAGCGGCCATTACCCAGCATCTTTGTGACTTGGGCGTACTCTTGGCCGTCTTCCTTGAAGACCAACTCACGTTTCTCTGTTTCGTTCTCATTTTTGCCTCTCCTCCTATTTTTACCACCTTTTCCTTTATTTTTCGGCATAATTTATATAATTTTTAGTATAAACATGTACAAATATACTATGAAAATCTCATGGATTTACTGTGGATCGACTTACTTGACAGATTTGACAGAAGTTTTTTTCTAATATTCGTTCATAATTTAATTTGGCGTTGTGGATTGTATACGTAGATGTTGTTTATGGTGTTGACTATTTCAGACATGGCTTTGGCCATTTGATATAAGACTATTTCAGACATGGCTTTCTCCTTTTAAATGGATAAAAACCACAGACATGGCTTCGGCATTTTAACTTTAAATTAAAAATCAGAGAAGAAGAAGACTTTCCATTTTATTCCGGATTTGGAAAAAAAACCCACAGACAAGGCTGCATGGTGGAGAACCTTTGCCTTCTCTTTTATATAAAAAAGAGAATGAAACAACAAAAATGTTTATGGGTCCTGGGTGACATTCTCGTTAATGTATAAGAATCGGTTTAAAATCGATTAGTCGTATATATTCATTTTGTATAGTCCAAAAACTATGAATTACTCTTAGATCTTCTGTATATTATATATATAGCCGAAGATAAGCTCCATTTTACTCTACTATATGTTTATTATTGGGTGTATTATTATGTATTTGTGAAGAAATTAAATAAAATTAATATATAAAGTCGTAAAAACTAATTTTTACCTGACTACTGCGTTGCAAAGTGTTTGTTGATGTATGTATGCATGTATGTATTTATCTTCATTTGTTCCCTCATAACTTCTAAAATACTTATCATGTGTTGTGGCTCTACAAAAACCCCAAAATACTCTAAATAAAAAAAAGTTCAATAACTAAAACCCGAATATCGTAACAATACAATACATTCTGCAAAGTAGCATACGACCACGGTTATCCTCGGTACACGTACACCACTATGAATATGTATGAAATACAATAAAATGTTCATTTTATTCTTGTTTTATACTTTGTAGAGCGTGATTTTTCAGTAGTCGGGTTTTAGTTTCTGAACTTATTTTTTTGTATCGAATGTTTCGTTGTTATAGTACAAAATTTAGTTTCTTACGTAACCGCTAGAGGCGCTGAATATTTAGTCATATAAATGTATTACGTGGTCGCTAGTGAATATACGCGAGAAAATGTGCTAAGTGCTGTTTATGTCTAACGAAATGGTTAATTTTTTTATTAAAAGAGGTGTTTTGTCCTACAAGAAATATATTTTTATTAGTATTTTAAATATTTATTGTGAACATTATACGTAGCATATGCCATATACATACAATGTGTGTGTATCTAGCTGCTAGTTTAATTATTTTTAAAACAACATATAAAAGTAAAATATAAAAAAAAATAGATATTAAATATTTAGAGCAGCGATAGCCTAGTTGGTTGCGGTACAGACTGTCAAGACGAAAGTCGTATGTTCGAAACCCTAGTGGCATACACCTCTGACTTTTCTAAAGCTATGTGTGTATTAAATGTTAATTATCGCTTGCTTTAAACGGTGAACGAAAACATCGTGAGGAAACCTGCATATCTGAGAATTATTATACGAATTTCGAAGGTATGTGAAGTCTACCAACCCGCATTAGGCCAGCGTGGTGGTAAGGCCTAACCCCTCTCATTAGTAGAGGAGGCCCGTGCCCAGCAGTGGGACAATGTTCAATACAGGGCTAGTTATTATTATATAAATATTTAATAATAATAAATTATTATTAAATAATAATAATAATATTTAATAATAATAAATTATTATTAAATATTTATAAAAAATATTGTCAACGTGTTTTTGAATACTTTGGGTGCTTAGTTACATTTAATTACCTCACTTAATAAGATAATTGTGAAGATTTGTTTGTATACAAACTTTTTGATAATCAAGTGTTTAGATGATTTTGACGCAAAGGATGGAAACAATAATTTCAATACGTTTGTTGTGCATCTGTTACTGAGTTTCTTGGAGTGTAGAATTATTTAAATTCATGCGTGCTTTTATAAATCTGCTGTTGCACCCTATGCGCCCAAGGTGTTAAATTTATCCTTATACCAAATTAAAAAAAAAACGCAAGGTGCTTTTTACTGTATCTTGATAGTAACTCTACTTTTATAAACAGCTAGTCTAGCAGCTAGCAGTCAGCTGTTTTTGATTTTGTGTTTGACACTACACTTGCTGAGTCGCGGTTTCCACTCAAGAACTCGTTTACAGGCCAGCCCACTGCCATTTCATCTTGTTAATCCTGTGTGCTATGTCGATGACTTGGGTTCTCTGTCGGATATTCTCGTTACGAATCCTTTAGAGAAACTCTGAGTATATCACGTTCCACAGCTCGCTAAGCAATTGCCCACGTCTCAGCACCGTAGATCATGACAGGTAGGACACAGTGATCAAAAACTTTCGTTTTCAGACACTGTGGTAGAGGAGACGAGAAGACCCGACGTAGTTTTCTAAATGCTGCCCAGCCCAGCTGGATCCTTCTCTTAGCCTCCTTCTCGAATTTGTTACTACCGAATTTCAGAATCTGCCCAAGATAGGTGTATTCGGAGCAGACAGCGATAGGTCTTCGATCTAGGTGGTCGTTAATCATGACCTTGGTTTTATCCAGGTCCATTTTTAGACCTACTTGCTGATGCCAGCTAAAAAACGTTATAAAAAGATTTTTTTTCAACGGGATCGTTTTTTTCCGTCCCATCAACAAAGGTGAAATTAGTACTATCGCCTTTTTTTAGACTACTGCATAAAACGAGCTAGCGAAGTAATAAGTAGGAACAAGTAAACA
Source organism: Laothoe populi (assembly GCA_905220505.1). Lineage (NCBI taxonomy): Eukaryota > Metazoa > Arthropoda > Insecta > Lepidoptera > Sphingidae > Laothoe > Laothoe populi. Next base: position 12,343,504 of record HG992152.1, read on the forward strand.
AAGGACACTAGATAAAGATGACAATGTTCTAGTTCTAAGTTCAAATGTATGCATTTTAAATTGACAAAAATAAAGTTGTAATTATTTACACGACAAACCGACAATACATCGGCACTGTTATATATATTGGCTGTCTTCGTTTTCGGGAGCATTTACGTAATAGTGGGTATATATATCTCTATATTGTTTATCCATTTAAAATTATGTTTGGTGGGCAATATATTCTCAAGTCCGTATAGTCTTGGAATGTTATCGTATAAAATAAAAAATATGAGCAACACTTGCACATAATTAACGTAAAGTATTTTTAAGTATAACCAAAATAAATACATAAAAATAAAAAATGCTTAAATATAATACAAATACAGTATTTAGAAATTTGAATACAATTGTTGACTGTTTTTTTTATTTGGACACGACAGTGACCACACTGCACCTGATGGTAAGCGCAGTGCCGTCCAGTTAGAGTGTCAAGTAGCGAGAAACAATCTATCACTCTCTACTCAATACAATTATGCCGGCTTACTGTGTAGCTGTTTCATGCTCTGCTTTAGAGCAAAGAGGTGAACAAGCGGTCGAGGGTATAGTGTCAGAGGGCCGTACTCAGAAGGCCGCAACACGGCCAAAGATCGTACCCCAACTTTAGACTGGCTGACCCCGCAACGTGACACACTTGCGTGTGCCACTACGGCGGGTTTTACACTGTGTTTATGGTGGTGGCTATCCGGGCGGATATGAATATCCTTTTTTTATCTTTTCATGAGGAAAATCCTCTTGGATTCCTGTCGTGAAGACGGGGTATACCAGATTTTTATCGGGTAAAAACTCTATGGTTGTCTCTATCTGCACTACGGGATTCCGGCACCTTCAAAAGAAACACGCCGGAGGATATGAATATCCTACCACCAACATAATCGTTTTCTAGACAAACAGGATTTATGGAGAAAACAAATATTATTTGAGATTTACATACATATACATATACATATACACTCACGCCTGTAATCCCCGAAGGGGTAGGCAGAGGTGTAACCAGTACACCCACTTTTCGCCGAATTTCGGTCCCATAATGTGATAGGGGGCGAGCCTATCGCCACACCGGGCACCATTCCAGACTCCGGGTTAATACTGAGTATTTCTAGGTAGAAAAACCCAATATCACTTTACCCGACTCGGGGATCGAACCCGAGACCTCAACACAGCAATCGTAACGCATGCGCAATTACAACTACGCCACCGAGGCAGTCAGTATTTGAGATTTAATATATCAACATGAGCTATAACATATAGAAAATACCCTATAACAACTAACTATAAATATGTTAGTTTCTCCCATGCCACACACTGTGATATAGATATCTATCTATTCGCAGTGTTTGGGTTATTAGTTGGTAGATTAAATTTAGGGGTCAGATTATGTACATAGTTACGTACTAGTACTTATACCTACATTAGAACGAGAGGTTTACTCATAAACCTACCTTAATTGAATAAATCCACAAAAAAATCACTTTTCATACGTATGCAATACCAAATTGTTCAGCTTTATATCTATGATTATAATTTATTATTACCATAAATAAAAGTTTTGTATGGATATCGATAGAACAATAAATCTCATTTATTTATATTATTGTGCGTAATTTATTTGACTAATATGGAACATAATATAAAATTCTCAGTATTAGACCGGAGTGTGGATTTGTGCCCGGTATGGCGATAGGCTCGCTCCCTATCACGTTATGGGACCGAAATTCGGCGAAAAGTGGGTGTACTGGTTACACCTCTGCCTACCCCTTCGGGGATTACAGTTGTGAGTGTATGTGTGTGTGTAATATAAATAAGTCATTTTCTGCTATTCATACCTTAACTTTTGTTGTATAAGTATTAATGTATGTATACCTATGGTTATTTTAGAAGACTTACAGCTAGCCCACAAAAAATATTAAAGAAATATAAAATAAGTCATTTTCTGCTATTCATAACTTAACTTTTGTTGTATAAGTATTAATGTATGTATAACTATGGTTATTTTAGAAGACTTACAGCTAGCCCACAAAAAATATTAAAGAAATATAAAATAAGTCATTTTCTGCTGTTCATACCTTAACTGTTGTTGTATAAGTATTAATGTATGTATACCTATGGTTATTTTAGAAGACTTACAGCTAGCCCACAAAAAATATTAAAGAAATATAAAATAAGTCATTTTCTGCTATTCATAATTTAACTTTTGTTGTATAAGTATTAATGTATGTATACCTATGGTTATTTTAGAAGACTTACAGCTAGCCCACAAAAAATATTAAAGAAATATAAAATAAGTCATTTTCTGCTATTCATAACTTAACTTTTGTTGTATATGTATTAATGTATGTATACCTATGGTTATTTTAGAAGACTTACACCTAGCCCACAAAAAATATTAAAGAAATATAAATCCAGGTAGGCTATGTCGCGTCGGAGCGTAGATTTTATCAAGCGGGAATGAACATTCAAGTTTAAAGTTGATGTTTAGAGTACCTCTGTCAATCGGTGATCGCTTACGGTTTTGAACATCTCTAGATCACAGTGACATCTGTGAACGTGCACTTAGTGTCCGCTATAACAAATTCGATTTCGTCATAGTATCGGACTATCGGCGTTTTCCCAAGTCCACTTCGGCTACTTCATATGAACAGAGTTCATCAGAAAAATTACGTACCTCTTTTGTAGGGAGTCGATGAACATTTCCCCTTCCATTTAAAGGTAATTGAATATGTTTTTTTTTTACCTAAATAGGCTTGCGTTTGACCACTATCTCGCCTGATGGTAAGTGATGATGTGGTCTACGGTGGAGCACGTATGTGTATGTATAAGTCACTTAAAATAAAAATACGGGTGCTTTTTTACCTGGGCAAAGTCAAATATCGAGGTACTTACATAGACATCTGACAAAGTTATTAGTATCGTTAATTAGGAAGTAAGCGTATTCTTTGACTATGCCGTGTCTACGGGGTCAAACGACTCTCTCTTTCTCTGCCACAAATTTTATACACAAGACAAGGACAAAAGGTACAGTCGGTAACAGCGCGCGTATAATTCTTTTTGAATATTAACACATGTACGCTCTCATTGCTTATTGAATTTAGATTGTAGTGAAAAAAGATGTGTTACTTTACACAGCTATCATCACGTTTACTACGACTTTGTTTTTAATACACATTATTAATACAATATTAAAATGAGTATCAAAAGTAATATTAGTTAATACAACCATTGCTTTTGATATTCACTATATTTAATCTTTCCGTGATTGGCCTTGTTAGGTATATCACAATATTTAGAAGAATGTTTATCACCTTTGTTCGTGATGATAATACTTTTTATTTATAATTTGATGGAATTGATAAGATCAGACTACGGAGAAGCATTCATTGATATTAGATGAATCTTTTAAAAGCGTTATCACTTATTACCAAAAGATAACATTATTGGGACTAAAATGAAATTCGTATAAAAATAATGTTTATTGGTGCTATGTGAAAATGGCGTTGTATATACTGCTAGGTATTAAGCAAAAAGTGTTGGCTTGCAGTATGGCAAGCGTGCAGTCGGGATGGCAGCTAGGGTGGTTGTGGGTGGAGTACAGGGGTGAGGCCAGACGGCGAATGAACTGCAGAAAGGGTTAATGTTCTCTTCCCCTGCAACGCTGGCTGAGGTTGCTCGCCCACGATTATGTTGATACCTATGCACCAATAGTCGGATGATCAGTGAAAAAATAAAAATTACAAGGTATAATAAAAATATTTAAGACAATAGAAAAAAATGTGTTTTTACATATCATTTGCATCAAAATATGGTGTCTAAAAATAAACTAAACTAGGCTATCGCTGCTATCCTGCTGCTGTTGTCTTACTCACTTATAAATCATGGAAACTTTGGAATACCAGAAACAAGCGGCGTATCGCGCTTGGATAGATCGAACCCCGTTTTATTCCATCGCCATTCTTCAGGGTGTTCCACTCGCAATGCGGAATGACTTTAGTATCTTAGGTAGTAATATCTGCTGTGATATGAATCCAAGGAGTCACATCGAGGCCATAAGATCCGCTACCTTATGCAGGGTCGGATTTCTGAACAGGGTGCGACGGTTGTTCACACCCGGTCAGCTCTACCCATTATATAAGGTGCGGCCGGGAAGGGGATTCCGCTCGCATCTCTGCTCGCGCAGTCGCGCAGTCGCGGTTGGTTTCGCTAAATACCTGCTTGATGCCTTGGATGGGTTGCAGCGGCGTGTCATCCGCATTGTGAATGTGCAGACGTGACCAACACAGCCTGGAGCCACTACAGCTGTGTAGGGATATTTTCGCGCTTAGCATGTTCTACCGTCGGTATCATGGGGAATGCTCGAATTGTTTTTTTTGGTACCCTGTCACGGCAAAGTGGCCACACGATGGTAAGCGCAGTGCCGTCCAATTAGAGTATCGATTAGCGAGAGACAATCTATCCCCCGCTACTCAACGCAATCAGCCAGCCTACTTCTTCACATTACGCCATGGGCAAGAAGGTGAAGAAGCGGTCTAGGGTCTAGTGTCAGAGTATTCAAAAGGCCGCAAAACGGCCAAACATCGTACCCCAACTCTAGACCCCCGACAAAAACCGTCTGTACACTGGCTGACCCCGGAACGCGACTCACTTGCTTTTGCCACTGTGGCGGGTTTACACCCTGTGTACGGTGGACGCTATCCGGGCGGATATGATATTGCCATGTACTGTTTTTCAGCAACATTGAAACCTTCAAACAGCATCCAATCGTGAGCTGTATAGTTAATTTTCTGTAAAATTATCATAAGTTTCCTTTATGGACTGTATGAGCACCAGGCAATGAAGCCTAAGTATCTCCATTATATACAAGAACGGCGTTTAAAGTAATTTTTTATGCGTTTTAACATTCAATTATGAGAAATTGACTTTTTTATTATTATTTTCGGAATCAGCACACCAAACAACAAAGGAATTAGGTAAAATAATTGAAAAAGTTTTTTCATCGTTGGCCTGTGTATTGTCGATGCCTATCGACATTGACGAGAGCCTTTCCCAGCCACTACCTATCACATAATAATAAATATTTTATTTTCACAAACATACATCACTTTATAAAATAAGTCTTGGTAGTAAACTAATAAGCTAGACAAAACGGAGATGAACTATTCTCGCCTAAACCTACTCGTTTGGGAATAAAGACGTATGCTTATGTATGTAGTTTATTTAAGGGAGTTACTGTTCAAAGATTTTAGTGGTTTAGTGGCCTAGATCCAAGACTTGCATGAAGAGTTTACAGTTATAGGTAAAGGTAGTCAACAATCAAGTGAAGTCAGCAAAAGTGATTATATGCAAGTGATCTCACTCAGTAGATAATTATTTATTTTGTATACTTAGTTTGTTTTAACCTGGCACGGCCGAGTGGCCACACTGCACCTGATTGTAAGCGCAGTGCCGCATGCCATCCAGTTAGAGTAACAAGTAACGAGAAACAATCTATGCCGCGCTACTTAACACAATCATGGCGGCCTGTTGTGTAGCTTCTTCAGACTACGCCATATGGCGTATGGCGCGCCATGGGGCACGCAACACGGCCAAACATCGTACCCCAACTCTAAACCCCCGACAAAAACCGGATGTACACTGGCTCACCCCGGAACGCGACACATTTTCGTTTGCCACTATGGCGGGTTTTACACCCTGTGTACGGTGGTCGCTATCCGGGTGGATATAAATATCCTATCACCAGCAAATTATGGTTGAATGATAAGACTAGAATTGCTATCCAGATGTTAGAACGGTTAATGAGCTTTGCTGCAGTAACCGTCCTACTAGCTGTGTATATATGATGATCAAAGACAATCATATAGTAATTCTGCTTAAACAGACTCTGGGACATATTTTCTTAATGGAGTCCCAGAAACTGGTTTAGTTCAATGCTAAAAAAATGCAGCTTGCGCGATCTTATGCCAAAAGTCTTCTTTTTCTTCCCTCCCTAATCTTTGAGGTGCTCCTTTCAAAATCCAGAATGGTCTAAGTATCCTAGCTATGGAGCCCCGTATTAGTTGTAGAAAATCATGCTGAGGGGTTAATATATTTTGATTCTTGTAATATAAAACGAGCGCTGTAAAAAGCGTCTTACTAGTTTATCTCCACGTAGGCGTATACACAGTGGGGCACCTGCGTCACACTCCACCCCAACTTGCAGAAAAAAAATTAAGTTATCAGTAACAAATTTAAATATTCATTTAGTAAAAGTAAAAATACTCTTATTAAAAAGTCTTTCAATGTGTGAAAAAAAAAAATTGTTACAATCAACAGAAAACGGGGTTGGCAGTCTCTGCATGATGAGTACATAAAAGAAGATAATTCGGGACGCACAGAATAAATTTGAAAACGAAAATTTTACCAGATATTGCAAGAACCTTTGCAGGTTTTATTGAAATAAGGAAGGCAATGTTCGTTAGTATAAACTATTTTTATGTTTAATTCTTTTGCCCCATCCCTATCCAAATGCTGAGCACGTCCATGTGTCTCCATTGAAAATATAGATTAGAATGTTAGATTTCGATATATGATGAAGCTATTTTAACATAAAAAGGAGTAAGTCATACTGTTCTTCTTAACTCCTCATTCTGAAGTTACAAATTCCAAATAAATGGATAATAAGTATAAATAGATAAAGTACCAACATATTATTGTATTTATAAATATATGTGTGACATGTTCTAGTTATTTCACAAAAAATCTACGTATTCTTGCTACTTGGCACGTGGTTTCAACGATGCAATGCTTGCTGAGCGTGCGCGAAATCACACGTTCGGTTTAGTTGTTATGCCAACACATTTTGGTAGGTAGGTAGATGATATTCCTTCCGCAACAATGTAGAATACGGTCAAGGTTGTTTTTGTTCAATACCTTTTGCATATATATATTAGTTAATATTTCCAACACCTTGCCATAAATATAAATAATATATAGCTTTGATATAATATGAGGCAATGAATCGCCATCAGTTAGTAAGTAGTGATTGGCATACTATAATTATGCATATTACTATACATTCATAAGGGTGACTATAATGACTGTAACGAACAATGTATCGACTGTATGAGATGTCTATGTGTATTGAATTGGTTGTATAGCAATGTAAGTATAATCGCATTGGGTGTGTTACCTGTAAGATTATATTTAATTTAAATAAATAAAATAAAAATATAAAATACTTAGTCATTATCTCTACTTACAAAAACGTATCACGCACACATAGCAAGACTTGTAATTTGTAAAGATGAACGGATCACTAGGTCTGATTGGTCGATGGATAAACGATTGGATACAACCCTCAATTGTGTTATACGACGCGATACAATAAACGTGGAAAACAAACAATGAACTCGAAATGTATAGGTACTATATATTTTTCGGTATCATTTTTTTATCGACACTAATAGAATTGAAATTGAAGTGTCACTAATTACGTGTTTCTCTAACAATATGGTAGTTTGGAATTTTGGATATCGACTAAGCATCATGGTGTATATTTAAACCCTGATTTTAAATAAGTTATTGTTTATCCGCGCGCCATCTAGCATCCAGAATGTAAGGGAATCAACATAAATATTGATCATGCATGTTCATCGTTATGGTGTTTTACATTACCTTTTAGTTTATAGAATACTCCGTGAGATGGCGTTTGAATCTAAAAGAAATATTATATTTACTATAAACCAGCTGTTGCCCGTGGCTCCGCCCGCGTGGAAGTGCTTTTTGGATGAAAAGGTATACAACCCATGAAGACATCTTAAGCTATTACATCTTTCTATATCTGCCAAGAAGTGAACTTATAAAGATCATAATTTTTTTTGGGATAAAACATGTCCTATGTTAATCCAGCTAATAAGCTATCAGTGTACTAAATTTCATCTGTATCCGTTCAGTCGTTTTTGTGTCATTGAGTAACAACATCCAAACATACAAACTTTACATTTATGGTATCGGTAGAATATGTTTAAAAACAATTGCTAGGCTTTCGGCTCCACTACGTTCTCGTAGCAGTCCGAACCGATCAATAAGTTTTAATATAAATTATTAAATGTAATGATTTCACTAATGCATATGGTGGATAATACGCATATAATTAAAATTATCTATGGGTAAGTTTATGCTTCTTATGTAGGGTACGTATATGTTTCTAAACGACGAGTCTCGATAAATCGACTTAGTTATTTTTGAAAATTTTAAATGTCTTTTGGAAATTCTAGATAAATATTGTAGCAAAATAAAATTAATTTAGGAATCAAAGTCCATAATTCGTGTTGAATTCTTAGACACAATTTTCTGGAGCTTTTAGAAATCGGGTATAATATAATTAATATACTAAATTAAATTGGTCCCAAACGTTATGATTTAGAGACCCACTAAAAAGCATTTGACCATCACGATGGCTTTATAGTGCATACTCCTCAAAAGTAAATTGCGTTTGAATATACGTGATTCGTTCATTTCTAGCGCTAAACAAAAACCGACCCATCATGTTTACTATGACTATGATGTACAACTGTAACTTCCAGAACTCTTTTAAAGGAGTCAGCAGATGGTTTTTAATTTTGATAATATTTTTTTTATTAGATAGTCCGACAAACGAGCCAATGGGTCACCTGATGTTAAGTGATCTCCACTGCCCATGAACATTCACAATACTATATGGTGGATCTAAACAAAGCTGAATATATAAACCAGATTACAAGAATTATGTATATGAAGTTTTATTATTTATAGGACACGGTTTTTGACTGGATACAATCTTCCTGTTCCGCGATGTAACAATTTTTATGGCAAACGAATAATAAAATATTTAATTTCTAAAATGATAAACGACCTGCCGACAGCACTAAAAGACACTTTAACTACAAAAGACTTAAATTAAAACAACATTATCTAGAAAATTTATAATATTCTTAATTTAAATCTGTATACATGTATTATAAAATGCATATACTACACAAGATCAATAATAGTTATTAATAATTGTTGTACCAAAAATTGTTATTCTTACTTCTAACACGAATATAATATATTAAGAACCACTGTGGAAGGCTGGGGATGTGATCTGTGCATCACATAAAAACCAATTTAGGTTTAAGTGATGTTATCATGTAACTTTTTATTATGTCAATAAATAAACAACATGACTGCCTCGGTGGCGCAGTTGTAATTGCGCATGCGTTACGACTGCTGTGCTGAGGTCTCGGGTTCGATCCCCGGGTCGGGTAAAGTGAAATTTGGTTGTTCTATCTAGAAATTCCTCGGTATTAGCCCGGAGTCTGGAATCTATGCCCGGTATGGCGATAGGCTCGCCCCCTATCACATTATGGGACCGAAATTCGGCGAAGAGTGGGTGTACTTGTTACACCTCTGCCTACCCCTTCGGGAATTGCAGGCGTGAGTGTATATGTATGTAATAAACAACAAAAAAAATGTTGAAAACGAAAATGTATCCTTGTCCACAAATTGTAATGGATGGAGCTCTACATACCACTACGATAATTGATGATACCGTAGACATGTAAAGACGCAAAGAATTTTCTACAAAACCTGTCATCTACTACATAATATTATTATTATGTATAAAGAAAGATCCTTTTACAACAGGGTCAGGGTACTTAGCAATAGACAGGGCGCGTGCGCGTGAAAAGGTCAAGGTCAGGTGCCCGGGAAGATTTTCCTCCGGGGTCGTCGTCCGTGGGCCCTTATTTTCAGGCAATATTAGTACCAGACCCGCGACCTTCACCGTATTATGACCTCAAAGAGGCACGTGTAGGCGTGAGCGTGGGCGTTCACTTTCATAAACAAGACTAATAAGCGTTACAGATACATCATTGCTGAATACTCTTGTATACCAATGGGCTATTTTAAAACAATTATGATAGCCTCAAAAAGTACACCGACTTCATGAAAAAACACATTTCCTTCTGAGTACTCTGACACTAGACCCTCGACAGCTATTTCACTTTGCCATGGCGTAGTGTGAAGAAGCAGGCCGGCATGATTGTGTTGAATTAGCGGTAGATAGATTGTTTCTCGCTACTTGATACTCTAATTGGACGGCACTGTGCTTACCATACGGTGCAGTGTGGTGTCATCATCATATCCTGACTTGCTTCCAATGGGACCTAGGAAGTATATCCTTTTAAACAAAAAAAGAATTTCTCGAATCGGTCCAGGCGTCTTCGAGTAATCGGGGAGTATACATAAAAACAAAAATTCCGACGTATTATAACCTCCTCCTCCTTTTGAAGTCGGTAAAAATATGTTTATCTCACCTAGATCGCCAAAGCTAGACCATGCATCATGCATGTGGTTATTTCAAATCAAAAAACTTAATGACAAATCAGATAACAAATAGGTAGTGTGATGAGGCTACTTATTAGGCCGGTATGTATGATTGTATCGGGTAGCGAGAGATAGTTGTGTCTTGATACCTCGATATCAGACGGTGCTACCAGGTGCAGTTTGAATAATGAATTCAGAACCTTATCAGTTTGTGAGCCTTGGTATGTACATAGACCAACGCGACGATCAGGCTTATTACTTCTTTAGTTAAAAAACCCAATCATGGTTGTTAGAAATTATACGTAGTGAGGATTTTAAATGCAATTATTTTTACAATTAAATTAATAAATACACCAAACTGTCACACACATTATCCTCACCCCACAATAGGTCAAACCTGTGGCGTGAGTATCAAGAACTACAAGGGACTACGGACCCACAACACCCAGACCTGAAATAAATATTTTTTGGTCACACAAAGATATGCTCGGTGCAGGGATCCAACCCACGCAGCGGTCTTTTATTTTCCCAGTCATGTCCGCTGCGCCATGAGCGTGGCACACACAAAGATATTGCTAGTCGATTTATAGACTATGGATGGTTCCACACATAACTTGTAGAAATTCCCTTTATTTACTATGATAAAGCCTTGCCAAGTTGCTTTATTTTTTGATATTTGAATTTTGTGGGTTTATAATATACTAGTGACCCCGGGCAAACTACCACAGACCGAAAAAATATCAAAAAAATGTTCTCGACGACAGCGCCATCTATCGGACCTTAAACTATTCTATCTTTCAAGCTGAAACAAACCATATATATTATTAAAAATTTCATCACATAATTTCGTTGAAAGCGTTGGGGTGGTTTCGGAGTCCATCGCGGATCAATATCGTGACACGCGAATTTTATACATTAAGATGAATCCAAATGTCCATATTTAGTGGTTTATGAATTCCCATTTACTTATTTATAATCATCAAACACAACATCACATTTAAATAATCACATCATTGTCCGGAAGAACTAGAAAGCAAATATATGTGATGAAAATTTACGCGATTGTCTGCATTCTTACTTGCTTCAGAGGGTGTATATCGTTTTTGCCTGTCTATCGTCCGGTACTGTACCTATATCAGTGTGCGATAGAGCAAATGTGAAAATACACATAACTCACACCGATAGAGCACAGTGTGTTTTCCTAAACATGACTATATTCTAAAACTATTCTTTACTTGTAATTAACAATTACATTTAATATATTTTATTTCAATGTGTGATTTTACATAACCTACCGGCAGTAGCATCTACTTCTGTTGAGGTCTTCCACAGTTAATCATCCAAATATACATATTTCACTCATTCTGTCTGCGCTCACCAACGTACTTTTTCGATATTTATTAAAGCCTTGAGTTTGATAAGATATTTTCTTTTGTATTTAATGTTTGTAACACTGTTGGTTATTTAATAAATGATTTCATAAACTGAATCTTCCCAACTGAACCACTTAAAAAATAAGCTTACGTTTAACAAGTTAGACAACTCTACATACTACGTGCCTAAAGCTACCTACACACCTAGACCTAGATATAGAGCTTCTACAGAAGTTTTACTTCTACAGTTTTTAAAATTTCCCTACCACTAGTAAATCTCTAATGAGAAGACTTAGTCCAACACACTCACATGTGCAAACATATAATAAAATCTGCACATGTCTACCCAATATAAATATTATAAAAACAACAAGAAAATAAGAGAAAGATTTTCGAGGTGGAAAAGATCCTGAATCCGGTGCGTATTTTTCCTATTATCGATTTCTTCGCCGAGTGTGGACTGATTTTGATGAAAAATTTTGTTTGATAGTTTTACAGATTTACTATACATTTGGCAGGGTCCCACATAAATTTGGTGAAGATTGGGAATACGAATTCAAAATGAAACCTCCAATGATTACCTCGATAGTACATTTGTATAATACTCTAAAATGAAAACAAGTATTATTAAAATTTAAAAACATTACTCAAATATTAAAACTGAAAGTCACATATACCAATAGTTTCTCACATGAACTATATTAGAGTAGAGTACTTTTCGGAGTCAATGTTATTTGTGACATCTGAGTGGTCATTTAATAATGTCGGTTTTCAAGGTTTAGTAAAACTTATTCAACTTAATATTGTAATATGTTTAACCATAATATATTGAAATGTTACTGCAATATGTATGTTTGAGGCGGGCCGCATATTAAATACAGTTTTTTTTTCAAACTAGTAGTACGAATTAATTCAAATTCGCGAGCTCCTGAGGTTCCCAGATCCTTACGACACTTTCTTCGTTGGCATTCGTACGATTCACATTAGTCCGAAAACGATCCAAAACGCACCCAGTCTTAATCTTTATAACAAACATCATGCATTTTCGATAACTGTACGTAATCATTTTGTTTTTAAGCCATCTACAATATTAACGGTGTCTTACAGTTTTGTGCATACTTTTAAGACTTTGATTATGTATGCAAGTAGTGCTGCGCTATATGCGTATTGAGGATATCCTGGTGATCCTCTAGCTCGACTTGCCGCAATGAAGATATAGTCAATTAGCGTCCTAAAACAACCCATTTTATACACATATTTAACACACTATAAAGCTAATATTACGGGCTGTGTTATCAAGCTGTTAGACATAAGTATTTAATCAAAATCAGTGCAAAATGTGGAAAATATGGATGGCGTGTGCCAATGCGAAGCGCGGCGCTCTGTGGGGGCGGTAGAGCTCGGGCGGTATAGCTCGGGCGGCAGCGCGGAGACGCGGTCACGGCCGAGGACGCGGCCTTGACACGAACTGCGCAGCCTCCGCGAACCATCCGTACGGCGTACTCTGGAAACTCTAACGGCAATGCTATCCGTAAAACTAATCCTGAGCTTGTTAAATGTCTAAGTGTTTACTGTTACATCATTCGCAATAAATGTATCAGTAAATCACGTGGTTGCCAGAGTAATAATGAATCTTATAACTTCTTCAGAATGTTTTGACAGCCTCCGTGGTGCAATGGGCGGTTGTAAAACGAGAGGCCATGGGTTCGATTCCCGCACCTAGAGAAATATTTGTGTGAGAGATAGATATCTGTATATATAAAAGAAGAAACTTACTGACTGACTGACTGACTGACTGATCGATCAACGCACAGCCTAAACGGCTGGGGTTAGAGACTTGAAATTTTGACAGTAGGTACCTTTTATCACATAGGCATCCACTAAGGAAGGGTTTTTGGAAATACCACCCCTAAGGGGGTAAAATAATGGATGAAAGTTTGTATGAAAATCCGTCATTTTTGAAGATAAATTCATGAAAATTAGTATTTGACATTTTAGTTAAAAATGAATAATATTTGTTTCAGGATTTTTGGAAATTCCGCCCCTAAGGGGGTAAAATAAGGAATGAAAGTTTGTATGAAAATCCGTCATTTTTAAGTTAAACGCATGAATATTGGTATTTTGTATTGTACTTTTTCTCCCAAACATGACCTCCACGCGGGCGGAGCCGCGAGCAACAGCTAGTTTTAACTAATTTATTAGAAAAATTAGATACATTGTATAATTAAAAAGTCTAAAACAAACTATAATCTCTAAAAAGTTATTACAGGCGGGGATAATAAAATATATCTAATGAAAATTTTATTTCTTTTATTTTATCCTGGCCTGGCAAAGTGACTCTACACTGCACCTGAATATGATTTAATCAGGGCATATAATATAATAATTAATAATAATAATTTCCGTATTGAACTGACGCTACGATTGAAAATTGACTGTGAGTTTAGATTATAATTTGTATAAAAATTTGTACTTATGTGTATCGTCTATTTTATTTCCTACCATATTTTGATCTATTTCCAATCTAAAAAACGAAAAACGTTTTAGTTTGTTGACACATACACTCACGCTTGTAATTTCCAAAGGGGTAGGCAGATGTGTAATCAGTACACCCACTTTTCGCTGAATTCGGTCCCATAATGTAATAGGAGGCGAGCCTATCGCCATACCGGGCACAGATTTTAGACTCCGGGCTAATACTGAGTATTTCTAGATACATATACATACATATACACTCACGCCTGTAATCCCCGAAGGGGTAGGCAGAGGTGTAACCAGTACACCCACTTTTCGCCGAATTTCGGTCCCATAATGTGATAGGGGGCGAGCCTATCGCCACACCGGGCACCATTCCAGACTCCGGGTTAATACTGAGTATTTCTAGATAAAAAAAACCCAATATCACTTTACCCGACCCGGGGATCGAACCCGAGACCTCAGCACAGCAGTCGTAACGCATGCGCAATTACAACTGCGCCACCAAGGCAGTTTGTTAACGTTGTATACAAAATGTAACGTTCCTGAAGCTGACACTGTGTAGAAATGATAATTTGAATATTATAAATCACAAAAAAAAACCCATTGAACGGGGCTGTCAGTTTCGGCTTACATTATAATTTGATATTACCATATTGTGAAATCACAGTGAAACCAACTGCCCTAATGCGTCATCTGTTGACATTACTTGGAAATGTTTATTTACATCGTATAATTTGCCACCTGTTTCATATTCAATACATTTCGTGCTGTGTCGTTTGAAATTCGTCCCATATCTCTTCGAACTGAGTAGTTTAAATCGCTATGATTTTTCTTGATGGTCGATCATGTTCGAAAAATTTGACATATCTGAACAGTTTTTCCTAACACTATATTTTTCACTTAATGAGAACGTGGCAAATAATAATGTAAGAGTAGGTCTAACGTTTACCCACCATTTGAGGCAATCACCTAAACCAGTTTTTCACCTGGTTTAACTGAGAAAAAAACCTATGTGCCTAAAGTTACCTCAGAACAATAAATAGTGATGTGGCATTTCATCAATGTTCATCAATATATTTATCGATATTTGTCCCTTATAATAGATACCAGCTCGTTCTAAAGACAATAAAAGGAGGTATAATTATCAAATTATTTAAATGTATCATTATCATAATATCATTTACTATCACTTGTTGCTTTTTTGGCCGATTACCACTGTATTTTGATACCCATTTGGCACTTAATAATATTCCTATTAGGTATCTTTTTAACAAACAAAATTCGCGTTTAACTCAAAGTAACGTCCATCGTTACTATTAATCATCAAAAATTATATCATTACGTAATCACATCAGGACGTCATGACAGCTAATATGTAAACAACGAGATTCAAAGATGGCAAAACCTGTCGCAAATAGGTATTATAGTAGAGAGAAATTGTTGCCGAAATAGCTCAGGATAAAAATAAACTGGCTCAAAAGAGACAACACAAGATTTATGTACGTAATATCTAATAATTTCATATTTCTTTATGTTACAGAATTTAGAGGTAAACACATTCCGTCATTAGATTTCTTTTGACATTTTTTTTTGATATAATTTATTTTTATGTTAACAATCGACCTTAGAACAAGGCAAAACAATGTGAATGTTTGACCCTATTGCAGAAATAAAATTAAACGCAACATCAAGCTGCTATAACGGTAGGCAGCGGTTTTGCTGTGCCCTGGCATTGCAGAAGTCTATGGGCGGCGGTGACTACTTACCATCAGGTTGCCCGTCTGCTCGAATACCGGTCGCGGCACTAAAAAAAAACATGTCAGTTTTCTGAAATACAGTGGTAATCAACCCAGTGGAACTGGCACAGATGACTGTAAAAGGAGCAAAAGGTCTACCTGGAATTGGATTTTAAACATACTTTAGTATCAACAGAAAAATAGGTCACAATTATTTAATAAAAATATTAATGCTCGTAAAGTATCTGATTTGAATAGATAATATTATAAAGTAGGAAGGTATGTAAATTTCTGCAATTCATTACCTGACTGAACCGATGGCCGTTGGGGCGGAAAGGTTCTGGAAAGGCGACCACGTACCGGAAGGCGCAGCGTGGGTAGACCCCCCACAAGGTGGACTGATGACCTGGTAAAGGTCGCGGGAGTCCGCTGGATGCGGGTGGCGCAGGACCGGTCATTGTGGCACTCTTTGGGGGAGGCCTATGTCCAGCAGTGGACGTCCTTCGGCTGACATGATGATGATGATGATGATTACCTGACTAGTTTTGATGTAGGGATTGATATCTCGACAGCAAAATATTATGCACTAAGCTGACAAAGGTGCCATTCTAACTTGTTCTAAAATATCATTTTTTTTATAAATCATATTTTTTGACAGTTAGCTTTTAAGCTTGAAATTAGGCAGGTTACTTACATGGTGAGAAATTATCAACCGAGAATATTTCAACCCCAAAAAAAAAATTTACAATGTGTAATAATACATTTTACAGCATGCGTTGTGCAGCGGGTGAGTGGCTGGTTGTGAATCAAGAGGCCGTGGGTTCGATTCCCGCACCGAGGCAAATTTTTGTGTGACAAACAGATTCGGGTCTGTGGTATCGTAATCCCTTGTAGTTCTCCTACGTGTACCGACGATACAGATATCTTCTAGTGTCCCGCCCTGTAGATTAGGGGCTCTGAAGTATTTTACCACGGTATACCCTGACTGTCGTAAGAGGCTACTAAAAGAGGTCACGAGGGTCGCAGCTCCACATCGGGGGATGTGGCCTTTATAAATTTACTTATTTTCATGGTGCGACCCCGAGGTGGGTGGCAGCGCGAAGTATCATACTGCTAGAGAATATGGAGGGCAACTAGCCTAAGAAGAGACGGGCCGTAAAGGCACCGCACTGGGGACACCGCACATCGTTCCGGCGGCAATCCAGAGTACACTGAGGATCCCCGGGACCGTCCCACATGTGCTATATCCAAAATTAAACGAAATACTGACGGACAAATTTCCCATAGATTTCTAAAATAAAAACATTTAAATTTTAGCGTTATTTTTTATTTACTTGAAATAATTCCGATGATCGATATTATTGTGATGTAAGTGTATTAAAATTATTGTTTAATTGAGTATTCGATAAAACGTAAAATAGATACAATATATGTCTGCCTGCATTTTTATCCATCCATCTGTCACACACACCTTTCATACACACGAATGGACGCAGACTGTTTTGGTCTCCTACGAGGTTTCATAGCCAATTTTTAAGAATTGAGTCGTCTATTCTGTATTTATGGTCGATATTGTATTTGCACTGTACTAACCATCCGGTTGAGTATACTCACTTCGCCATGCCAGAATAAAAAAATACCTACTAGAGGTATACTATGGGAAGGTGAAGATGGTTTAAATTTAAAAAAAATGTTTGAATCCTATCAAATAATACTTAAGATAAGGGCCCGTCTATATCCTTCAATGGGTTGTCGTTGTGCGCCTGGTCCACTCACGGTTCGCCGAATTTATTTACGTCTTACGATGTGATACGGTCGCGGCGCTACCAAACGACAGTGTTCAAAAGTGTAAGGGATTGGTTAAAGCCAGCTGTAGTAGCAGTAGCTGGTGCATTTTGGTGTTCTGAGTTGTTGATATCATTTATATATGCCTTCACTATATCGAAGTATGTCTTAACAACCATACACTACAATTCAACATAATCACGATCAGATATCAGTATAAAAACTATAATATATAGTATCGTATAGTAGTAGGATCAAAAAGCGGCAAAACCCCAGCTGGGAATGAAGCTACAGAAGTGGAGATCACGGATTGAATACAAGCAAGACATTTATTGTGAACTAGCAACAGCTCGTGAAGTTATTTTTGGGAGAAAAGGTAGACAATCCATGGAGGCATCTTAGGCTATTACAACTTTCTATATCCGTGTAGTAGCCAGTTGCAGCGTGGATGCCGTGATGAGTCGCGAGAATTTTGTCATTGAGCTCAAGCTTGTCGGACCTTAGATATGGATATCGTACCGTAGTCTTAGGTAAGGATATCCGATGTGATCTTAATTCAAAGAGTCACATTTAGGGCATAATTTGTAGAAATTCTGTTGTTCCGAACTATCTAGAATGTAGAATTTTTTAAAATATCTTAAGTAGATACTTAGAATCGCTCAGCTATAGTTTTAATGTGCTTTTAAGTGTCAAATTTACAGGTACCATCTAGAAATGGTTTTCATTTCTGATGGAAGTTCTTACATAATTGGAATGCATAACATATTTTAAGAGTGTTCTAACATATCACGAATTAAAATCCAGCTGAATGTAAGCGAATAATTTCAATTTAATAATGTATCTTATTTGTATCCGAGATATTTTGCTTACCATTATAATATACATAGTTGTAAATGCAAAGGATATTATATTCCATTCACAAGTATGCATAACTAGTGAGTTGGACATCATCTATCATTAAATCAGATTAACGAAACCAAAATGGCCACTCGGCGACTTATTGTCTCAAGTATGCGACTGCGTAATCGTTTTCATTAGCTCAACGAATCGACTTGATCCAGACTGGATTGGCAATGGGAGCGTTGCAAAAACTGTGGTGCGTTGCGGTGGCTCGCCGGATACGGGTTCCCGCTGGAGTGTAGAGCGCAGCGCGAAGGTGCGGGGGTGAGGGGGTGCGGGGCGCGGTGCCGGGGGCCCGGGAGTGCATCGGGACGTTGACTGTCTGGGCCCTGCCTGTGTTATCTGCAGTTGCCCTTTCGTACGATGCACCGTAACCCTCCTTCCACCCTAACTGGTCGGGTCTTCAGATTACTGCAGGCCCCTCAGCTATATTTTCCAATTTGCTATTGACCTCAAATAAGACGGTAAACAAGGTTTTCCCAAAGGTCAATATCCTTTGTAGAGCGTTTATTGATTGTTAAAGGATGTTATTAATAGTTTTCTTCAAAAAACAAAAAAGATATTGATTAAAATTAATAGTTTTCGAAGTTAAGTAGTATAAGTGAGATGTTAAAATTTCAACTCCGCCCATTAAGCCTTATACCTATGTTCTTAGAAGATTGAAAAAAGCAGCTGATTGGTTTAAATGGGTTCATCGTACGTACATATTAATTGTTGACTTGTTACACCAGTATGTTCTAAGCGTGATACTAACTAAGGATTTCATTTTAACGGTTTTTTCGTTTTTCCCGGGACCCAAGATAATAGCATAGTATTGGGAAATCCGATTCCCGGTTTACAATATTGATATGTATCTCGGAGCATCAAGAATACGGACACTGAATTGAACTTGCTAATAACTTTATTTATTGTAAAATGTGGGTACCGTCATTTGTTTTGCTACTTTGAAGGTAGTTTAGAGTTGTTTATCGAGTGATATGAGTTTGACTCGCAGAGGAGTGGGTCACAACGATAGTCACAATATAAAAGAGCACCTCGTCTTTGGTGCGCCATTCGTGAATAATCATTGAAACAGTTAGTAACTTGTCGGCCGTAATGCCGAAATACTGTTAAACTAGTAAGTTAACGTGATGTGAAAGTGTTATTGTGTACCGCATATTGTAACGTAAACTGTGATGTGTTTAAAAGAGCAACCATGGGGTTTCTTGCCAGCTCTTACCCATGGATAACTGCATTCCGAACTGGTGGTAGTTTATTAAACTCTGAAGTGTTAATCTCGTGTTTTTCTACCGAACTAACATACGCTATACATCCTGACCATATCTGGAGGTCTGAGAGGGACGTGTAAGCCCTCTCACAGCTTCGGCTTGTGGACATGCCTGCGACATGTATTTAAAACATCATGTGTAAAATAATTGGCATAAATTAAATATTATATTTTATTTTAATTTTATTCTTACTGGAAAAAAACAGCTAGATTACTTCATTGTCTAATAAACTTATTAATAATAACCACCAAATAAAGCCCGCTGGGCAGCTTTTGGCGAACTGTTGGAGACTAGCGACCCCACGTACCCGAGTGTTTCCGGGGAAGGGCCTGTTCTTCATCTCTAGCTTGCCTTCACCGGTTGGTTAGAGGAAATATGATGAGGATATCTTCAAATCAAGAGTGAATAGGTATCTTTTAGGCAAGCGTGCTCCACCGTAGACCACATCATCACTTTCCATCAGGCGAGAAAGTGGTCAAACGCAAGCCTATTACGCCTAAAAAAGAAAGGAACAGACTCCCCACCTCTGGCTTGTCTTTACCGGTCGGGCAGTATTTTATGCGTTTTTTTAACATTGGTCAGGCAGGTGCCATAGTTCTTCCCATGGATCCAATTACCCAGTCCACTAATACCTCACCTCACTAAACCAGCATAACGTTTTGTCTACCCATATAATACACATCCATATCTTACACCCACCGGGGTTGTCCCTGGGTGCACTTGTATTGTATACGGATAACCGTCGTGTTTATTTACAATACTAAATTAAAATTGTCGATCGGGCCCCTAAGTCGGGGTCTCTATAGTCCCGAGATTATGGAAAGACAACCAATAAACACCATTTATATAACTTAGCGATGTGGATATTAATAGCACTATTAGTATTATTTCCAACCTAAGGCTAATTCTATACAATTAATCACGCTTCTTTAAAGGTACTATTGATTGTTAATAACGAAATGCACTGTAATAATAAACACAACCCGGTTCCCAGTTTAAAATGTTATTATTAACGAATGTAGCATTTCAATCGTTATTTGCAATTTTATCTGTGAGTTGTGTAAATGGTTAGTTTTTCTTGAACAGCCAATGTAACTTAGAGTGTGATCTTTTTAATTGGTTTAAATTAATGTTTTAACAAATTCATATATTTACTATTTCTAACTTATGGCTTTTAATGCCGTACTTTTTATAGAATCTGCTCTCGTCACCCTAACGCGCGTCGAAACTTTCAGGTAAGATAGGTTTTTAAGTATTAAGATCTAGCAACTCTAATTGTATCTTTGACCGGTTATTTACACTTACACCCACACTTTTATACTTGTAATATCGTTACTTATAAATTGTACTTACTGAGATTATTGTGGATAATAATAATCATAATCGCTGAACCAATTTGGATGTAGTCATTTGTGATTTAAACATGGGCTAACTTAACGAGAATTTGGTAGGCAGCGGCTCTGCTGTGCTCTGGCTTTGCAGAAGTCTATGGGCGGCGGTGACTACTTACCATCAGGTGGCCCGTCTGCTCGTCTGCCTACCCAGGCTTAAAAAAAAAATTATCCCAGTTAATAATACTAGTACTATATTCTACTGTCGTGCACGGGTTTTTTCTACCAATGAGATGGTTAGTGCTTAGTTACCACGCTAATGGGGGTTGGTAGATTTGACACTCCTTCGAAACATTATGAACATACTGGAAACATAAATGCGACGGTATAGAATACAATAAAATACTGAAGTATAAGTAATTGCGATATATTTTATATTTATGTCTATATATGTATAAATATCTTATGTATTTGGATTTATTAATGTATGTACATATTATTGTGTTTTAAGTCCGCCTATATACCTTGTATATGAAGTATATAAATAAATAAAGTAATCTGTATGTATATAGTAGGAACTTTGCAAATATTGTGAGTGAAAACTACTAAACTATTGACGCTAATATAGTAAAAAACAAAAATTACTTACACTACGCTTGAGTAGGTCTCGTGTTATTTCCAGAGAGCGTGTGATAACGATAGTCAGCTAAGGACGGCAGGCCTTGAACCTGTGGTGTAAGGACCTTCACAATGTTTCGTGTATTGTGAATTGAGTATAATTGTTTTATTTCGTGCTCCTGTATATGTGGTCCTATTGATGTTACTGAGTTATTTATCTATTTATTGTTAAAAAAAACAGGGTAAATTAGAAAAATAGTCATAAAAATATATGATTCATCATATAAACATGTTTTGTCTCGGTGCGGGGATCAATCGAATTCATGACCTCTATGTTGTCTTCAGCATGAATGGGCCTACCCGTACACATAGTACTACAATCTTGTAGAAACCGGCGTAAAGTAACAGCTTGCTTTGGGTTTTGTGTAATCAATGAGATTTCCGAAGGATCAAACATCCCTTTCTAATCCTTGTTCCTGTCCTTTAAAGCCAGCAACGCACCCATCATTCTTCTGGTATTCTTTATGTTCATAGACTCACTATCTAGTGACCCAGCCAAAAAGGCGACGTTCTATTTGCTGTAAATTTTAATAAATTATTCTACTGCTCGAATCGATTTTTCGAAATAGCAAAATAGACTTACTTGTTAAACTGTGTTCATTGAACTTAATTGATATGAACGTGTTACGTATAAAATCATGAAAAATTCTTATACCGTAATATTGTTTCAAGTATTATGTTAATTTTGCAGCCGTAACATGAATTTCTGGTTGTTAAGCGGACTTTTAGAAAAGGATTACCGAGGGCCGCTGTTTGGGATCGTGCGACCTTGGAACGCGCGTCCTCGGCCCGTGTCAATGACAGAGAAGATTCGGCCCCGGCGCGTGCTGAACTCCCCACACCACCACTACAGCCTTGCCCGACACCCCGATGGCCCCCGTGATTGCCACAAATTTAATGAACTTGCTCTATACACGACGGTTTTATAATCTTTTTTAGATTGCCTACTTATTCTTCATCGATGACTAAGTTGTAATTGAAAAGAATATTCTTACTGTAAAAAGATTTAGTGAGAAATTAGAATTCATATTTTCATTGATTAATGATTATTTATTGATTATGTGCTAAAATAAACAGTATTAAGTATTTAACTTCCCCTTTTTACTAAAACGTCTTCATATGGGTGACATAAGATGTCCTTCTTTAAACGAGGCTAAAAAAGAGTAGTCCTTCAACGGTAGGCAGCGGCTTTGCTGTGCCCTGGCATTGCAGAAGTCTATGGGCGGCGGTGACTACTTACCATCAGGTGGCCCGTCTGCTCGTCTGCCTATCAAGGCACTAAAAAAAAAATAAGAAATAGACGGTAAGATCAAGACCAATAATCTGTTAATAATAGTAATTGGTCTATTGAAATATTTGCATGTATTGTATCTGGGTATAGTTGTATTTTTAAATATCAGTCACTACAGTTCCATTGTGTGTATGTAGAAATTGGGCGTGATTGTTTATTTACAATGCATTTCGAAGAGTTAGCGAGAACGCGCAGGGTGGAGCGGCCCGGGGTAGCGCAGAATGTGAGGGCGATGACTGGAACCTAAAGCCCGACATTGAGATACCCTCAAAGGGCATTCACTGTTGCACTCTTCAAGGTTTTAGCAGATTACAAATCAACTAGCAGTACTGTTTAGCTTAAGTGCTTGTCTTACGAATGTTAGAATGGTAAGTACTAAATCGTCTATATTAAATGACCTTAGTCGATTCTATTAAGTAAAATTATAAATTTAATAAGTGTAGTCACAATTATTAATTTAATAGACGACGACTTCGATTTAGCGGCTAAAAAGCCAGCTGTAAAAGAGAGACCGTGGGTTCGATTCCTGCACCGAGACTAAAGTTTGTGAGACAGACAGATATTTGTTTCGGATTTAGATGTTGTGGGACGGTAGTCCCTCGTAGTTCTGAATATCCACGATACAGGTTTTACCTAGTGTGGGGTCAGAACGATGAGTGTGACTATTGGGTGTATTCATTACAGACTATATACGCTTATTCAAAAAAGAATTATAATATTTACAATAAATGATGTATAATTACAAGTTCTGCTTGAATCCAACTTAAATAAAAGAAAATAATTACCTATGTATTTGTACAGGAATATAAAATAAATATAAAGTGCTACGTGATATGTATCTGCTATTGGGGTTTTAATGCATAATATTGATCGCCGAAACGACGACAGCGGCGCGGCGGCGGCTCTTGGATGCATTCACACCGTGCGTTGCGAACTGCACCATGTTAACAAAATATAGACTTACAACTTATACTTACTTCTTATAACTTAGAGACCATTTAATTTGCTGCAAATTGTGGAGACATCATATATTTAATAAGAACTAATTTCCCTACACCATTGAGAAAATGTTACCTTTTCTAATGCGATATCTATTCACAAAAGAAAAAACCAATATTTTCCTGGTGACTAAAATTTGTACACATTTGTAAATAAAACCAACCTTGTGCACTAAAAGTCTACGATAGTAGCATAGAATGTCAATAAATGTTACATAAATCATTTTAAACTTCTCGTTTAGTCTCAACTCGGTATTATTGTTGATGTTGGTTTTTGTTAGATTTAGATTAATTATTATAATTATTGGTATTAAATTATTTAAAGTTGAATTACGTAGTTCTTGTGGAATATGTGTTAAGTTGAGTTGGAGTTTAGATTGATTCCTTTGAAATGTATTTTATGGGAAATTCAAGTCATATGTTATACATATCTGTTGTTGCAGAAATGTATTAATCACACACATAGTTCTGACTCTATAATTGATCAAATCTGTAGAAAGAGTATCAAGAACTACGTGAGACTGATAATGATGCTCCCAGCCGTTTTCGGCCATGGCGACTGCATTCTATTCCAGATTTTTTCGTCGTTCCGTGTGCTCGCATGTGGTTTATGTAGCCAATCTTCTTAGAGAAGATCCTCGCACATTGCGGGCATGTGAGCTCACCACTCTTAAGGTTATACGTGATCGCTGCAGGTGGTCGGACTTTGAGATTTGCACGCTTTCTGTCCAATTCTGTGCGCCGTTTAGCTTCAAATTCGAAGACTCTGGTTTTAACCAGAGATCTCCATTCCAGTTGCTTGGCGGCTTGGTGCTCCCACTGTAAAGGCACGAGAGACTACGGTCTTACAGTACCCAGACACGAAAACTATAAAAAAAAAAAATCTTTATTCATCATGTAGGCATATAAAAGGCACTTATGACAGGTCAAAATACAAATGGAAATTCTCCATACGGGAATGAGTAATTATGGTTAGTGGCGTAGGAACTTGGAATCTACCATCAAGGGCTGGTAGGCAGGGATACAACGTCGAGGATAGGACTGGAAAAGGAGAAAAGAGGATGACCGGTAAATGAAAGGAATCATAATCGTCGGTAAAGGAACTGACGGGAGATGATGATGATCAGGACAGGAATGGGAGGGGAGAAGTTGAAAGGAAACAGGACGGATTTGGAAGGAAAGTAAACCCTAGTCTAGCTAACCTACCAGCCTTTCACTAACTATCTAAGCGATGACGACCCGAAGAATTCTCCAATCCCCGTTCTTCAGGGTGTTCCACTCGCAATGCGGAATGACCTTAGTGTCCTAGGTATGGATATCCGCTGCGATCTTAATCCAAGGAGTCACATCGAGGGCGTAATATCCGCCACTTCCCGCAGGGTCGGAATCCTGAACAGGGTGCGGCGGTTTTTCACGCCCGGTCAGCTCTACCGCTTATATAAAGCACAGGTGCGACCGGGAATGGAATACTGCTCGCACCTCTGGGACGGTTCCGCAAAATACCTCCTCGATGCCTTGGACGGGTTGCAGCGGCGGGCCATCCGCATTGTGAATGATGCAGACGTGAGTAACAGCCTGGAGCCGCTACAGCTGCGTAGGGATATTTCCTCGCTTAGCGTGTTCTACCGTCTGTATCATGGTGAATGCTCTGAAGAATTGTTTGATCTTATCCCATCCTCTCCCTTCCATACCAGAACCACGCGTACTGGATTGCGGAGCCACAGCTTTGTGGTGTCTACTACCCCGGCCCGAACTAAGAGGTTCGCAAACTCGTACTTTTGCCGCACCATTAAGCTGTGGAACGGTTTGCCAGCTACCGTGTTCCCTCCTTCCTATGATCCTGGGTCCTTTAGGCGTAGTGTGAAGAAGCTACACAGCAGGCCGGCATGATTGTATTGAGTAGCGAGTAATAATCTATCCCTCGCTACTTGATACTATAACTGGACGGCACTGCACTTACCATCAGGTGCAGTGTGGTCACTTTGCCGAGCCACGATAAAAAAAAAAAAAAAAAAAAAAAAAAAAAAAAAAGAAAGGCAGAAAGAAACTCCGGGCTTATTTTTTTCGTCATCAATTGTAACATATTTTTTTTTCTTCTCATTATAATAAATTTATAAACATATTGTATCAATATATGGATTAATGCATACATAGCACCGTTAAAACGTTAATCTTGATAACATATAAAAAAAAAAAAACAAATTAAAGGGTGTATCATTGCATTAAATCCACATTTACAATTGACCATACATTGGCATATACCTACGTTGAGACAATTTACATTTAAAATATAATTCAAAGGCATACACTTTATAAATTGAACGATCGATCGGTCGTCTATCTCAAATGAATAAATATGTCAGACAAAGAAAAAATGTCAAAATAGATTTTTTTTAAATAAGTATACATTAAGGACCTTTAAAATACACAGTTTATAATTATTCTAGTAATGTTATAAATTCAAAGAGATGCCACAGTATCTTGGTGCAGTGTGCAGGACCGATCCCAAACATCCCTATCTGCTATATAATCTGCTACTTTATAGTAGCCTCTAGACATCAATACTTGTTTAACGTGGGATTTAAATGTATTTTCCTGCAAATTCGTTACTTCGGAAGGTAGTTTATTATAAAATTTTACACAGTTACCCATAAATGAATTATTGGTCTTACTAAGTCTTAACTTTGTAACTGCGAGTTTGTTCCTATTTCTTGTATTTAGACTGTGTATGTCACTGTTTTTTTTAAAGTAAGCCAAATTTTTGCGGACATACATTATATTTTGAAAGATGTATTCGGCCGGCAACGTCAGTATATTAATATCCTTAAACAGTTCTCGAAGAGAGTCGCGAGATCGGAGGTTGTAAATTGCGCGAATCGCTCTCTTCTGCTGTATAAAGATTGTCTGCAGATCTGCAGCAGAATATATGTGGATCACATTGACACTTATCTCTAAAAGGAAAATTTACTCTACTTTTTTCGCTTTTCTTAGTAATTGACCAATAAACCGTAGACTATCATATCCTTCTAAGAATACTAATTAGTATAACTTGACCTGAATAAAAGAAATATTTAATCTGATATTGTTGTCAGCCTCTCTCAGGTGATTGGTGGTGAGGTTATTGTAATACGAATGGCCATGAGTTCTATCCCCCGTCCGACACAAATGTTTGTGTGACCCATAAATATTATAAATATTTATTTCATCTGGGTGTCTGATAACCTTCTACTATTTACTTAGGATCAAGATTATGCGTATGACTATGTTGAGCGTATTTTTTATTTATTTTGTACATGAACAAAAATCAATGTTTCATTGTTTGTCCCTTATACTTTCCTAAACCTTTCATCTAATCCATCCATTCATAAATATTTGGATTTGTTGCCGGTAGTCCAGTGAAAGTCCACACCAAAACCACGCGTACGGGCTTGCGAAGCCATCGTTTTGTTGTGTCTACCACCCCGGCCCGAACCAAGAGGTCTCGTATCTCAAGCTGCCATCACACACTGCCACACCATCAAGCTGTGGAACAGTTTGCCAGCTACAGTGTTCCGTTCTTCCTATGATCCTGGATCCTTTAGGCATAGTCTGAAAAGGCTACTCAGCGTGCCGGCACGATGGTGTCGAGAATAAAGAGATAAATGACTTTCGCTACTAGAGACTAACTGGACGGCACTGCAATGAGCATCAGGTGTGGTCACATTTCCGTGCTAGAATAGAAAAAAGTTCATAACAAAAACCTAGGAGGCATTGCAAAGTATACTGGACATAAGATATGTAAAAAACTGTTCTCTAAAGCATTTCGTCGTGTAAATCATGAAAATTACGTTGAGTTCCAAGAAATTCCTGTGAAGTTTGTTGAACCTATTGCTATATAAAGAAATTATGTAAAATATTCCTTCATTACGAAACTTTTAGTTTCAATAGAATTTCTATAAATGTTCTCAAATAATGTCTAAAACATTAAAAAGCTAGGTGGTTTTAAAGTTTTCTATTCACGTGTATTTCGTACTTAAAGAAGTGTTATGGCATTCTAACAAAATGTATACGTACGTAAGTATCTAAATAGTTATCTAAGTAGTAAGTAAGTTTCAGTCGGTTTTTGTATGGGGCGTTCAGTATTTAAATTGTTAAGCTCATTGTCGAGTATCCATCTAGTATTTCATCGATGTTAGATGTATTATTTATATAAAATGCTTTATTGTTCATCTTCCATAGATGTTAAAATAATAGATATCCCGTGACCTCGGTGTGAATGCATCTAGTGGTCCGTGAAAGTGCATAGATATCAGGGCGCATGCGTCCCGCTACCCACTGTATTGCTTGCGTCTAGACGCGTCTCCGCCACCCTAGTCGTACCCCACATAGCTGTCCTCGTGCCCTTACCATACCATCTAACTTTCACTCCCAACTAAACTACTACTACGCCACAAATTATCATCGATAAAAACGCCCTCTATTTGAGCATCACGCAATCCTAAACACGTTACAAATACTATGATGAAGTATTTGTAAAGTACCTTGAACAAATCGGATGTTTCAGTTTTTTTAGCTACGTTTGTAGTAGAGGGGTAAACGAGCAAATAAATAATTTAGCAGTCATCGTCACGGCTTATGAACATCCCAAACTTCAGAGGTGTAACTCCACATAGAGTTTCAGAAGACTATGAATCTAATAGCATATCAACTATAGTCAACATAGATATAATATGAATAAAAAATATTTAGAAATTACGCAGAAGTTTCTGTAAAACACCAGTGAGATTACCGTTACTTATGTTTTGTTGCCAAAATAGTAATAAACGACGCAGCGCGGCGGCCGTGAGCCACCAGTGGCAGTGACCTCGCGGCGCACCCTGCCACTGCACCGCGCACTCCCTACCCCCAAACCGCCTTACACTTCACATTATCTACCACTGCCGAAACCACCCCATCACCCTATTAGGCTTTAGAGATCTATGTATATACTAAGTTATGCTTTATTTAATTGTCTCGCTTTATTAATTCTAACTTCAAACTTATTAGTTTATGTAGCGTATTTTAAATTTATACTGATCCAACGAGTCCAGTGTCATAGGGCACAGAATAACGTGATTCGTTATCTGATGCTGAACTTCAGTGCTTGATATCTCTAATCGTGCACGTTATGTGTGTGATAAAAAAATCGTGTATTATCTTATTGTGATAAAACTCAGCTCTTTTAGGCATATAGTGGATATATTCGTGTTCAGTTAGTGTGCTATCTCGTAGATGTTTATCAGTCATTATCATCGAGCGTGCCCCAACGTACACACGTCCGTGGCGAATCGATCGAGTTCCCCTATCGGTCCTATACCTTCGCGGAAGTGATAATATTATTATCTTTATGCTTTAATACTGACCGAATTTACAAACTAGACAATTCTTATTAATTAGCAAATCTTGAAAAACCTTTGTGTATACTTTGTGTGGTATATAATTCACGTTGACTAGTAACTAGGCTCCCTTTGGATATTTATGGTATATTAATCAATTTAAGCGCTATTTGATTTTCACTTAGTTTGTGGTCATATTTATAATAACATTGGTTTTAACTCAAATATAGTATGTTTATACATATGTTTTGACAGCCTCCATGGCGCAGCGGGCGAGTAGCCAGTTGTGAAATTATAGGCCGTGGGTTCGATTCCCGCACCGACATAAATGTTTGCTCGACAGACAGAACTATGTGTGTATATATTTATATAATAAAGCAATTATGGTAAATATTTTTTTTATTCTGAACAGCAAAGAATCCCATCGGTGTCAAAGCTGTTGTTGTTTATCAAAACAATGAATATGGCTTAACTTAATGTTTATTAAAAGGTCTAACAAATTGTGTATAGACAAAACAATGATTATATGAAATATTACAGAGGTAGCAAAGTTTATTAGTAAGGTCATAGGACTTTAAAATATATTAGATCTGTTTTTGACAAATTTCCGCATTTCGTTGTAATAAGGTTCATCAAGATTTCTATTATTTTTAATTCTTAACGGATTTTATAACTCAATGTAATATAGTTACAACAACACTTGTAATATGGAATAAGGAATCTTTATTTTATTTCATTGTATAGTAACTGATTAAATATAGCTGAATGAAGAAATTTCCTAATCTTAAAATCAAGGAAATCAGCAACATCCTTGGCAGTACAAACAATTGACACTAGTGTTCAATTATATTAATTTACTATTCATAGTGCTATATAAATAAATACATGATAAATAATAATTGTTATTTTTTTATCTGGCAAAATATAGTACTTTGTAAATTAAAATGCAAATAATTAACGTCTAGAAATTTGTGACAAAATGTTGATATTATCTTTGTCTAAAAAACTAATCTAGTTTTGTCATAAGAATCACAAATCAAATTATCTGGAAGACCTATTCAAAAAATACTTTAACTAGATACTAGGCTTTCATCATAATATCACGTTACATATTTCCTGGTGGTGGTGAAAAAGGAAAAAAATTTTTGTTGAAAAGTAACAGCAATTGCTAATTGATAAGAGTTTCTAATGGTATTGTTTATATTAATTACGTTTGTGACGTAACTTGATATGATATCAAGATTTAAAAAAATCACACATTTATAAGCAATTAAAAGTTTTTCTTTCTTTTTGAATGCCTGGATAGGCAGACTAGCAGATGGGCCACCTGATGGTAAGTAGTCACCGCCGCATGTAGACTTCTGTAATGCCAGGGCACAGCAAAGCCGCTGCCTACCGTTAGTTTGGACCTTAGTTTTTGAACTAAGGTCTAACCCCTTTTATTAGTACTCTTATTCCTCTTTATTTTATTACTAGACTATGATATTCGTGCTTATCAATGGGACAGTTTACACTGTACAGTACAAGGCCAATATTATTATTAAATAAAGTTTTTATAGGATTTAATAGTTAATATCATAGTAATATAAATTTAATTTAACTACATAAATATTTTTATGTAGATATTATAGTCCACTATCAGTTAATTCATTTCATCGCGTGTAAGGTTTCATGTAAACATATTTGTTTATATTTAATAATACGTCCTAGTCTATATGCTTGACCAATAGCTTATGTGCTTTGTACGCTTAATATTTAAATTATATTAGACGTATGAGGGTACCATGTGGCAAGTGCAGTGCACTCCAGTAAAGGTCACAGTTAAGGTTAAAGTTGATGTCGGATGGGCGTTGCATCGGCAGCGACGGCGGTGGTGACGGCGGCGGCGCTGGGCGGGCGGTGCAGGGCCACCTGAGGGCGGAGAGGGCGAGGGTGAGGGGCGCACGCTGCAGATTCACTTTCGTCCGGCTGCGGCCGCCGCCACGCCAGTGAGAGAAAGTTGGCCGCGGCGAGCGAACGAGTCCCGCGAGTCGAGCGTCGCGTCGCGCACGCACCGCACGCAGTACACGCGCGTTTCTCTCTGCCACCGTGCCCGTGTGCCCTTCAGTGCACTTCGCACCCGAACATAAACAATGCACTCACATGTACATACAGGAACATTTCCGCATTGTATGTGAAATTTTATAAACGTTATGAGTGGAAAATTTGTATAGTTTTTCATTGCAATAAAATTTGTACGTTTTACGAGACTACAGCCGTTATCAGTATTGCGAGGAACGATGCAGTGTTATCCGAAGTTGTCGCCTAAGCGCGAGCCTTCTGACACGGGATACGAGGTGGAGATGGTGCCCGGAGTGAGGCGGCTGGAGCTGCCGGCACCGCCGCCGAAGGAGTTCCGTGCTCCCGTCCTGTTGGCTGCGCCGACGCTGACCCCGACGCATTCGGTGATCCAGTGCATGCGGCCTCCACCACCGCCGCCACCGCCACCACCACCACGCTTACACAAGCCGCCGTCTTTCGAGGAACCATCCAGCTCCATTCCAGATCTAGGTAAGATTTTTCATAACAATATTTTTGTATAATCGTTATGATATGTAAACAGTAAGGTCACCGAGAGTTGTTGTGATTATTTCTCGACTTGTTTGAAATATTATCATAGATCTATTAGGTATTTTATTAAAAACCTATTGGAAGTACGATATTATGTGCATGCCATGCCATTATGTCAGAAGATGATGCCTAAATATAGTGGTAAATATCTGCGCAATCATCTTGTTTATTTCATGATCTTTACTCCACAAGTTCAAGGTCTCTACGATGCTTAATTCTTTTATTTCGTCCATTAAACGACGACGTTAAGAGCGGGTATTATGTATAAGCGGTACATTTAAGCTTGTTCTACAATTACGGAAATTAATTAATACATTTTATGCCCCAGATATCGCTTTTGATGGCGATTTTAAATTTTTTAAAATCGCCAATATATCATAATTTTGTGTTTGCTGTTTTCCGTTTTTTATTTATTACGTAAATAGTACATAATTGGTGTTTAATTGGAAATATGTCAAGAATCCCATTGTTTATTCTGTCTTTTAGTGGCACTTAATTATAAAAATAATCGAAGTGGTAGAGTCGCACTGTAGAGACTTTATTATTACAGCTTGAATTACCAGGCATTCATTACCCGTTTAATTTACTTATAAGGGTGGTTACCCGTTTAATTTATCATTGTCAGCAAAAAACACTGTGAAGTATTACATCGTAAGTTGTGACAGCTTATAATTCGCCCCGTTCTATTCTCCCTTTCCATAAAAGTCGGCAATGTACTCGGATTTCTTTAGTGTTGACAATGTTCAAGGTGGTAACCGCACAATATAAGGTGACCGGCTTGCTCGTTTGCCTCTTTCTGGTATTAAAAAGTATATTTATATATGTAAATTCGATAACGCACAGGAATACACACGTGATGCAAGATAAGGTTCTTTAACTCGGCATTATGTAAGATAATTTAAAGCAAAATGATTGGGAATAATCATTTTGCTTTGCCTTGGCCGCTAGATTTATACTTCCTGCTTTGGAAAATTGTAACAGCGCGTTTACAGCTATACAATGATTTCCGGGTGATGACGGAGTGATGAAGGTCGTGCTTATTAAACCAACGACACGTTACGCTAACTTGCAAATTATAACAATGTTGGCCAAGTATTAAATGTTTGACTCAGGTTGCCTAAAGATTTTACAGGTGGTGGCGAAGTAACAAAAATAAACTCATCTGAATATAAAAGTAATTCAGAGATACTAAAATCAGGGAAAGATAACAAAGTTGCAATGAATAAATGAACTATGAACGCCGCAAAATGGCCAAACATTACGATGTTACCAACGTATCCCAACTCAAGACCCCCGACAAAAACCGGATATACACTGGCTGATCCCGGAACGCGACTCACTTGCGTGTGTCACTATGACGGGTTTTATACCCTGTGTACAGAGGTCGCTATCCGGGCGGATAGGAATATCCTACCACCAGCACTGTACAGTGGTAGCCACCAGCAGTGTAAGACTATTGTAGGGATGCATGGTTAATTGAGTCTATTAGAATCACTATGGCACCTGCATGACTAATGTTAATAACACAGATAAAATGGGCAGGTGGTGACTCGCAAACTCAGTTGAATGGGCTCCCCAAAATGGTCGTTAGAAAAAGTGTCAAGGCATCAACATCATTTGAGCGGCTCATGGATGGAGACAATGATATTATATTAAAAACATATAATATCATTGGATGGAGAGGTGTCACTGGACTTTAAACAACGATAATTTTCTACCTTAGGGCCCCATCACGTTGTCCACTCGCCACTTATGTTTCACATCCATCCCTCGAGCGTAAGGCTCTCGCAACTCCACTTTAACTCTGATCGGCCAGTGAAGGCAAGCCAGAGGTGGGGGATCGGTTCTTCGTCACAATGTTCATGCCAACCAGCCGGTGAAGGCAAGCTAGAGATGAAGAACAGGACCCTCCCCAAGAGCACTCGGATACGTGGGGTGACTACTTCTCAGCTTCTCTCTGGCTTTTTTTATTATTATTACTAGAATTGGACTTGATCAATGACGTCTTCGCCTTTATTTAGATCACAAAAAATACTATGCAAAGAATTATTAAATATCCAAAATTTCATTTATAGTTACTAAGCGGCAATTCTTGTACTTGAAGCTTGACATAGAGTACAATTTTTCTGCAAAACACTTTATATACAACATGTTTATATAAACGCACACCCTGAAAGTAAATTGCTAAGAATGGGCTATGGAATCGATTTCAATAAATAAATAAAACCCAACAGTCACACATGTAGTCCTGACCACACACACACACAAGGTCAAACCTGTATCGTGGGTATCAGAAACAAATCTATCTGTCACACAAACATTTGTCTCAGTGCCGGAATAATTAGAACTGATTTAATTAAACAGTCTAACAACAGTCTGAACAAACAGAAAAAACAGTCTAAACAAACAAAGTAAAACAAAAATCTAGGTGATAAGGCTTTTCGAAGATTTTGAATTTTTTTATAGACTTTTACAATTAAATAGAGGCCCTCATCGTTCATACATTCATAACATACGATCCCCACGTCCTGTGGGTAAAATTCGAAAACTATTTATTCATGGTTATAAAATAAATAGTTCCATATAATTATGAACAGCTTTTCATATGGTAAATGTTCTTTGATTCTACTCTTTCTTTTTTTTCTACTTTATATCCAATTAGCAATTATTATCAGCGGCTTTGCCCGTGTGGTAGTTAAATTAGCCTACGTCAGAAATGAAAGTACATTTTTTGGCGACTTAGTCCCAAAATATCTTTATTATTTACACATACACAAATTTAATTAAGATGTATACATATAAAGCTTTCGTAAAAAAATCTCTGTATGATTGTGAAAACCATTTCAAAATCCGTTGCGTGGTTTAGAAGTA
This sequence comes from Laothoe populi, assembly GCA_905220505.1. Lineage (NCBI taxonomy): Eukaryota > Metazoa > Arthropoda > Insecta > Lepidoptera > Sphingidae > Laothoe > Laothoe populi. The sequence goes on from HG992152.1 coordinate 12,378,536, forward strand.
GAAGTTAGTGGTTAATCCAGATAGACAGACGCGGAGGGAAACTTCCTTCATTTCTATGTATAGATAGATACAATCAGGACAAATAACTGGGCTATTTTACCCTGATTATACAATCTCCCATGCTCATTCTTCAGGGTGGTCCACTCTCAATGCGGAATGACCTTAGTGTCCAAGGTATCCGCTGTGATCTTAATCGAAGGAGTCACAACGAAGGCGTAATATCCGCAACTTAACGCAGGGCCGGAATCCTGAACTGGGAGCGACGGTTTTTCACGCCCGGTCTTCCTACCACTTATATGAAGCGCAGGTGCGGACGGGAATGGAATACTGCTCTGACCCCTGGTACGGTTCCGCTAAATACCTACTCGATGTCTTGGATGGGATGCAGCGGCGGGCCATTTGTGTTGTGAATGATGCAGACGTGAGAAACAGCCTAGAGCCGCTACAGCTGCGAAGGGATATTTCGTCGATTAGTGTTTTTTGCAGTCTGTATCATGGCGAATGCTCCGAAGAATTGTTAAACTTATTCCATCTTCACCCTTCCACACCAAAACCACGCGTACTAACTTGCGCATGTACAGCTTGATGGTGTCTACTACCCTGGCCCGAGCCAAGAGGTTCGCAAATTCTTATTTTAACGCACCATCAAGCTGTGGAACAGTTTGCCCGTTGCCCTCCTTCCATGATCCTGGGTTCTTCAGGTTTAGTGTGATGAAGCTACACAGCAGCCTGGCCTAATTGTGTTGAGTATCGAGGAATAGATTGTCTCTCGCTACTGGATACTCTAACTGGACGGCATTGCTCTTACCATCAGGTGCAGTGTGGTCACTTTGGCGTGCCAAGATAAAAAAATGTACCCAATATAGTTAAACAAATATTATAAATTATATTTTTATAATATATTCGACAGCCTCCGTGGCGCAGCGGGCGAATAGCAGGCTATGAAACGAGAGACCGTGGGCTCGATTCCCGCACCGAGACAAAAGCTTGTGTAACAGACAGATATTTGGTTCGAGTCTGGGCGCTGTGAGACCGAAAGACTCGTATTTCTTGATGCCCACAATACAGGTTTGGTCTAGTGTGGCGGTCAGGAATATGCGTGTGACTGTTGGGTGTATATATTTATTTAAATTCTGTGAAGATTTTTAAGTGACTTGTATCAGAAGAATGTTGAACATTAATTAATGCCGATAGTAAAACGATAATTTTTCCATATTTTAAAAGTCAAGTTCCTTCTTTGCTACAATAACTCTAAAATAAAATCTACCTGAACCCTAAAGCCATCAATGTAGAATTTACAAAAAATATCATAGTGCTGAAAAAGTAGTTTAGTTTACTAAGATGTATAATATGTCACAATAAGTGTTTGATAAATCTCTTTTATGCAATGTGTACTTTATAAAAAATGTTCTGTATACATTTTTCGCGAAAAGATTAGATAAACATCACAAGGTCAGTGTGACGAATGTGTGGTGTCGCCGCGTCATTCGATGTCATTAAGGTCACTGTGACATTGGGCCGATAGTAGTGACAAAATAATAGCCGTATCTTATCTAGCAATGTCAACGTCGCGGGCGCAGCAGGTACACGTGACCCCTGCACCCTGTTTGTTTTGCGAATCCTCTCACCAGCACATTAATCAACACTAATAACACACATTGCATCTTTATACTATCACCATAGTTCATTCCTTATGAATAGGGAACGATAATTATGAAAAAAACTTATAACATTTGAAATAAGTCACTTTTCATTTTTCTAGAACACTACATTACTATATATGGATGCTCACGATCATATAGAAAATCGATTGCATCATAAAAAGATCATATTGTAAACTCTACGTGAAAGATTCGTCTTTGAGTTTGATCAGACTGATTGATGTACTTAGAAAAACAAATAATATCTATACAAAATTAGTTGGAGTTAGTATTCACAGTTCCACTCGTAAATGAGAATGTCTATTCGTCTTTAATGCATCGAATAAAGAATCTTGAATGACGGATGTATGTCTGAGTGAGGCGTTACATATTTCAGGTGCATAATGAAACCACAGTGTTGAGTGTTGACACTCTTCAAGACTCTTCCATGGTTCCATTTGAATCCATGATTAAAATGATGTCAAAAAAGTCAAAGTAGTTATGTGTTATTCGTTACAACTAAGCAGATTATATTATCACTTAATTTTTTTGAAATTTCGTCACTATTAATAATATAGTACAAGTTGGAATAAAATTTTAAACATTTATTTAGTTTTTTTTATTTAGGTATAGGAAACATGCAGTACTAAAATATATAAAATAATTAAAAATACTTACAGCTTAGTTTTAGACCAATAAATTAGACAATAATAAAAATATATTTATATATATAATTCTACTGTACATATATGTCACTGAACTCCTCCTAAACGGCTGGCCTGATTTGAATGATTTGTTTTGTGTGCGTTTGGGTGCCGCTCTGGATGGTTTAGATTCACAAACCAGCCCGGCAAATGACGCTGCAGTTGGTGTGGCGCTGCTTTTCCAGGCAGGACGTCTGCCGGACCCGCTAGTATATATATATAAAAATTACGTTTTTAGACTGCAGGTGTGTCAGGTGTTTTTGTAGCGTTAAGAGAAAATAAAGAACATATCACATGCTATATGATGTGACTAAAAATGACTGTGATTTTTTGATTTAAAAAAATAACTGTATCGAGGCACGTAATAAAAGATATGACGCAAAAAGTCTGCATTGAAAAAGAAGAAAGTTGTGAAATGGTTATAAATAGGAAAAAACAACGGTTACATTTTTATAAGGCTCTGTAACCCTTAAATATAAATGAAAAAATAATAGGCCGTGTGGAAAGCGTTCTCTTGGGGTTTTCCTAAATGATTTCTAGATTCAATTTCTCCAATCCAATTTAAGTCATCTTATGCAGAAGAAAGTCACAGGTTGTAAATTATTTTGAAACAAATAAATATATTTTAGTGACGTGCTGATGTTGTAGATTTTTCGGAAATTTAGTTTTGAATAAAGTTGGAGTCAAAAATGGCTACTTTGATGTCGATTATGTTGCAAAGGAGGTATAGGTAAAATATTGAAATATCTTAAATCCTCCAATTTAGCGTGTGGAATATTTTATGTAGGTAACTTTACAAGGCCCAATATTTTTTGTTGTTCATTGTCAAGGCTGATATGTTTTGAATATACAAAAGGTTTTATATGAAAACTGGTTGATTTCCACTATAGGCATTGCGACATAATACCAAAGTTGTCATTGTTCAAGAGGCGTTATCACCATAACCTTCTATTTAGCAAATTACTTCCTAGTGATATTCACATGCGATAATATCTGCTTATCATACTTTGGTTTTTTGCATGCTCTTGAATAAAAATAATTATATTGTTAATGTACAGTCATCTTCATAAACCATACGTTGAATTTGTTTACATTATTACCTTATTAATATATATTTTATAAAATAAAACCCTTGGATCAGTGATACCGGCCGTCTATACAAAGAAATCAAGATGAAATTTAGTAAATTTTTGGATTAATATGACTGGCCCCCATCAATATAATTATCGCCGATTTTAAATCATTTTTGTTTATTCAGGGTTAAGATAATGTACAATTTTAATACCATTTTTAATAATATTATAACAGTAACATGTAAGTACTTACAGCATATATGGTTTACATCATTTTAATTCTAGACAATACAAGTCTTGATCCCGCAGATGGGCATTGTCTTATAGCTCTACCATTTGCCAAGGTCTTGTGATATGAAAATATGTATCACTTTCCCAGAAATAGCCGATAAACAAGAAAATTTACGTAATACGTCATTTTGAACATTTTAGCCTCCACAGTGTCACATTGTCGCATTATAAACAATTTTTATTTGTATGCCGGATCACAACAAGAATATGATATTTTCTGTTTGAATGATAGAACTACTGTAATATTGAGTTAGTTTTAATTTGTGAAGGTCGCTATTTCATATACTAGTTAGTTTCGTGGCAAAAGTCCGGTATGTAAACAAATACGTGGATTTAATAAAAACTTTTGGTGCGCCAATGAAGTTTTCAAGTCCACGACCTTGCTCCGCAAGGTGAATGTTGGCACAAACTATTAAACACATTCGTCGTAAAAATATCTTCTCTATAACACAAAATATGCAGGAAATAATACTTGTGCGATCTGATTACAGTGTATTTATTATAAAACGCATGTGTGTCATATACGTGTGTACGGAGCAAAGATTTATGTAAGCATGTACGTTATAAACGGCTGAGTACACAGGGAAGTGTTGGCTCACAACCTTGGCCGAGGTCGCGGAGCGTCACTCGCAACACTTATAAATGGTTTCGTAATAACAACTCGTGTACCTAGTTGCTTCGAGGAGCAGCTCTCTAAGCGGATGGTATGGAAATACTATCTGAATTCGGAATGTTGTGCCTATTCATCAGTAGGATTCTGCCCCGCCTCCTTCATTCCCTCGCTTCAATCGTCCTTCACCGAGCTCAGCCCCGCGCTCGCTGCCTTCCCTGCTGTGATCGAGCAAGGGTCACGGTCATACATATTTTTGAGGCAAGTGCTACATCAATTTTCCATTACAAGGTTATTGTAGCCACTAACAAGGCTTGCTGAACATTTTATATTTTTAACCGAGTCTATTACATTTTTTTGTCGAGTATATTATCCATGTCCATTAGGTTATTATTGTTAGCCCAATGTATGTCGTGGAGATAAATAATGTCAAAACAGTTTAAAATCAATTATTTTTTACTATTACGTCTATCTTAAAATCTCAGAAAGTTCTGGCTATCGTCTTTTCGCAGGGCCGTAGCCAACGTGGGTGCGTAGAGAGAGGCCCAATAGACTATAATATAAAATTCATATGTCGTGAACCTATTTTTACTTACGTACATAAACCAAGTTTTTACCGACTAATTTAATATCGCCCAAGTTAAGGAGGGAAATTGAATTTGGAGTTGAATTTGGGTTAAAAAAGTGTTGAAGAAGAATTTTCTGTAAACTCAACATCTAAGGGGCGAAAGAGGTTAACAAAGTTTTTATAGGAAATATATTAATAAAGTAGTTTATTTGAAACTCGTATTGTGTTCTATTTTCCTCTTGAACATAATTAAATTCTAATGTCGGCGTTATTCAAAATCAACCCTAAGGAGAGTAAGGGGGTGGAAAAGTTTCTATAGTTCAAGCTGACAAACTGCAATCGAATAAGTAATATACTATATATCCGTTGATCCTTTAAAGGCACTTACTTGCAACATGGAAGAAGATCATAGTCTACATTTATCTTTAAAAATAAAAGAACACGCGTGGATTGGCGGGTAGTTAATTTAGAGTAAGTTCTTTATGGTATATTTCATAGTTCATGTCACGTTAAACCGTTTAAATTCTAATATCCGCATTTATTCGTTTACCTACTTATATAACTTTAAAATACAGGTGTGCGGTAGGTATAATAGAACGACTAAGAATTATTAAATTATTAAAGTACCTAGGTTTTATCGCCCAATACATCGTAGAAAGTATAGTAGAATGAAATAGGTATGTTAGTATACTTTTGTGTATGATTGTGCAAGTCCAAGAGTTGTATGAAGGTCACTGATAAGAAATCAGCAATGTTACGAACGTTGTTTTAGGTGCCTCATGCTTTAAAACGCAATAAAAACGTAACACGATCGATACGATGGTCTTTTTGATTATTATATTTTTAAGCTAATTGCGTGACCTTGTGGTGTATTTATTAATTTGGAATAATCCCTGTGATAATGGTATATAATCACATAACAATAGCAAAATACGAGCTGATGATTTATATACATATATATTAATAACTAGCTGTTGCTCGCGGCTCCGCCTGCGTGGAGTTTATATTCGGGAGCAGAAGTATACAATCCAAGGAGTTGTCTTCTGCACTAAGGCACCTGTAGCGATTGTCCAGCCTCTCAGGTGTTGTGCGTGAATCTTGAGATTGCATCTAAAGAATACCCCATAAGTTTAACCTCACTTTGCCCCTTTTAGGGATGATTTTTCAAAAACGTTGAAACACGTATTTCTTTATTTCATACCAAAAGCCTAAATATGAATTTACAGATCCATAAGTCGAGGAATTATGGATTTCCCATACAAATTTTAAACTCCTATTTGACCCCTTTCAAGGTTGTTTTTTGAGAAAAAATATAGCCTATGTCCTTCTCCAGGATATAATCTATTCCCTTACCAAATATCATTACAATCCGTTCAGCCGTTTCGTCATGAAGAGGTAACAAACAAAAAGAGTTACTTTCGCAATTATAGTATTAGTATGGATAGACTTATTACAATACAGTACATCATTTGTCCTGTAATGTTTCACCTTGAATACTGAAAGATGAACAATTACGTAAACAATGTGTATTGTATTGTTATAATAGTCGGATAGAGAACGGGTGCGGCTAGTCTGTGCCCCTGACCCACGCACTTCACTCCACGTTGCCATGGTCACGGCCGATCGATGCGAGCGCGGGGATGCACCCGGAACTCGATATCGTTTCCTTGATCAAGTTTACCAGTAGACACTATTTTGCATTTTTTAACCGACTTCAAAAAAGGAGGAGGTTAACAATTCGTCGGAATCTTTTTTTTTATGTATGTTACTTGATTACTCGAAGACGCCTGGACCGATTCGAGAAATTCTTTTTTTGTTTAAAAGGGTATACTTCCCAGGTGGTCCCATTGGCACCATGTCAGGATCTGATGATGGGATCTCAGAAAAATCAAGGGAAACCCTAACATTTTATAGTGTCGGATAATTTGTTTTTTATTGGAGTCGGTGTACTTTTTATGAATAAAAAACTTTTATTTATTTTAAACTAAATATTTTCAGTATTTTTGTTTAAATACCTTGAAGTCGATACACAAATAACTTTATAATAGAAATCATAATATTATTTACAATAATAATAAACATTATTATTTATTGACACTGGAGCAAAGCCGCATTTGCAGTCTCTACTTATCAGTAGACTTCCTTATCTATATTTTTTACATTATTTACGGTGTTGGTTATAATTAGTACAATATGCATATATTATTTATAATATGACTTACCAACAATTAAATTTACAACTATCGAAATGATTTGTACTAAAACTATAATCTGTTATTATAATACTTTTCTAAAAACAATGCAAATGGAACTTTATCCTACTATAGTCTGGATTGAATTTTCTATAATATATAATTAAGTATTAAAAGTGCGAATCATTGTAGTCATTTTTTTCATATTGCCTTGGCAAAGTGACTATAATGCGTGTAATGGTGTAAATACAGTGCCGTCCAGATAAAGTATCGAATGGCCAGAGACGATTACCTACATAAATAATAATAATACTAGCCCTGTATTAAACATTGTCCCACTGCTGGGCACGGGCCTCCTCTACTAATCAGAGGGGTTAGGCCTTAGTCCACCACGGTGGCCTAATGCGGGTTGGTAGACTTCACATACATTCGAAATTCGTATAAGAATTCTCAGATATGCAAGTTTCCTCACGGTGTTTTCCTTCACCGTTAAAGCAAGTAATAATTAACATTTAATACACACATGACTTTAGAAAAGTCAGAGGTGTATGCCACTTGGGTTTCGAAAATACGACTTTCGTCTTGGCAGTCCGTACCGCAACCAACTAGGCTATCGCTGCATTTTACCTACTTAAGTTTGTCAAAATTATGCCGGCGTGCTCGATTGCTTCTTAACACTTTGCTTAAAGGACCCAATGTTAAAAGAAGGAGGGAATACGTAGGCCGGCAATCTGTTCCACAGCTTGACGGTTCTGGGCAGAAATGAAGTAGCGAAGTTCTTCGTTTCTGCTGAATCGATAGTCACTACGAAGATGTGGCTTCGCAATTTATTATATTTCGTTTCTCTGCTATTGTGTCAAATTTTTGTGACAATATTTTTGAAGTTATACTTCTTTAGGCGCGTTATAAAAAAATGATGAGAGTGAAATTTAAAGATGCGCGCGCATACCGTCACATGAAAGTAACACTCTGAAGTTGCCCTAAGTACCAGGCTGACATGAAATGTAAGGAGATTTGATACCATTTCATTTCTAGTGACTTAAATCAGAACCGAGGTGTCATGTGTCCACTTGTGACATTATAATAAGTACCTCGTTATTGTTATAAATATGATTATAAAATGTTTTTCTATGTTTTTCGAATAATTGTTTTTAGATTTTAACTAAATTGTGTTTAGAATATTCGATTTTATATTGATATTATTCTTCATTGTTCATTAAAATAATTTATATACAAACATAGTCAATTTGACGACTTTTATAAGTATAACTTCTCACGCGCGCACATAAGTACACGCACCCATATTTTTTTACAATAATTCACGTATTATATCATAATATTAGTAATTTCATTTAGAAACAAGATGGTTAAAATTGTTATCTAAATATACATATCGCAAGAACTGTTATTTATCAGCTCTATCTCAGCGGCAATCACAAGGTTCTTATACTAATGAGAAGGTCTAGGCCTTAGTTCACCACGCTGGCCCAATGCAGTTTGCTCATATACAATACCTTTGAAATACTTAACTTCAAAAAGTCAGATGTGTATGACATTTGAGCTGGTTTTTACCTACCTTTCGTTTTGGTAGCCCGCACAACTCGTACCTAGGCTGTCGCTGTCGTGTACTGATCATTTTATTCCTGTTAGGAACCGTTTTAGTGATCAATATTATCATACAGCAAATATTTAATTGAGGCAACGGAATCTGAATCCCAAAGAGCATTGTAATACTACTGAAAATCTGAATCCTGTCATAATATGCCATATACATATGTAATATTATCTGTAACCAGTTTGTGTAAAGGTTGTGATCTCAAAATTACATAAAAGCAAGTAGTAAACCTAAAGTACTTTAAAATAATTAAACACAATAAATAAATTCAGTAGCTACATCGTTAGTCAATAGCAGAACACGTTTATTAATATTATGAGTCTTGTGCTCTATGGCATTAAGACAATATAAGTTTGTCATTGGAAGATAATTAGTAGGGTTAAAAGGTTTTCTATGAGGCCGACAAACCAACAAGTGGGTAATCTGATAATAAGTAACCATCGATGCCCTTGAAAACATGCGATGCTATAAGAATTGTGGATGTATTTCTGATCTTGGGGAGAAATGGGCATTTGCGTAATTCTTGAGCCTAGTGCAATTTCACTGACTATGAAATCCAACAGCAAAGATACTACAATCGGTGTTCTTTGAAACAGTGGTATCACCCAGATCAAGCTAGCCTACTGACGCTGTAGGCAAAGTTGGTTACGTCTCCACCACTTCTCTAAATACTAAAAATAAGAATTGTTACAATTATAGTTTTAAAAATAGCTCTTTGGCTTATTGTAGATGTTCGTATATAGGTGTAGTAGACGTTTATGATAGTATCACGCAATTCATTTGTTGGGCGTATAGGTCAACGAACGCCCGGGTAAAAATAAAGAGCTTCCTAAATGTGGCAAGTATGGCACGAGCTGAAACCCGCCAGTGAGCCGCCGCGCCGCCCGCGCCCTCTTGCGCCTCGATAGCAACACGTGATTGAAATGACTGACGCTCTACCTTACTATTCACGCAATTTTGCAGTTGTGAATAAACTCAGACTACGCTATTTATATTAATGACATATTGACACTTAGCTCTGCCTCATATTATATTTAGGCAAGGTACATAACATCAAAATGTCCGGATATAGCATAATGTAGAGCTAAGAAATATTAATGTGACCATACTGATCAATGTTAACTATTTTGTAGTTATATATTATAACATATCGCAGTAGAAATCAATAGGTATGAGTATGTAAGGGGAGAGGCCTACATATAATTATATTATACAACTAGCTGCTGTCCGCGGCTTCACCCGCGGGGAAGTTATCTTAGACTATTTATAAAATAATTTCACCTCTCACAACTCCTCTTTGCATAATACAGATATTCGTTCAAACAGGTATAACTTTTGATTGAATGCACCGATTAAAATAAAATGAAGAATAAATGTTACCTCGAGATACACTCTATGATTTAATGTCGATTCTTTTGTCGTAATTCAGTATTTTGGACGTGATGTCTTGTCAGTCAATAATTCCAATAACAATTTTTTTGGGCTCTATATCGATAATATAACACGTTACAATCAAAATTATGTAAAAATATTTAATGTACAGACAAAGTGCCTCTGCAGCTTTATTATAGTATAGATGTATTACTCATTTTAACATAATCTCGTACTAATATAATCATAACAGTCATATTTCAGTGTGTTCAGTCCACTCATGTCTCAGTTGTTAACATGTTATTTTTACAAACATTGCTTTGGCTCGCATTTAAATTCGAATAGGTAATAGCATCGACAGCCTCCGCGGCGCAGTTGGCGAGTAGCAAGCTGTGAAACGAGAGGTCGTGGGTTCGATTCCCACATCGGTACAAATGCTTGTGTGACATACAGATATTTGTATCCGGGGTCTGGGTGTTGTGAGACCGAAAGTCTCTCGTAGTCCCTGATACCCACAACACAAGACTCGTATCTTAGTGTGGGGTCGGGGCTATGTATGTGACTGTTGGGTGTTATTTGTTTTATTAGCATAATATTAACCCTAAGATGCTGGTATTTAAGAAAGTTCTACAAAATATTTATATTAGTAGAACTTTCTCTGGTACGACGTACGTTTTCTATAACTACTTAAGCTTTAATAGGCATAAATAGTCAAAGTTCAATATAGTCATAGATATTGAACACTTTTTACAAGGATCTTCTTATAAAACGTACACTAACTTTAAACGAGGGCTATATTAAAAAGTTACTGTGGGATATCCTAGTAACTAGTTGATATAAAGCCTGTTTTGTCTACGCTTAACAATAAAGCTACAATGTTGTTGTTATGTTATGCTATATTTATCAAAAATTTTAAAACGGTTTGATATGTTTGATTCATATTCTGCTCGAAACGCGCTGCTCATGTTTTCTATTTTTCCCTTGTATCCCTTCAGACCGTAACTCAGTCTCGATACAATTGCTATAAGTGTTTTCAAATAATGCAGGACAATGTCTCTTAGTAAACATATAATAATACTGATACAATTTGCCTTTAATTTTTACTCACACTACTCACGTGTGGTTTCACTTATAGTAAAATTAGGTGCTGTAAATATTTTTATTTTCAATTGGGTTTTGTTGTTATATTGACAATATTTTTAATTTAAAAAATAAAATAATATTTAAATATGAATGTCTCGGTCTTTAAAATATCTTGGGGTTTTTGTATATTGTTAAAAACATAAGAAGAAAATGTTGTCCTTTTTCACAGCTTTAGGACCAAGGGTTTTCTATTGAGTGAACCTTCGGTACTAAGAACGCATAAATGCTCGAGCGGTCGAGCGGTCGCGTCGCCCTTGCGCAGCGTCACAGTATGTTGTCGATTGCATTGGGTTGTTGCACATGTTTACGATCAGCCAATTACAGAAAATCTCCATATAAAAAAATATGTGCAGCATTTTTTTTAAAAGACACAGACACTAGTGCAGCTGAAATAATTAGCCTATGTATAGTTTGAAGAATCTCACCGAATAATCATTGTTGGAATAAAATAAAATAAAAAGCTTTATTCATCATGTAGGCATATAAAAGGCACTTATGACAGGTCAAAATACAAATGGAAATTCTCCATACGGGAATGAGTAATTATGGTTAGTAGCGTAGAAACTTGGAATCTACCATCAAGGGCTGGTAGGCAGGGATACAACGTCGAGGATAGGACTGGAAAAAGAGAAAAGAGGATGACCGGAAAATGAAAGGAATCATGATCGTCGGTAAAGGAAGTGACGGGAGATGATGATCAGGAGGACAAGAATGGGAGGCGAGATTGAAAGGAAACAGGACTGATTTGGAAGGAAAGTAAACCCTAGTCTAGCTAATCTACCAGCCTTTCACTAACTATCTAAGCGAATAACTTATTGTAGATCTGTTTTCAGTTGGTGTAATTTCACCGGTACTGGCCACGGCATTAGCTACAAGAAAAGACAATACAAAATCAAATGCAAAATCATTTTATCGATACAGGAGAAACTTTTTTTTCTGGGAACTGCTTTTAATCAACATAAATGTGATTAAGTTATGAAAAACACACACATAGAAAATAGTGGCAGCTTCAATTATACATCTTTTTATTTACGATTAAAAATTGAGGAATTTAAATCAAATGGTCTGTAAAAATTGTTCAAATAGTAATACAACAAAAACACATCAGGTTTAATAGCGATAAAATAACGTTGTTAAAATGGCACATCTGGTTATTATGATCATTGTTGGGTTGTTGTATTGGATAAGATTATATACTTACTGAAGGCACTAACGAACTTACTTACTTAAGAAACTTTTACAGACTGTTTTTTATACCATCTTCATAAAAAAAATCGTAGATGTTTGTCATATATGTATTATAATATAATGTAGAGTATTGTGGCATCATCCGTTGTTTCATGTTCTACCGCCTATCAAACGGTGGACTGTGGGACAATAGGCATCTAAATTAAACCCGTAAGCTTAGTTATGTCTAAATGTTGGTGAGCCGTTTTTTAAAGTAATCTAATCCTACAACAACAAAGACATACATGTTTTCAATGCGAATTGGAATTAGTCGAAGTAGTATATAGACTAAGTATATTATATTGTTTAACATAATAACAGAGTCAACATTATTGCCGTGAACATTGGTTGCACCACTTGTGCGATGATAAATTTATCATAATTATCGCCGACATACTAGTGATAGTTTTAATACCAAATGTTTTTCTTTGTTTTATTATCTACTTTTCTGTTTTACATTGTTAATCAAAACTAATCGTAAACATTATATAAAAAAAGCCGCCATTTGGCCATAATACGAAATTAACAATTTAGCAAAAGAACGTTACTTTTGCGTTTAGTGGCGTAAAGTTTGCAGTTGTGAACACATGCGCATAATACAGCTGTCCTTGTCTGACTCACAACGCAGCATAATTGCGTCGAAGTGCATACAAATGCACCGCGCCAATACTTGGCACGTGCGATCTCTTCGTCATTTCAGTCATCCTGGTACAATGCAATCAAAAACACAGCTGCAACTTTAACTTCTAACTAACTAACTAACTGTTAATAATTAATTAATCGTTTCTCATCCTGATCCTAATATTTATAGAAAATAAATATACTTAGAATAAAAGTATCGTATGTATGTATGTATGATATATATTATTTAAAAAATATATAAATAAAGACATAGTAATAATACAAATTAAATTAAATGAACTAAAATAATACTAACTATGCGAAAGTTTATATAACAAAATCACCAATATAATAATAAGCTACAAATTCATCAATACAAATAAATACAAAATATATGAAGTATATATATATACATTTTTCTTGGAGAGCCTTCCGTTTTTTTTAAAAGTTCATGAGAAATTGTGCAGTGCACGACTTTTATTCGTAATGCAGTTTAGTGCAACGAAGTACCAGGGCATTATAATTATACAAGAGAATGAATGCACTTTTACTACAAGCACAAACGCATTCACGTACAGAACAACGTCACACGTTTATTATTAACATCGTTTATCATACTTCCATTAAATTTTCTTTTAGGTAACTTAATTTCATAATATACTATTTGTAATTAACAAAAATTAAATTATATAAATTTGTAAATAAGATAAGAACCATCTGGATTTTATTGCTATAGTTTTAGTTTTATATAATTACCGTAGTATATGAATACCTGAATGTTTTTGGTCTTACCTCTACAAGAGTTTCTATAATCATATCTGTATATTATAAAACAAAAAACCCCTCGCCGCGTCTGTCTGAACGCGAGAAACTGAAAAACTACGGAACAGATTTTCATACCGTTTTCACCAATAGCCGTAGTGATTCGTGAGGAAGGTTTAAGTATGTAATCAATAATAGTTGTGTGTAAATTCGGTAAAATATGACGATGATTGTTGAAGATGTCGGAAAAATCATGCCACCTGGGAGCTTAAGAGTGGGAAGGCTATGAATCACCGCATAAATAGGAGGGGAAAATACAATATTTTCATTGAAAATTACTGTTAAACTCACGGTAATCATAATATTTTAGTTTTTTAACTTATTTATTCTATATTCTTTACTATTGAATATTTGCAGGTTTGGAAATAAAATACATAAAAATTCTACGAGTAGTATGAACATCGTTTAAATTTTTATGTAACCCACATACTCGAACGACATTATTAAATTTTGGCGTATTTGCTCTGCTATACGTCCGAAGCCAGGGCGGATCAGTAGTAGTTAAATATGAATAAAATAAACGAATAAATACTCCCAACATTCAGATACATAGTCCTGACTCCACACTAAGATACGAATCTTGGGTAGTAAGAATCAGCAATTACGAGAGATTTTCGGTATCTCAACACCCAGAAACACAACAAATCAATACTTGTGGGTCACACAAACATTTATCTGAATGCTGGGATCGAACTCGCTGCCTTCCGTTTCAACTTCGCCAATTCATCTACTGCATTATAGAGGCTGTTATATATTTGTATTATATTAAAAAGTTGTAGATCCACATGTAGATGTAATGTATGTAATAAACTAATAATGTGTAATATAAAATTTTATTTTACCGTTAAGACGGAGTTGGGTAATATAATAATAATAATACTAGCCCTGTATTAAACATTGTCCCACTGCTGGGCACGGGCCTCCTCTACTAATGAGAGGGGTAATATATACCATAATATATTTAACGGTAGGCAGCGGTTTTGCTGTGCCCTGGCATTGCAGAAATTTTTGGGCGGCGGTGACTACTTAACATCAGGTGGCCCGTCTGCTCGTCTGCCTATCGAGGCACTAAAAAAAAAGTTGGATAATAAACATTAATCGCATTTCGAAAAGTTTACGAATACGCACCGAGATTAGCAATCCGCATTTTGAAACGTAAAGCCAATGACATGAATCGACCAGGCTACAATCGATCGGTGCTAAATAAATATTCGTTATGTAAATTTTAATTTAATAATTACCATACGCCCTGACCTTCTACAACATATTCAACGCATTACTGAGATACATTAAAAATACCAATAAATTATATTACTGTCATCGTAATCGGATGGCTCAATTTAAAATAAACTCGCTTTGATGGTGAAATCAAAACAATCTTGTATAAATATTTTCATTTGTCACAACTCAACATAATGGTTATTGAGGTTGATATTGGTATGACAAAACGTGGGAAAAACTTAAGTTATCTGAACTAAATAGTAACTTTCTGTTGTGAATATTCTGCTAATGTATATTTTGATAAGTTATTATATTCTTACTTATAATATTATTGAAATGAAACAAATTTTACGGATTCTATCGCGGTTTATTAAACTTTTTGATCCCGACGTTTCGAAAGCTTTACAGCCTTCATGGTCACGGGGCGGACTGAGTTGTATGTCGTCACGCAAGTATAGTGCAATGTTTCTACCCTCCATATAGTTGTATTTTTAATTTTTATTTATTGTAGTCCGATCTACGCAGAAGGAGCTCACAGTGTCTTGAGGTCTGGCAGCTGGTCTTTTGGGTTTGGGTCTTTGGGGTTTCAGGCCGGTGCTAGCTTCCAACCATCTTCTCTATTGAAATTTGGATGTTTTTTAATTTCAATAGCCTCGCGTAGATGGTTGGAAGCTAGCACCGGCCTGGGATCCAATTATACATTTAATCAAATCGGAACCCAAAAGACCAGCTGCCAGACCTCAAGACACTGTGAGCTCCTTCTGCGTAGATCGGACTACAATAAATAAAAATTAAAAATACACCTATATGGAGGGTAGAAACATTGCACTATACTTGCGTGACGACATACAACTCAGTCCGCCCCGTGACCATGAAGGCTGTAAAGCTTTCGAAACGTCGGGATCAAAAAGTTTAATAAACCGCGATAGAATCCGTAAAATTTGTTTCATTTCAATGTATAATATTCGCGTAAACATAAGAAACCATTATAATATTATGAAAATGTTTGGATTGGATAGATGGATGTTTGTTACTTTATTACGTCAGAACGGCTAAATCTGAAATTGGCACAGAGATAGATTATAGTCTGGAATAGCACATAGGCTACTTTTATCCCGCTTTGCATTTTGCACGCTTCTGGGATAGCATAACAATTGTATCCTACAGGAACCGAGTATTTAAAAGGAGTCTCGTTAAAGTTCGTAAAAAGGGTTTTGGCGCATTTTTCTCAAAAAGGCTCGACCAATTTGCACAGTAACGAAACATATTTTGTTAAAAAAAATATATATATTTTTTTAAACCCACGACATTGTTTATCTGGTAGTCAGTTCTTACTCATACACATAAACATTTCCACGCGAACGAAGTCGCTGGCAACAGCTAGTACATAATATGTGTAGAGTGCAACCGTATTTCGCGCCTTCCGCAGTTTATGCCCTAACCGACAACAGTAACAATTTTAGTAATCCGCTGAGCATCAAGTGCACTCTTATCAATTAAATCAATTTAACGTTACTAATAGTGCTTTAAGTTGTTGATACTAATATTTTTATATTTTTTTAAGTAATTGTATTTTATCAAATAAACTATTATATTACTAATAGTCCCTTTTATCACAACCTAAATACGATTTACAGTTTATTGGGAAAAGAGTTTTCGGAATCGGATTGGCAGTGCCAGTGATTATCGTCCATAAATAAACTTTGAATCTTTATAATAATTATATAATTATCATCATAGGGTAACGTGTACTAATGTTGGTATCGGCACCCGATCATTTAGGAAATTATTAAATATGACTTATTTGTTTCACGACAAGTTCATTTGCTATCCGAATCTATTCTACAAACGCTATGTACTCTTCGCTACATTACTTATGCAGACCGTTGATATTTCATGGTTTGCTTCTACAATATAAGAATACAACAATAAAATGTGTTGGGTAACATTTTTGGCACTTACTTTTTTTGGAACCACTTGTGTGTAGTGAGTGTCACTGCTAATTATTATATTTTGTTGGTTTTAATCATTGTATTGAAGGGTATCAGTAATTGCTTTTTGAGAGCTTTTTATTATTTTGTGTAACGTGATATAAAAAGAGCAGTACAATCTTCTAAATCAATATTATTATCATTTCATGATCCTTGAAGGTAAGATTAGTACTTCAACTTTGAACTTATTTAAAAAATATTACAACTAAAACCAACATCAACATTGCTTTGAAGTGCCAAACATTGTACTTTCCCCCCTATCTTATCAATCGAACTACAAAATGTGTGTTGCGAGATCTCGACCATACGCTATATGTTAAAGTAGAGTAACATTGAAAGCATGTCAACTTTGTGTAATGCTTAATTATAAGAATTGCAAATAATATTTTTAAGAATAAAATAAAGTTTTCCGCGTAGCTAATGCTAAACTTAATAGTTAACTCAAGATCTGATAAAACAAAAAGAATGCGGCAACTGCAATGGAAACCTGATTTAACTTTGAGTCTGAAACTCGTGGTGGAAATGCTTAGTGCTCTCGCTTTTACCCGTGGCAGTAGTGGCGGGGCGGCTCGGTACTCGGCATTGCAGTGTGGCGGGCCGGGGACGCGATCCTCGTAACTCGCGAGCGTTAGACGTAATAGGTGTTGCTTTCTAAGCAGTGAAGGTGAGGTGCACGGCCGGCACATTGCTCGCAGTTCAAGTTTAGAGTTGCGCGGGCGCAGCGATAATTGCAGAGATCGTTGCACTTCTAACGCCCTGTGGCAGGGCAACGAACGCGCGGCAACGAACGCGCGCAGCTGCCCGGGAAATATATCCCGACTATTTCAGAGCACGCCTGCTTAGCTAGATACCAGTCCGCCGGCGGCTGCTCCGGGTTCTCGCTTTTAACTAACGCCTTACCTGTAAAGTACTTTTTACTACACGTAAAAAAATATCTGTCCAATACCTATAATCACTATGCAATGCATCTTTCGAGTTGCCTATTGAAAGTACCGCGTATAATGCGGTTGTATTCTTTTCTGATGAAAATATTATAAAAAAATGTTAAACATCATTCTAATAAAATATGACCGGCGCAACAGGTTCTACACTTTATTTATTGTTCAAGCGTATGAGACCGTTGGTGGCTAACATAAATAATGCTACAATATTAACTCGTATTAATTATATTTATGAGACTGCTATGCATTATATATCTTTATATTATGTAGTCGTAGTCGGCCCACTTAGTAGCGCGAAGTTCAAGGGGCCGTTGCACTTTCGATGCGAATTCACTGCTCAGTGGTGTAGCGCTCGACCGCGGGAACGCATTGCTCTCGTCCGCGAAAGTGATTCATAATGCGCGTCGTGTAAACTGACACACATTCCTTCAACATTATTTGTAAATACAAACAACAATTATACACCCAAAAAACTATTTTGATTCAAAAAAGACTGCCAAACATGTTTATTAAAGTTGGCAACCTATATAGAGAATGTAAGTCAAATATTTTTGTAAATGACTAACGTTCTGGCAGCTTTATTGTATAAGCATATTTCTTCTTGATAGGTTTGGTCTACTGACAGCTATGACTCTTTCTTCTGAAGATCATTCCGCAAATTTTCTTACACTGTGTTAGTTTATTCTTGGTTTATTCTGTATAATAAATAGCTAGGCTTTTAAAGAACTTATAATGTTTGAATTTCTTTAAGCTTTTTTTTGAGAATTGTTGAAAAATTCCGCTGCAATCTAGCTTAAAAATAATTGATATGTAATAGTGATATTTAATGATTGTATTTCCAGAATAAAATATTAAATTTAAAATTTATTTCTTGTCTCTCTCTCTATTTTGTTAACTATTTATTTCAAAATTTGTACCAAAAAGTGAAAGTACCTGTAGATACGATATATCGAGTAAACAAACGTTTAAAGAAAACATACTTAAACTACTTTTTCTACCACGTCGTTGATTCTGCGAACCATTAAATTAGGTAATATTTAAACATATATAGTGTATATAATATATGACTGCCTCGGTGGCGCAGTTGTAATTGCGAATGCGTTACAACTGCTGTGCTGAGGTCTCGGGTTCGATCTCCGGGTCGGGTAAAGTGATATTGGGTTTTTCTACCTAGAAATACTCAGTATTAACCCGGAGTCTGGAATGGTGCCCGGTGTGGCGATAGGCTCGCCCCCTATCACATTATGGGACCGAAATTCGGCGAAAAGTGGGTGTACTTGTTACACCTCTGACTACCCCTTCGGGGATTACAGGCGTGAGTGTATATGTATATGTATGTATATGTATGTATAATATATGTCTATATTTATAGATATGTAGTGTACAAGACAAAGTCCTTTGATTATGCTTTCGATTCGTAATTTTAAACAATTTGATGGACTTAGATGCGGTAAAAATCATAAGAATTTAGGACGTACTAGCTCTAGGAAGTTTGAACTTGATATCAATTTTTTGTACGTTTGTAAAACGAGAAAAATGTTTTTACAAACTTGGAAAAAAGCAAAAAAGTACTTTTAAAAGATAATTTCGTATTTATGGTATTTTTATATCGCTTAACTTAGATCTAATGGCAGTACACTTATGCTACGAAGCCGGTGGGTTTCAGGTTCATAATAGGGTTTTTGATTCGAAAGCTATCTGAGATTTTAGTTTGAACCCTATCTGGCGTTAGGCTCGCTTTCTATCGATCGTAAACTGTTTTATTAATGTATCTACAATGCTGCAACATCTACGAGGTCGATGACACGAGAATTCATAATTATAAAAACAAAAGGTCAACTTGGCAATGTTTGATATTGTGCACATAGAATCATTTATCCGCCGCGGCACAACTACATACACACATAAATTATGTATAAAAGTGGTTTGTGCCCGAGTCACTGGGAATGTGAGTAATAGAAAAAAAGCTGCAACGTTAGAAGTATCTAAGCAAGTCGGGTGCAGTGGCCGCTTAGTGCCACTGACCCGCAAGCAGCCGCGGTGTAACGCACTAGAGCGGTCGTAGCGCACTGCTACGACATTGCTACGAATTTATTAACCCCGCCGACTAACTTTATATTTACTTTCAACGTTTTTTTATTGGAAATCGAACAAGTGGTTCATCTGATGGTATCAGATCAATGACCACCCCTAAAATACCAAAATAATCACGGGTGCATTGTTGACCTTAAAGCATAAGAATGAGTTCCCATATGTAACGCAATAGCAAGCTACAACGTCACGGCAAATTTTGTGAGACAGTAATACCACCCCGGTTTAGCCTATTCACTCTGTAGACACAAGTACCACCGTACACAGGGTGGTAAACTCGCCAAAGTGGCACACGCAAGTGTGTCGCGTTCCGGGGTTCAGCCAGTGTACATCCGGTTTTTGTCAGGAGTCTAGAGTTGGGGTACGAAGGAGCAAGCAGGCCGGCGTGATTGTATGCAGTAGCGGGAGATAGATTGTCTCTCGCTACTCTATACTCTAATTGGACGGCACTGCGCTCACCATCACGTGCAGTGTGGTCACTTTGGCGTGTCAGTATAAAATAAAAAAGACAGAACTGTCTACAGAATGGAAATACCACTCTGAAAATGTCGTTAAAATTATTATTATAAATAAATGGAAAAGTATTTTGATTTATGGCTGATTCAGAGAAAATTGAAATATTGTATCCGAAGAGAACAATAAATCTAAGCAAAGTTTACATAACTATAATGTAATAGTCAGATCAAAATTGTAGAAAGAATTTTAATATTTTTACATTACAAATTGTTTATAGTAAGTAATATTATGCAACTTTACCTTTCTGATATCCGAATTCTATTGTATTGTATTACAAAAAAATACCCATTATAATAATAAATCTAAGTTAACTCTGAGTCACAGTCCCAAAATGAAAACGGACAACCAATAACAGTACGCGGAAATGGGGGCATCATCGCAATATTCGTCTCCCGATAGGCCATGACGTGTCCTGATCAATACTGGTGTAAATGGAAATCCCTAGCGTTTAGCCTGTTCCAATTGGAGTGAGTCACCCTGCGCCTAATGTAAATATGGGCTACTTGGGCGAACTATTAAGTACTGGTTTATTTTCAACGTGTGTAATATAACGCGTCCTTAATTTTAACGTGCTTTGAAGAATGTGATTTAAATTTATAGTTGTTGCGGGATTGTTATTATCGTATAAAAAATATCCTGAACTTATAACATTGAAAAAACTTGATTTTTTATACTGGAATACAAACGTGGAACCATTATTATTTTTATTTTATTTCAAAGTCATATAAATTAGACTCATACGTTTTTGCATATGATTTAATAAATGAATGAAGAATTATACCTATTTTGGTGTCAGAAGTCTTATTGTAGAAAGTATATTGTACGGAGCCGTGTGTTTGCGACTACTTCTTATAAATAAAATGATTTATTGATTGTTTATTTTATTTTTCTTTGTGTATTATTTACGAATATCTATACTTTGTTAAAGTTACGTCGAATATGTGGCATATTTTAAATTTGAATAGAACTTGGCGGAGTAAACATAGCGATGATCTGACAAAGTAATATAGTACGCACTATCGATATGATATTTTATGAATAAATAATAATAATATTTTAGTGGCTAAAATTTATAAATTAACTAAATGTATAACTCCGAATAAATACAGTCAAATGCACTTACACACTTCCACAAATGAATGAAAGCTCATGGTGCTTAAAAATATTTGCTTACACGGCCTTAAAATTAGAATATTCTTGCATAATATGCAAAATAAAAAAATTCAATGTGCCAAACCTTTCTGCCTGTATATATATCGAAGTATATATAAATATATATGTGGCGTGACTAGTGCCAAATAATATAAGTCATTTTAATATATTGATTGTTGCTATTATATTTTCTCGAGTGTATTTATTCATGCTTCATCTTATTGAATTAAAGTAGCCTGAATACAAATAAATGTTTATTGACAACATTGATTCAGATTCATTTTCAATGCAGTGACCGAAGTTATCGAGTCTTTGAGACCTAAGCGATGTACGCGCTACATATTTTCAAACAAATATAATAATATTATGCACATTAAGTATCTATTAGCAAGGGGCTGACAGAGATGTTTGTTGATTAGAGTCATGTATTTTTGAAGTGGAAACTTTAGGCACGTAAGGCACTTTTGGGATGGGGAAAAAGCACTGAATTCGCGTGACCGTCTGTCTCGCTCTGTTTATTTTACTTTTGACATAAGCACGCCTATGAAATCTTATAATTATTGACAAGCAATAATAAACAAAAAAAGTTAATACTTCATGGACTCTGTTTAAAAAAAACAAAGGTAATTCCAAAGTTTTAAGTTAAACTTCTGTCGGTAGTCCCCATGACTGCCTATGTTTTTTTTGAAACAGCACATATATATATATATATGATTACAACCAAAATAATTCTTTCGATGAAATGCTGTAGATTTTTTATCCCAAAATATACTATATGACGATTCATACAAATTGTCGTTATTTCACAAAATTATTCTGTAATATAAAGATAATTATTGAAATAGAAAGTTTATTGCTAAATACAGTGAATAGATACAGTACTGGCCAACTGGTTATGTACCGCATTTCATAGAATTACAAGTCAGAGATACCTAATTAAGTTATCCGGAAAACCTGCGCTTGCCAGTAGTGCTTGGACATTATCCACACCACATGTTGACCCTACCGGAATAATTACCACAGGTTTCACTTTAATTCCGTTTACACTTTCTTTAGTTAACAAGTGATTTGCAAGTATACGAGTATGGCACAGTAAGCAACCGTACTTAGCTCTTGGAACACGATGATAAATTTTATTCATATCGCATTAGAATAGATTTAGCCCATTATGATTTGTATTTTTTTGATTTAAGTTTTTCAGCCAGATATACTAATATTACAAAAAGTCTTATAGGTTTATAAGACTATTTTATATATGTAAGCTATAACGCAAGCCCAATTTAGATAAAATCATCATTAATTTGGTTTTATTTTTTAACGGGGGCGTGTGTGTTGTGATAAATATATTTCATTGCAATTTTCTACTCGCGCAGAAACTTTATAGTGATGTCAATGAAGTTATGTCTCGATACCAATGTGAATGAGTATGGAAAGTGAGTGTTTTTGCCGATGGTCGCTCGCGCATACTGATGCGGCCCGTACTGCGGCCGACGACCCCCAGCGTACGACCTGCCACTACACCACCCGGCCTATCTCCTAATGTCATCGGATCATAAGTCACTTGGACTATTCATTCGTTCCATATTTAAATCCGATTAAAAAAAGCTAGCATCTCAGGCAACCTTCAGGAGTTGTTGTCTTTCGTTGTCGGTATTATATTATTTGAGCTACAAAATATGTACAGGTGCATAGTAGTCTAAAATCTTAACTCGATATGAGTCTGATGAAATGGTTAGACCATTACATAGACATAAACAGATAGGCAACTAGAGCACCCACAATTCACCAAAGACTAAAATAAAACACCAAATATTTAACTTGCTGATCAGTAAGACATCTGGCACATATCTGAACCCGACTAGATAGTGACTACCGCACGAATGGTGAAAAACCTGCTATAATGGCGCGTTCCGGCGATTATCGGCATCCCGGGTTTTCACGGTGTTTATTCCGTTACTGTAGGACTGCTTAATTCTGGCGAGAAACGACTACACTGTATTTTTTTTATCTTGGCACGGCATTGTGACCGCACTGCACCTGATGGTAAGCGCAGTGCCGTCAATTTAGAGTATCGAGTAGCGAGAGACAATCCATCCCCGCTACTCAACCACTTCACACTACGCCATGTGCAAGAAGGTGAAGAAGCCGTCGAGGGTCTAGTGTCAGAGTACTTAGAAGGCTGCAACATAGCCAAACATCGTACGCTAACTCCAGACCTCCAAAAACCCAATGTACACTGGCTGATCCCGGAACGCGACACACTTGCATGTGCCACTAAGGTGAGTTTTACACTCCGTGTACGGTGGTCGCTATACGGGCGGATATGAATATCCTACCACCAGCACCATCCTAGAACCGTCTGAGGGTCAACAGGGTTGTTTAAACCTTTTTGTTATTCAAAATGTTACGTTAAGTATAACTTATTATTGAAAGAATTTCACAAATCCACTTAAAAATAAGTAAGTTATATGCCATTCAAATCGGGTAGAGGGGGCACTTATCAATTATAGAAAATGATGAAAACTACTCTATTCTCGTATTTTCTCGACCCAGCCACTGAATATTAAATCGAAACAGGATTCTAAATTAAACAAAATTCTTTTGTTCATTTGTGTTCCATTCAAATTGCGTTTCATCTTCTATTAACTTTCAATCTCATTATAATACAATGTTCCGATTGACGTTAAATAGGAATTACGACATTCATAACGTCGAATTTGGATCGGAATGATATGTTGAACATTTTAAATTAAGACTCGGTGGCGCTGTTGTAATTGACGCGGTGCGACTGCTGTCTGTCTCGGGTTCGATCCCTGGGTCGGGTAAGGTGATATTGGGATTTTCTATTTAGAAATACTGAGTATCAGCCCGGACTCCGTGAGTGTGTGCTTGATTGGGTTCTTACCACTAAATTCTAAATAAATCAGAATTTAGAATATTCAATAAGCTGGAATCTGTCCTGAGACGCAGTTGGGTCAATTTATCCTGAGAGTTCTAAGTACAGATATCAAGATCAAAATACCGTTCAATGGCAAGAAAATTCTCCTCAATTCCAGCGATTATTATGTCTATACATAACAATCGCGTGGATTTTAAGAAGATTTTGAATTTACAAATGGTCATATCTCCCTCTCTGTCGCTCGTTCGTGATGGGAGTGAGATCAAATGCGATTATTCAATGTGTTTATTTAAATCGTACCAAAGTGGTTGTAGAGGCCGCGGCTCGGGCGACACGGGCGAGAGTCGACGGCCGCTGCCAAGGCCCGCTCGGTCAGGGACGCGCTATCTAACTCCATTATTCCTATCGTCTTACAATTACTTACTTACAAATTAATTAAACACATGAACTGCTTATTAATATAAATGGTGACCTTTGTGTAATGCCACCATGCTTCTCTGTTTTGTATTGTATGGTAGTGCAATAATGACATAAAATAAAATAGATAAAAATATTATATTATTATTCCATTCCCTTCACAAAAAGGTGATGTTACAATAGATACGTTTTAATTACCAAAAATGGTAATGGCTTTCTCGGTACGGTATTGATCATTCTTCACAAGTAGTATGTAAGAACGCATAGTTCCATTTTGAAACTATCAAGTAATCGGTGGTTCTATATCCATAAAGTTGGATGCGTTTTGTTAAAAAGGTCAGTGACTGTAATTATTTACTAATTAAAGTTCTGATTATGTTAAGTTTGATCCCCTTGTCTGTATGTGTGTCTGTTTTGATTATGGTAGCTTCTAAAGGTCGTCGATAAGTTCTAAAGGTCAAATAAAATGTTTGGATAAGTTTCAACGTAAAACTAGCGAACATAGAACACAGGACGGTGTGTAATAATCTAGTTCTTCAATACCTATAAGAAACAAAAACGATTATAACACGTTTTTGATCTGTTTTGAATATTTTTTTATAATATTATTACATATAAGTGTCTGCAAGTAAGAACTCATTTTTATACTATATTAGCTGCACCCGGCACGCGTTGTAATGCCACGTATAGTAAATTTGATTAATTGCGATCGGTTGAAAAGTTGATGTTCTGCAGCGCCATCTAGCGAGTTCTTTTCATTTTTTTTAGCCAGGAACCATCGCGGGCGTATGAAAAATAACTCACCAAAGTTTCATCAGAATCAGATGAATAGTTTCGGAGTCCATAGAGTACAAACATACTTACAACGGTAGGCAGCGTCTTTGCTGTGCCCTGGCATTGCAGAAGTCTATGGGCGGCGGTGACTACTTACCATCAGGTGGCCCGTCTGCTCGTCTGCCTATCCAGGCACTAAAAAAACTTCCATAGATTTGTATTTATAGAGATGCAATCATATATCTAATGTTGTTTCACATAAAAACGTGTATTAAAAATTCTATAATGATGTCATTTCCTAGTTAGTCTCTGTGAAATGTATGAAAACATATAACGTAGTCAGAGGTCGGCAATGATACCGCTGATGCAGACGGTTATGTCGATTGGCGCGTACTACCGTTGCATATAGCCCATGTACAGTTACATTACACTTTGCTGCGCAAAAGAGGTGTATGGTTCTCCCGTCTGGCCCCACACCACCGGCCCATCCTGTCTGCAAGTCCCCTCAACCCCCTGCACCGTCTCGCCCCTCGGATGTAATTCACTCTCACTAACCCACTGCAACACAGTCGATCATGCATATCGTAGGTACTGTCTGCCTAATTCAAGGTGATGGCTAACTTCGACTCCTAGCGAGCCATTGTAATTTGTTAATCATAGGTCACTGACCTTTACCTTTAATCACTTAAAACAATTACAATGAGCATGTTTCATGAATATACTCGTTTTTTGTTTTGCCCGACACGCAAACTTTTGTGAAGCCTGATTTTCCTTGTTTAAATATATTTTCCATATTTCTTTAAACCTAATATTTTTAAATTCCTACTTGAAAAGTAGCAATATGATCAATATCGTTGAATAATTATCTAGTATCATCTATTATTTTCGTTTGACTTAACGAAAAACATGGTCATAATGACTAAAAGGATGTTTTTCCACACGTTTTCAGCTAAAATAATACTGTTAAGAAAGGAGATCGAATATACAATAGGTTTTCAGTGCATACGAGTACCTGTACCCCGTCTAGCCACCGCGACGCCATCGTCATACGAAACGCTGTCTAGATAAAACATCTTTTTACTTTTCACATCACCATTTTCCCCAAGTTTTTTGTTTCCATGTCACACAGCGCATCACTCAAAAGCGAAGGAGGGTTTCTTTTTTTATAATGTCTGCAAGTCGGTGGTGAAACCGCCAGGGTAGCGGGGTGAGAGTGCCGTTCGGTGCATGCGGTGCGGGGGGCAGGGGCAGGGTGTATCTGCACCGGGTGCGCGGGTGCGGAATGCGGCGGGTGGAGGGGGAACTGGCGAGGTCGAGGGGAAGTGCCCCCATGTCTAGACTGGGTCGGTAGTTTTCCGGGATTCAGTCGGCTTTGCTTGCAGTCTGCTCACCCACTCAATGCACTGTAGTTAGCTAACGATATATATGTACGACAGCCTGTCTAAGGACCCTTGTCGCATACGACGTGGTTTTGTACATATTTATATGATGATGCAGAGATCTCGTTTTTTAATCTGAAACATTAGTTTACTATAAATTAGAAATGTTTTAATTGCTTTAATTATAACAAAGTTCGTTATTTATTACCCCAATTGTAAAAAGTATTTATTTTTTGTAAGTAAGATTGGTGTTGTGGCACGAAACTAAATAAATGCGTTCGTCTCATTTGTCTTAGAATAGATCAACAGAAATAATTCCAATTAAAATATTTTCGATCACGTTGTTACTTTTATATTTCCGCAGAGAAATTCTGTTTATTCATGTATATTCCTTTAATTATAATTTGAGCGGTTGATTAAAATGTTTTGTAACAATATTTAAAAAGGAGCCAGTTTATGGTGGAGCTTACTTCTCAACTCTCAGACAGCAAAGTTAGACTGGGGGAATAGGATGTCATAAAGAAAGTTGAAACTGAAAATTGATAATGCGTTGTTGCGAGTTCTTCCAAACTTTTTGATAACATGGATCTAAGGAATTTGATTTGGAAATAAATTACTGCCTTTGGGTTTAGTGGTAATATTTTTGAGATGGTTTATAGTCTCAAGATTTAAATAATTAGCTAAAGGTTTAAATCATAAAATGGTTGGTTCAGCCATTCTGGTTACGAAATACGTTGTTACCAAAATAAATGTCTTTATAATTTGGACTTCATTTACCTCTTTAATTATTGTATACAAGCTTTTGCCCGCGTGGAGGTCATGTTTGCGAGAAAAAGTATACAATGCAAAATACCAATTTTCCTGCGTTTACTTCAAAAATAACGGATTTTCATAAAAACTTTCATCCCATATTTTACCATTTTAGGGGTAGGGTTTCCTAAAATCCTGAAATATATATTTTTTATTTTTAACTAAAAGGGCAAATACTATTTTTTTTAAATTTAACTTCAAAAATGACGGATTTTCATAAAACTTTTATCCCCTATTTTACCCCCCTTAAGGGTCGTATTTCCAAAAATCCTTCTTTAGTGGATGCTTACGTCATAAAAGGTACCTACTGTGAAAATTTCAAGTCTCTAACCCCAGCCGTTTAGGCTGTGCATTGATATATCAGTCAGTCAGTCAGTTTCTTCTTTTATATATACAGATTAAATTGCTTAGTTTATTATGAAATAGTGAACAAAGTAGTTTATAGGCTTGGCAACAACAGATTATTAAAATGTATAAAGTTGTTATAAAGTATTTCAATCAGGATCTGTTATAAACAACCCAAAAATACAGGCACTCAAATAAATTATATAACAAAATTAAGAGTACTGCTATAATGTAGCGCGACTACAAAATTAACAATATTTTGTTTAATCAGTTAACCAGACGCGTGATAGATATTTTTATGGTTTGTTTACCTTTACTTAATTATCTAAGCCTTTAGATTATATGTGTCTTAAGTACTTGGGCATATTATTATGTAATACTAAGCTTGTAAACTGAGTCATAGTGTCTATTGGCTTGGGAGGGACATTAAGAGGCCTAGCGCACGAGACACACTTTACAATCATATTATTCTCCTTATTTTTTATTTGTCAACCACTACGAATCCTACATATTAACCCAAGCTCATTTCAATATATCACTGGAAACTGGGAAAACGATTCATTTAGTCATGAAAAGGATTAGCATACATAAACAATATGTGTTTACGAATCTATCATAAACTAGCTTTTGCCCGCAGCTTCATATGCGTGATTTCGATATTTGTAACAGGGGACTAAATTCCTATAGAAAAAAACTTTTCCCCCACTTTCCAATTATCCGGAAATATTATATTTTGAGATTAATACAGCTAGTGTGGCGGTTCACTCCCATTAAGTTAAAAAATACTAAAATTATAAATACTAAATTGTAAACGAAATAAAATAAAATTATATTTATTTGTGACAGGAATTTTTAGATAGAAACATTTGTGTAGGTATGCAACAATACATACAAACACAATTCTTACTAAAATGCCCGGAAAATGTACTAATTTTTGAATAGAAAAACAAGCTGGACATGTGCAATAAAAGAACGCATTAAATTTAAACAAAAAGCAATCATTTAAAGGGTGAAGAAATGTGTCTAGTACATACCTTCCGGTTAGATTCTCGGGAGCCACTGTCGGTGTCCTGTTGCAAATTAAACATTCCATTCAAAGTTCACAAATAGGTGTGTCTATGAATTTATAACAATAGGCAGTTTCCATGTAACAGGCCATTGTGATATAGAAGAAGTATCTACTGTTCAAATTGTGCACTAGTAAGGATATGATTTGCAAACTTGTGGATCCACACTGAGGACCGTTATGATACGGCCAAGGTTGCTGTTGTGTGCCATAGACCCAACCTCCCTTCCGCCTTCCCCAGTCGTTATTCCTGTACGGCAACGCAAGCACGATATTTCTGGTATTCATGCGTTCATGAGCGGTGATGATCATTTACCAGTAGGTGATAATTATAATTATATAATTACTCGTATGCCGACTCTTGGTTTAAAAATATCCATGGAAGATTATTTTTTCCACCTAGTCATTTTGTTGATAATTATGTAGTTATAAAATGAAAATTTAAGATGCAAATAATATCTAATTAAAATATAATTCATACTTTTTTTATAAAACCAATAAATATCCAATAAGTATCTTGTTAGAAATAGGAAATAAAATTAAACATTAAAGATTTCTAGGGATTTTTTTATTATTTGTATTGACTGGTACATTTGATAGGATATGCAAATAATCTGTGGAAATTCTTAACACGAACGTTGCGTACGAACATTCATTTTCCCGAGCAGAATTTTCATGCTGTTAATAGTTTATTACCAGTGCTATAGTATTTATGGTATTTAAAGATGATAGGTTTTTTCATAAATGAAAAAATCATAGATCACTTTATTATATAAAATTAGTTGATACGTAATGACATAGTAATTGTGATATACATATTATAAATAAATTTACTTTGTTAACGTTCATTCATCATACATCAAATAGAACTGAATCATTTTGGTGGCATATAAGTGCGTTCCTTTAAATATGGGTCGTCGAATGGATTCAAAATCGTAAGCTGCATTCTAATTATAACCATAATATCTAACTAAACATATGATGTCTTACTGGTAGTTAGGACGGAATACTTGTCTCGAAATAGTGAAGCTAATTGTGTTTCGTAACGCCGTTTGAAGGGTCGTGTCGGAGCGTGGTATATTTAGAGTGGCGTGCGAGGGGTGGGGGGTGCGCGCGCGGGCCGGTGGTGGCGGTGACGCGGAAGCGTAGGGCGGGCGGAGGGCGTTGACCGTGAACGTGGGGCGGCATCGATCCGGCCAGCCATA
Organism: Laothoe populi; assembly: GCA_905220505.1. Taxonomy (NCBI): domain Eukaryota; kingdom Metazoa; phylum Arthropoda; class Insecta; order Lepidoptera; family Sphingidae; genus Laothoe; species Laothoe populi. The sequence goes on from HG992152.1 coordinate 12,409,220, forward strand.
CCCTCGCGCAACGGGAAAGTGTATGCCACTGCTGCCTTGCTTTTGATACCCACTATTGGCATTTAATGGCCCCACACATCGCTCTTTTTAACTTACATTCAGACTGATACCAATCGCTTACTGTCATATTTGCGTAAATAGTACGTTAAATCATCTAAGAAAATAATATGTATGTTAATATTAATGATTTATTTCGAATATATTTTTGGTTCTAAAAATAATAGCCAGTGTGAAAATAAATTAATTTATTTTTGAAGGATGCATATAAATTAAAAGTAATACAATTTATATCGTTTACTCAAATGTAATGCACGCTGCAGCTGCTGTCGTTGGTTTTTAATTAATAATTCACCACCACGGTGTCTGATAATAGGACAAAATGGATTATCTTTATTTGAAGTTTTCCTAGAGAGCTGTTAGTAGGCCGTAGAAAAATATTACATTTTGAATGTGCTGTTCGTATGTATTTATATATGTATGTAATTGAAAGATAGTCTAATTACCACGGAATCCAGAAATTTAAAAGATGTATCTGTATCTGCTTTATAATAATTACTCTGTTAGGACCAGGCAATTATACTAAATATATCTAATATAGATAATTAAAAAGTAGCTATAGTTTGTTTACATTATGGAACATTAAAAGCGACCAGTGAACCTTATTTTTAATGGTTCTATTACACCCAATTATTGTCGTTTATAATATGGAAAGTGATTTTTAGACCATAAACAATAGCGTGACGGGTATAAATGAATTGGTTCTTGCCATGAACTAGCGAAGCAAATAAAGACAAGGTGGGGGCCAGACGCTATTTCTTCGACGTAATAGTAACAAAATAAATGTTAGTAGGGTGCCGGTCACGGGAGTAGCTCCGTACCTCGATACACGAACGTTTGGGGTAGACATGGGGGCTTGCATAATTCTATACGTAGTGTCTAAAAAGATTTCGTATTGAATTGGTTTTCCTTGTTCGGTAGACGCGTTAGGAGAAATACTTTTTATTTTCATTTCAGATTATGATTTGTTTAAGTCTCTAAAGCTATCATTTGATTAATAAAATACTATGGGTACAGTGACAGCATACTTAATTAAGTCTGATAAGGTTCTGGGTTGAATTTTCAGATGGTGCAAATTGTACAAGTTCACTTAAACTTGTGTGTTCCCGGGGTTGTCATTTTGTGTGTGATTGGTTGGCCGTTTATCATACAATGGATGTATTAGTTGTATCCCTGCCTATCCTTACATGGATACAAACACGAGCTTATGTGTATAATGTTAAGTAATTGTGATTATATGTGATGGGACATATTTGTGGTATAATTACACTCACGTCATATGAAGTGTAAGTTCAATAAATTATTCATAACATTACATACTCAATTATTTCTTATATTATGATCATAAAAGTACTCTCTTATTATATACAGTATATATTATAATATATACAGTGATATTGGGTTTTTCTATCTAGAAATTCTCCTTCTAAGTACCGTTCTAAGTATCAGTCCGGAGTCTGGAATCTGTGCCCGGTATGGAGATAGGCTCGCCCCTTATCACAGTATGGGACCGAAATTTGGCGAAAAGTGGGTGTACTAGTGTACACCTCTGCCTACCCCTTCGGGGATTACAGGCGTGAGTGTATATGTATATGTATGTATTAAAATAAAATAAATGTCATCGACTATATAGCAGAAAGTATAAAAATCATCTATACGAAATGAGGCAAAACGGAATTAACCAACCACCGCTATTACGAGAGACTTTTCAAAAGTAAGCAATCTCAATTTACGAAATTTCAAAGCTAATACGTTGTTGCCAACTTCCTGCTCTCGAAAATAAAATTGTAATTCGATGTGAGACAGCGCGTGCATGGGCCCCGCGCCGGGGGAGAGTCGGCAGTGTGGGGTAGTTGAATGTCGGGCAAGGGCGGCGTGAGTCACGGCCGCGACTTGCCTCCTTACGATCAATACTGCAAGGGAATGCGTAGCTGCATTGTGCGCCGTGGCCAGCTCACCACGCGACGCCACCGCCGAGACATGGCGCGCCACGCTGCACGCTGACCCGAAAACGGTTCATGGCCACACCTTATGATTATAGCAAAACCGCGAAATTCATTTGAGATCTTAGAAATTCCTAAGAAAACTTCTTTAACGGTAGGCAGCGGCTTTGCTGTGCCCTAGCATTGCAGAAGTCTATGGGCGGTGGTGACTACTCAACATCAGGTGGCCCGTCTGCCTATCGAGGCACTATGTATGTATGCCATATAATAATCAAATAAGCTTACTGCTATTTGATATTTTTTTAATAAAACATTTCATAAAAAAAATGATAAATTCACATGTATCTTAAACCAACAAAATGCTTGAGATCAAAGAAAAAGCTTAGCTTTACAATAGTTCATGAACACAACAAATGATAATAAAAATATTAAAAACTTCGGCGACACGCATGATACTGCTTAATATTTTAGGTTCGTTTGTGGTAGTTTGTGTTTGTTGCATTGATAACTTTTTTTAGTAGCATACAGCGCTCAAATTTTCAAAGCCATTAGAAAAGCGACTATGGGTAAGAGTCGTTACTCGTACTAAGTTTATATTTTGTTGTCAGGTGTAATACTTGTGTTAGCTGTGGTTGCCTGTAACTGGGTAGCATGGACCAAAAATTTTGTTTTGTTTAATTATAATATAATATGTACCACCCACTGGCGATCCATTTAAATAAATAAATAAATAAATCGTAAAGCTGGGCGCTTCCAACTACACATCAGCATATGTCCAGCGTAGGAAGAAAAACAACATTCAGAACGTGATTTTCTTCTTGTTGTAATTGCGCATGCGTTACGACTGCTGTGCTGAGGTCTCGGGTTTGAACCACGGGTCGGGTTAGTGAAATTGGGTTTTTCTATCTAGAATTCTCACTATTAGCCCGGAGTCTGGAATTTGTGCCCGGTATGGCGATAGGCTGGCCCCCTATCACATTATGGGACCGAATAAACTCGCCGAAAAGCAGGTGTACATGTTACACCTCTGCCAACCCCTTCGGGGATTACTGGCGTGAGTGTATATATGCACCAAGTAAGTTTTTTTGTATCGTCACATGTATAAGATGTTACAAAATATATGTAAAGAGAACACAGACGGGACGGGACGCGGTCGAGTTGTCGTTTTATGCATGATTTGCATTATCTCCCTGTCCCTGCCAAGGTTTTATCCCGCTTCGTATGCAACAACATCATTCAAATTGAATACTGTCAGAAAACACGTAAGATGATTTGTAAATACCATCCAAACAATTTTTTAAACAAAATTGCGAAGTAATACGATTTTGATTATGAAGTTTTATATTGTTACTAGCTGTTGCTCGCGGCTCCGCCTGCGTGGATGATATATTCGGGAGCAGAAGTATACAATCCAAGGAGTTGTCTTCTACTCTGAGGCACCTGTAGCGATTGTCCAGCCTCTCAGGTGTTGTGCCTGAATCTTAAGATTGCATCTAAAGAATACCCCATAAGTTTAACCGCACTTTGCCCCTTTTAGGGATGATTTTTCAAAAACGTTGAAACACGTATTTCTTTATTTCCTACCAAAAGCCTAAATATGAATTTACAGATCCCTAAGTCGATGAATTATGGATTTCCCATACAAATTTAGAACTCCTATTTGACCCCTTTCAAGGTTGTTTTTTGAGAAAAAAGATAGCCTATGTCCTTCTCCAGGATACAATCTATTCCCTTACCAAATTTCATTACAATCCGTTCAGCCGTTTAGTCGTGAAGAGGTAACAAACAAACAAACAGAGTTACTTTCGCATTTATAGTATTAGTATGGATGACGTTGCGTAGTATTCTAATATCTATCCAATAGTTTATTAAAACTTGTCAAATTTCAGCTATAATGTAAATTGTATTGAGAAGTTTTATGAAGTCAAATTACTACAGTCTCAATCAGATACACATAATTGTAAGTGTCCTGCCGCCAAGCAGCTGCCTGTAAGACTTATTGCAGCTCTGATCAATATTATGGGATTTGACATCTATCTCTGGTTGAAGCAGTGCTTGCATGTCAGGGTTCTGGGTAATATCACTGGCTACGGTCAGATGTAGAGCATACTAACAGGCGAGAGAAATGCATTCCTCTTCATTTTAGTAAATAAAAAAATAATAGATTTTTTTATGTATATATTGATGATGATGCTCGTAAAATTGGAAAATTAGAAAAAACTGAAAATAATATAGACTAATATATAGCTGTATAGTATATCTATATGTGCCAATAGATTGTAATTAAGGTAATTTCAATATGAATGAAAAATTGTGCAATGTAGGTTACTATTTTCACGCAGCAATATTTTAGAATATTTAATTATTTGTTCGAAATACCACATGGTTTTAGCATAATAGGTAATGGATTCACTTTTCACTTAAGTGGCAAGATCTTATAATTGCCGGAGTCTTTCATAGACTTTGAATGACGGTCATGGAAACTTTCATGAAAAGTTAGCTGAGGTGGTGTGAGCAATCATATGATCGATGAAAGATGCTAAAAGTGGTCTCTTTCTCACAGCTGTCACTATAAAAACCTTTTTATATATCATTATAAAGTTTCTAGTATAGATAATTACTGAGAAAGGTTCTGCTAGAAGATCTAATTTAAATAAGGCAACATTTTTAAATGAGAATACTCAAATTACCTTCAAGAGAGACGCTTGCTGACTTAGTTCAAGCCAAAACAATTTTACAATTACACCTGCAATAGAGCTGGTTACTCTACTGTTCTGTTTGATAGAGTTATTAAATATATTTTTTTTATCTGGCGCGGCAATGTGACCACACTGCGCCTGATGGTAAGCGCAGTGCCGTCCAGATAGAGTATAAAGTAGCGAGAGACAGTGTATCCCCCGCTACTCAACACAATCATGCCGGCCTGCTGTTTAGCTTCTTCACATTACGCCTAAAGGACCCAGGATCATAGAAAGGTACACGGTACTGGAGCACGGTAGCTGGCAAACTGTTCCACAGCTTGATGGTGCGGCAAAAATACGAGTTTGCGAACCTCTTGGTTCGGGCCGGGGTAGTAGATACCACGAAGCTGTGGCTCCACAATCCAGTACGCGTGGTTCTGGTATGGAAGGAGAGGATGGGATAAGATCAAACAATTCTTCAGAGCATTCGCCATGATACAGACGGTAGAACACGCTAAGCGAGGAAATATCCCTACGCAGCTCTATCATTAACCTAGCTCTATCTAATTACATAGGGGTTAATAAGTATAGTATACATATTAAGAGGATTATACGTGATGCATATCTTATATAATTCATCACAAAGTAGGTATAGAACAAAGTGCCTAACCTCATACCTGATTTACAACTTGAATTAATTCATCCCTATTCAAATTGCTTGAAACCTAATTTATCCAAAATCAATATTTAATTCTTACACTGGATGATGTACATCAGAGATGAAATGATCAATCAATTATCAGCTTGTCTAAAACCATTTTTATATTATGTGTAAAAACTATAATAAGAATAGTTAGTGCGCATAAATGTTCTTACGTCGTACATAGAGCATCGCCCCCTTATGCGACAAACTACGTACAATTCGGCATTTTAAAGGTTAAAAGAAACTAGAGATTTTTGTTCATCATTATTTTCGGTGCCAAAAAATTAGAGAGATTAAAAGTGTATTTATTATTACATACATATATATACATACATATACACTCACCTCTGCCATCCCCGAACGGGTAGGCAGAGGTGTAACCAGTTCACCCACTTTTTGCGCAATTTATTAGAGTCCCATAATGTGATAGGGGGAGAGCCTATCGCCATACCGGGCTTAATTCCAGACTTCGGGCTGATACTGAGTATTTCTAAATAGAAAAACCAAATATCACTTTACCCGATCCGGGGATCGAACCCAAGACCTCAAGCAGTCTTAACGCATGCACAATTACAACTACGCCACCGAGGCAATCATGTTTGTATGTATTATTGTGACAAATTATACATTATGATACCAATAATATAGAGATTATAAATGGTATGCTTTTTAGCAGTATGATGAATATTAAAGCTTTTATTCATAAGTTTACAAAACATTATTACCATGTAATTGGATTCAATAAATTTTTATTGGAATTTGATGGAATTAGCTAGCAATTTAATATATCCGGAAATAATTTATTAAATCAATATTTTGTAAAATAATTCAGCAATACCCACTGAGAAATAATACTTATATGAAGTCTATACCTTATATCAATTCTAATTTTATATATAGATAAATAAAGTTTGTGAGTTTGGATGTTCAGGGTAATCTCAGTAACTACTCTACTGATTCGAAATGAAAAACTCTTTTAGTTGAAATAAAACAAACTGACTGACATACAACTCAGTCTGCCCCGTGACCATGAATGCTGTAAAGCCTTCGAAACGGCGGGTAAAAAAAGGAAAAAAAACACGATATATTCCATAAATTTCGTTTTATTTCAATAATATTCACGTTAATATTTGAAACCATTATGTAACTCTTTTACTGTTAGCCCATTTATCGAGAAAGGCTATGTAACATCACGCTATGACCAATAGGAGCGGAGCATCAATAAAAAATGTTGCAAAACCGGGGAATATTTATTCCTTTTTGAGAGCTTCCGTTGCGTCCACTGGGTAAAGGCGATTGGGCGATAATTGTATATTGTCTGACCGGTCACCGTTTTAGAGGACACGCACGTTGGCCTCTCTTTATCATTCAGGCACACCACCTTAGTGGTAAGACGATCGGTACAGGTGCGACAGGGCACGAGACAACTCCTTGAATTACATACATTTTCCCCCAAAAATAACTACCAGGCGGGCGGAGCTGCGGGCAACAGCTAGTTGATAATATGAACTTATTACCGTTTATTTTAGGAATAGTGACTGGAAATATGCTTTTATATCCTATTTTGTACATAACATTTATAATTTTAGATTATATTCAGACAGTAGTCTAGAGATCTATAAATTAAATGAGATCTATAAAAAAAGAGATTGACGTCTGACTGGACGACTTGCTGAAAATGAGGTAGCAGGTGAAGTTGATTGATAATTTGGTTCAATATAACATTAAATAAATAAATCCCCTCAATAGGTACACACATATTCGAGACCCACCTCTAGGTTAAACTGTATCGTGGATATCAGAAACTAGCAGGGGAATACGATCTCTCGTAGTTTTCCCAGATCTGAATAAAATATTCCTCTCGGTGCGGGGATTTGATCCGCGGCCTCTTCTTTATAGACAACTACTCGCTGCTCTACGAAAACTGTTAATTATTTAAAAAATACATGCAAATAAAATATTACAGTGAAATGTAAATTTTTTTAAGGTACCTTGAATTTAGAAAATAATGCTCATAAGTGCATGAAAATAAGTTGTAATAAAGATGTAGTACGTGCTCACACAAGTAATATAATAATTCTACTAAAATCCACGCAATAGTTTTTATATAGTGATTTTTTTTCCGAAATACAAAAAACCTTAAACCTATCTATATCTCTTAATCAATACCCCGTCAACTGTCGTTATATATTACGGTTTAATAATAATAATAAACTACGGATATAAACATAACTTTTGGACGTATGACATAATAACTTTTGGAAAAGATAGCCTTACAAATAGAAGTAGAAGGGCAGTCTTCTCATGATAGCGGAAAAACTGGTCCGTTCTACTCCCTATACCATACCAGAAGCTAACTAAATAATATAACTTGGTGTTTAGGAACTCCACGGTAAATGTGCACTGTGCAGATTGTTCGAAAAACTAAAATAGCAATGATGATCAGTAAAGCGATGTAAATATTATTAGCCCAAAATATTAATGATGATCTCGATTATGTATGTATACCTTTTATAAAACATGTATATTAACTTCTCATACATCTAAATATATGTATATACTTATAACTACTATAACGTCTTATAAAACATCAATATATTTCATAAATCTCTCATCGAATAATATTTATTTACTGTTTAAAAGAATACAAAGATTGTCATGTGCACTTCAGCTACCCATATACTGTAAAGCATATAATTATTTCTGTAATACTATTGTTACGTAATTATCGTAATAATTTAGTCACACTACCGACTACTGAGTTGTTAATTACGCACCTAGAGTAACAGAAGATAAATGCTCCCGCCAGATGGCACGATTCCAGCCAAAATCATCGCCAACAGACTTCCATGTTCCACGTAAATTCTTGTTATAATGCAACAAAAACGTAGAATCCGGTATCATGGATCATGTTGGATTTTATTTGGTACAACTTCGTTGACGAATGCTTCTTTGAAATTTCGCTTACAAACTAACTCCTCGTTAATTTTATTGACATATTGCCTATAGATAATATTGCCTATGTAGAGACATAAAGCAAGTAAGTATGAACATATTTTTCACGATCTTTAAAAATTAGTATCGAAACTCTCATTAGATTTCAAGATTCATTAACTCGATATTAGATTGTTTGGATTGAAAATTATAAAATACTAACTTTTGCCCGTAGACCCACTTGCGTGATACTAAATGCTAGATGAAAATTAAATCGAGTATTGATCATATACGCAATAAAATAGCTCATATGACAAGTCAGTGTAAATATAAGGAAACGTAACAAGAAACCGGAATTTTACTTATATACCATGTACAGATATGTAGATGTCAAAGAAACTACGCATTTATTCGGGATAAAATATGCCTTTGCTATTCACTGGCCCATAAAATGACTCTATGTTACAAAACCATGTTGATCTGTTGTTGTTTTAAAAATATATCATTTAATATTCACTCGTACCAAATAATTATCAATAAAAAGTGAATATGTTAGCAATAAAGCCGTTGCATCTTGGTTCACATTTGTTTGTTTACATTTCTGACGTCACGTTATCGACATTGCAAATAGGTACGCGTCGTCGCCTCTGTAAATAAACTTTAATCTGTTTATATTTACAAAATAATTTACTGAATATAATTACTAAAACCAATCAATTAAAAATCTTTTATCAATCTTGACGCTCGTAGCTATAGGATTGCTGGCTTATGATGTCATGCGTAATTATATCATCATTTTTAGTACTATGAAAGCACGTGTTCTGGAAAATTCTTCTCGTGTCGTAGGTATGTTCTGGCCCAAGCGCTCCGCCATTATGCTTGCGTGTGTTTTGTGGCATTGAGCACTAATAATATCGGTGAACTTGACATTGAGAGCGGAGGCTCGTCATCGTAACAAGATTTCCTGTCTCTTCCGCACCATGCAGCTGTACTCAGGTGAGAGAAGGATGCATGATATTATCTTTTTGTATTCGCGAGTGTTTGTAGGTCAGTCGTGTATTTGTTCCGGACGATAGTCCGAAAGTCGGCTGGAGGTTATATTACGTACTTATTTACGTTGTAAATGTGCATAATGTGAGCAACTAACTAATGAATCTTCTAACTTTATTAGACCTGCCGAGACTGGTTAGCATACTATGCTATTATGCTTTATTTACTTTTCATAGTATACTATTTTTACATATCTAAAATATCAAAAAGTTAATCATTTGAAGTACTTGCCCACGCAATACTTTTGAGACTTGAGCCCTATGTAAAGATGGATGTTTTAATACAATAAAATTGTATAATACATACATACATATACACTCACACCTGTAATCCCTGAAGGGGTAGGCAGAGGTGTACACAGTAAACCCACTTTTTGCCGAATTTCGGTCCCATAATGTTATAGGGGGCGAGCACAGTTTCCAGACTCCGGGCTAATACTGAGAATTTTTAGATAGAAAAACCCAAAACCACTTTACCCAACCCGGGGATCGAACCCGAGACCTCAGCAAAACAGTCGTAACGCATGCGCAATTAAGACGGCCACCGAGGTAGTCAGGCAGTTAAAATTGTATAATATGATGATAATATTTTACCTACATTCGTAGTATCTTATTTAACTTTCCCTGTATATTAAGAATACCATACAGTTCAGAAAGCAATATCGCTCAAAGATAAAGATATTGCGAAAAATCTAAGACTACACACTGAAAAAAGCGTTATCTAGTAGCAGTTTAACAATCTTCTTTCAAGCAACTACCCCATAAAGCCTACGTTGTCTCGGAAAAGTCCACTAGATGTCGCTGTACTGCGAGGCTCTTTACGAGTCTGAGCTTTGCGTTGTTTGGGAAAGATGGCGCTAGGAGTATATTTGCTTGAAATTATTTTATTTGAGAAGGTTTATTTATTTTTCCAATCGAATCACAAGTGCATGTTTATAATTAACTGTTACAATTAAATTTATACTCATTCGTGGATTGGACTATTTACATATTTAAAATAATTGTTATTATTTCTAAAAATTTTTACTCATATCAGTCACGGTTATAAAGTTTTAAAATAATTTTCTGTAATTTTGTAACTATTCCGATATTACGTAATTCCATTGTGCTAATTTTATATTCAATAAAACCCTAACAATGATTATAACTATAGCAAATTCTTAATAATCATACATATAAAAAATACAAATATATTGAATGTGTAAGTCGCGGAGATTGCTATGTGGGCTACGGATCCGGATCAGCCGGCAATAATTCGGCAAGACGAGCGGTCGACGTCAGCCGTTGGTTCTTCATGCGGCCACCACGTAGTGCGGTGCGTCACGCGCGGTCATCGCTCCCCTTTAAAACAAATGACGTACTGACTCATTCTGTTTATTTCATTGTCCATTATGTATACCTATTTGGACTTTCCCGTCTCTATTAATCCGGCATTAACATATACATAGAACAACGGTTTGCAGCTAAATAAAACTGTGACTGTATTTGGACCTTCAAATTGTGCCAATAAAACACAAAATGATAAGCTTGCAAAACAAAAGGAGAATTGTTGAAAATATTAAAGACGGTTAACAAATATGTTTTAGCGGATTTAGTTTTATTTAAATTGAGTTTCGTATACAAATACCGTATAAATTAATAAGTACTTAATAATAATAAAAAAATGTTATACTTTGCTAATGATGCTACTGCCCAGTAGATGGCGTCACTCGGAGTTTATACAACCAAGTCCATCTTTCATTCGCGAAAGCTCTTGTCTATGTATATGTCAGTATTCCATAATACGTATTGTGTTTATTTAAATTAAAATCAATATGTCATAATTATAGCATTTACAACAAAATAAGTCGAATGATATTAAAATAATTATATCACGGGACGCTAATATTTTAAAAATAGATGAAAAAAATTATCGAGGTACTTATCGCCTGGAGAAATTTTAACTTTTTGATTTTTTTCAATCAGTTGTTTAGTAAACAAAGAGAAATGGTATATACATATATATTTGACCAACTGTGTAGTTGAGTGTAGTACCGCAGTGAATAACATATATACGTAAGTAATTACGTCGCTCTGTGCTTTTTATTGTAACATCAAGGTACCATGAATCCATAAGACCTTCAGGCATAATATCAATATGACAGCAATGTAATAAAATAAAGTAGTTTGTCGGAGAAGGGCGGGCGATATCGTAACTGTAGCCAACGATAGCAGAGTCGGTCGCCGCGCAACCTTGCAGAGTTTGTTGCTCCTGTATGGCGGGCGAGGGGGCGCCGCGCGGGCCGGGGGACGGGGGCGATCTAACCTCCAGTGACACGGTCTAACTGCGAGCTACCACAGTGCAAAACGCTCAGCGAATCAACATCTTACAAACAATTTCATAATACTCTACTTTTGTAGAGTTTCATATAGCTGCGGCCCGGTTTATCTTACTGTTATCTATGACCTGTAAGTTCCCTATATTTGTTAATAAATGCGCTATACTTACGTGATAAAAATGCAGTTGTGCCAGATATCAACACAGTGCAGTTAAAAATAAACATTTTGCAATAGAATTGAATTTTTCTGAAAACAGATACGGCGGGTTGCGTCCTTGGCGCGGTACCGAAGGTAGCAACAAGAAACAGTGAACATGTCACTTTTGTTCTGGCATACGTACATTACCATGCAAATTTCAAGATAAATGCCTATTGGTTTGAAACCATAATGAGATAATTACTTAACTATCGAACAAAATTATCGACTGTTCTTGATGAAGTTTATTGTCCTAGTTATAGGTTGTTTACTTTTGGTATGCATATATGCATTGTGCATCGCTGAATTAATATCCTTCATGTTAGCGTACATCAAAACACATTGTGTATTGGTTAACACGTAATGTGCGTAATTGTTGTACGTCCTTTCTTGAAGCAATCAAAACAAATAACCTATTTAATAAAGTAATTATAATATGCATAACTTAGGTCCTAGGCCTTTCCACTGGATGGTGCCGCGTTTATATTTTTAAATGTATTTTCATGTATGTATATGTAGTACATATACCTATTAAAAAAAAATATTTTTCCGTATCGAATATTATTATTTTATTTCGTAATTCTTATTATTGAAACATTAGGTCCAATAAGTAGGTATAGTAATTCGGTAAACTAACAAAGACAGTACAAATACACATTGAATTGAAATTAGATGTCATGGTATACTAAGTAGTAAGCATATATATGTATATTATGTGACAGCAGAAGCACCCTACAGTTGTCACAATTATTATTCCATTTGGCATGTTAGTCGAGTCTCCACTGGAGCTGTGCGTCAGATGTAAAACAGCTTAAGTGCAAATTATTCTATCGTTTGTCGGAGCTGTCGCCACAGCTGTTTACTTATCCCTCGACGATTTGACCTATATCCTGACAATCGGGTTATTCATGAGCCATGTCACTCAACAGTCTATAACATATATAATGAAACACTTCAAATAAAGATATACAGAATAAAGAAAATAATACAGTGATGAAAACTTTATATGTGATGTTTATATATGTTTTTGAAAGTCGGTTAATAGTTCATAAAAATTATGATTGTTAATGATTCAATAATAAAAAAATATAATAGTTCTAACCATAAGGTTAGAGTATAATATTTTTTATAAATTTAATAAAATGATGTATTTTACTATAAAATAAAGTCTTACAATAAAAACTAGACATTTAGTTTAGTGTAGTTCCACTTGCATTACTAGACTAAAAATATTTCAGACGTAAATATGGTATGGACGTAAGTATATGTAAAATTGTGAATAATGGCTTAAAATAAGGATAAAGCATTATATGCTTAATAAAACTGGTATAACCTAGCAATAATAAAAGATTAACATCTTGGAATAAGACATAGTGCGCTTAAATTATGCGAGATTGAATGTGCAGATACTGTAATATGGTAAATTGGTACTTTAACGTTATAAACCATATTTCTGTTGTCTTTTATAACACTGTAACCTATTTAGACTTATAAATAAATAATAACAACAATATCTAACTATTGTACCTTAAAATTACACGTACTTTACGAATATTTAATTTATTTGAAATAATAAACTTCCTCCATGAGATTTCAGGTTAGATCCCCGGGACGGGTAAAGTGTTATTGGGTCTATTTAGAAATTCTCGCTATTAGCCCGGAGTCTGGAATTGTGCCCGGTATGGCGATAGGCTCGCTCCTTATCACATTATGGGACCGTAATAAATTCGGCGAAAAGTGGGTGTACTGATTACACCTCTGCCTAACCCTTCGGGAATTAAAGGCCTGAGTGTATATGTCGAAATAATCTTCAATTTTTATAGTGGTAGTTATTATTATATTGGCTCTAATGGGCGGCTCGTCCGGATTAGAATCATTATATCACAGAAAAGTGTCAGGTTGCTATTCCGGTCCTTATGATGATTGAAATTTCTGCATGGCTAAATTCCTTTCTGATTCCCATTTCCCATTTCTCTTCTTTTAGGTTGGCAACATGCCCATGATTATTCAGGTGTGGTAAGAGTTAATAGCGATCACTTATCATCACGATTGATGACCCATTTGTTCATCTATAAGCTTTTAGTAAAAAACAAATTGATTTGAAATTGTCGCAAAAAGTATGAAATCATCACCTTACTTGTGTATTTTTAAATTGTCGTATGAAAGCTGTCCGGCGTTTAGTTTAAAGCTCGCACACACTTGCACGTGTGTGCGAGCTTTAAACTAAACGCCGGACGATAAAAGAAATTTTGCCTATAAATTTTACGCGAAAATTTATAATATTGATGTGCTTTCACAACGTTTGCTGAGTAAAAGTAATGCCATTAACAATTTATATAAATAAAAATTAACTACACAAACTTTTATAACGATAATGTTAACAGATATAAATTAGAGAATCAATAACTATTTGATACGAAATGAATATTTTTCGTAAGTGTATCACGATAGATTTGTTAACAAATATATTGTAATACTAACTTTTGCTTGCGGTTCCGCCCGCGTGGAAGTTATCTTATACTATTTATAAATCGTTTCATCTCTCACAACTTCTCTTTGCATAATACAGATATTCGTTCAAACGGGTATAACTTTTGATAAAATGTACCAATTTAAATGAAATAAAGACTAAATGTTACCTCGAGATACACTATATGATTATATTTTTAATTCATTTGTCGTAATACAGTACTTTGGACGTGATGCCTTGACAGACAGACAGAGAGACAATAATTCCAAAAACTATATATCTTTATAATTATAAATTCATTATTATGAATTCTTAATATATATTATATAACAGGTATATATATAACAGGTTACAATCAAATTTTTGCAAAAATATTTAATGTACAGACAAATTGCCTCTTCAGCTTTATTATAGTATAAATTCTATGAAAAGCTTGAGTAGATTCCACTTGTGTTGCATCATTATGAGTTCTGACGATTGTGATCGGTCAGCCGCTTGTAATAGTAATTATCACCGTTATGTGGTTATATTTATGTATTGCTTAAGGACTTATAACGTTCAAGGAAAACTACTCAAAAATGATATCCATCAAAATGGAACAACGTTTGTGTTTAACGGCGATGTGATTCAAATGTTTAAACACACACACACACTCACGCCTGTAATCCCCGAAGGGGTAGGCAGAGGTGTAGCCAGGACACCAACTTTTCGTCGAATTTCGGTCCCATAATGTGATAGGGGGCCAGCCTATCGCCATACCGGGCACAAATTCCAGACTCCGGGCTAATACTGAGAATTTCAAGATAGAAAAACCCAATATCAATGGATAAAAATTGTCGGATTACGTTTTCATTATCTTTTTTATATATATTATTAAAACGTAATGGGTGTGTGGTGTCGAGTGGGGCAGAGCAGATCGGAGTCGGCGATGGCCACAATCGCGAAGGTCACTCTGCAGCTGGGACTAACATCACACGCCCAGCTCCATGTGGTGTTGCTGGTTCAGTGCTTCGTAACTATATTCATCATTCATAGAAATTTGTGTTGTTGTTTTTGCTACACAAGGTTCAATTTAGCGTAATCGCCTCATCGGTCGGCGGCCTTACCTCATTAGAGTTCATGCACCCGCGCGAAACTAGGGCATGTACCGCGTGCTCGCCCCCCCCCCTCTCCCCCCGTCCATGCGCGCTCCCCGACCCGTCTCACTGCCGAGTGCCGCGCCGCGCCGCGCCATCCCGTTACCTAACTACTATTAGGTTTTCATTGAAATATTTATACTCCTGAAATATGAGTTAACAATAAACAACACCCTACTACATGTTATTTATATACATTACGAAAATATGCCCAAACTATTCCTATTTTCGATATGCACCTTGTGAATGTTATTAAAATTATAATCTTTATGATCCTTTGTTTGCGACCTGGTTGCTGTATTTATAATTTTAAGGACATGTTCTCGTATAATAAAGTACGCAGCCTGTTGTAAATTCTTAAGTGATTATATCACTATTCACTACGTTGTTCGGAAGCGGTTGAAATTCTTACGCTTAACTACATAGACGATAATTATGAAAGGGCTACGGGGAAAATAGCGTCACTATACTGAGTTGAGTGAACCAGTATAGCGTCGGAGAGTTGCGCAAGCGCACTGCGAGAAAGTGCGAGTAAAAGTTGACGCAACCCACGTCACACGGCGCTCGACGCCACGTCACACATGCACACATCCCCGCGTGACACGTCCCGACGCGGCACGGCATCGGAGCGATATTCATACACGCCTGTGTGTATATACTAGAGTTGCCAACCATCCCGTTTTACCAGGACATGTCCTGGTTCTTAGAGTGTCCTGAATAGTTTTTAAGAAGTTCTGGATTTTTAAAGCGCCCTGATATGGTCCTGTATTTTAAAATCGCACACCACTTTTGCAATCCTTCCTCGTAAGTGTTTACGCTCTTTTAAAACAAAGATGCGTCCTGGTTTTTCTAATTTCGAATCCTAGTATTTGAATTCCGGGGTTGGTAACCGTAGTATATACGTCCGTGCCAGGTTTTAGTGCACGTACATAAGTGACGCACTGACGACACTTGATTACAAGCGAACTCGTTATACAATGCCTTTAATAATAGAGTTACGAAGACGTTACATGTAAACCACATTAGGAGTATGTTTTCATAACACTTGCAGAGATTAATGATAGCTTACAGATCTCGATTGTTACAGCAACGTGCTATAATGTATAGGTTATGTACAAGTATTTCCAAATTCCAATCTAATTCCAGTACTTGTCACAACCGAAACTTTCGTACTGTATATTGTTAAGTGAAATATATACAATCAAAAAGGTTATATAAATAAATTGTGTACCATGTTTTAATAATGTAAAATAAGTATTAACTGTCGTTGTTATGTAGCAGCAATTATTTGTTGATTTCAATTATAAAAAGTCACACAATATTTGTATTTTGCCTTCTTATAAATGAATGAGAGGGATTTAAATAAATTTTATCCGCCATATACTTTAAGGATCTGATTCTGCTTCTCCTTATGATGGACAGTATTCAAAACTTTCTACCTTTCCTTGAAGTCGTGAAAGCTAGTAGCTAGCGGGGTATGATTCTTTCAAATATATTTAATGTAATAATCGTAAAATGATTAAAACATCAAATCCAATCAATATATTCTCTAATATGAGTAATAATTATTAGCCAATAAGTTTATATTACAACGTATCTTTATAACATAAAATATATCTTATTCTTGCCTGCCTTGGTGGCGCAGTTGTAATTGCGCATGCGTTACAACCGCTGTGCTGAGGTCTCGGGTTCGATCCCCGGGTCGGGTAAAGTGATATTGGGTTTTTCTATCAAGAAATTCTCAGTATTAGCCCGGAGTCTGGAACCTGTGCCCGGTATGGCGATAGGCTCGCCTCATATCACATTAAGGGACCGAAATTCGGCGAAAAGTGGGTGTACTGGTTACACCTCTGTCTACCCCTTCGGGGATTATAGGCGTGAGTGTATATGTATGTATCTTATTCTATTGCTATTAAAAACATATTTGCGTCAGATAACAAATCGAGCATAATTTCAAGCTACGCTAGTGAAATCGCGCCATTATATACATATCTATAAATTATTATTTACCTATATACTTATTCTGTAACATAATATTTAATGGGAATAACTTTATTGACGCTGAAATACTTGTAATTCTGGCACGTGCTCTTACTAATATATAAAACATAATTGTTCGTCATCAAACATTCTGTTGCTTTATTCTCAGTCACACGTACTCCTAAAGAGCATTTTCTATTTTAGAACCAACTAACTTATATAAAGCTCAGCGCAAGTGCTTTGTTTTATTTAAAAACGAGACATTGCGTTTTATTAGTAACGCACGATCTATTATTGTAACTGTAAAAGTACACCCAGTCACAGTATAAATTGCAATAAGTATTTTTAGTGGAAGGTACTAAAGGGAGCGGAGGCAAGCGACGGTGCGCTGTGGCGACAGAAATAGGGCGCGGAGGACAGAGCAAGGCTGTCCCGGTTGCCGGTCATCGACCCCGCGCTCTACCTACAAATATGTAGCTCTGTGTGCGTAGCTGCCACCTACAACTATACTACGAGTCGTATGCGCGCCTGACGTTAGCGGCACAGCGCAGGGATGCATAGGGGTAATACACACTACATTGCGAACTCTTACGTCATGCTTTCATAATAACATTATTTCAGTAAAAAAAAAACATAAAAACAATTTTATATTCATTTTCAATATAAATAATTGTATGTTTCTAGAACGAAATGTCGTATAACACTTTACAGAGTGTAATAAACATTTAGTTTTGAAAACGCCATCTGTTAGAGAATAGACGTACTATCATTTGTTAACGAGAATCGAGGAGCCGTTCACACCGCTCGCCCCGCGTCTACCTCCGCGATAAGGGCACGAGTTCGTTGCTCCGATACAGGGTGACCTCAAAAACGAGGACACTGCAAAATTAGGACGATGACAACGTAATGACTCGAGCGCCCGCACACTACATGCGATTTCTGATTCAAATACCAGCGTGTATGGCTTATAATTCTTTAACACAATCCATTGAACTACATGTATTTGATCAATTAGGCAAATACGCTGACTCCGACGGCAGTGAGCTAGCTCGAACTGCGCGTTCTATAAGCAATAATAAGTTAGGATTTATTTCTACAATTTAATTTTACTATTTTGTAACCTCCAGTATTATTTCACAGGTGTTTGTGTTGTTTGCACACATCATGCATGTGGAATTTTGTTAAATCGACTAAAAGTCAAAAAAATTTTTTCAAACTAAAAAAACAAGGAAATTGTTATAATAATTTATTTTCGATTTTGCTACTGAATTCATACATCTACACTCACGCCTGTAATCCCCGAAGGGGTAGGCAGAGGCGTAACCAGTACACCTACTTTTCGCCGAATTTATTACAGTCCCATAATGTGATAGGGCGAGCCTATCGCTATACCGGGTACAATTTCAGACTCCGGGCTGATACTGAGTATTTTCAAATAGAAGAACCCAATATCACTTTACTCGACCCGGGGATCGTACTCGAGACCTCGGCACAGCAGTCGTCACGCATGCGCTATTAAAACTGCGCCACCGAGGCAGCTGCTACTACTGCTGCTGGATAGTCATAATTAAAATGCATACATATTTCAATTCATCTTTGCACGTATTCGTATGTTGCGTTACATATTTCTATAGAAACGATAACTGAGTGCCTGTCACCATTAAACTTCATCGTGTAAGCTGATGGCCAATAGCTGACTCCTTACTGTTACAGAAATCAAAACCACATATTCCAATAGCAAACACATAATAACAAGATGTGCAGAGATAAACTGAAATAACTATACTTAATTAGCCTACAACTGTATTTTTAGTTTACGTTATATAATTTTTTTTTATTGTTATAAATATGTATATGTATCATACATATTTTAGTCGGGAGCGGCGATGGGTGAAAGAAAGATGATGCTATATTCTTTAAATTTATTTATTCTAATTTTGTATCTATTTTGTTGTATCCATGTGTTATTATTAGGTTAAATTCATGTACGTAATAAGTAATAAGTCCAAAGAGCTTTTAAAATACTACTAAGTCAAACGCTGATTAATGAACGGAAAATTGAAAGTTGAACAATAGATTATCACACCTTTTTGAATTTAGAATGTTATATATTTTACTGTGTGAAAAAAGTTTCACTTTGAAATCTCACACTTTACATGATTAATTTTAATTATATTTAAAATAAATGTTTTATAGGTATCGTTATTTGTCGAAACAATTATAAACATTCAGGTAAAATGGCTTCAGCATCAGCGCTTTTCCACACTTTGCTACATATCTTTAGCATCTATCGCTGGGTATATTTAATAATACATTATAAACGAAGCTATTCTGAAAAAAATCTACTTACAATTATTGTATTTAATAGTAACTCAATGTCATTTTCTTTGTTACAGGTAAGTGTGATGGACAACATTTCATGACGCGGACGCTTAATCTCATAGGATAGTCATAGATAGTCTCAAGATAAGAAGTTTCCGGTAGACCCCCTACAAAAAACCTAGTCATAAATGTCAACCCATACGTGAGTACACATATATGTTATGGAAATAATAGTGTTCGTTTATAATTTTATGTTTATCAAGAAAATTATCTATCTGTTCTTGTGATAAAGTAAAAAAAATTATGAACATGAGTAGCCGTGGATGATGGATGAACACACATTACACACTTACGCAGTATACAAATTTATTATTGCCTTGTAAAACTTATCTATTAGACATAGTTAATGAACGGCGTTAAACCAAATGTTTACATTTTATATTTACATAACAACGTTTGAAAATAAACATTAGAAGGTAAACGAGATTATTCAGAAAATAGGGATAATGCGCGATGATCGCTTAGAAATGCAATGGAAATTATTTGTAGGATGCACCGAGCGCTCCGGGAGCCAAAGCTAAATATAGCTCGGCCGTCGACCGACAAGTGGGTCGCTCCCTCGTATACTCCAACCACCGACGGCACCCTTACCCCAAGCGGTTCATACATACATACTACTTTTTAAGTTATTGTTTTATATGACTTATTCCAATATAACCCACACAATCTACGATACTTTGATATAATAAATACCGGAGGAGGATACTGTTCACTACAAAGTATGTGTCAAATTTAGGACTCTATCAACCCCAAGTGAAAGAGAGTACCCACGTACAAAACCTTATTACTCCCAATGATTGTAATTAAAATTGGATTGCTCTAGAGCTTGAATAGATAACTATTTTAAGTATGTTGAAACTGCAAATTCGAGGCGGAGTTAACAGAGACTAGTGACGAGCATACGTACTCAGATTTTAATATAAAACTGAAGAACCCAGAAATAAGGGTGTAATCTGCAATTGCGCGCCCTAGACGCGACGCCTTGACTCTTGATATGTACGTGTAGTTACATAAAAATCTATAGGAAAAAGCTGAGCTGTGAAAACAGTTGCAGGTTTCCATTGCGGCGAAGTGCATCAAAGATGTTAAATTTAAATAATCTCATTAATCCATTCCTGCACCTCACTCTCCTTTTCTCTTCGGTGCAAATGTAGGTCAGATTCTCGAATCGACTCAGCTCCTATCTTCCATCTGTTAACCTAAACTGTAATTACTAATTACAACTCGAATATTCATGAATTCTATTTAAACACCACCGCGTCTCACAATTGTTCACGACAGTGAGTTTTACGTAGGTGGTTTTGTGACGAATTAGTTTCGAAAGCGTTATGAGTAGCAAGCTGTTGACACGTCGGGTCGGTACATTAGTTGTTTTCCCCATGGTGTTTGTCCAGCGAGCTTCTAGAACGGCTGAAGGGTGAGCTACGCGGCGAGCGGCGAGCGGTAAGCGGGGCGGGTGTCGCAAGGCACGGGTGCATGGCCGGCCGTCGGCACCGCGCCGACCCTGACTGACTTATATTGCGAACGTGCGCCGAGCGCAAATTCTAATGCTGGCAAAAACAACCCGTGGATTATTGTTTCACATCGACTCAGGCACGACGATAGCATTTTGCCCAACAATTTAATAACACAGATAAAAAATGTATAATTGAACAATAAATGACACAACAGATCCCGCTTGGTGATGCGCTGCTTTTGATTAATAAATGTGTATGAAATTGCAAGGGGAATAAATAGTTTATAATTGTTTTTGAATAATATGACGTTGCCTTACTCGCTGAGTTTAACCTTGGGCGTTTGAAAATTAGCCACGTTCATTCTACGTTTATCCAAACTCACAAACTTTACCTCTTTATATATTAGTATTGATTATTACGTATTTGAATTAATAAGAAAGGCATGACACTGTGCTTTATAACTATATACAATAGTGGTGATGGCGTTCACTACCTTGCCTTGGTTCACTCGATTTAAAACAACAGTAAATTGTCAAAGTTATTATACATTAGGGTTTTTTATTTTACGTATTTCTAAATATATACCCTACAATTACTCATTTAGTTTCGACCTCACACTAGGTAAACCTGTGTTATGGGTGCCAAAACACGAGGGACTACGGTCCCACATCAACCAGATCCGAAACAAATATTTGTTGATTCCACAAACATTTATCACGATGCGGGAGTCGAACCCGCAACCTCTTGTTTCACAGCCGCCTATGTACACGACCCTCGCTACAGAGCCTATCAAATAAGAATATAGCTATTTCTTCTTAAATGACTTTCTGCATTAATCCTCGCAGCATTCAATTTTGTGTGCAATAAGGTTTAAAATGGAGTGGAAGCACGCGTCATTTTATATTCAAAAAAACCTATGCATTTTTTAACAATATTAGAACGCATTTATTAAACCCTCAGCCAAATTGACGAAATGTCTGCATACGATTCTATCATATGAGTAATAATAATAATACACCCAATAGTCAAACACATACTTCTAACTCCACACTAGGTAAAACCTGTATCGCGGGTATCAAGAACTACGAGGGACTACGGTCCCACAACACCCAGACCCGAAACAAATATCTGTCTGGCTCACAAACATTTGTCTTGGTGTGGGAATCTAACCGACGGCCTTTTTTTTTTTTTTTTTTTTGTCGCGGGGAAAGCGTTTTATTACTGCCGCCCGCTCCGGAGGGAAGCGGATTAAGAATAAAACGGGTATGCTGGACTAGCCGGTCTTACGACCCAGCATCCCCCTCGCACGGATGATGGCTATCCGTGCTGCCGCTGGGCCGAGTCCCTAACCCCTATATACAACCCACCCGACACTACCAGCTAAAACCCCGCGGTGGCCTTCTTCGGCGCTTACGGAGCGATCCCGGGGTATTCTAAGGAGTGCTAGAATTGCAGCCGGAATCGCCCCTGCGCGGTGCTGCGTAGCAGCCCATCTCCATGGAGGGCTAAGGAGCCCCCGCGCACCGAACAACGACAGCGAACGAGGCCTTACCACCTGCGCTGCCGTCCATCTCGGGGTCGCACGATGCTCCGAATTTGGGAGTGCATCGATACGGGCTGACAGCCCTCCGCTGCGCGCCCGCGACCCCCGATGGCCCCTATTAGTCGCCTCGTACGACAGGCAGGGGTTACCGTGGTGGAATTCAAACGCCCCCATTCCACAGGGCGGGAGACGCCGGTCAGTCGTCCACCCGGCGCCTCCTACGTCTTCTCTGGCGGCGGGAGGGATCATATCGTTCCCGATCCCTCTCAGCACTCTCCTTCTGCGAGATGACGTTCTCGCAGAAGTGGGCCACCGCACGCCAGGACCTCCGTCTGGCGACCATGGACGACAACACGGCCGGCAGCGAGAGGTCTCCTCCGACGACTGCTCTGAGAGCGCTGCGCTCTTCGTCCCAGGCTGGGCACTCCTCCAACGTATGTTGGGCCGTGTCTTCGAGGCAGTTGCCACAGTGGTGGCACACGGCGGACACCTCCTTTCCGATCCGACACAGGAACGAACCGAAACACCCATGGTCCGTTAATACCTGTGTCAGTCGGAACGTAGGCGCCCCGTGGCGCCTGTCTAGCCATCTCTTTAGGACAGGACGCACTGCCGCGACAGTCCTCAAGCCCGCAGTCGGGCTCTCCAGCCTGGTATGCCACTCCTCCACGGCGGTTCTGCGAAACCGGGCCGCAATCTCCCTCGGGGCCAGTCTCTCCTGACGGCGGCTGGACGCCTCCTCCCGCCAGAGGAACGCTGACGAGAGGAGTTTGGCGTCCAACTCCCAAGGGAGTGTGCCGGCCAATACGCAGGCCGCCTCGTGGGAGACCGTGCGGTAGCCCCTTACTATTCGCTGCGCCACCAAACGCTGCGGTTTGCGCAGCAGGGCGACGCAGCGGGCGTTCAGGGACTCGGCCCATACGGGACATCCGTACAGGGCCATTGACCGCACGACTCCAGCGTATAAACTTCGGCAAGGGCTATTAGGTCCCTCCAGGTTCGGCAGCAGGCGTCCGAGCGCACCCGCCGCCCGCACCAATTTCGGCGACAACTCCTTGAAATGGGCACGGAAATCCCACCGGCTGTCCAGAATCAATCCCAAGTACTTCATTTTACAGCCGATGGGAATCCGCACCCCCTCCACACTTATGTGGGGCTCAAAAGGTGGCCGAATCCGAGGCCTGTGAAAACAAAGGGCCTCGGTTTTGTTGAGGGCCACCTTAAGGCCCAGTCGCCGAATCCTGCCCACCACCTGTTCGGTTGCGAACGAGGCGAGCAGGGTGGCCTCCTGGAAAGACCTGGCCGCCGCTGTCACTAGTGTGTCATCCGCGTAACAGACGACAGCGACACCTCGGGGGTAGGTACCACGGAGCACCCAATCGTAGCCGATGTTCCACAAGAGAGGGCCCAAGACTGAGCCCTGTGGAACACCGCAGGCCATCGCTCTTCGGTGCCAACCGTTGGCGCCCGGATAAACTATGTATCTATCTGAGAGATACGAGTGCACCAGGCGCCAAAGATACGGTGGCACCACGTGGTACCGCAGTGCTTCCATTATGCAGGCCCAGGGTAGAGTGTTAAACGCGTTGGCGATGTCTAGAGACACCGCCACCACCACATCACCCCGAGCCACTGAATCCTCCGCTTGTGCCTTGACCCGCAAAATTGCGTGTATTGTCGATCGGCCTTGCCGGAACCCGTACTGACATTGTGCCAGGTCCGGCCCGACCCCTTCAAGATGCTCGACGAGGCGAGCGTGAACAATACGCTCGAAAAGCTTGCAGACCTCGTCGAGCAACACAATGGGTCGGTAGGCCGATGGCGACTCTGCGGGCCGCCCCTCCTTCTTGAGCAGGACCAATTTCCCAGTTTTCCACTGAGATGGAAAACGGCCCTGCTCCAGACACGCGGAGAATAGGCCACGGAGCCTAGTACCCAGATGCTCGACGGCTAACACCCATGCACGCCCGGGGATACCGTCGAGACCCGGGGCCGTCTTCTTGCCCCGTAGCCGAAGCACCACCGTCCGAAATTCTTCGGGCGATACCTCCGAAACAACCCTTGCCGAACTTAACGACGATGGCGTCGATAAATGTGACGCCATCGCTGGGGGAGTGACATTCACAGTGGCAGGGAACAAAGCTGCGACGACCTCTTCAACTAGATCGCCCCGGAGACTCTGAGTCAGTGGGGGCGCCCATGGGCGATACCGTCTCATCGCCACGCGATATGGACGCCCCCAAGGGTCGTTGTCAAGAGTTCCCCGGAACTCCTTCTGAGCTGCAGACTTTGCCCTTGCTATTGCCACGCGCAGCGCTCTCTTAGCCTCCCTATGGAGGCCGTGAAGTAGCCGTTCCTGGTCCTCGTCGCCGGGAAGACGGACCCGACGACGACGGTGTCTGGCGAGACGACGAAGGGCGGCAACGCAGGAGACACGCAACCGCATAAGTTCCGCCGACCACCAGAACACCTGGCGCTTCTCGGGAAGACGTCGGACTCGGGGCATGGCGGCGTCACAGACGCGCGACATCGCTGCCCCGAACCACGACGCCTCCTGCTCGACCTGCATCGGTGCCACCGGTGCAGGGAGCCACGCCTGGGCCAGTGCGGCCTCCTTCAGGGCCTCAACATCGAGGCGTTTTACAGACCAACGCGGGCCGTCCAACCGCGGGCTAGTCAGTCCTCCACTGGACTGGGGGTTAGGGGACAAGCAGACGTCGAACCGAATGTATCGGTGATCCGACAACGTCTCCTCGTCCACCAGAACTCTCCAGTCACGGACACGGCGCGGATCCGCCATTATGCCGCACGCACGTGTTAACCGACCCACGATTCACGACGGCCAGGTTGGCCGAGATCGCCCATTCCTCCAGGGCCTCGCCTCGCCTGCTGGTGACCGACGAACCCCAAGCCAGAGACTTGGCGTTGAAGTCGCCGGCAACGAGAACGGGGCGAGGCTGACTGCCTTGCACCACCAGGGCCCCTAGCCGAGCGAGAAAGTGCTCGAACTCGGCCAGGGATCTATTGGGGGAGAAATACACACCCACAACCCAGACCCCCCCCAACAGAACCGCCACACATCCCGACCCCTTCGCTACTTTTTCGAAGGGCGGGGAGCCGGCGGCGCCCCGAGTGATGATGGCCACCAAACCGTTAAGGTCCCCTGCCCAGTCTTCCCTGGGAGGAACAAAATAAGGCTCGGCGACCACAGCCACTTGTATCGACCACTGCGCCATGCTCTGGACTAACAAGTCCTGGGCCCTGGCGCAGTGATTAATGTTCGCCTGGAGGAAACGTTGCGCCATATTAATGGGCGATCTCCATCTGCTCCTCTACGGGGAGCGCTGTCGGCTGGGTCACAACCCCCGTCCCCCGACCACGATTTGCGTGGCGAGGGCGGGAGGAGGCGACGCATGCCTTGGCGCCCACCTGGTGCCCCGCGGGTTTACCAGCATCTGCGCAAACTGCGCAATGCGGCTCCGCGGAGCACTCCTTGGCCTTGTGGCCCAGTTTACCGCAGCGGTAGCAGATGCCGCTGCGGTCACACTCTTCGGTGCACCGCATCCGCACATGTCCTTTGTGCAAACAGCGGTAGCACCGCATGGGCCTCG
This sequence comes from Laothoe populi, assembly GCA_905220505.1. Lineage (NCBI taxonomy): Eukaryota > Metazoa > Arthropoda > Insecta > Lepidoptera > Sphingidae > Laothoe > Laothoe populi. Next base: position 12,435,680 of record HG992152.1, read on the forward strand.
GCTCAAGAAGCTGGACGCGTGCAGCTACCCAGCCGATCAGCACTCGGCCCGAACTTAAAATTTTGTCGGCGACCTTAGCGGGGCACCGCACCCATGCCGCACCAAGGCCGGACCGGTCAGGGCGGATCTCCCCGACCTTAAAACTTTCATTGGGGCTATCCCCAGCCCTTGCGAGGGCCGCTGCTACTATTTCCGGGTCGGCTGACGCGTCCAACCCGGATATTCGCAATTCCGCGGCCTTGAACGGACGGGAAACGCGTACGTCGTCCGCCAGTTCCGTTCCGCGGAATACCTCCCTAACTTTATTGGCAAGGGAGTCGGCCTTCTTTTCGGATTCCGGGCCGGGTACCTCGTACAGGTACCCGCCCGTCGCCATTAAGCGCGCCCGAGTCTCCGCAATGCCGAGCCCGGCCAGGTCCACGGATTGCTGGACTTGCCGCAATACGTAGGCGTATGTGACGCCCCGCGCCAACCCCTCCGGCGTAACCGTCAGTGTAACGGCTGCCTTGCGGGGTAGATTTATACGCGGCTTCGGCCGGTGCTGCTGCGGTGGTGCGGCCACTGCAGCTATCGGCATGGGCTGGGGATTTTTCTGGCCCTTCTTGGCCACAACATTCCACCCCTCATCCATCGATTCAGGAGCGGGAGGTAGTGGCCGCGGTTCCCTGGATTTCGCAACGGGAGTGCTGCTCCTATTTTTAATTTTGTTTCCCCTCTTTCCCCCCCTTCGGGATTTAGGTTGAGGGGGATTTGGAGACGCCACAGACGTTGACGGTTCCGCCGGCCCAGCGACTACGACAGACGTAAGTCGGGGTCGGGGAGCGTCAACAGGGGTGGGCTGGGCGTTACTCTTTCCCTTGCCCAGCCCTTTTCCTTTTGGAGTAACCGGTGGACCGGCAGCGACTGATAGGGCCTTTGACGGCCCAGAGACGGCGGGCGTTACCGGAGTTTTAGCCCTATCGGCGGCCAATGGAGGCCGCATGATGGGCTCTGGAGGTAGCCTCGAGTATATATCGCTCAAGCGCGCGTCTATGATATTTAAAAGACGGCGCTCGAACCGTTCGAGGCGGTCCTCCTCTCCAGAAACGGCTCCAGTTTGGGCTGCCGGCTGTGACTGTCCTTGTATTGCTTGGACAGTCGCCACCATCTCATCCAGGGTCCGCTGTTGGGACGCAAGGGAGGCCTTGAGGACGGCGATTTCCTGAGCCATCGCCGCCTTCTCAGCCTCCAGCCTGCCCACCTCTGCGGAGGCTGACTCCTGAGCCCTCACCAACAGCTCTTTCGCCGCGAGGTTCAGCCTCCGCTGCTCCGTCCCTTTAATATTTTGGGCCTTGCTGGCCACGTCTTGAATGATGGCTGACATCTGCAAGCGCCAGTCACGGTCACCAGTTACTTCCATCGGCGTGGTGTCTTCGTTAGACACCACAGCCGAAAGAGCAAGCACTTTTGGCGCCGGTTCATCGTCACTGTCGCTTGCAGATGCGTCCAGTTGCCGAGCTCTTGCCGCCCTCTTTGAGCGCGTCATTACGCCGCTCGTTTCGGTATCCGCCTCAAGAGCTGAGACAGCTGAGGCAACCTTTGCAGTTGCCTTCTTTGTCTTTCGCCCAGCGTCATCGGTCTTCCCAGGGTCAATTTCGTCCCCTGGGATAGATAATTTTCCCACAGCATCGTCTTTGTTTGTTTTTGTTTTTATTGTATTCATTGTTAATCCCACGAGTATGGGGGAAATATTCGGTCCACCCAGCCAGAGCCCCCTGTAGCTGGGTAAGCAAATGTCTGCACGGGGTTCAGCACGTTCCCCGCCGGGGTTCGCACTAGAGACCGAACGACCCATCGGCCATGCATCCCCTCACGGTGCGCCGCCGCTTGGGATTCGGGGTGACTTTTTATAGAGGTTTTCTCCCTCGCGGCCCGGGCGATTAAGCCAAGACCCTCGGTCCAGTGGGAGCGCGAGACATGACCACAGACCTCCTTTTAACTGGATTACGATATACGACGGCGGCAGCAAGAGAGAACTTCCCCCCTACTACCCGCTCGGCGGCGGGGTGAGCGCACACCGAGCCCGCCGACAGTCCCGAGACAGAACTCGAGAGTAGCCCGAGGAAACGAGCCTCACTGCCAATCGACAGTCGCCACAAAAGGCGACGTCTGTCTACTACCTTTTGTCAGGATATCAGCCGTCGGTCAACGTGACCGTCGTTGCCCAGGGTGCACCACGTGGAGGTTTCCTGACTTCGCACCCCTCTAACCGACGGCCTCCCGTTTCACAACCGGCTACTCGTCCGCTGTGCCATGGAAGCTGTCAATATACATGTCCCAAAAGTCGACATCAAGCCGGAACCAGGTGAAAGGGCAAGTCATACCGGTTATCAGAAAAATATAAAAAAAAATCTAAGTTGCATGTTTTTAAAATTATAGGCAATTAAAAAAAACGAAAAATTCTACACTTGTGACTATCACACACAATTTTCACTCCTGTTGCCACCTTAGAGTAGGCAACCAGTTGCCACAGATCTTTACTTTTTCCAAATTTTCTTTTTGTTATGTAACCCTGAATAACGCTTCCCTAAACTGTTGTCAAAATTTGAAAACCAGCTGCTTCAGCCTGGATTAAAATGAGACTTTTTTTCCAAAAAAAATCACCCAGATTTAACTGACTGACGTAAGAATTTTTCTTAGATTTTTTTATATTTTTCTGATAACAAGTCATACCGACTTGCCTTTTCACCTGGTTCCGGGTTGACGTCGACTTTTTGGACACCCTGTATATGAGTAGTGGTACATTTTATGTATTGGTCTGTTTCTGACCATATTAAAAGGCTTAACTAGCTTGGGCTGACGACAAGAGCATGTCGTAGTATTTTAATAATTTATTAGAACAATAAAGCCTTGACTTGAATCTATCGATAAATTATTCACAGCAAAATCGATATTGTTTAAACCCCTTTCAAGCTGTTTCTAGTTTGAAGTGAATTTTGTTAAATATTCTATATTTTTAATCTAAAGTAAGACTTGAACGAGAATACTGGATTAATAGTATTTTTTATCGCGTAAAGTGCTTAAATGCATGTTAACCTCTACCTATTTAAATAAAAATTGAATGATAGTAAGTACAACACTAGAGTATCGACTGTCCCATGTCTACAGTTTACTAGTAAGAGGATTTAGGCGTTAATTCATCGCGTTATTCCAATGCTTATTGACAGACTATCATGCCTTCTAAATTTTTTTGGAGAACTGCAGGATGTTTTCTTTCACCGTCATAGCGAATGTTGACGGCAATTAATATTTTTTTTTACTGCCTGAATAGATAGACGAGCAGACGGGCCACCTGATGGTAAGTAGTCACCGCCGCCCATAGACTTCTGCAATGCCAGGGCACAGCAAAGCCGCTGCCTACCGTTAACACGTTATACAGATAACTTAGATAAATCTAAGTTATGTGCCCTGCGTGTGGGATCGGGGTAATCTATGATTTTTAGTTGGGCAAGCTATAGCCAACTAACGACATGGTATATAGTATACTTGTATACTCTTATCCCATTAATGTAGTGGCAGCGTATATAGGTTAGGAAATTGGTGCGGTCTTGGGAATTTCTGCCCAATGTGACTTCATGAGACGGAAATAAGCACGTCGTAACCGTACTGATCGCATCTCTGTCTACCTGTTCGGCGATAGAGACGTGAGCTTATGTATGTATGTATTTTCATAGTATGTTTGTGAATAGTACCATACTTTATTGATACTCTTTGAGTGCTTTACGATTGCGTTGTGTAAAATACGTAGCCTAGGCCCAATGGATTATGTCGGATACATGTTTGAACAACACACACAGGTGTCATGAATATTATTCTTGTGTAAAGTAACGCTAGTTCGCAAGTAGTAAAGCTCATACAGCCTAAAGTGGCATGTATTCGAAAACAAGTACTTGGAATTATACACAAGTATGAGCACATAAATTATCGTATCTAACAGTATGAACGTTGCAAGGCTGAATCGGTTTTAATAAAGCTTTGCAAGCTCATTATTTCACCTTGAAATAATGAGTTACGATCATAGGTATTGGCGTGCAGTAAGAGGTGAGCCTAGGCTGGATCTCAAAGGCAGAGTGGCAGGGAGCGGCCGCGGTCGACTCGGACTTTGTAATACATTCGGCCTAGTCAGCGTTCGTTGCCCCATGCCGCTCGAGGTCGCTGCTGCACGCCGTACTCCGAGAGTCGACGACGCTCCGTCCACCGCGCCGCTACACCGATCAGCCACGAACACTCACGGATATTACCGATCGCTGTGTTGGCGCGAAAATTCAAATTTAAACTATGCAAGGAAAATGGATCAACAATGGCTCCCATGGCAAACCTAAAATACTTTTACTTTGCTTTACATACATATACACTCACGCACGCACGCAGAGGCGTAACCAGTAATTTCGGTCCCATAATGTGATAGGGGGCGAGCCATACCGGACACAAATTCCAGACTCCGGGCGAATACTGAGAATTTCTAAGTAGAAAAACCCAATAACACTTTACCCGACCCGGGGATCGAACCCTAGACCTCAGCATAGCAGTTGTAACACATGCGCAATTACAACTGCGCCACCGAGGCAGTTTTACTTTGCTTTAGAATTATTAATATCAATAGTTGAATAATGTGTGCTCTAATACAACATAAACGACCTATATCCTGCATACAACTATGTTATTATTATTATTATTAATAAAGATGTAGAAATAAATTGACCAAAATTCGATTCAATAATGATTTTATGCTCAAATATATCAAAAATTAACCTGAATTTTACAAAAAGAAAGTCAGTAATACTTAAAAATAGTCATTTGACACTTCAAATAATCTTTCCACGTAACGTTTGCAATTTCCCTTTTGAAAAGCAAAAGTTAATGCGTTATATAATGTGACGGAAAGTGGCGCTGGTGTGACACTTTAACCCAGTGCTGCATATTCCAGCCCGCTCGTCCGCTCATCGCTCGAGCGCTTCTCCGCTAGTACAACGCACTCGTTTCGCGCTCATTAGTATGGAGACAGCGGCTCACCACTTTCACTCTCGCCAATAACAAGTCTTACGCAATACTCCGTCACCGCAGCAGCTCTCTACCCGTCGGGCCACTATCTCCAAGTCATCGTCACTGCGTTACTACGTGATTTCGATCCATTCGTGAGCGTAACATTAAACCATAATTCTCGCAATAGGCAATGGTGTAACCGTGCTGTAGCGCAAGAGACAAGACGCATCCTCGTACCTAATGATGGTCTCGGCAGATATGAAAGTGAATAGTGTTTCGGTTAGTTTATAGTAGGTTAGCGGAGTAGGGCACAGGGGGTCGACGCCCGCGCAGCCTCGTTGGGTGAAAGTGGCCCTCCTCGTCCCCTCCCCCTCCTCCAATGGCAGTAAGGCGCGACGAGTTGCCTACCTGCGCACGCGCCTGTTTTTTTGCAACTTGGCCATGGAACCTATTACGATAACTGCGAAACAACGCTCCAGCAGCAAATGTAAATGCATGGCCTTTATTTGTGCTCGATTAGACGCATATGCATCCGACAACCGCCAATATGGCGTACCACTAGGCATTATTACAATCAATGTTGCCACTATGTAAATGCCATTTGCTTTGTTTACTTATACATACTGCTCGTTTCTTAAGTTACTTGATAACAATAAGAAAAACTTGAACTAATTAACTATTAAATGTTTGTTTTCATACGTATTATGTACATTATTTAAATTTATGGCAGACAGCTTTCTTGGTTGAGTGGGCAAATACCTGGCTGTGAAAAGAGAGGCTGCGAGTTCGAGCCGCAAACAGACAAATGATTATCCGATCCGCAATTATGTGTTTTTATCTAAGTGTTGTAAGACCAAAAATCTGTAGTAGTTCTGAGATTCACGACAAAAGATAACCTTATCTTCCTGTGGGCTCAAGGTTCCTGGCTGTTCGGTATTATTTTTCTTATTGATTGAACTATTTGATTTCTGTGTGCAGATATAAAACACATTATAATTAATATAAGAATTTTACAAACTGCAACCTGGTGAGCCTTAGAAACCTCCGACTCTATGTTCATTTTATAATCAAATCTTTGTCAAAGTTAGGTCCTTAGTACTGATAATAAGTTTACATTCTTTAGAAATCGTAAGTTACAATTCCCGTCCATAATTTTGGGTATTCACACCACAATAATTCAAGTAAATGAAAATATAGTTTTCCTTGAAGTGAAATCATCGTCTCGTCGCAATTGTTTCAAAGAAAATTATGGCGGTAGGTACGATTGGTTGCAAAGAATAGAGCGTAATAGGTACTTCAAATGGTTTATGTAATAAACAAGCAGTACCAGTAGCTAGTGATTGAATAGGCTTCATCTTACGTAAATTTAACGCACTTACCCACATAATAAAAGATTCTTACGAAATGTTTCAGAACGTATGTTTACTGATATGAGCGATCGCGCGTAAGCTCCTTTTTATTAGAATGACGTAACATCTGAAGAATTGATAAAGAAGCTTGGCGATTGTAATAAAATAGTATGTTAGTTTATTAGAGGCCTTAGATTTGTTTTGGTTCTTTGCCCATGTTTCTGACTAAATGTTCGGCTTTATAACAATGCGTCTAATAAGCGTATTCTATTTTATAAATGAGGTCACCGGGGAGTATGCTCATAGACAATGTTTACGAGCGATTGTAATTTAGATGAGTGAAGGCTTAATAAAATGATCCGAGGCTGAAGCCAGAGCCCAAAGTTGCGACAGCACGAACAAAGAAAGCGGCAGCGAGCCGGCCTTGCAGAGTTCATCGACCGACTTTTGCAGGTCGCAAGGTTTCGCCAATCGGGCTTCTCGCAGCTCCAGGATATTGCCAATTCAGTGCGATCAAGGCTGCGTACAACACGGACCGATTGAGCCTCTTACTTTTAGTTGCATAGTGAGGAAAAATGTCCACGCACGGTGTTATGGTGTATACCGAGGTGACATGCAACATGATGCCTGAGATCTCTGTGACCACAATGCACCTGCCCGGCTACAGCGGGTTGAGCTAATTCAACAATTTTATAAAGACTATTTAGGGTAAAATATTGAATTTCAATTATTACATTCTTAACTGATAAACGCACGCTATCGAGCTATTGCAAAAACGACACGTTTTTGCAATAGCTCACATATTATGGATTTTATTTTAACATTTAGCCAACCGCACCCGCTATAAAAATGGGTTAAAACAAACTTTTAGTTTGAATTTTTATATATTCTTTATTATAAGGTATAATGTTGTCGGTGGACATTGATTATTTTCCCTTAAAAATGAAAAGGTGCGTATTTATACGTTCACAATCGAATCGGTTCCGAGGCCAGCCACTGCCCTGGTGCCTGGCAGTTGGTACCTGTTAAATACATCTGGCATTAATTTCTGTTCAATAGGTCATTTATCCACACAAGCTGTGTCTCCGTAGTATCTCATACAGCGTTCATTGCACGCAAGGTTATGGGAGCGCACGGCCATGATTGTTTACAGTTTGCTATAAATCCCCTCGTTCCACACGTCATCCGTAACACTCGTGTACACTCATGACTGGCCTTCACGTTCGTTTATAAACATCTTGTACCTAGAACGATACTGAAACAGAAACTGTGATGGCGGGCGAAGTGGCGCGGCGCTATGACGAACGTAAATGTTTCACCTCCGCTTATTAACTTGATAAAAAGCAAAGAGTGGGTTGCGTCGTCGCCCTCTTTACTCTTTGACATACTTATACGTTACTGCCAATATTCATGCAGACCTACAAAGTAACGTTCTCAAAACCTAGATCCTCTACGCGACACGGTTCTGTTTATCTGACGCGATCGAATTCATTGCCTAGGGGCGTGAAAATACCTACTAACTAAATATTGCTGGCGATGCGTTTTTACTAAAATCCCATTGACATTTTAGATTACACGAAGAGCGTAGACTTGGCCGTCTATAAAATAAACGGTTTATTTTGAGCTCATACTCGCAATTGATTTCAGTTTTGATGGTTAAGGCAATAGATATAAACGTCACTGTAATGCTATTTACCATGAACACAAGTATAAACAGCTTATCGAGGTCGTTGCTTACATAATAAATAAATAAATAACACCCAACTATCACACACATCGCTCCGACCCCACACTAAGATACGAGTCTTGTGTTGTGGGTATCAGGGACTACGAGAGACTTTTGGTCTCACAACACCCAGACCCCGGAAACAAATATCTGTCTGTCACACAAACATTTGTCTCGGCGTGGGAATCGAACCCACGGCCTCTCGTTTCACAGCCGGCTACTCGCCAACTGCGTCACGGAGGCTAAGTGACAAGACATGACAATGTAAATGTGTAATGTAATGACAGTATATAGAATATAGTCTTATTATTCAGAATGTGTCATCTATACTTTGCGATGCGGCATTTAATAAATAACACATCTATATAATATAAAATCAATATAGACTATACAAAAAGTTTACAGAAACAATAATAAAACAGATAAATGAATGTAGAATAACCGTATAGACGAACCTTCAGCTCGCGCTGAATTGTTTGTACGACCCTGAATTCTAAATAGCGAGTCCCGTTAGCTCAGACTATAACGAGTTGTAAACATACTACAGTTTTAAAATCATTTCCTGTGACCCAACAATGTTTTCCTTGTTTATAACAAAAGTATTTTAGGATTTGCGTGTAATTATATTTCCTAAAGTGTATTTATGTTACTGATTCTTTATTATTTTATTTAAAATGAAGAAACAGAGAAGTCCTTTAGATAACCTAAAAAGCACTCGACAAACTGTCATCTGAAATAAATTAAGATGAAAAGTGCATCGACGACGGGGAAAGTAGTATGGGTAGCAAAAATTCCAACAGTTGCTATCTTTACATAAAATTTAATATTTAGGATTTTAATTTGACTATGCAGCGAATTACAGTTATTAGCCATTATCGATTAAACACAAACTACACTAATTAAAACCGAGTTACACTCCCGCTAGTTTCGTATAGAATGCCCCGCGAGCGCTGAGGCTTTCCTTTTTATAACAAATCTTCCCCACCGAGTCCACAAACTATCCAATCTACCCACAAATACTTCGTAAGTTACCCGCAATATTTCCATAAAAATCTAAAGTACCCTTACACAGTACATATACGGTAATGTAGTTTATAACTCTTTGTCTGAAAATGTAGGTAAGAGAAATCATTGATATCCATATTCTGGCTACATCTATTCCTCCGTATAATATTATAGACATAATTTTGTAATCTACACGTTTCGTAATAACATAATCCAGGGTTTAAACAATACTTGTGTGCATATTTTTCACCTGTTTCCATATTCATTAGTCAGTGTGCGTGAGTGATCGGACAACATTCCAACTCGTTTAAATAGTATAATGTTCGAGTTCTTTGTCTCATTATGTACCGCTACTGAGCAAAGACCTCCACACTTGAGGTTAAATGAGTTTCTTGTATCTTTATGTTTTATTTTCATTCACTTCGATTCGCCTTGTTGATAATGTGAGAGGGAGCTTACGGTAAAACAATATATGTCCGGACAAAAATAATTCATTTTATAATGTTCTTTGATAAATAATGATAAAAAGGGATTTATCATATAGTAATAAAGTATGTTTGGTACCACCACCCTCTCCACTCCATCACATGACACGTAAAAAGATCTCAAGGTGCATTTTTTTTATTACTGACTGGTCTAATTTTAAAGTATGTCCAAATAATATTAGTGATTTTTATACTTTTTGAATTAAGAGTTATAGAATTTGATATAACAAAAAAATTAAAAAACTTCTTTATTTTTTGTAAATCAACCTATAAGAAAGAGATCCAAAATTTGTATAGGAATTCATAAACCTCTAGGATGGAGATGGGATAGTATTTTTTTTCTAAATCAACCTTTATAAATAATATAAAATATAATTTTGAATTTACCCTGAAAATAAATAATATAATTTTGAATAAACCGTTAACACCTGAGGACCAGTCTCGTAATTTATTTAATACTACGGCAGAACTAAGATTACATTATGAATTTACCAAATATTGGTATTTATATGTATGTGTCACGAAAATTTATTTTATCTTCTATCACCTTAAACTTATTTTAATCTCATTTCATCACATTAATATTGTGTATTAATTCATTCATAAAGAAATATCTCCCCTTGTCACATATAATGCAGTCGATCTTAAAATTGAAAAAAAAATCGCCGTTTTAAGGCCGATACACTTCATATCTGGTGGACCTCAAGACCCTTGTCACTACAAACCATAACTTTATTGTCTTAAAAAACAATGATCGCCATTTTGTTTTAAAACTTAAACCATACATAAACTTTTTTACTTTATTCTTTTTCATATATCCTGAACTGATCACCGTGTAGTCGTATATCCTATTGTATCTCATTTGGACTTAAACGATTTAACCGCTAGGGCAATGGACCAACTCATAATAACACTGTTCGCCTGACCGAGGTTTTACGCAGTTCAAAATCAACATGTTTGTGTTCGTTAAAAAGTGACGTCATGTATTTAAAAAATACGCGTTCCTGTCCTCATTACCTTAATTGTTTTATTATAACTAAGGTTGCGGTGTCAATGACCCCGATGTGACCAAATCATTTACATTTACGTTAAGGCCAATTAACGTTAAACTCAATATTAACTCTGAGTAGTCTACAAGAAAAAGTTTGAGGCTATTACTTTTCAGACATTAAAGATTTCATATTATTAATTGAAGCCCTTTTGCTAATGCTCTATATGACATTTGATTGTGGTAGAGAGCCCCAAATGAAATTTGATTTAAAATTTACCTGACAACATAGGTGATCTGTTAAGATATATATTATGCTATTTAATACTCCACATTGACAATATAATCGATGAACGATGGAGCCACAACATAAAATTCTAATTATCATCTGTTTTATTGTCAATGTGTATAGTTAATTTATTTCGCCTTAAAAATTACTCTGTAATCATGAGATCAGATATGCATATTCGATATCGCGTCATGAAAGTGTGCCAGCGAGATGACGTTTAGCAGTCACCATCAGTCACACTGCGATCACAATGCAATTAGAAAGCGAATTGCACAAGTGGCAGCCACGCTGTGCTATCAGAAGAAAGCGCGGCCAACATAAGAAAGTTAAATCGAGGGGGCGTGGGAGTGTAAGCGTTGGAGGGGGCTTAATGCGAGGGGGCGAGGGGGCGAGGGGGCGAGGGGGCGAGTGCGGGGTTAGGTGCGCGCACGCAGCCACAAAAGTGGTACACTTTCGATCTCAACTCGCGTCGGTGAGAGTTGTGCGAAAATGAAAGTGGTGGCTTCATTATGGTCCACTTTCCACGACGGGGTCAAGAACCTCGCGGGCCCATTTCTATGCTGTTACGAGTTAATTATACTATCGGAACCTTACGTATGCGCTGTGAGCGATTCAAACAATTTTGTTTACTAGTTGACAATAACAACTTGCATAACGTTGTATTTTGAAAACAAAGCGGAAATTACTATTATTATTTATTTGACTGTTGTCATTATCATGTTATGTGATGAGCTTTCTTCTTATGTGATTTGTATAGGCAGTAATAACAGTTAAAATGCTAAATAATAAACATTATTGTTACATAAATTGATTGAATTCAATTGCAAAAACACTGTAGATTTATTGAAAAAAACAATAGTCGGTGTGTTTGGATATTGCTTGAATTACTAATCTCCAAATAATTGATTTAAATTGTATTTAATTAATTGATGTAAATGTAACCAATTATTTTTTGCTTTTTAGTTGTGTCTGGGTTTTTTTGAAGGCGGTTTTATTTTTATTTAAAAAGTTATAATTTATTTTTTGCTTTTAAGTGGTACAAATATAAAATAGGTACGTTGGATAGAGTACCAAAATAAAACACCAATGAAAAAGTCACAGAAAAGCAAAATTCGTAGTTTCGTATATTCGGACAACATATTTTTTCAAGTAATTTAGGTTTTAAAACCAATCTACTCAACCGATTTTGATAAAAATTCTATGGGACCAATCTGGAAGCATGTTTGGTCAATAAATGAAAGAGTTCTGAGGTAACAAACATAAAAATAAAATACATGACAAATTGAGAACCTCCTCCTTTTTTTTGAAGTCGGTTAATAAATAGAATAACCCAATATCACTTTACCCGACCCGATCAAACCCGAGACCTCAGTCGTATCACATGCGCAATTACAACTGCGCCACTGAGGCAGTGAGACGTATTATATGACCATACATTTATATTACGTAGATACATAATCTTGGTCGTACGAGATAGCCAGGGTGTGAGCAGACTACCTAGGGGTGGAAGACCGGCGTTGACGTCAGCATGACCCGATGCAGCGCAGTTTAAGCTTAACCCCAACTATGACCTCATACAATCCTGGTGCATTTTTTACTTAAACGGGACGAAAGTGCCTTCATGCACTCACAAAGCTTTTATTATAATTATGCTGTCTTATTAAAATGCAACGAACAAAACTTTATTTAAATGGTAAAAGAAAGTGCCACGATAAAAGTAAAAGTCATAAAGCATAGAGACAAAGTAATCAAAAAACTTTTTTATTTTAATTTAACAGTTCCAGTTTATTGTAAAGAGTATTTTTATAGTATAGCTTTAATACAATAAGTTGTACGTATGTTATTGATATACATGGAATTCTAGACTAGGTACACTCGAGGAGTGACAAATGGTTGTCACAAATTCTCGAATCCCTTAGTAATCCAACAACAACTTATAACAGAGGTCTATAAACAAACATGTGATTCATATTGTGATACGTGAACTCTACTGCCCAAGAACGGCTACAATACCGAAAGATACATTCATCAATCAACTTTAAAGGTGCCTCTGCTTTTTATATCCGTTGAAAAATGGGCAGTGGACTTGATGGGTCATTTTGTGACTATATTGCATACTAGTCAAGAAAAAGTGTATTATTATTTACGTCACTGAAGTAGACAGGGGTTTCCAAGATTAATCAAGATCAGGTTAAATAAATTGATAAGATAAAATGCCGCCGAAACTGACGTAAATGTACGATAATGTTTACGACTCGACACTAAAATGACATTTCACAGATATTAGAAACTGTCACATTAACCTGTTGCACACAAATACTAGAAAGGCAATAAAAGCCATTTAATGGATTGAGTCATTTTCAATGCATGAATAGTTGAGTGCCAAAAATACAAAAGAACATAAAATATATCGGTCAAGTGACAACCGCGCATACGTTCATTATTGGACGTCATAAAAACGTGTTGTATTCGCAGCGGTTGTCATAAACCATGGTCAGAATGAACGCTGCGCAGGGTTGGCACTGCGCTTACGGAGATTTATAAAGTATTATCACAACAAGGCCAGCGAACGAGCAAGTAAGTGCCTTGATAGTAAGTGATCCATCGCTCATGAACACCTACAATACCAGAAATATCAAACATACGTTACCGGCCTTCTAGAAACGGAGCGAGGATTAAAAAGGGTGAGCCTCAAACCTCACTTATAGTGTGCTGTTACCTCAACGTCAGTTTTCTGTAAAACAATTATCCTAAACGAGTAGAGCAAACAAATTCATGCTAACAAAACTGTCTACGTCATATCTCAAGCAAATAATATAGTTTGGAGAGTCACACTATCATACTCCATCATTAATTACAGTTTTCTTTATTTCAAACTAGCGATCCGACCCGGCTTTGCACGGGTGCAAATTAGATTTAGAAAATTGCGTACAGCTTAATAGAAAGATAGTATTTAATTGATAAATTTAATAATTCAATTTTCATGACGTATTCCGGTGTATCCCACGTAAGCCATGAAAGTAAATTTTTTGGCGACCTGGTTCCGGAATATTTTAATATTTACACATACGATATTTTAATTAGGACGTACTCCTTCCGGACAAAAATGTTTAGATAATGGTAAAAACCGTTTCAAAATCCGTTGCGTGGTTTAGAAGGAGTTATCGAATAAACAGACAGACGCGGAGAGCGACTTCATTTTATACTATGTATAGAGGATATTTTACTTTTTGAATATTATGTATAACATTTTATAAACAACATTGACAATATAACAAATATCATCACCTGCTGTGGCCAGGATTCAAACCACCGATGGTACCTAGATAGACCTAAAAGTGGCGAACATTTCACAATGCTGGCTGTGTTTACAAATATTGGCTTGTTTCCTCTGTATTTGATTCTTGACTTAATCATTTTTTTACTAATAATAATGCAACACAACAAGGGTACCAAGAATAATATTTAAAGTACCTTTTCACGAAAACGTAACATTTAGATTTAAACGAAGTAATCGTGGTTCCTTGTAAATTCATAATTTTACTAATGATTCTGCGTATTTATTTGTATGTGATAAACATTAAAATAAATATTTGTAACAGTCCTGATCAAATAAATCGCCAACGCTATGAGTGTACTCAATAATTTGTATTTATTGATATCCATACTAATACTATAAATGCGAAAGTAGCTCTGTTTGTTTGTTTGTTACCTTTTCACGACTAAACGGCTGACCAGATTGTGATGAAATTTGGTAAGGAGATAGATTATATCCTGGAGAAGGATATAGGCTATCTTTTTTCTCAAAAAACAACCTTGAAAAGGGTCAAATAGGAGTTCCAAATTTGTATGGGAATCCATAATTCCTCGACTTAGGTATCTGGAAATTCATATTTAGGCTTTTGGTAGGAAATAAAGAAATACGTGTTTCACATTTTTTCAAAATCATCCTTAAGGAGGTATAATAGGGGATGAAAGTTTGTATCTAAATCCTTAATTTTTTTAGTTAAACGCATGAAAATTCGTATTTTGTATTATACACTTTTTCACCCAAACATGACCTCCACGCGGGCGGAGCCGCGAGCAACAGCTAGTAATAAATAAAGAGGGGTCAACGTCAGGGGTTTAATTGCTGATATACTAGATCCAAGTCCAGGCCGAGAAGATTTCGATGAATATTTATCTACATTACTAGGAGGCGGTACTCCATATATCATTTTTGTACTCGGCAAGACAGTGGCCATAAATAATAGCAATAGCGTTGTTGGAAGTTGTATTGACTGCCGAGACAAAGTCGAGGGTTCGAAACCAATCGAAGTGGTATCGCAGATTTTTCTAAGTTACGTATGTATTAATTGTTATTTGTTGCTTGCTTTAACGGTGAAGGAAAACATCGTGAGGAAATCTGCTTGCCTCAGAGTTCTATATAATTTTCGAAGGTGTGTGAGAAGTCAACTCAGATTAGGCTAGCTTGGTAGTGTAGGCCAAACTCCTCTTATTAATAGAGGAGCCTCGTGCCCCGCAACGGGACATTGTATATAATACAGGTCTGGTATTATTAAGACCGCGACCAAGCGCACATCGTAAAATACGCACCGTAAGGGCTTGATGCGGATAGACGCGTTTTTGTGTCAGTTGGTGTATATCAAACTTTTTGAGACTGCATAATTTTGGCCACCATTAACTTCCCTCAATAGTCAAAATTAAAATATAATGTTAGTTGGACTGCACTGTACTAACTTCAGACGTAGTGTAGTTTGGTTTAGTGTACATAGCCGTGCGTGGATAAAAAGAACAATACATATGATATAGACCAAAAGAGTATACCGATAGATGGATGTCATAATTAATTTGAAGTCTTCACGCTGTAATAACTCCCATTCAAATAAACCATTCCTCATAATATGCCTTGGTTTTAGTAATGGCATAACCCTCGTCCTTTGACGCTTCGATTATATTCGTTTTTTATAAATTTATTAGGTAACCCTGGCTTCTATCCGAGTAATTGGTCACCTTGGCCTATATAAACTCGTATCTCCGCTCACTAACGGATTCGCCAATTCTAGATTTAGGTTTTCAGTTCACTAGGTTGTGCTGGACACTTCCAATGATCATGTGAAGTGTCTCAAATAACCATCACGATGTCATTGTATCGTGTCTGACACAAAACTCTTATAATTGAGATATTTTTTATAAACAATTTATACTCATTAGCACCAACATTTGATCTCACTGTGCGAATGCACGGCCTATAATTAAGTTTTATAATTACTAGCCACATACCTGATATAAGACGAAAGGGTACACGACATACTAAATTTTGTTTTTTAATGCGCTTTAACATATTGTCAATGTCCGTTCCGCGTATAATGCTTATATTCAACATTAATCTGTGCCATTCTTACTAAAAGCGGGTATAAAAGAAAGAGAATCAATTCTGTACCCGTTATCGAGACAAACTTTTAAAAGAAAAGTTAATAGTAAAATATTGTCGATTGATATTAATGGTGAAGTCGGATTCCCTAAGGTAAATGAAATAGTAGGTGTATGGAAGTAATGTTAGGGGCGGGCGGCTCGTAGCGGCTACGGCGCGGCGGCCGCGGGCGGCGTAGCGAGCGGCGACCGCGTGCCATTCGCGCTGACGCCGCCGCCGGTCGCACGCGCCCCGATCGCGCCGGCTCATGCGTCTCCCGCGCTCGCTGTTCCCGCTCCCGCCGACTCTCCCGCCGACCGACATGACTGTGACAGAGTGCCATCGCCACCACCAGCTGGAGCCCAGTGAGAGCGCCAATCCGCCCCAACAACCACCACACAGTGACTCCGATGTACTACTCGGCCGGGTCCTCGCAGGTAAGCGCACGCGTCAGCTGATCCTCGCTCTCACCTTTCACGGCGGACGTCACAACGTCACCCGTCAACAACAACATTCGTGCCATTGTTCTAGTGTTGTGAATCGGATAGTTTTGTGAGAATGCTTTATCGTTATCGAAATATCAACATTTATTTGTATTGTTGTTAGTGATAGCTGTCGTCGCGTCAGTGTTTTTATTTCGTGACATAATCGAACTGAATCATTATTAATGATCTGTTATATAATTCGTTGAATAAAATAGTAAGTCCCGTTACTAAAGAATATCCTTTTCACTTTCCTGTGATACTATTTAGTGACGGTGCTGAGAGGGCAGGTAGGAGACGCGCGGGGGGACTGAGCGTATCTAGGTCAAGCGGAGTTCGTTGCCCTCGGCCTTCCCGGCTATATTCGACGTCGCTAATCACCGCCTCCACCGCGCCACTTCTTCACCTCTGGTCACTCCTTGCTCCATTACTTGCTTCGAAATTACAGAGACGGACTCAAAACTATTTTTGAGTGCAAAAATCATCTCTAGGAGGTTTATTAGGATTATATAATTAATTAATTTTATATTAGTAAATTGACTGATTATTTAAACTTTATAAAAAATAGTATTTTTGCTTAAGCCATCCATGCTATTGTAGTATGAAGCATTGATGTCGATAAGAAATTGCTTTATGTATTTGCAAATCGAGTGAGTGAGTCTCTGTTCTACATGATGGTCGAGTCGAGTTTCGCAAGTGGAGCCCATCGCTGAATGCCATTTTATTTTGGAGGCCGCGCGCATAGTCGGAGGGCCCGCGGTCAACGGCCTCGCGCGTTATCTAGGTCGCCTCAGAATAACCTAGCGCCAATACTCTAATAATAATCCAAACGAAACCTTGGAATATACTGTTGTCCCACTCTCACTAACGACAACTCTATGCCCGCGAAAAGTGACAACCAGTATTTCGCAACATCTACAGTATTCCGTATATGAAGTCGCTAACTAAACTTTACTGTCTCTTTCTCATGACTGTAGATCTAGGACTAAGCAGGTGTAATAAAATTTAATGTAACTTTTTGTATCAATACAGCTTATAGATATGCGTAACTTTGCAATTTAACTCCTTTTAACTTTTAGCACTTGATTTATGATCTTATTATAGACAAATTATATTTTTTGAACTTTGATATCGGATTGCATAGAAATATCTCATGAAAATATACTATTACTATGATCAGCGTGCATACAATTATTTTACTAACACCGTAAACATAATTAATTTTCAAATATTATCAATAATCAATCAATCGTTACGCTAAATAAATGCACGTGGTGCGACCGTAAAATGTGTTATTTTTATGAGGCATGAATTGTAAAGAAATAATATTGAAACAATGTGTTGCGTGTAGTATATGACGTAGGTTGAAGGCGGAGAGGCGAGAGGCGCGGGGCGCGGGCGGCGGACGGCGACTCGGTATTGCGATCAAGGCCTCGAGTTCGTTCACCCAGCGACAATTAGGTCACGCTCGCTGCCCCGCCGCCGCCCCGCCTCCGCCCCGCTGCCACTTCGCGCACCCCACACACAAATAACTGTTTAAATCACACTAAATCCGTGCCTGTAACGTCACAGTAGCTATGTGGGTAACCTTAATTATTTAATTTTAAACAGAATACATGGCATAAAGTAGATTCTAAAATTAATCGGGTTGTGAGAAGAATATTTAAATTAAATCTCTCTGTAGCTATTATAAAATCTGGTACCGTTTATTAATTTATGTGTATAAAAATATTCTTATTGTAGAAACTGTATAGCTGATAGTGAATGGGTCGATATAAAATATATAGAGACCAGATTTTTTAGAATAAAACGTTCAGACATATTGCAAAGTTTCATCATAACATTTTTTTACTATCCTTCACCTATTTATTACATAAGAGCCGAGCACCTCGTGTTCCTACGAGTGTAACTTGTTGTGCTATTGATACTCGGTAATTATTAAGATCATGATGCGAGTTGTAGTTCTTGCACATGACAAAGCGTTATTCAATTACAAGTCAACGTACTAGGCGTAATACAAGGATCATCTGTGTATGCGCTTATCAATTTTACATAAAAATAATAATCGCGGGCATATGCCATATATGTATATTGTACAACGATATTTATACTTTATTTTCCGATTAGTCGAACTGCCTTTTCGATTTTTAAAGGCAAAAATATGTTTAAGAAATTCCAATTTTCAAATAATATTTAAAGTTTGAAAATAAAGTTAAATCTTATTTTATCTGTGTAATATCTTTAAAATATAATTGTCATATAAAAATATAGTTAAGCGAGGTATGAGTATTGTGGGAATAACTTTTGAAAGTTAGGTATACAAAGAAAGAAACCGGGTCAAATAATAGGCCAGAATGGGGTAATTTCAAACTTATGTTGGGGTGAAGCAGGGCGGGTGTGGGGTGTGCGGGACGAGCGGGGTGCGGGGGAGCGTTGCGAGAGGCTGCGGGTCGACGTCCGCGCCGCCCTGACCCCAATTCGATCTGCGCTCGCGTCATATCGCGCGGAGTGCGGCCGTGCGGAGTGCGGACCTCTCGTCCAGGCATACTCAGCGGAAAATACCCATCATTTCAACATAACCAATTTATGAAATAAAACACATAATTTTTTTTATGGATGCATATTTAAATATTGGGAATATAATCATTTTATGTGGCACAGAGACTATGTTTCGGCGCCATTAAAACATTATTTTAACGAGAATATAATCATTAGTCACGTGAGATAATGACTCAATCGGAATGACCACTATTGACCGAATTTTCTTTGTTACATTCGCTGTGAGCGCCATCGGCTTCATGAGATGAAGAAATTATGTTCTACAATTGGTGTGAACGTTTTTTCTCGCGTCCCGCTGACCCGTTCACGTTGTTCGCTACACAAACCCACACTTTGTTAAGAATGCTGAGCATTGTGTTCATTACCTCATTTTTTATCGCCATCTCTTGATGTGTAAACATTATTTATACCTGAATTTATTTAGGTAAATGCACAACTGCTTGTTGTGTCTATTTAGGTAACTTTTTATTTTTTTCTTTTTGTATATATAGTTTAGCTCCGCTCCAACATTAGGTATCCTATTTACAATTCCGAAATACAAATTAGTTCAAGCTGGCATGAGTCGTGATAGATACTCCAACTTGAAAATATTACATTATCACTTTTGACATTGCATTAACAATCAGTGGAGAAGGATTATTTTTCATATGAGAAGCCGACGTTACTCACTTACGTTAATCTTGCACATTTTTGTGGTGGCTATAAAAATTATCAATCAAGATAATTATGTAAATAACTCTTGTAAAGTAAAGAGACAGCAATTCAAAGTAGTTATATTTAAGTTTATCAAGGCATGGAGTTAATCCCGAAGGCATGTAGTTTACGGAGCCTTCACAACTAAACGTCATTATCATTATTCTTGCCGTTTTTATGGCTTCTGTTAAAACAGTATTGTTAATTGTTGCGTGTTTGTATTACTTGCTTAATCACATTTTATCTCTACGTCAGAGAAAAAATAGGTCGAATCCTTCGCAACATAGGCACTAACATGACTACGTAATCGTTACGCTTACTCTATCCGCGTTGATGATTAAGTATAGTGGGTCATGTCATGAGTCAATGTTGACCCAGATGTGGTAGGCTGTATTGGTAGCGGGAGTCGCGGCCTGTGTGCTCTAAATAATCTCAGAGTAGGTTAGGGAGCGAGGTCAACGACCCCAGCCCTACTTACCCCAGCCAAAGTTTCCAGGCCATTCGACACTTGCGTACCACTGCCATAGTCAATTTGCAGGTGGGAAGTCTGTTCGCTAACTTATTATAATGCATGCATAATATGAATTTCAAAGTAAACATATGTTTAGTTTCAAAATAAATGGAGCGGCAAAAAAAATTGCAATACATTTTTATATGTAGTAAACAATTGGTGATGTTCTTAAAAACAATTAGGTGCTTACTGTTTAGTTTTTTTGATGACTTGTTTTATAACTTGATATCTATCAATTATGTTTGTATCAGTCAGTTAAAGACAGATAATATTAATAAAAGTATAATAATGCCTCGACTACCTTGGTGTCACAGTTGTTGCGCATGCGTTACGACTGCTGTGCTGAGGTCTTGGGTTCGATTCCCGAGTCGAGTAAGGTGATATTAGGTTTTTCTATTTAGAAATACTCAGTAACAGCCCAGAGTCTGGAATTGTGCCCGGTATGGCGATAGGTTCGCCTCCTATTACATTGAGGGATCGTAATGTATCCGGCAGAAATTGATTTACTGGTTACACCTCTGCCTACTATATATAGTATAGCATTACTTTCTTCTTGCTTATGAGGAAAATACGAGTAAAATTTGTGAAAATACCATTTTAAAACAAAATTTATTTAGTGTGGAAACTACACTCGCAAATACTTTTGAGCAGTATAAAAGTAAAACGTATTAGATTCGTATATTACGGGGATACATCACGTCTCGATTATAGCGCCAACCGCCCCATACAAAAAGCGGCTAAAGCGGAGGTTTTAGGCGTCCGAAAATTTTCAAGCATTTTTCTTGGTTTTATTTGTTAGTTTAAGTCCTTGTTAGCAAGTTGAAAATGTAGCTGAACCCTATTTTTCAGGACACTTTCTTTAGTAGATTTTTTCAACTTTATTTAAGAAACATTTTTGGAAATTCCATCGACAGAAAGTTTCGAAATGAAATGATATTTAACATATTATAATATTTTTATAGAGTCTATATCAGCAACTTCGCTGGAATTTCTTTATACTCAACCTAAATTTTAAAATTTGTAAGGCGTACATACAGACTTAATAATAATATTCTTAAATTCGTTTGTACTTGCAGTTATTTCATATGTTCAGCTGTATTTTATTTTCATTAGTCTGATAAATAAATATATAAAAAAAAAAATATATATATAAAAGATAAATATTCAATGGATAATTTAGTAAATTGACAATATACTTACATATACAGCTTAATTAATGAAATTTAATTTCACATAATATATTTATTAGATTTTAAAGTAGAAGAATGTAAGAGTCATAACACAGTGTCGCGCCATCTAGCGTCGAGTAGTTAGTTCACGGTACGTCTTCCCTAGATGTCGCTTGTTTCCTGAAAGTAAATGTTTCAATGATTTATTCAAACGAAAATAATAAATATCTCTACCAAGTCTGTTTCTAGTTTCTTGAAAATTACCTTTAATGGATTCATAAGTGAAATACAAATTCAAAATAAATATTTATCTCGTAGCAATTTAGAATACTTTTGTCATTCATTGTATATCTGCATTATATGTATATTTCACTTGTTTTAGACAATTAATTATATAATACACAATAAATACTTATTTATAATATACCTTATACTTATTACGCATTCAAAGACGAAAACGTAACATATTTGTCACACACTTGTGTAAATACTATTTCATAATTGCATTTAGCTTTTTGATACATAAAACCACAAGTGCCTGGGCACTAAAAATAGATGTAGCGGGTCTAGATTAGTGTGAGAGTTGGGGGATGTAGGCATGGGCGCAGGGTGGCGCACCGAGTGGCCGTGAACTCTGCCGACCCACGCGGTCCACCCACCTCGCACTATTCAACATAACATTTTCCTTTTGTATGTGTATAGCTTCGTATCGTGTAAATCTTAATTTTTCAGGAATTTTCTTTGGAAGGTTGAACAAAAGGTCGATGAACTCCACAATTTTTTTATAAATAATATAGTTGTTGCTAAGTAACTTTGTTCATAAGTTGGTGCTATATTTCTATACAGGTGTCATGAAAAACGCACACATACGGTAGACACACCGAAGCAATTGAGTACGGTTTAAATATTGTCTAAAAACTTATTTTACTGCACAGTGTGAATAATAGGTTATTGTAGAAGCAAAAGTATTAATTAATAGTGGGTGGCGGCTGAGGGGGATGCCCATTGACGTCAGTGGAGCGCATGCGCGATGTCCGCCCACGCGTTCTCCCGCGTCCTGCGCTTCTACTTTCGCGCCAAAGCGCTGTCGGTCGCGCGCCGGTTATAACCTCACTTTTCAAACTCATTTTTTTTCTGTGTGTAATCATGGAATCTGTAAATAACTATCTGCCTCCACCTGAAATAACAGGTGAGTGTTTCCTACTTTATTATAAAAAGGATAATCTGAACCTGAGAATTAATTCTGAATTTCATAACTTTGGCGTTCTACTTTTTTCAAGGAGAATACCAATGGTTTAAAACAATATTATTCATGTCGTTTAATATATTCCAGCGTATATTTTTTTGAAACATTCAGTCGAAGCTCTAAATTCCGAATATATTTTAAAAAGAAATAATGAGGCATAGCCATATTTACAATGTTTATATGATTGAAATAAAACTAATTTTTCGGATTCTATCGCGGTTTATTTAACTTTTTTTAGTAATTTTTTTTTTCAAAGTTATTTAAAACGCGATAGAATCCTAAGTTTTCTTTCAATGTATAATATTCGCGTAAATATAAGAAACCATAATTTTTATAGAAATTTATCCGTATTCATTATTAAAAAGAATTTATGAGGAAACATTTATTTTTAAATCGGTATAACTGATTCCAGTTTAAAATTAGTCACTGTTTATTGCTTGTTTACATGCGACCTCCCTAGCCGGTTGATTTTAATTTCTTATGGGGATGTTTTTAAATGTTTGATCATTATTCACTTATTAAAGTTCAATTAGCGGTATTCCGTACTTATTTCCATAAATAAGTATTAAAATGATTTACATATATGTTTTTTTTTATATCATAGTCCGATAAACGAGCCAGTGGGTCACCTGATGTTAAGTGATCTCCACCGCCCATGAACATCCACAATACCGAAAGTGTCATGTATGCGCTGTCGGCCTTAAAGGACAGGAATAGGGATTAGGGAAGGGAAGGGTGAATCTGGGCCTCCGGATATCTCACTTACCATACGAAATGCGACAGTGAACTGTCACTCTACGTTGGTTTTCTGTGAGACAGTGGTACTACCTCAGTGGAGCCGGCCCATTCATGCTGTAGACAAATATGTCTACAGCGTGGCTCTACCACTTTTTAATGTATACGAGGTAACCCAAATAATATTAAAAATATATGTAAAAAAATATTTGGCCGCAATAACCAATTTTAGAATTTAAAAGTTTCAACAAACAAATTTCCTACTAGAAAGCCGAGAAAGTGAATGTTGATTATTTGTCTCGCTCTTTTTTTATCCTTCCTTTACAATTTACTACGGTAAACGATCGAAATGCTACTCTGGTGCCATTCGTCTCTATATAATATAATTTGCTGGTGGTAGGACATTCATATCCGCACGGATAGCGACCACCGTACACAGGGTGTAAAACCCGCCATAGTGGCACACGCAAGTGTGTCGCGTTCCGGGATCAGCCAGTGTTCATCCGGTTTTTGTCGGGGGTATAGAATTGGGGTACGAATTTGGCCGTTTTGTGGCCTTCTGAATACTCTGACACTAGACCCTCGGCTGCTTCTTCACCTTCTCGCCCATGGCGTAGTGTAAAGAAGCATGCCGGCATGATAGTTTTGAGTAGTGAGGGATAGATCGTCTCTCGCTACTTGATACTCTAACTGGACGGCACTGCAGTTACCATCAGGTGCAGTGTGGTCATATTGCCTTGCCAGGATAAAAAAAATAATAACTTTAAAATGGAACAAAATGTATGTGTAATGTGTAGGTAACTTAAAAAGTCAGATTCAAAGGTATGAACCGTGATGGTGGTCTCGAAGTTCTGTCTCACCATCTCTATCTCAGAATTTCCACTATTCGCTGGATCATCATTATCACCTTTTTTTAACTATTTACTGGATTTTAAAAAACAAGTCGGTGTCTGTCACTTTAGCACTTTGGACTCCACTCTCACTTGGTGGATACTCGATGCAGTGCCACGATAAATGGTGATCAGTTACTCGCTATCACTTTCTACTCAGCTTCGAAGTACCACAAAGGCGTATCTTTGCCGAACCATCAACATGTGGAACAGTTTGCCGGCCCACGTGCTTTATCCATCCTATGCGTCTGAGTCCTTTAAGCGTAGTGTCATGAAACTACTAAGCAGGCCGTCATGATTGTGTCGATGGCGAGGTATACTTGTCTCTCGTTACTTAATACTCTGGACGGCACTGCGCTTACCATCAGGCTCAG
Source organism: Laothoe populi (assembly GCA_905220505.1). NCBI lineage: Eukaryota > Metazoa > Arthropoda > Insecta > Lepidoptera > Sphingidae > Laothoe > Laothoe populi. Next base: position 12,460,616 of record HG992152.1, read on the forward strand.
TGTGGTCACTTGGCAGGATAAAAAAGTTTCGGCAATGCCAATTATCATTCATCATCATCATGTCTTCATTTTACAGCCTCCGTGGCGCAGTTCGCGAGTAGCCGGCTGTGAAACGAGAGGCCGTGGGTTCGATTCCCACACCGGGACAAATGTTTGTGTGACAGACAGATATTTGTGTCCGGGGTCTAGGTGTTATGAGGCCGAAAGTCTCTCGTAGTCCCTGATACCCACAACACATGACTCGTATCTTAGTGTGGGGACGGAGCTATGCGTGTGACTGTTGGGTGTTATTTTTTACTATTATTTATCAGGGGCTATTTTATGCCTTGTGTGCTTTAAAATAGCAGGAAAAAGCCTATTACGTCAGTGGAGTACGATGAGTCAGTAGTATTCAGACCGAAACACTTGGTGAGCCCGACACCCTGTCGAGCATGGTCACCCCGCTTCATTGAGTTCATGCGTATTCTGTCCTGGTGCATCTACATCCGTTCCACATTTACGGTTCCCTGCCGCCACTTGAATGCAAACGTCATGAGGATGTTACTTTTGCAACAAGTCAGGTGTAGATACCATTGAACTTTCCTCATCGATTCGAGTAATCGCACCACATAAGTTAATGCATAGTCTTGTAAAGTGTAATATTTTTGTATTATTTTCTTATACAAGATACTTTTTTACGTAATTTGTAAATATTCGTACATGTAATAACATGATGATTAACTCATAACATGATTCGGAATGATGATGATGATTGCAAATAACAATTACATGGAACTACACTTTTTAGACTTGGAACATAACACACTGTCCGCTAAACTGTAGGTTACATAGTACATACAACACGATCTTCACGGCTTTATAAACTCCTTTATAAACTTACTCAAAAAGTACTTAGTTCCTTTTTAACTTTAAGCTTTACCTACTTCAAATTACTGAAACCAATTATTTATGTCCTGCCTAATGCCAGATCCCCAGAGGCACTCAGAGGCTAAGCCTAGTTTGGAGTACTTTGCCAAATATTGTTTAACGAAGTATGTAAACAATTTTTTACATATAACTCTATATATTACGTTCATTTGTAGAGAACAAAATTTAATACTTAAAATACTTATAAATTTAAGATTTTTTATGAATTTACTAACACGGTTATAGATGAAAAATTAAAATAAAAATCAGTATAGATTCTATGTGAAATGTAGGATGACTTTACAGTCTTTACTTAAAAGAAAATAGGAACGTATTATTATGTAGTCTGTACGCGCTTGGAGTGTTTCAGTCTCCTTCAGCTTTATGAAAGTATTCCTTTCAAGTAAGCTTTTTTGTGTAAAGAGACTTGTCGGCGCCCTATACAGTTGCACGTAGGGAAAAATAGGTGTGTGCTTCAGTGTGCGTCGAGTACGCGCCACCACGAGGTACTTAGAGAGTGCATCGCTCCCGGGCGCCGGTGTCGTCGCACTGCATATAGGCCAGTGCACGCGAATGCCCGGGCTGTTGTCCCCCCTTCCCCACCAGCCCTCCGTCCCGGTGCGCCCCCTCAGTACCCTCGCTCTGTCGACGTATTGCACCCCGTCTCCGTCTGATGCACTTTGCGATTTTCCATTTCCATCATAGTATCTACACACTAATTCCAGAGGTTAAATAGGTCCGATGTTGTAACACGAAGGTATCTTCTCCACGCGACTTTGAAACTGATGTGTTTTGGCAAAAGCCATTCCCAGAAGTCTCATTAAAATATTATTGAACTTGATATTGTTGTCTTTATAATAATTTACCAATTGTATTGGTGAATAACGGTGTTGTTTATTATTCTGTTGTATCATACATTACGTCGTATCGGTCGTTATCGATGCAATAGCATAATCATATAAAAACTCTACTAACAGCAACTTCATTTCGAATAGATTATAGGGGAAAGTAATGACACGGCATCGGACCGATCCAATTAATATTTAGCTATTATTTTTTAAACCATTTGCTGTTAATGTTCAAAAATGTATTTCATATTAGAAGTTTATTTCTCTTGAAGATCAGATAATGAAGACGTGCAGGCGGCGACAAGCCGTCAATTTATATTAAGCGTGTTATGCGGAAGGTCTATCTGTATTGCAAAGAACGCGTGTGCCCTGTCGAGTGTGGGTTCAAAGCGCTCGGTAACCGTGCGGCCGGTCTGAAAATGTCGTAACGGCGCCGTTTCAACGTGTTGTTAAGTCCTTTTTGACGCGAGCACGTGGATGTAGTTACAAGTTCCCGCGGTCGTTGCCCGCCCGATGCGTGCGCGACTCCCCTATATCGGCTAACTGGCGCGAAAAGTAAAGCCACACACACACTGACAGATGTTCTATATAGTTTACATATTTGTGGAATTATGGTTAATGTGATTCACGCATACATCATTGTTGCGTCATATCAATAATCGCTCGTATCACAAGGTCTTCTGTGAAAAATAACGTGTTTCATGTGTGGTTCTTGAACAAACCTACGCGGACTCCTAATATTTTTCGATAGGGATTCGGTGTCGGACTTTGGTTGAGTTTGGGAAATTATTGAAGTCAACTGATTTACTATGAAAATTATATATAAATCATGTAATAATACTAGCCCTGTATTAAACATTGTCCCACAGTTGGGCAACGGCCTCCACTTCTAATGACAGGGGTTAAGCCTTAGTCCACTACGCTCGCCTAATGCGGGTTGGTAGACTTCACATACCTTCGAAATTCTCAGGTATGCAGGTTTCCTCACGATGTTTTCCTTCACCGTTAAAGCAAGCGATGATTAATACACACGTAACTTTAGAAAAGTCAGAGGTGTATGCCATTTGGGTTTTGAACATACGACTTTCGTCGTGACAATCCGTACCGCAACCAACTAGGCTATCGCTGCTATTTGAAAAAATGAAAATTGTGAAATATTAATGTGTTATGTGAAATGTAGATTGTGGACACGGAAACGTTCGAGTGCCGTTAGGTTGGTAACTGTACGGGTCTAGACTAGAACAGTCCTGTACGCGATAGGATCTGGCGACATGTCCTGAATTGATGAGTATTCGGCGAGTGTTTCGGTGATCATGATTCAACGGCTTATACACTTTTATAGCATATGCCTATTTTTAGACAAGATTATAATCTACGTAGGTCAGCCATGAACACGCAACTGACAAACCTGCATTATTAAGTAAAATATTTATCATTGCAGATTTTGACATGTTTTCTTTTCTGTCTGCAGCATTAACATAATAAAATATCGTAATAATGAGTCTATCAATACATCCTCAATACCTAATTTCAATTTGGTTAAAAGTTTCCTCTTGAAAGATTTTTTCAGTATAAATTATAAACGATCACTCCTTGTTTTCAATATTGCCTGGTATATAAACTGAATTTGAATAAATTTAAGTTTCGGAGACAGCTGAACAAGAGGGCTGCGAGCGAGGGCGCGGGTGGTGCGGGGTTAATGACCCCGTTGACAGAGCCGTGTGCTACTCCGACGCTCTCATACTCATCAACCTCCTCAACTCGATTACAGACATGTTATCGTCCTTTTTGAACCCCTTACAAATGAATAAAATGTTATGGCAGGAGACGGCAGTTGCTATTCTTCTTTAACTAACTATATCAGACGCATATCTGGATATATTTTAAATGGAATACTATTACATTGTCCTTAGGCGTAGTGTGAAAAGCTACACAGCGGTCGGCCGGAGGGATAGATTGTCTCTCGCTACTTGATACTCTAACTGGACAGCACCGCACTTACCATCAGGTGCAGTGTGGTCACTGCCGTGCCAGGATAAAAAAAACATAACTTTCTTAATAAGATTTCTGTCATCCATGAATATTTTCGCTGCCCTTGAGAAGAGGAGATAAATGACATTGCTTTATCAAAATTTCACCGTGAACTTAATGATCCCAGACACGATAACTGGTGAATTTATCGCTGCATCGCACACATACGTATATCACAAATAATGACTTGGGTCCACTGTTTCCCTGATAATATATATTATTACAGCCTCCGTGGCGCAGCGGGCGAGTAGCCGGCTGTGAAACGAGAGGCCGTAGGTTCGATTCCTGCACCGAGACAAATTTTTGTGTGACAGTTATTTGTTTCGGGTCTGGGTGTTGTGGGACCATAGTCCCTCCTAGTTCTCGATACCCACGATACAGGTTTAACCTAGTGTGGGGTCAGGACTATGTGTGTGACTATTGGGTGAATATATTTATTTATAGAAAGAAAGAAAGAAAGAAAGAAAGAAAGAAAGAAAGAAAGAAAGAAAGAAAGAAAGAAAGAAAGAAAGAAAGAAAGAAAGAAAGAAAGAAAGAAAGAAAGAAAGAAAGAAAGAAAGAAAGAAAGAAAGAAAGAAAGAAAGAAAGAAAGAAAGAAAGAAAGAAAGAAGAAAGAAATATTTATTCATTATAAGCAAGTAATGGGTAATAAACTATGCTTAAAACTCATTTCAGTAACACCTACAACACAAGCGACATTGGCTAAAAAATTTGTATGTGAGAAGGAATAGCTTTATTCAGGATATAGCGACACTTAACTCCCACGTAGTAATAAAGAAATACCGTTAGCTCGCTTTTTATTCCTAAAGAAATATGCGCTGTCGCGATAGGCACTACGTATCATTGCAAAACATCAAATTATAACCATTTGGGTATTATTGACCTCTAATTCGTCGCCATTATCCAGATATCGAAATTATAAAATCGACGATAACCTTTTGCTGTGTATAATCACGTGATTGTTTAATACATAATTCACAAACTGAACTCTAGTTATGGTTATTAGAGCTGTAATTCGCCCGATAGCGCTGAATCCAGCGTTAGTACATTACCCTGGCTGACGTAAACCGCGTCCTTGAAGCGAATCTACAAACACAATTGGACAAATATCTGCTGCGAGTAGTTCAGTCACCCCCGCCCGAGCTTCATGGCCTAAGCTACATATTATAACAATTATCGAATAATTGTGTGGTCTCTATATATATTTGTTGAATATTTGACCGCAGTTTGTGGAATAAGTCTGTAAATAATTCGTAAAACAATACTATAGCGTTGTTCCCAACGGTGTCAGCAATATTTTTTATCAAATACGTTTTGTATTACATAAGACATTTTATTTGTCATACTATTTTGGTGGGATTTGTGAATCCAAATTTAGTTAATAATTATTATATATTTATTACACATACAAGTAAGAATGTGGGAACGATCAGAACAGATTTTACGGATAATTTGCTACAACGATTAGCGCCTGTGCAGTTCCAGTTAATAGTTATAACCGTTTGTAAACCCTTTGTTAATGGCTAAATCTCATCAGTCGCAATTCGTTCCTTGCAGGGTTTCTAAACACGTCTTGAACAATACTTAAGACAATCAATCATATGGCGAATGCCACTTTGTTTGTCAGTCGGTTAACGTCGATTGTTAATGTGGAATCCGCTACAACGTCGGCACTGCGATCACACGTTAGCTGACAACTATTGACTCATGCTTAAGAAGTGCGTTGACACTAACATTTTGAAACACATGCCTTTTCATACGAGCAACACTTTTAAGACAGAATTAACATATCTATCATAATTTATTTGTAAATATCACGTCACTTGAATCTAATTTGTGTACCCACCTTTATCCACAAAAATATTATCCCAGCTAAGGATAAACTATTTGCAGGTACATATACGAAGCTCTATTGAAACAAACAAAGGAATAGGCTACATTATCAGTGACATACATAGCCGCCTCGATAGCATAGCTGCGATAAGCCGAACAAAACATCGCGTCGGTACATTGACCCAGAATTATATAAAAATGTCCTCGATTTTGATAACGCTGTGACAATGACATTACATGACGGCCCCACGCTATTATTGTTCAGTCGATGATAGGAACATATTTTTATACCGTACAGATGTTTGAATCGAAGGAGTGTGCGTCAAAATCATAATTCAGATTTTTTTAATTTGAATAAAAATATCTACTCATATTTAACGGCGTTGGAAAATTTGAAACTAAAATTAGATTCGGTCAGGAAACTCTTTCTGCTGAGTTAGTTTAAAACTACCGACAAAGAACGGAGGAAGCATGGCATGTGGATTGTGTGATGCTGATTACAAAATATGTGACGAACTTGAATAGGTGCTAAATAGGGTAAATACATTGGCTGGAGCTGAAAATGTTGGCCGGAACGTTGCACGGGCGGATGTCAACTTTCTCGCGGTTACGTAACCGCGCCCGCGCCCGCGCCGCGACGGAGAGATGTAGTACTAGAACGTTCGGAGTCATCGACCACGGCCGCTTACGAAACACCACTCTACACTCCACGTTGTACGCTGCACACCCGGACGTACGTCATCACATATCGGATTCTTAAACATTTACATTTGGAAATATTCTAATACACTATTAAAATACCGCTCGGTACATATACGTTGCTTCTTTCGCTGTGAAGTTTCATATCTGCGATAGCTTTATTTAACACAGTATAACCTAATAATAAGTTCTAGTAGTGGAGATCAGCCCGTATTCTATAATATATTTAGATTAAACCAAAACATTTGCTGATATATTTCCTTTCGTAGAACACTAAGACACTTATATGGAAGAAAAATGTAGATACGCTTAAATTTTGACAATCAAATCACATCAAATTATTTGATTATTTAATTGATATACTTTCTTAATTTGTATATAAATGATAGGTATAGTTGCGGATTAATAGGTGTATAGTGTATAGTGTCTAGTTGGCATCGAAGAACTGTGGGTCGTCGATCGCAGCGCGAGGTCAACGCCGCGATCCGACCGCGCCGCGGCGCCTGCTTAGCTTTACAGCTTTCACGACATACTTTAACTTATTTTGAATGTATGTAGATTTATTACAGTATGCTTAGGAATTATAGCTTCTTGATATTTTCATATAATATACATTTCACGCGGTAGGTAGATTTAGAGACGCGTTTTTTTGACCCTCCGTTTCAATTGACGCTACATCGTTTGCACATTGCTATTGCTATAACTCTTAGTTCTGATAACTTAAACTAATACAACTATGTTTTTAAAATCTTATTTTACCCCGTCTTAAAAAGGAAAGCTGGTTTTGGATTCGTCTGTATTTTTTTGTATACGTTAAAGTTTAACATAGATTAAACATAGACCTCCGCATAAGTTTAACAAAGACCAATTATGATTCTTTCAGTTTGGGTAAGATTTGATGACGATGAGTGTATGAGGGGAAATTTTGATACTTTCCATTGAAACCCCCAAACGCAAATCAGCAATCGCATTACGATTCGGGTTTTCAAGTTGATTTTTTAATTTTTAGTTAAACTTCTTAATCTATCAAGGTATTGCTTATATCACTTATAATATTACTAGTTGTTGCTCGCGGCTCCGCCCGCGTGGAGGTCATGTTTGGGAGAAAAAGTATACAATACAAAATACCAATATTCATGCGTTTAACTTAAAAATGACGGATTTTCATACAAACTTTCATTCCCTATTTTATCCCCTTAGGGGCGGAATTTCCAAAAATCCTGAAACATATATTTGTTATTTTTAACTAAAATGCCAAATACAAATTTTCATGAATTTAACTTCAAAAATGACGGATTTTCATACAAAGTTTCATCCCCTATTTTACCCCCTTAGGGGTGGTATTTCCAAAAACCCTTCCTTAGTGGATGCCTGCGTGATAAAAGGTACCTACTGTCAAAATTTCAAGTCTCTAACCCCAGCCGTTTAGGCTGTGCGTTGATCGATCAGTCAGTCAGTCAGTCAGTTTCTTCTTTTATATATACAGATTTAACAATAACATTCAAAGTAAAATTCATAATAGTAACCTAATGAAATCATTGCCAAAAGTCCCATAGTCTACAGATCTTTCCAAAAATATTTTACCACGGAAGTGTGTACGTTTCGCTTAAATATCTGAATAACTAAAATGAACCAAATATCGAGAATTCGAGACGCTTTTGAATTGGAAATATTTTTATCGAATGCGTCAAGTTATTATTGTAAATAGGTCAATATCAAAACAATATTAGTATTTATTTTGTACATGAATTATTTATTGAATATATCTGTTTACTTTCTTCGTTATCTGCTTTGTGGGTCAGTAGTTGAGTAAATATTCGGCTATTTGTCTGCCCTTTCCAGATTACAACACTCTATTTATGAATAATTAACAAAAGTTCGTTTAACAATAAACATTACACTTTGCGTGATTTATCGTGTCTGCATTTTGGAGACTACAACTAAAAGTTTGAAACGTGATCTAAATTTCAATTAGTAAACAAAGTATTTGAAACAAAAAAATTCACACATACACTCACTCACGCCTGTAATCCCCGAAGGGGTAGGCAGAGGTGTAACCAGTACACCAACTTTTCGCCGAATTTCGGTCCCATAATGTGATAGGGGGCGAGCCTATCGCCATACCGGGCACATTTACCAGACTCCGGGCTAATAGTGAGGAATTTGTAGATAGAAAAACCCAATATCACTTTACCCGAGGGATCGAACCCGAGACCTCAGCACAGCAGTCGTAACGCATGCGGAATTACAACTGCGCCACCGAGGCAGTCAATAAAAGAAAAAAATTACGCCGTTAAAACACTTTAACCATAAGGTATCATAAAAATATCACCCCATAGTCCGTAGCAAAATAAAACAGAATCAAATATCATCCATCCGATGATATCCATCATAAATATTTTGCTTTCTTGTCTGCAACATCTTGGCTTCGATCTAATTATGTCGCAACTCGCATATTCGGAATTGCGTGTCCCCACTCCGTGACATTACATTGAGAGATATTTTCAGGATGATACAGAGCCCAACTCAGAAGTGAAGGGGTCGAGTGCACGCTCATGACACGCCAGCAATTATAAGTATGGAGGCGTCATTGAACCCGCGTTATTGCGAAACAACGGAAACCAGTCCAGTGTCCCCCAAACCCCCCCCCCCCCTGCCGTGCGACCTCCTCTTGTACACCTGCTGCGAATTTTTAAAATCCTAGATAATAGTTGACATGCGTTCAGTTCCTATACGACGTGATTGGCATGCCCTGCCGTTTAATGATTACATCATTTCGTTCTGTAATGTTAAGCTCAATGCAATTTTTTGTTGTTTTTATGCAGTGTAAACAGTTGATTTATTGTAGTGTTTTAAGAATAACATCCTGACAATTACGTATAAAACTAAATTTATCACAAAAAATATGTATTTACGTCACAATATTCATGTGGAATGATTATATCAGTTGATTTAAAAACTGTCACAATACTACATTTATTTCAAAAATACTAATTGTATTACAAAATATACCCTTTTTAAATTAAATTTATCGGTATGAAGAGTCAACATTTTATGTCACGATTTCCGGCTATACGATTGTTTTCCTTATCTTTATATTCAATGGATGCATTAAAGCTACATACAAACTATGGTGCCGCATGCCGGTGTGAAATTGTGAAGCTAGGCGGTAGGCAGCGACGGCATGGCAGCCGCGCGGTGTGACTAGCAGCGACCTATAAAGATACGTGCTTGATAGTAGCGCAGTCAGGGACAACGGCCGTACTGCCTCATTCGCAAGAATCGCAGGTAGGCTAAAGGGTTAAAGAACTCCAGTGCACTATATCAAATACCATTGAACTCGGTGCTTCTCGCTCACACGCCCCGCGGCCTCGCACCGTGATGCATCGGTTGCAGTTCGCACCGTGCGAATCCTGTCCGATTACGCGCTACGCATGCGTATCACATTATCTACGAGTAACTATGGAACAGGTAAACCGGTGCGTGTACGATGCATTATGTGCCACGCGATCTGTTTTCTAATGTCACAGGAAAATGCACTCCAAACAATTTATAGCACCACCAAAATAGTACACACTAGAATTCAAAAATTTCAAAGATTTAGATTAGATATTCACTACGTGATAATTTTAGGTTTTCTTAGTATTTCAATTGTGGTTAGTCTACTTCAAACACTATTCCAAATATAAATTGAATTAGATTTTCTTATGCGTTTTACTAAAACGTTACCGCACTAACACTAATGTATAATCATAAATTGTTATCAATTACGATAGACATAATTAGTATTTAATTAATACTCAGTAAATAAAATTAATGTTTAGAGTTAACGAATACCTTATGCATAACTGGTAATACAATCCACCTGTTACATAATTTTGCATAAATAAGCTTATGTTCATTATGAGTCGATGATCAGTTTTATCAAGTGGAAAGTTCAAAGGGGGCAACGACATCAACACGCTCTGTCGGTGCTTTGTCGTGCAACCGCCAGAAAATCACATTAGCTCGCACGACATTTGATCACGCAATATCACGTATCATAGGTGAACTAAACAACTAGGAAGATTTTGCTTAAGATTATGTTTCATGGCTGGACGCGCCACCTGTGGCGTTTCTAGGTATTTCTAGGTGATATTATTCTAAACTATAATAACAAGATACTATTCATTTCCATTACTTTCTTTATTTGACTTTTTGACGGATCATATAACAAAAAAGATAAAATTTGATTAGTATTACACAAAAGAATAACACGTAATCATATCCATTTCATCCAAACCGCGTCTATATTGCCAATATAATAAAACATTTCTTCAAAACTTTCACCATAGCATCTGGTAATAATTGTTTAGAGTTATCGTAGCGTTCGGATATGGTAATATCATTTATTGTGGTCTGATAACTAATTTCTCTTTTGTTTGTCCGTGATGACGTTATATTTTATAACACTTTACTATCGCATGCACACTTTGAATTGAGGGCTTTATGTCACGTCAAAGAAACTGAAAGAAAATTTGACGTATGATTTGACATATATTGACAGCCTCCGTGGGGCAGTGGGCAAGCAGCTGGCATTGAAACGAGAGGCCGCAGGTTCTGTTTCTGGACCGAGGAATATGTTTCTTTGATCTGCAAATATTTCTGTCGGTCTTAGGTGTTACCGAGGTGTCTGAGGTGAGAAAGACAGTTGTAAGTTTAATACACACTCCTTTTATTTTAGTTCACTTTGACAAAAGTAGAATTTATTTTAAATATAGTATTTAAAAATAACAAAACAACTAATTTGTGCTAAAATAATGTACAAATGTCATAAGATTTTTTACGATCTTTTTGAAGGGCAAAACAACTGGCGAATATTAGATAACTAATATCATGGGCACAAATATGAGATAAAATCTTTTGATATATATAAAATAGTCTCAGCTAGATTAAGACAAAAATTTAAAGCTGGTAAGAAGATATAAATAGTTTATTTTCAGACCACTATATATAAAAGAAATTGAGATTTGTCGTGGTTACATAAAGTAAACTAAAGTAAAATCTTTTATTAAGCAATAAATACAGCCGAAATAAAATAAAAGAAATATAATAAAAGAAACGTAAAAATATAAACAAGTGTATGAAAATACTTACGTAACAATGGAAAAACATTGCGTATGTAATATATGATATTTTAAAATCATACAAGAATAAGTGATAAAGAATCGCTACGTTGCTTATCGCATGGAATTGATTGTTTAAATACATCAATTATTTGTCAAACCGACATTTTCAAGGAGTAATGATAAAAAGTCATTGAACTTAAAGATATTTAAATTTCTAAATTTGTTCGAGTAGAACGTTCTCGAATGTTTAGTATGCTATAAAGTTCCTAGCCACGAAAGAAGACGAGTTTCTTAGTTATTAAGTAAATATAGCGAATGAGTTCAGCACCCCCAGGCCCCAACTATGTTTTAAATTATGTTTAGTACTAAATATTATGTTTATTTGTACGACAAATAAACATAATATTTTATCTCTCTCGACAGCAATCATTTAATGAGGAGCTAAAATAATATTATTATGGTAATTATTTTCTCTTGAAAACCAAAATTGTCAGTGAAATAGTTACTTATAGAGAGAGGTTAGAATAATGTAGACAATTTCTCCCTAATTTCCATTTATACTATTTTAAAATGTGTCGATAACAACCGCTTTCCAAAATTGTAATTAAGTTTTACGCATTTATGCTGTTTTTAAACGAATCGTTCGCATAAGTCCAATGATAAAGATAAAGTGAGCCGTGCGCGGCCCCGTAACCGTTGGACCATTTCCCCAAATCGCTCGATCGTCTATCCCACAGACCTCGACTCGTTTAGTCTGTGCTACTGCTCTGGCTCACTGGCATACCTTCCCCATTCGCTGTGGTCGCGGCGGGCCTGCGCCCAACGCCCTCTACAATCAACAACTCTACACAGACTACGACTGGCTGGTTTTGACTGTCCGTGCATGTAACGTAGGCACATTGCTTCGTAGCAATCGTAGCGTTGCTTATTGCAAATAAATGGTTATATTTTACGATAAAAATTTAAGCTTCGAAAAAAACGGATGACACGCATTTATCACTACTGTTTGTCAAATAACCCCATGTATAATGAAGCATGTGATTTACATGCGGTATCGAACTTGTGGCATTGTGCATAATTTTTTCAATTCAAGGATATCTGATGCGTAGTTATCAGTTTATAAATATGTTTTGCTGTTGTTATTGTTGTGTTTTTATTTGCTTTCAAATAGAACTAATATAAATCTCATCATGAATTTATATTACGAATTAATATGTCGTATTTAATGCTATATTATTATTATTATTAAAAGTTTGTAGCAAGTTCACTTTTTGGTTACCTACTACTAATTTGGGTTCTAGTAATTCTAGGTATACTGCCTCGATGGCGCAGTTGTAATTGCGCATGCGTTACGACTGCTGTGCTGAGGTCTCGGGTTCGATCCCCGGGTCGGGTAAAGTGATATTGGGTTTATCTATCTAGAAATTCCTCAGTATTAGCCCGGAGTCTGGAAAATGTGCCCGGTATGGCGATAGGCTCGCCCCCTATCACATTATGGGACCGAAATTCGGCGAAAAGTGGGTGTACTAGTTACACCTCTGCCTACCCCTTCGGGGATTACAGGCGTGAGTGTATGTGTGTATGTGTGTGTAGTAATTCTACTCAAAAAACGTTTAATAATATAATAATAAACATATAATGATTACTGCTAATTGAGGGTTACGGTACGTTACGGACAACTTCGTAGATAATGTTTATCGCAACATAATATATTATAATCATGTTATAATGCTCATGCGCTATAACACGTGAACACGTGAGTCTAAAGTATGTATACACATATGTAGTATGTAGAAGGTAGAGAGCTATATGTACGTACATCGTGGGCACTTGTTTACAGCGATGTGCAGACCTTGAGATTCGGCAGCGGACGGTGCGGCGGTCACTGCCCGAGGCCTCGCGCACATAATATAAATCTTATTATTACCCGAGCTCGGTACATACTGGGCTACTGGCTAGCCGCTCGTTCTATTATGGGTCGCCAATTTTACCCGGAAATTAGTCACCACACGACTTCACACAGTGTTCATCTTTTTTGCATAATTGCTGTAATAATTATATTGATTCTATTTTACTTGTTGATCGCCAAAAGCATCTGTAATTGTGACAGTTTTTTGAGCATTAACTCCAGAGTTAAAAGTGGTAGAGCCACGCTGTACACATATTTGTCTACAGCATGAATGGACCGGGGTAGTACCACTGTCTCACAGAAAACCAACGTAAAGTGACAGTTCACTGTCGCGTTTCGTATGATATCCGGAGGCCCAGATTCCCCCTTCCCTTCCCTAATCCCTATTCCTGTCCTTTAAGGCCGACAGCGTATACGTGATACTTTCGGTATTGTGGATGTTCATGGGCGGTGGAGATCACTTAACATCAGGTGACCCACTGGCTCGTTTGTCGGACTACGAAATAAAAAAAAATTATAAACGCGATATTAAAAATCCTTGTCAATACATACCTAATGTAAATCATACTGTTGTTTTGTTTTTAAAATCTGCAATATTTTAATGGATCAGAGAATGTGTTAATATTATTGATAAATTAACTGTGGTTACATAACAAATTATAAAATGTCTCATAGTTAATAGATCAATGTCATGTTGAATATGATGATATCATATCTGTGCTAAATAGTAACATGTTAGTGATGTATCGTTGATGTCATCGCAATTGTCCCAAAACATTTTTTATCGTAGAGTTATGCGTAAACATATGCCTTTAAAGAACGTTAATTACGAATATTGATTGATAATTTTTTTTATACCACGATGGTGGCAAACAAGCTTACGGCTCGCCTGATGGTAAGCGGTTAGCGTAGCCCGTAGCCTATGGACGCTTGCAACACCAGGAGCATCAAATGCGCGTTGCCGACCCTTCAAAAACCTATTTACTTCCAAGGTAAAAAAAAATAACTTGTGTAAAAAAAATTAAAATAGAAGTACCGATAGTTTTCCGTGGAGACATATAGGAGGATGTGTATGTGACACATCAAAAACCTATATAATTTTATACTTTGATGAAAGAATATTACAATTTTACCAATTACCAATTAAATATATTCTGTCGAATATATTTCAATCTGAGATTCCTGATCCTGTTAATGCTGTGTAGGTTGACTTTGTCAATGATAATATATGTATGTATCGGTGTGTTGTGTGTGAAATGCAATGGACAATAAAATTTGTCATGTCAAATGTTTATTAAACTTATTGTTAAATAAGTAGCGCTTATGACAACTGAAATGAATAAAACCAATTTATATGGATCAAGAGTATTTCGGAAAAGTCGCGTGTGGGTATTATGAAACTTAATATATAACTTCTGCACAACGATGTGCGATTTTTGTGGCTGTCTCAAGGACACCGAGCTCGAGTTCAGGTACCACCTTCGACAGTGAACGACACTAATTCGAACGTTGACCCTCGCTGTTTCCTGTGCCAGTCAAAGAGAACACTCAATAGATTAGTTGGAATTCGTATTTAAATCGTAATATATGCGTACCATTAATCGACTTTGACTTACAACTTCAAACAATGCCAGCTATTTGCATTTCAATAGATTATGTGAAGTGAACGTCCTCAACAATTATCGAGACATCGAACCTGCTACTGCCACGGAAAATTAACAAAATTGGTAGAACTTTTGTTTGGTATAGTTGCATGTTTGCAGTGACATGTGTTAACGTTTGAATGTTTCCTTGAGACAGGTGAGTGACACCAGCTATTTGTTTGTGTGGTGAGAACTACTCGTATCGGTAAAGTTATTTGGCTCGTTTGATATGATTACACGTAATACTTGTACTGGTTAGAGCACAATGCACCAGGTTGCAGTGGTAGAGTCAGTCACCCCGTCCTAACGGGGCTCGCCCTATGGCCGCTCGACTCGCGGCCGCGAACTGCCGTCATCATGCCGCGATTGTCGTGCAATCGTGCTTACTAATTCAACGGCAACTGGACTCTGCACACAATAAACATACAATGTACATATTGTACATACACATGCATGCGTAGACACTGGACTCTTACATTGACAGAGGCGGCCACACCTTGCCCGCTTCGAAGAAAAACGAGGAAAAGATTACCACAATGTTCTCATAATACATGTTATAACGTTAAATTCTTGTAAATATTACACGTTTTGACCACCTACGGAGTTTAGACAAAAAGCATTAGCCACAGAAACCGTAACAGTTGCTCATTATCGCAGTAATAAAAGTCATTGCAAATGCGTCGTTGCGTTGAATATGCAGTGGACAATAGGTGACCATTTGTTCTATTCACTGAACTTTTTTGGCCAACACCATTGTTGAAGTATGTATTAACTTAGGGATGGAATGAATTTTCTGTGCACATTAACATTTCTTAAGGTATTTTAGCGACGACTTCATTTAGCTGATTTATTGTATACCAAATCTTATCGTTTGAGGAAATAATACAAAATATAAATATATTGTGAAAATATTGCATAGCGTCCCGCTGATATTTTGTCATTAAGTCGTATATTTGAAAGGGCATATTCTCTCGATCTTGATATCGTTTTGCGAGCACACAATACGTCACCTATATGGGAATGTCGGTTACGAACCCATTCAACAATAGGAAGTTAAAAAACTTAATGATAAAAAGGTTCAATCCATGATTTTTTGCCATCGGAAAGGTTTAGATTAAACAATAATTCCTCGCATCTTTTCACTGCAGACTTAGATATCGCGAACAAAGTTGCACAAAGATTCACCTTTAGCAAAAAACTTGGACTTTACCTGTTTGTGAAATCCGAGATAAAGGAAAGGGTACGTTGAATAGAATTGATGTTTTTTTGACATAAGACGAATTTTTTACGCATTTTTTTTAATTTAGAAAATTTGATGCTTTGAAGAAATATTAATAGAAGTTTCCTAGTTAAGGGTTAGTGTATCCCTACACGTTTTTGTTGCTCAGAAGCAGATGGCATTAATTCACTCGTTTTCCTTGAATATCACACAATATGGGTCACGACCGACCGGGCACACGAAAACATTTAACCTATACTTTCGACGAGGGCAGTTTCTTTATGCAATTTCTATTGTTATTTTAAAGTAAGAAATTGCGGCGAGACAAAACTGGTAACCCGATGTAAAAACTTCGTTCAAAAGATCTCACAGAAAGAAAGGTTTAATTGGTTGCGTTCTGTGAACCCATTATGGGTAATAATTACTTCAATAAGTAAAACAAGTTTGAAGCACCGTTTGCTGCGTATTGTCCTATTTAGTGTCGAATGGTCATTCGTCCTTTTACTTAGAATTGACCGTATTTAATAAGTGGAACTCCGTGACGAATTCAGCAAGTAACATACAAATAAATGGGACATATATCCAAGTTTAGGTAGAGTTTGGACTGCTCGCGACAGCTCGGTGTGGCCGCAGCAGTAAGATCGCGGTGCACCGTTACACGCACTCAGCGAGTTGAGTGCACGCGCGCCTGGTCGCTGACACCACCACTAATGATCCACGTCTCCAGTTCTCAACACTCAAATGGCAAATAGGTATATGTGGCATAAGATACCTACTACTGTAACCTCTCGTATTTTCTTGAAGCAAAAGTGTGGATAGATTTTGATAATCGTACAAGCTCTTGAAATCTAGGTAACTTGAACCGAGAATATTACATTAATGTTTAACCCTAGTAGTTGTTGCCTACGCTCGCGTAAAAAATTTGATGTGTATGTGTGACAACTGAGGGCCTGATTAACAACGTGGTGGTACATTGATACGTTCACATTTATAACACTAGTGGGATGAACGTGATAAATGCAATTTAAAAAATATACTCTACATTTTTTTTAATGACGTGGCACATAGCCTTTAGCGTGCGTGTCAAAAATGCACTGCTACACAAGAAATAAGGAATATTCAAAACCATTGATTAAACTGACATATTCATATGCTGTGGTTCACCGTCATATCAAATAAAATGCGACCATTATGCGACCTACCGAAGTTCGCACATTTCTGGATTATCATTATTACCACTTCGCTATTTTACAATTGGAAATTTTATAAGTTTAAATATAATAATTAATTGATATGTTTTAATACTGTTTATTTCCTGTAGATTGAAAATTACGAACGAAACGTTTGTCGAAAATCAAATATAATTACACGTATATTTTTAATAAATAGTCATCAGCACACGAATCTCCATGATAGAAGTTGAACGACTGTTTTATTGTTATTTTTTGTACGAAGAGAGGTTAGTGCGCCGCTCTCGGATTCCGCTACTTAATTCGAAGGTATTATAATTATATCAACAACAAGTAAATGTGTGCTGTAATACAATTACATAAATCAAAAAAATATTATAGCACATAAATATAAGTAGCTTCCTACGCGCAAAATGTTTACAGTAACCGATTATCAGTTTAATGAACTGTGAGATATCTTAACGCCAACTGTATTATGATGTATTATCCGTTGTTTGTTTTATATTTTATATTCTCCAAAAAAATATGTAGGTATGCTCTTTACAAATATTAATTATTTTACTAGGTGATAAGACACTATTATACCAAAAAGCAGCGATAGCCTAGTTGGTTGCGGTACGGACTGCCAAGACGAAAGTCGTAGGTTCGAAACCCAAGTGGCATACACCTCTGACTTTTCTAAAGTTATGTGTGTATTAAAATGTTAATTATCGCTTGCTTTAACGGTGAAGGAAAATATCGTGAGGAAACCTGCATATCTGAGAATTTTTCGAAGGTATGAGAAGTCTGCCAACCCGTATTAGGCCAGCGTGGTGGACTAAGGCCTAACCCCTCTCGTTAGTAGAGGAGGCCCATGCCCAGCAGTGGGACAATGTTTAATACAGGGCTAGTATTATATTATTATAAGACACTATTATGCGAGGATCTGCCTAGATAAGTACAACGCATCGTCTATTTCTGCGGCCAATCAGCAGTGTGCGAGCACCGTTATGTTTCGGTTTAAAGAACATTGAAACCAGTGACATTACTGGGCATTATGAGACTTCATATCTTATATCTGGTGTGACGAGAGCAGCGAGACACAACATTACCTAAGCACTTTGTAATTCAACGTTCTGAATTGAGTTACCGCTATTACAACAACTTTAATTCAATAGTGTCATAGCTATGTCTATGTAGCATTATTTTAGTTAGCTAGGTCTTTTAAAACAGTATTATAAATTGCAGTTATTTGAAGACAATATTTGTAAGACTTATCCAGTACTGAGTTCGTAGAAGGATTTATTTTTAACCGACTTCAAAAAAGGAGGAGGTTAACAATTCGTCGGAATCTTTTTTTTTATGTATGTTACCCGATTACTCGAAGACGCCTGGACCGATTCGAGTAATTCTTTTTTTAGTGACGCATAATTTGTTTTTTATTGAAGTCGGTTTACTTTTTAGAATTATACTAAAATATAGTTTGTTCCATCCTACATGCTATTGTATAATCTTGTGTGCCATATGTTCAACTAGAAGTGAATGAGATATGCCATGTTTCAAACACCATCTAGTGTCACGGAACTCTAAAAAGTGATTGGAATTAGTCCGTGTCTAATTGAAAGTTGCACTTTCTCCGCGTTCTTTCGTAACGTGCAGTTTATATTTACTTATTATAAAAATCGATCATAATTTTAGAATGGTTATCGATGCATCGAGTCGCGGTGGACGAATTTTTCTTAGCTTTCTCAGATTATGTAGTCTCTTTTTATACTCGTGTGTTACGTGTTTGGTTTATGCGACCTTCCATGTAACATCATGTAAATAGTATATAACAAAACGTTACAAAACAATTCAAACGGAAATATATTATTAAAACCCATCTAGGAACACGGTGCGGATACCTACCTAGGTGGAGTAGGT
Source organism: Laothoe populi (assembly GCA_905220505.1). Taxonomy (NCBI): domain Eukaryota; kingdom Metazoa; phylum Arthropoda; class Insecta; order Lepidoptera; family Sphingidae; genus Laothoe; species Laothoe populi. Next base: position 12,479,904 of record HG992152.1, read on the forward strand.
GATTTAAATAAAGTCAAGAGAATAATTTGCGTCGCAAACAACGACGACGGGGTCAGTAGACTCGAGCGCGCAACTGCCGAAATTATCGCGGCCGGTACACGAGTCGCGCGGGCTGCGGCCAACGAACGAATCAAGGCCATGCCTCCCTGCGTCCCCCTCACGGCCCCAGCCCCGGCAGCCTTCCACAGCCTCCATCAGCCTCCGCAAATCTATCGATCAAACACGCCCTAAATATAAATGTAACATCTCATAAATTCCATTTGGTTACCTTCGGTGGCATGTTGCTTTGTTGTTGGATCGTCAAGGTCAAGGCTACCATGGCAGTTGATTAGTTGTTTTTGAATTTAGAACAAACATGTCCTTCTGCTTTGAATGCGTGAGTCATTAAATCGTCATTCCTTGTTTACTAATACCTATTTGTAAGAGCTATTGCTGCCCAATTTACTATTCAGATTTAGAATTGCAATTGCAGAATTCAAAATCCTAAGAAATATTTTCCGTTGTAAGTTCATAAATATTATATTAGATTATCAAAAGAGGCTTTTATGGTGTTTCAATTATACAAAATCACATTTTCTTATATTTGATAATAGTATTATGTAGGTTTTGCTTAGTTCCATACTTTAAATGTAGAAAAGGGACACGTATATTTTCAACCGACTTCAAAAAAAAGGAGGAGGTTCTCAATTCGACGTGTATTTTTTTTATGTTCGTTACCTCAGAATTCCGACATTTATTGACCGATTTGGAAAATTCTTCTTTTATTACAGAGTATATACTTTCAGATTGGTCCCATAGAATTTTTATCAAAATCGGTTGAGTAGTTTGGTTTTGAAACCCAAATAACTTGAAAAAATATGTTGTCCGAATATACGAAACTTTGCTGCAAATTTTGCTTTTCTGTGACTTTTTCAGTGGTGTTTTCTTATGGTACTCTATCCAACGTACCTATTTTATATTTATACCACTAAAAAGCAAAAACTAAATTATTACTTTTTAAATAAAAATAAAACCGTCTTCAAAAAACCCAGACACAACTAAAAACCAAATAATAATTGGTTACATTTACATCAATTAATTACATACAAATGAAATCAATTATTTGGAGTCGGTGCCAGCCAAAACATTGAAAAAACAGAATAATATAAAAAAATATACTTGGTTTTTTAACCGACTTCAAAGGAGGAGGTTAACAATTCGTCGGAATCTTTTTTTTATGTATGTTACCCGATTACTCGAAGACGCCTAGACCAGTTCGAGAAATTCTTTTTTTGTTTAAAAGGGTATACTTCCCAGGTGGTCCCATTGGCACCAAGTCAGGATCTGATGATGGTATCTCAGAAAAATCGAGGGCAACCCTCAAATTTTATAGGGACGCATAATTTGTTTTTTATTGAAGTCGGTGTATGAATCTAAAAGTAAAGAAAACAACACCGGCACCGACTCCAAAAATAATTGATTTAAATTGTATGTAATTAATTGATGTAAATGTAACCAATTATTTTTTGGTTTTTAGTTGTGTCTGGGTTTTTTGAAGACGGTTTTATTTTGATTTAAAAAGTAATAATTTAGTTTGTTATTAATGTTTTTTTTAAACTCTTATAAACAACGTTTATAAAACCTCATCTTTATTAAACAGTATCCATATTATTTATTGAATTAACCCTCCCTCCTAAAAAGCATCACAAAAATAAATAATTTATTACAAAAACTTACATTGTTTTTGTTACATTAATCAGAAATGAAACAAAATAGAATAACATTAATTCAAGTGAAATAGTGTAAAGGTAAAGGCCCGGCTGGATCGAGCATTATGTGTATAGGCGAGGCAGCAGATGAAGATTGGGGGGGTGGCGGAAGTATTGCGAAGATCGGTGAAGACGCGGGGGGAAGAGGAGTCAGCTGCGGGGAAGCAGGGGAGTGCGGGGCGCGGCAGGTGGTGGCGTCAACGCGCGGCCGTGAACTTTCTTCGGACACGTTTTCAGGAGCGAATACTACGCAATACTGTGCGGCTTAACACGCCTCACCCATAGAGCCTCGAATCCCCTTTTATTATATTTGTCGTTTTATCGTAGAAACCAAAACTCTATAATGATTCCGTTCGTTAAAATTTTTGCATTTGAGAACATTAGTCATAGCGTTGTAATCAAATTTCACGTATGCATAGCGATGTTCATTATTTAAGTAACTGATTTTTCAGTTATCCTAATTGTTTGCGCTGCTTTCAGCATAATATAGAACCGTTTAAAAATGTATTGGGTTCTAGTTTCAATGAATACTATTTTATCAGTCTTGTATTTATGTATACTGTCACTGCATGGCTCGGGCCTCCTAAATTATGAGGTATGTGTAGACTAGTTGTACTTACGCTATTTCCTTGACCCTTAGAGCATCTGATTGAGAATAAATACATAACAACGAAAAGTAGGCGATAGGAGGTCTGGTTTCGAACCCGTAACATCCGTCTCGACTCTAATCGTATTTGGGTTTCAGACATCAAGGCACTTTTCATTAGGGATAACAATTAGGTAGGTATCCAGGGCGCAGCGTGCGTCATACTTCATATTTGAAGCGAATATTGAAATCACGGTAGCCTATATAGACAAGAAGTTATTACATATAAGAATATGTAGGACGAGTAAAATGTAACAGTAGGAAACGTTCGACACACTTCCTCATTCTTGCACGCAGCTTTGTAGTAGGTGAGTAGAACGACGTAATGGTTGGTGCGCCCGCGCACGCCGCCGCCCGTCAGCCACCGCTTCGGCACCACTGCTGCCAAAGATTATACAATCGCAGCGCATCATGGTACGGGAGAAGCCGCGACGCTCTGATTACGCAGTGGCACCATACAGTAACTCTGCGTATCGTTATTTACAAGTTCGATTAATCCCTACATAAGCCACAGCCTTGCTCCCACGTCCAATATCCGCGGTGCCACACCTGTGCTCATAATTAAGGATCATTTGAATACGATATATATATAATTAATAGTATTTCCGCAAATGTGCTTCGATATAGTTTAGGCAATAAATGCATTGTGAATTACATGGTCGTCCTCTGCAGTTACAGGAAGTATTTTGATGTAAATATCAAGGCGAAGTGACAGAAAGTAAAAAGCCGCCCGCGCCCCTTCATCAATATCGTTCATTGTGTGCGCGTACCAAATTATATAATTGCAAAGAGACGGTTATACATGTTCTTGCTCATTGTCTCATTGTATACTTACTGCTTAAAAAATATATTATAATCTAAATGTTGTCGGTTTTAAATAATTTAGGCCCATACATTTTACAACTCTTTGTATTATAAAAGACTCAACTACGTACATATATGTTGACGAATAAAGAGCTTATTAATTGGAAGGTCACGTCCACGGTCCAACAGCAAAGTTATTTTAGTTTTATGGAATCATCATGGCTGTGATCTTTTTTGTGCGCTTGCGTGTGTTTAGAGTGGGTATACTCGTTCGTAAAACGGTCTGGTTTCCTTGTATCTGCATCACCTTGGGTCTGACATTGGTGCTAATTCAGCACAGCGTGACATTGACATGTTCCGATATTCAAACGAGGAAGTGCTCCTAGTTTATTCGGCGGGGTCGCTCACGAACTCTATAATTATTATATATAGTATATCAAATATGCATATACAATTTACATAGCGGGTCTGTTAGTCCACATGAACCATGAGTAACTCTACCGTGTAATGTATTATTAAATACAATTATACGAATACTAGTTTTATGGGTTTCTAAGTATTGAATCACGTCGGGGTCATTGTAGCTTCCAGTTTGCACGTCTTATATTATTTTATTGCTAAGTTTCGAAGGCCAGATTGCGTCATGTAGTTTGGTGAATTTTTAGAATTATTTGTTTGTGAAATTATATCTGTATATTTAGATTTAAAAACTTCCACTCTGAAACATGGGTTTAGTAAACACGTATATGTACAAATGCTTACTGAATAAACAGTGAAATTCTATCCCCGCCTGTAATAATGCAATCGGCTCTATTCCAATATAGAGAACGAAAACATGCTTGTTATCAATGAATTAAAAATTATACAGTATATGACACAACTAGCTGTTGCTCGCGGCTCCGCCCGCGTGGAGGTCATGTTTGGGAGAAAAAGTATACAATACAAAATATAAATTTTCATGCGTTTAACTTAAAAAAATATGGATTTTCATACAAACTTTCATCTCCTATTTTACCCCCTTACAGGCGGAATTTCCAAAAATCCTGAAACATATAATTTTTTATTTTTAACTTAAATGCCAAATACTAATTTTCATGAAATTAACTTAAAAAATGACGGATTTTCGTACAAACTTTCATCCCCTATTTTACCCCTTTAGGGGTGGTATTTCCAAAAACCCTTCCTTAGTGGATGTCTACGTCATAATAGGTATCTACTGTCAAAATTTCAAGTCTCTAACCGTTTAGGCTGTGCGTTGATCGATCAGTCAGTCAGTCAGCTTCTTCTTTTATATATACAGATAACTAATTATATTACTCAGCTTCGATGGCTGAGCATGCGAATAGCCGCCTGTAAACGTGAAGCTGTAGGTTCGATCCTCACACCAATCTGTGTGGTCTACGAATATTTGTTTCAGGTCTGGGTATTGTAAGACAAGTCTCTCGTAGTACCTGATACCTACAACAACAGACTCTTAGTGTAGACTGTAGGGCCAAGACTATATGTGTGACTGTTGGGTGTATTTATTAATTTTTATTATTATAATTATTATTTGACATAATTATTGAATTGAGATTGTACTGAGGGATACATATTGCAACGTTGCGGGCTGGCGTGGTGCGACCGGGTGGTAATGTGCGGCTTCGACCGACGCGGGGCCCCAAGCGTCACGCATTCAGCTATTAATTGAGCACAGCCGACATATCGACCTTGGCCTTGGCACAGGTTGCCGAATCCACCGAGGTCGGCCACGATTGGGAGCGTCCGGATCACACAGCTCTAACATGTGCTTGTTTATTCGTATACTGCTCTATTCATATACGTATACTTCACTAATTCGTAATTACAAAACATACAAATAATTGTATATACAGTATATTAATACAATATCACTTCTTTGTTATTTGGCAACTAAGTTTCTTGTATTTCCCGTATTATATTAATGGCCAGAGGTTTGTCAGTAACACACCGCCAGCCAGTAGATGTGTTTTTTGAATTAAACGCCAATAATACTGAAAACGGGTAATAATGTATTTTCTAATTTAGGTTCAATGATTTAATATAATATCATTGTTTAGGTGTATATAGTTTTGTAACGGAAGGTCGATAAACTACTAAAGGGCTCACTTGTTGGTAAAACATTACCACTGCCTATGAACACCCAACACGCCAAAGAATGTTGAATGCGGCCCCCACGTGTAATGTAAGAATTGGAGATTTTGCCCTCTCAGTTTTCAGTCATTTACACAAAACGTAACAGCTAAGTGACTATGCTGTCGGCAAAACTAGCAACATCACGCTATAACTGAATTTAAGATAGGTAATAGGTTTCAAGATTTTTTTTAAAGGATATGGAATTCGTCCCTTGAGCTCAGTGGCATACATTTTACAACCCGCAAATACATCGTGATTTGGTTTTTGCGTTGTTTTTGTAGGTTTTGGTCATTGGTATAATTTTATTATGAAGATAGCAAGAATAGAAAATGCAATATTGTAGATTAGAAAAAAGAGTGCTGCGACGGCGCGGCGTACTGTCGCATGTCATCACCACCGTCGCGTCGTTGCGACTTACCAACTTGCTCGTGTTCGGGGTAATTGACTCGCACTGACCTCGAGGTGCTTCGGGAAAACTCGTCCTAGCTCGGTGTTTTTCGTCAGCAGATGTTACTTGCAAGTTGCAATCTCTGAAATTTCTTGTTTACATTTGTTTTACATAAGAATTAAATTAATTTACAAATCCATTGTACAACTTAAACATACACAATGACATATTTAATTCAATTTTCCAAAATTTAGTCGAAGAATCACATTATTATTTATAAAATACCACGACATTTTAAAAAGACTGCCTCGGTGGCGCAATTTTATGCATACGTTAACGACTGCTGTGCTGAGGTCTTGGGTTCGATCTCCTGGTCGGGTAAAGTGATATTCGGTTTTTCTATTTAGAAATACTTAGTATAAGCCCGGAGCCGTATTGAGCCCGGTATGGCTATAGGCTCGCCCCCTATCACATTGTGGGACCGTAATAAATTCGGCGAAAAGTGGGTGTTCTGGTTAAACCATGCCTACCCCTTCGGAGATTACAGGCGTGAGTGTATATGTATATACTTATATATAAACTCTTTAATGTTAATGTCACGTTCATAACCATTACCTCTTGAGGCGCAATATTAAGTAATACGGGCAGCTGTCTGTGTACGTATTTACCAAACGATGTCGGCGGCATCACTGTTGTTAAATATTCCAATAACAATCGGTCGGATCATTTTTCTGATGCGCATCGAGTATCTGCAATCTGGCACGTCGCGCCGCCGCTCCACACTACGCCCGCGCCGCTTCAGCGAGGCCTTGACCGCGACGACAGCCAAATACGGCTCTGACAAATGCAAACATTCAGGCTACAGACTCCTCGTGACTTCCCAGAACTTTCCACTAAATCTGAGACCGACGAACTCCGATTACAGCACTATTGCGTCTCAACTTTGTGTATACGTAGCGTGTGGTCATTGCAAATTCGTAATTAGACTTGCAATCGGTAACCTTGACTTACTTCGCTTGGGTTTAAGCATCGTCAGCACAAATCACATGAACATGATACAAGCTTGAAGGTATTTAGTCACTGCAGCGTTACGTTTACATGAATTATGTCATTGTAAATTGTGGTGTAAGTGTTTCCCTATACTCATTGTCAGGCAAATATAACGCGTATTATATGTAATTATGTTCTTTATACTTGACAGTTTTAAAAAGAAGGCCTTGACATCATTCCCTGCAAGTATATCGTTAAATTTATGGACTAGTTAATGGATGCGAAATAAATAAAGTGCTAAGTCCCGTTTGACCGGCACGCTTGCTCTATTGTCCTTTTGTCCTTCGTTCGGCGAGAAGGCCGGCGACCAAGGTCCCTCCATTATGTTCGAATTTTAATTTTGAATAAAAATATTTTTGTTTAATGACTTTTTTGTTAACATTTTCTGTGACATATTTTTTTGTTTACGTGAATTGTAATAATGCCGTATATATTTATACAACTATAGTAGAAATATTTATTACCTTGGTTAAAAGATAGGTCTTTTAGAATGCGTCTTAGAGCTTAGCCGTTGACAAATGTTGGGTTTTCTGGCTGGAGCGCCATAAGCGCCGGCCACAATGTTAGGTGAAGCTGTAAAAGCAACTATGAGCTGACAGGACAAATCCGGACGAAAAAAACCTTGGCTAAAAGCATTACGCAAAGTTAATCCGGAAGTAAAAAAATCGAAAGCCATAAATTGCAAACAATGTGGCATACGGTCCATTTTTTATTATTTGATAAAAAATGCGTCCGATCGATCGAGATCATTAAAAGCGAGTCGATCTCACCGACTGTGGTCACAATGAACAATGCAACCTATACATGTGGCTACTGCCTGACGACACTACACTTCGTATTTTTTGTTTATCAACCACAACCCATTTTCCGTCTTATATTAATACACAAAAGTTTCATAATTGCATACTAAGACTTGTAGTAACAGCCAGCTTGGTAATGTGATATTTGCACCCCGATATTAAAAGTGAGGGCAGCGGAAGGAACTAAAAAACTCGGTTCCTATTCACTTTCTCATTTTAATCGATACACACATGTCGCCGAAGCATTTTTTATTATTTAATGCAAGATTAGTCATTTTCAGTACATATTATACTAAATAATGTACATAACATTTTTTAGTTCATCTGGTACGGCAAAGTGACTACACTGCACCTGATGGTAAGCGCAGTACCGTCCAGTTAGAGTATCAAGTAGCGAGAGATAATCAATCCCTCGCTACTCAACACAATCATGCCGCCATGCTGTGTAGATTCTTCACACTACGCCTAAAGGATACAGGATCATAGGTAGGTGGGAACACGATAGCTGGCAACCGTTTCCACCGTTTGGCGGTGCGGCAAAAATACGAATTTGCGAACCTTTTGGTTCGGGCTGGGGTTGTAGACACCACAAATATGTTGCTCCGCAATCCATTACGCGTGGTTCTGGTGTGAAAAGGAGAGGATGGGATAAGATTAAACAATTCATATAAAAATAGGGTCAATATGTGCAAATTCAGTGAAACTTGAAGTTTTTTTTCTAAAATACCACATGGTGACGAATGGCGATTCAGACAGCAACTTAACCACAAAAACTCTAGCTCCTGTTGTCGGTAAAATGGTCTCCGGGACACAATACACGCTTTTTATTAAAACAAACATGGCGCACATGCACGTGGGAGGATATTTGCGAAACCTTATAAAAAGCTTCCTTTTGTGCAAAAGGGAAAGTATTGAAGCGAAATAATTGGTTTAAAAAAATACAAATAAATACAACCCTATGTCCCCGCGTACACCTTTCAGTCAGATGTCGGTATAACCCTTTTATATTTTATAGAATATATTGCATTTAATTCGTAAAAAGGTTTGTAAAAATCATATGGCATGGACATCTGGTTTTAGGACAATGAATGCACGCGCCTCAAAGATTTGCGCCTTTTGTTGCTCGATTAGCGTTCATATTTTTAATTAATCTATATCTTCATATATATAGATAATCTAATCTAATAGATTAATATATCGTTTAATATACTTCTTGAGCAGAAGTAATCTTTGTTTCGATTCCACAGGATAGCGTTCGACTCTCATTCTCTCCCAACTTTCAAACTCATACAAAGCGGATTAAGTTACGGACGAAAGCTAGTACTTACATAAATAATATAAATTTGTCTTTTAATATATGATATCTTTTTATATGTATAAACAGGACTTAGAGACGTTTTATTATACGTTTTTTATGTAAGTGCATCATGTTTATGATGTCACCAGCAATAACAATTTTAACACATTGAAATGAAACAAAATTTACGGATTCTATCGCGGTTTATTAAACTTTTTGATCCCGACGTTTCGAAAGCTTTACAATTTGTTTGAAAATTTGTTTCATTTCAATGTATAATATTCGCGTAAACATAAGAAACCATAATTTTAACACATTCTTACTGGATTTTTCTAAAAGAAATAGAAACAAAATTCGTCATGACCAGAATTTTTGTTATCGCAATTACATGATAACTTTTAATAATTAAATCAGTCGCTTATTATCAATGTCTCAAACTACATTCCGCGAATTAACGAAATGTATACTACCTATAATTGTTGCCAACCGTCCTGTTTTCCCAGGACATGTCCTGGTTTTTAGAGGGTCCTGGGGTGTCCTGGATAGTTTCTAAGCAGCGTCCTGGATTTTTAAAGCGCCTTGATAATGTCCTGTATTTTAAAATTAGCACACCACATTTGCAATCATTACTTTAGGGGCGGCCTCTCGGCTCGCAAGTGTACGCGCCATTTTAAATTAAAGATGCGTCTTGTTTTCAAACAGAATTGTCCTGGTTTTTCTAACATCAAATCCTAGTATTTGAATTCCGCGGTTGGTAACCCTAATATCACAGTGCTTTGAATATATCATACTAGCATTTTGTAGTTTTTTGAACGTTGGGCCAGCGCAGACGCTGTCCGAGCTGCATGCACGCGGCGCGATCGCAGCATTTTTGTTGATAAGTACAATCGTGCTCAACTGCCTGAAACTCTTAAATTCGTATCTAGAAATTGCGCTATTTTATATTTTTAATCCGATGCAAAAATTCATCAAATGTAGAATTATTGCTTAGATTGTCTCGGTGACGTACTTGAAATTGTCGTCACTAATGTCTTTTTCGTTTACATTATATTCAGTTAAATCGCAAAGGCAATACATAATATTTGTATTACTGCGCCGAGATACATTTGGCCGAAATTGTATGCCGTTTTCCTAAAATTGAAAGTGAAAGATAAATGAGAAGAAAAAGATAAATATAATAATCTCATATGGCTTCAAAATATTTTTATTTGCATGAAGTTAAATAATATCTGCAATTTTATATATTAGATATTAATATAAAACCGACCAGTGTGGTGTATTAACAGTTGCGAATCAATGGTATAAATAGTCAAACGCGACTGTACCTAATATGGCAACAGGCAATTTTATTAAGCATACTTCAATATTCGGCTCTTAAAAAGTTTGAGTATTGTTACCTACTCTAAGCGCGAACATAGCACCCAGCGATCACGCAACCGCGCAATTTAAAAATTAATCAAACGTTTCTTTCTTTTGTTTTTCTATAAGTAGCATCGCCAAAAATAACTATCGCTAAAAAAATTACAACAAATATTCTTAATGATTCAAATAGTGACGGTGACGTGATTGTGCCACTTTTCACGTAAACACCTTCAATGTGGACAAACAAACAGCTAAAAATTAGACAAGAATCGTAATTCATCAAATGTATATAGGTTCTACGTGGCTGTACATGTTAAAGCGCTTGCGCGCTAGTGGCCTTGACCGGCCTGCGCCAAAATTTCCAGGTCGTTCACCCGGCGCGACGCCCACCGTCACTCGTTTTATCTCGCATAAATAACGCACGTTTCATGCTGAACTAAACTCTATTGCCGCTTCATAAAATCGAATTTATAAAGACAAATTTAAAGCCACTGATATTATATAAAGCCATGTTTATGTATCTATTGTTAAAAGAACTTGTTTATCAATAACAAGTAGGTAATACGTGTGAAGTTACATATAATTTCTTATTACATACTGCCGGTAATATTACTAGCCGCCCATAATATGCCCCGCACAGGCATCTAAACAATACATGGCACTGAGATTCACTTCCCATACACATTCCTTTTAGACAAATCTCACAAATTCATGAAAAGAAACTTGTGAAGTTTCGTGTGATGAAGAAATTTTCTTTTATTTTGTCAACGATTTAGCCCGTAGTTGGTACTGGCTGACTACTATCGTACATGTTCACGTCATATTATACAATAAGACGCTAATAGGGAGATCAAAGGAGGGATGAGTAAAAAAATACATTTGTGAAGATCCCGACGGCGCGGCGCGGGCGCGGTTTGTGGCGTGTGCTAGCCGCTAGGAGGGAAGCGGGCAAACAGGCCGAGGTGGTAGCGGGTCAGTCCGTCACGCGGCCGGGGCGCGACGGCGACCTACACAGCGCCTGCCGCTTGCCATCCATTAGCTCGAGTCCGTGTTCAAGTTCACTCGCGTTCCATCACCAAAAATATTTTCGTTGTGTGACGCAACCGGCAACCGGCAACCGGCAGTGGGCTACGTCCCACTCGAACGTTCGGACGAATTCTCTGTCGGTGCCGCTCTCGCGCGACCTTGGCCGCGGTGAGCCGCAAGGTTCGGGTCTTCGAACTCGCGCTTGATGCTCGCGGGCTGCGGGGCGCGGAGCCGCCAGTCCTCCAATCGCTCGCCTCGCACGTCTGCGCGTGTTTGTGATTGGTCCGCAAACCGCGCGGCAATGACCTCGGAGACCGGAGTTCGAAGCGCGCCGATCCTCGTTCCGAAGCAGAGACGGACAGGCTTCGAACACCGATAAAGGCGAAATTCGCTCGACACACTCAGCGCCGTCGTCGAACCGATTGTATCGCACAGAACGTCGATCTTTTTGCAGACTTTCACTCTTAAGGGGAGACTCGAGCAGCGGCGAGTAATAGCGCGCGCGACACTCGCTCAGTTCGTCGATCGAGCTCGAGAGAGACGCACGCGACGCGTGCACGGTAGTCCGTAGACGAGCGACCTTCATCCCTCGCGACTCGCGACGTGATCGGAGCCGACCGCGCTTCGGCCCATGCACTTCTATCCTATATTCAGTGATAAAGCGCGTAGAACGTTATTTGTTTGAAACCCAACGCAGCGGGCTTCAATGTGGTTAACGTGCAGTGCAGTGTGGGGGAGGACAAATATATAGTTTCAAATACTTGTACATGGCTGTAGAGATGTCTCCGGATAGCAGCTACGGGCGATACGATGCGCCCACGCCGACCGATGTCATGAGTCCGGTGCACAGGGAGCGGGAACCAGAACTGCATATAGGTACACCGCTCCCAATGTTCTCAACCTATTCTTGCATTTTATATAGCTTTATATAGCTCATCTGTTTCTCGTATATTTTTTATTAGCGAATACTATTATACTTAATTTTCAATGTTTTCCGAGAGTCGAAAAGTATTATTACATTTTATTTTCTTACGTCCTATTTATCTCTGCATGTATATATTGTTGTCTACATTCATACATGAACAGAAATAAAATATACTCAAAATATTATGTAATAGTTATTTTGTTATGTAAATATAACATTCTTATGATACTAACTCGCATTGAATATTTTTATAAGATGTATCTCTTAATTTATTATTTTCTAAAATACTAGATATACATAAAGCGATTTTTTCATGCATAAATAGATTAAAAAATTTATACATTATTTTTATTAAACTTATCACATCACTGTCAACATTCTTCAAATGTGTATTACAATTTTGAAAACTCGACCACCACGCTGTCAACAAACTTAAACGGATAAATCTAATACAGCATAACGTTCATTTGGTTAAACTCATTATTATTATTACCAACTGTATATAAGTAATATATACATGTACAGCTTTATTTCATGATGGAGATTATCGTTAAGTTGATATATCAACATGTGACTATGGTACACATAGTAATAATGCCAAAAGAGTTTGTCAGAACGTAACGTAAAAATATTAATGATTATACAGTGCACACAAAAAATAAATATAAAAGCACACAATGCTAACAAAATGTCATTTGACTTAAACATCAAAAGCACATAGAACGTAACGAATATTTGATTGATGAATTGTTGAACCATTTCCGTGCGGAAGGGTTCGGCGAAAAACAATTAAATTGCATTGTGCCAAATATAGTGCACTTGAAGAAATTGGTCATAAGATCCCTTGTGCAAATTTGAAGGGGCAAATTATAAGCATTACACCGTGACTGCAGGGAGCCTTTATTGATTTGCCTTCGATCGCTAATGATTTTATCGATATTGATGGTTTTCTCCCGTGAAATAACTAACTCAAAGCAACAAAGAGTTAACCGTTGTAACGTTTCGAATAATATTAATGATTATTTATTTTGAACAAACGACATGAAAAAATAACTCATAACTACAACTCGCAGTGGTGTGTGGCTGGTTCTATGCGGTGACAGCAGTTGTCCCACACACATGCCACTTTTACTTTTCTCTCAACGCGTGCAACAGCGGAGCGTTCGCTTTCTGTTTATAATGCACTTGCATCGATCGATCGATATGTAAAGTATATCGCAACATTGAACCTTCATTTATGCCACTTATAAGTTTCCTAAACGTCAATTTTATTTCTATGTAAATTTTGCTGTCTGAATTATTGATTGTATATATCATGTAATGATAAGTTAATGAGTAAATAAAACTCGTACGTATAAGTTCTACAGTTAAATAGGAAGTAAATATTTCGTATTATTATCAGATTACTCATAACAGATCTCAATGTCCATTAGTAAGTACGTGCTCTTGAACAAGGAAATCAATGTCGGGACGTGATTTGTTCGATCCCGTGAGTTAATTATTTACAAACAAACATTGCCGTGACACAGATCGGTCGTGGAGAGGCGGCCAGTGCCGGGCAGTGCGGCTCGCTCAGTGTTGCAAGCGGCTTGCACGCTCGGCCGATGTTCGCATTACGTGAAGTAGAGACTTTCTCGCGCGCTTTCCTCGCCATTTAATTGACGTAACTAACGATCGACTCTCACACGCGTCGTTTAGAAAAACGCGCGTGTTGCATCACACGAAGAGAAATGGCTGCACGCTACTGAATTTGCTGCAACTGCACCAGTTACCAGCGACAGCACTTTCCCTGCACCATTGTGATCCCCACTCCCCGCTCCCGTGCGATGCTCGCGGCCACGCACTGACGGTACACTATACGAGATGAGACCGAATTCATTCATCGAACTCGACCGTTCGCTGTCTATAGAAAAAAGAAAGTAACTCTGTAGAAAGCGACTGCGTCGATCGTCGACCCGCGGCGAGTGATGCACGCCAGAAATAGAAAGTTCCTTCCAAAAGGCCCGCCGAGTTACTCCCTTAACAAATAAACAAACGACTGGAGGAGGAAAGTGAGAGCAGTCGGGGGCGCCGCCCGAACCAGTTTCCTGATCGCGCCGCGGACACCCGCGCCCGCGCCATACCGCCGCGCTAGTCCCGTGTACACGAGTGCCTGCTCCTGTATAAAGCTCTCAATACTTCACACCTGTTGTCAGCTAGCGGCCGTTAGTGCCCACTGGCTCCGACCGTCTCTATCACTGACCTACTAACAAAATTGCTTAGTCCATTATGGATTCTCAGTTTTAAATTTGTCCGACGATAACAATTGTCACTAATTATTTTCCTAATTTATTTTATTGTACGATAATAAAAGCAAACAACTTAGCCTGCTCGTTTACATTCTACACGATGGTTAAACAAGCATTGTAAAACTTTTGACAACATTCGTGTCTGTTGCGAGGTGGAGGTCGTTGACTTCGCTAACTAAAGTGGAGAGACTCGGCACTTTCTAAAATAACTATTCAGTGTCACCCTGACGCACGCAACATGATACGGTTGCGTCACAGATTTCATTAGCAACTGTTTTGTTTTGTAAGTACACTACGTAAATATAATAAAGTCGAAAGAAGTTCTAAACTGTCAGGTAATTCGTATTTTTCTACTGTTAGTTCTAAAGTTAATATTATAACGAATATTTTATCTTATTATTTCTAATCACACCATTAAAATTAGTACGTGACTTTTTAGCACGTGCAGAAGATGTGACGCCGCGCCGCGGCCGCGTCGATAAAGTTCTTTCCACATCATCACTTTCGTTTGTTTACATTATTTAATCTATTCGCATAACATAACGTAACACTAGCTAGACATAAAAGAATATATTATCTGTGTAAAAAAATATTTTTTATGATTTGAATTCTATATTTTTTTTAGACTGGTCTAATTTGACATATTACATATCAGGGTATCAGTGCAATGACATAGATAAAAAGTGTGACTTACAATGCAAACGTAAGAAATAACACCGAGGTGTCATTGGCTCAAAATGTTATCTTAATACATATTTGTAAAATGCTTTTCCATCGCATTGTATTGACACTGTTACTAATTATAAACAATGTGTATGTTCTGGGTGGCGCAAGGTCGCGATACCGTCGCGGTCGGACTTATAGTCACGTGTTCGCTTCATAATGTTCATAATACACGTCTCACTCGGGCACATGTCATAAGTCAACATATTTGGCACATTAATCTATACAACAAGAAACTCGACGAAGCATCATCGATACATGGTTGATATTCCACCAGTGCGCACGAAGCGTTTTGTTAGTGCATTTATCATGCGCACCGAAGAGAATGGAACTCTTCCCGGAGTCTATATTTCCCGAACATAATAACCTGGGTATATTTAAGTCAAGAGTGAATAGGTATCGTTTAGGCAAGCGTGCTCCACCTTAGACCACATCATCACTTACCGTCAGGCGAGATAGTGGTAACGCAAGCCTATTTCGGTAAAAAAACAAATGTAGTGTTTACGACCCAGTTACTTATCTTCTTGGTTTCTTTGTTGCAGAGTTCGATGGTACCACGGTACTATGCCGTGTATGTGGCGACAAAGCCAGTGGCTTCCACTATGGCGTGCACTCCTGTGAAGGCTGCAAGGTAAATATAACATGCTTTTGTTTTTATAATATATGAAATGTCGTCTGAATGTTCACCAGCACCGAATCTAAGCCACCGCCACTAGCATTACGTAACCCTGTGCCACAGGAAATGTCTGAATGTATTATTATAAATGGGGCATTAATTGAGTCACGCATGCGGGTAGTCTCGACATTCTCAAGCAGGAAGTCTCTGCGGGTGACAGCAATGAGGGTCTACTCAGTGCTCATTGCAGACGTTGGTTGGTATTGCAACGGTAGCACCAAGGTCGCGATCGCGGAAGACAATCTCTGTGCATTCAGCGACCAGGTGACCTTATTAACTTACAAAATGTAAATCTGATTTGCGTCCGCGTCGTCGCTGCCTTACTTACCTAATCTTTGAGAAATGTATAACGTGTAATGTAACGTCCGTGTGAAGTGTCACTCTAAAGACGTAGGGACACTATAGGGGTCGATGCTACCTGCTAGGGACTGTGCCGGTCGGCTGGGGCCTGCGACCCGAACTAACACGTTTTATTCCTGATACCTGCCGGAACAATCACACGGGAACGGGCCATCATTAACGCGATCATATAACACACACAACCACAAAAGGTCAATACAATTAATAATCAAAAAAATAATTGGATAGCCAACCACTCTGCTTGTTCTTGAGAATGTGTTATTTATATTTTGCTTTATGGAAAGTTATTTTATGAACTCTGTGATTGACAAACGGGTCTAGTGTCAGAGTACTCAGAAGGCCACAAAACGGCCAAACATCGTACCCCAACTCTAGACTCCCGACAAAAACAGAATGTACACTGGCTGACCCCGGAACGCGACACATTTGCGTGTACTACTATGGCGGATTTTACACCCTGTGTACGGTAGTCTCTATCCAGACGGATAATGAATATCCTGCCACCAGCATAGCATATGTATATAATATTTTTTTTTTATCCTGGCTCGGCAAAGTGACCGCACTTCACCTGATGGTAAGCGCAGTACGGTCCAATTAGAGTATCGAGTAGCGAGAGACGATCTATCCCCCGCTACTCAACACAATCATGCCGGCCTGCTCCTTC
This sequence comes from Laothoe populi, assembly GCA_905220505.1. NCBI lineage: Eukaryota > Metazoa > Arthropoda > Insecta > Lepidoptera > Sphingidae > Laothoe > Laothoe populi. The sequence continues at coordinate 12,496,815 of HG992152.1, forward strand.
ACACTACGCCATGGGCAAGAAGGTGAAGAAGCGGTCGAGGGTCCATTGTCAGAGTACTCAGAAGGCCGCAACATGGCCAATATTGTACCCCAACTCTAGACCCCCAAAAAACCGGATGTACACTGGCTGATCCCGGAACGCGACACACTTGCGTGTGCCACTATGGCGGGTTTTTCACCCTGTGTACGGTGGTCGCTATCCGGGCGGATATGAATATCCTACCACCAGCATATATTGCCCTAAAAGTCATACCGTCTATATGGTAGGTGTACACAGTTCCGTTATCGGGAGAATATATTTTAATTGGTGTCTCCTTGCGTCATATACATGGATTGTAAAAAAATAAATACCAGAAACAGGTTGTCCACAATGGAGTTCACATAAAAAATGACGACACAAGGTCGTTTATTCAAGCAGGGCGAGCTCCCAACCGCTGTCCCGCAACGTTAAACTACGATACGGTCGATATAGAATTAAATATAATTGTAATTCTATTTTGCGTTATCAGCACCTTGAATCAAGGAGCAGCTAAAAGTTTAATTTCAGAATATGAGATTATTATGTTAAACAAATTAACATTTAGATAGAAGATCATGGTCAGCTTACTTCTCTCTTCCCTAATTACGTCTGTACGAAAATATAACAACTACTTATTAAAATATTCAAGACCAAATAACGTTTATTACTTCCTCATACGTACGATGTCAATAACAAAATTGTATTATTATCTTTATATTTGCATCGGCAGCCCTTCAAGGTAGTTGACAAAATCCACCATTCACATCATACACATAGGTGTAGCAAAATTTTAAAAGAACCTCTAAAACGAATGAATTGATATGCAAGTGCACTGTGCAGTACGGACTGGTTTACAAAGCGTATTTGTTTGGGGTGGGTCGCGGACAAAGCGTGTCCTTCGACCCCGAGCGTGCGGATGTCTGGTGCAGCGGCGAGACGACTTTCAAACGCTAATAGCTGTCACATTGACGACTGTGCGATGTTAGCTTATTAGACCGGTCGACAAATTATTATTTCACATGTTCAATTCGTTAGATTCGATAGACAAATGGGTAATTGTAATTTGTTTTAGTTTTTTTATCGTGGCACGGCAATGTGACCACACTGCACCTGATGATAAATGCAGGTAAAGTATCAAGTAGCGAGAGACAATCTATCTATCCCTCGCGCTACTCAACACAATCATGCCGGCCTACTGTGTAGCTGTTTATTTTAGTTTGTTAATTACTTGTCATTCCATCCCAATTATTTTACTTTTACAAATAAACAATTCACAGGAAAGAACTTTCTAAATATATTTGGTCTATGATTATATAAACCCACTCTTGTCATCACTAAAATATAGTTGTCTTCGACTGCACGAAACGTTTAGCGCCAGCTAGCGACATAAATAAGAAACTAAATTAATGTTCAGCTATCCGACGCTAGATGGCGTCGCGTTAATATACGAACGAGCTCACTACAAACGAAAAGTGAATGAATGACGAACCGGTGTGTAACTTTATAGCTCGTTATTATGTGTGAGGAGTTATCGTACGCATAGATGTCAATGAACTCGATATTATTAATTACAATCTCTCAGGAATTTGGAGAAGGATCTAATTAGTTAAAATGAAAAATAAAGTTTAGGCATTGATTAATTATAACATTTGTTTTAATATTATATGTAAGTTTTAATCAATCTTACTTAGAATCTGAACTATCTGTATTATTTTCGAATGGAGTCTATTGCAAACTATATTGTCCTATTGAAGGATGATATATTTTTAATTAATCATCAATCTTGTATAATCTATTCATTATACAAGATTAAAGTACTTTACATGTGTAAAGTAATTAAGTCTAATCTCGTTATATATTCACTATTTAGTATTTGAGTCAGACACACAAAGTACCTCCATGATTATTGATTTCCTATGTTAAACTTTTAAACAGTCAGTGCGAAATGTTCTCTATTCCAAAAATAGTTTGTGTTTGAAATGGTTGTCATGACAACGTAAAACTTGAGGAGTTCTTTGTTCTCATTGGTAGCCGACATAATTTCCGCGCGTTGTGGGTCGCTTATTTTTTCGACACCAATTCTGCAGTGCAGGGCGGGCGGGCATCGACCTCGCCCGCTAGCAGCCGCGCCCGGCGCCTCTCCTCTCCTCGCCGTAAACAACTTTTACGGGTAACGAATGTACGCGCAACGTGAACGTAACCTACATTATTTTTGAACTGTCAGTTTAAAAGTTCGTTGATCCCTGAGCGGTCATATTTATTGAGAACATCGCGCGCTGACTGTTACGTTTGCGTTTATGATTTCCTGTTCAACACATGAGTTTACCGAACTTGACTCGCGCCTCGTCAGCCTTTTACTGTATTTTAAACTTATTATCCTCATCTGCGTTAAAAGACAATGTTTTATTTTTAAACATAACATTTAGTTTATACATTTATATATTACAATAACTTAATTAACATACATTGAGCTGCTCTAATCAAATATAAGCCAATTTAAGGTGTGTTTTAACAGTATTTCCAAATCAAATAGTGTTCGATAAGAGCAATGCTAGATTTTCTTGCCAGTTCTTCTTCAGCTAAACTAACTTTTAAAAAAGACTGACTGTGTCTAAATAATGTGTAACAGTTTATGGATTCCATAAATATTTTCTTGTTTTTTTACATACATATTAGTACGATGTAGCTACTTACGATGTCAATTCGTTGGTTACTTAATCCAATACAATGTAATCTCCTACACAATCATATATATTTTATATCCTCTATAAAAACAGAATCAAAATAAAGAATTTAATACATAAATATAGTACTTTTTGCCGTAGGTATGTTATTTCCATATTACTCAATACCTTTGTTTGTAAAAATGTAAATATAGCTGCAATTGAAATTAATGAAATTATAATAAATTATTACCTATAATCTATTACTAAAGTAGGATAAGTTCTATTTATTTGTTATGTTATACTTATTTCTCGGTGATTGCTTTCAGACACAGAACCATATTATGGCAAATCTTAAATAACTGTTAATCCAACTTAAAATAGAACTACACATCTATTTTATATTTCTATATAATTTGCAACCTACTTAACCAGATCACAAGAACAAATGTTTACTAATATTTATATCATTATAACCAATTACCTATCTCATATTAGTAATAAATATATGTAATATACCAAAAACACGATATTCGCTAAGCGCACTAAGATAGCATTATTGTAAAAAACACTTTTTGTCAATGAAATCAGTCCGGTGTCCGTTGGGAAGTCATACATTGCTGTATACATATGTTATACGTAATAAAAATAATATTTATAATACTTGTATTAATCATATTAAAATACACGCAACGTGCGAGTATTTGCATTGCACCCCACAAACAATTAATCGAACGTGCATTCATTAGCACGCATTTTCCGAACTCGCAAGCCAATGAATAATGAATGAATGATTACAAATTACCTATTGGGATTATGTGCGTTCTAAAAATAAAATAGCGATACGTGAACGGGAAATGAATCAGAAAACTGACATGAGTCAGCGGCTTTGTGTGTTATCGTATGAACATCTGGGTATCGGGCACCGGCAGCTGGCAGGCACGTACAGTGGAGTGAGGTCGGTCGCCGGTCGCTGGAGTCGCTTCCTCGGAAATACAGCGAAGCGGTGCGTCAGCATGTTTACGGCTTAAGCCAACGTTAGCGATGTCGTTGTCCGCGGCACCGTTAGCCGTCGCGGTCGCCACTGCGACCGAGCGGGAAATCACGCCCGCCCCCGAGCTCACCGATGCCGCTGTGTAGAACATGCTAGAAACAAAACGGTTAAGCGATATTCAAGTTTAATTTGAAGATACACATAGACATTAAAAGACGCGATAAATACCAGTCCGTATCTCTTTTGCATATGAATGTCAGTTACATCAATATAATTTTTTATTAATTGAATGCTGAGTAGGTACATACTGTACCTGGAAAATTCCATAATACGTATTTTTACTTTTGATTAATTGAAATTAGCATACTTGCCAAGACTTGCAGCCTAAATTATTTATTATTTTTAGAAATTTGTATTTTCGAGAAATTCGCATCAAACAATGGTCCATACAAAGTGTGTCAATGTAACGTTAACGGCAAAAAAGTGTTAGGCGATCGCTTATCGGTCTGTGGTTGCGGGTAGCGGCGGCATTCGGCAGTCGGCACCGAACTCTGTCGAAAAGTCTAGATAGATGCCGAATGCGACCTACATCCACTCCCAACAGACTATCACGCCAAAATTCTTGCTCCGCGACATGCAAACTGTTCTATTTACTTCATAATATTATGTTGTAACTATTTGTACACCCGTTTATGAATCACAGATAGTTAAGAACCAGTCACCAGACCTGTCATGCAAACGCTTCAACCAGTGCGTCATTATTTACTCGCGCTATTCTGTATGGATACCCATCGATGTTTATATATTACATGAACAATTATTACGTACCGACAATAGAACCTCATCCACTATTATTTCAAATAGGTAGTGTGCGTTTCTTAACTAAAAGGGACAGTTTAAGAAAATAATAATAACCTTCAAAAATATAAATTAAAAAAACAAACCGGTTAAGAACCTAGAAATGGTATATTAAAAAAACAATTTCAATTATAAGTAGTAAGCAATTTTTTTTGCCTATGTAAATACCAATGACACACATTGTTGATATTACTTTAAATTAAGTGGACTACATACTACTAGGCAGAATTATTAAGTATCGGGCACAAGACTAAATATTTTTTAGAACTCGAAAGGAAGTCACCGTGTTAATTACTTAGCGATCGTTGACCCATCGATATTATTTAATTTTGACGAATTCTTGAAAACAATATTGTCCATATAGATATTTAAGAATCTAATGTTTTGTTAAATAATAAAAACTGTTAACAAACATAGAAAATAATTATTAAATATTATTGAAATTAATCTTATTTTATGGACTTTACCGCGGTTTATTTTACTTTTGAGTCCTAACATTAATTTCAAGATTTATTTCATTGCGTAATTTTCAAGTGTTAATGTTATATTTCTTAAATAAATTAGCGACAATATTTCAGGTCATTCCATACTACATTACTTAACCTCTAATAAAAAAAATTACATATTTGTAGTAGTATAATTCAGCGAGATTAACACGCAAGCACATTTCTGTTGCCCGACATTTTTCATAAAAATTCACGCAGTCACATTGCTGATTGCACACAGGATAAGTAAAGTAAGGTGCAGCGCGGGCGGGAAGGTTTTGTTTTCGCGGCAGAGGGCAACGACCTGCCGGCCGGTCACTGCCCGCGCTGCGACCAATTATGGGCCACTCGCACAGCGCACAATGGATCGATGGCAGCGCGAAATTGGGCCACCGACCCGTGTGCCTCTCCCCCGCCGCCGGTACCCGCGACCTCCGCTGCGCACTCTCTTGTATTACCGTAGCGGCGCGGCGTGGAGCGGCGCAACCTCTGCTCCGATACTACTACTGAAATGTTCCCCGGGGTCCGTTCCTACCACAAAAACAACTACATAATGAAACTTATATTGCCAATAATGATACGTTGCTAAATTCATAACTATATTTATATCGTTGGAACAACAACCTACTACTGAAGAGAATATTTAGAAATATATAACTTAAACAATTTAGTGCATTATTTGACTGTTTGAATTTATCAGTGAATTACATTAATGAATGTCGAGATTACGTACAAGCAGCATGATCCAACTGGGCTGGATCACGTTTTCTATTACTCCCACGATTAATTGCCGTAGTGTAATAACTGAGTAATTAAATAGGAATGTTGCAACCCTTAGAGGAGCGCGCGCGCATTGAGGTAGGACGTGACGAATACTTGACGTCACCGGGCGTAGAGATGGTCGACGACCCGAACGGGCTCGACGGGCTCGTGTCCTAGCTCCCGGGCAAAGAAGTGCGCGAGGGGAGTGACGGCGGTTGTGCAATAGAGCGGTCGTCGACCCGGGGTGAACGACCGCGCGCCGCGACGCCGCCGGGATGCGCCCGGCCTATATCCGGCGCACCGGTGCAGCAGCAGCGGCGCATTCTAGAGCGACGTGGACCGTTAGGAGCGCGTGAGGGAGACGGGCGCGCGGGGGCCGGTGGTACTCTCACTTTCTCGGTTGGGTCGGCGGCCGGCAAGTAGGTCGCGCGGGTAACTGTGCGCCGCACGACGCAGCGCCCGCACAGTCCGCTGTCGGCCGCCATCCGTGTCGGTGCAGCGCGTCAGATCTATCCTTAACTCTGGCAAAGTTGTCGTGTTGTTGAGCTGTTGAGCTGTAGGTACACTGTGATTACACTGTAGAACTATAAAGGTTGCGGTGGTGCTAGTGGCGAGTGCGTGTGCTAGTGAATGGTGCGTGCCATGTCGTGCGGCGCGGAGCTGCGTGAGCGGCACTCGGTGCTGGTGAGCATGCTGGAGGCTCGCCGGGAGTCTAGCGACTCGGGCTGCTCTAGCGACGACAGCTCCGACCTAGAAAAAGACTGTAAATGCCGATGTGATTCCCAGGGCTTCTTTCGGCGCTCCATACAACAGAAGATCCAGTACAGACCTTGCACGAAAAACCAACAGTGCTCCATCCTTAGAATCAACAGAAATCGGTGCCAATATTGCCGATTGAAAAAATGCATAGCTGTAGGCATGAGCAGAGATGGTGAGTTCATTTTCTTTATAATTTAGATGAATTAAAAACTTCACTATGAAAATGTAACAGATAAAAATCAAAATTAAGATATTTAACATAATATTAATCATTTTGGTTAAGATCAATTAATTCTTGATATCACCTTTTCTACCATGAATTACTTTTAAATTAGTATGTTTCTATGATATTGTGTTAAGTATCTAATTCGTAAATTAGTTTAAAATTCGCCTGTTATGTTAAGTTGACGTGTAGTCGATTAGTTAGAAGAGGCATATTTGCGCACTCGTATGAAAGGTAGGCGCTGGTAGTACGTGTAAGTACGCACACGCAATTAGCACAGGAAGGTCGTTTGCGCGCCATCTCAATGCGCCAAGTGGGTCGCGGCGCGCACGCGTGCCTCCGTGCGACCAGATCCTATTTCGCGAAGCGAGTGCCCAATGCACACCACAGGGTCTACCGTGTGCCGGTGTGTGGCACGGTATAGGGGGAGGTGTGCGGGCGGCGGGGGAGGGCACGGGCAGCGCGGGCGCGGGGGCACAAGTGGTCTCGGTGTAGGAGGTCGGTTATGCAAGCGCGGGTGAGCGCACGCTAAGCGGGTCGATGCCCGCGCTCGCGCCACTCGGCTCCGCTCGTTGCGACATTCGCTCGAAACCCCGCGCTAACACCAAGACCACCGTATACGCAGTGAAAGCAGAGAAAGGCGCATTTCGTAAGCGCGAGAGTGAAATTTCCGTTTTCACTTTCGTAATGCAGTTCATTCAACTTTTAAACAATTCTTAGATACATATTCAAGTATTTATGTCATATCATTGATTATAATGTAACAGATAGAATTTAAGGTGTGTAAATAAACAAACATGCACCATACTGTAAAAAAATGAACTAGGGTTAACTATCGTATACCTAATAATTATGTTCCGCTATTAAATATAAATTTTCTATGAAAAAGTTTAATTAAATGTTGATATTATTTATGTAAGTTTATGTTTTTCTGATGCGAGTATTATTTATCACAAAAAAATAGAAACCAATATTAAAAAAATATTTAGCTGAACTTTATACATTTGTCTACTCGACAACAGATGGCGCTTAAACTACAACAAGCGACACTAGCGCTTTTGCGGAAAATTGTAGAACTAATAAATTACAAAGCTTTTCGTGGTAGCTTTGTCTTATTAAACAATTTTACTCACAGTAGACTTTAAATATTGTTCAGCCATCATGATATCGTTAATTTTATTTATTTTTATGAAATAAAAAATATACTTTTACAATAAAAATACAGTAGTCTTTGATGTCTGTCTACCTGTTAATTTATTTACGCAATTTAAAAACATTAGACAAATTTACTAGTAGTACTTAGCATAATATTAAGGCCTATTTAAAATACTTTCACAAGGGACTACTGCGATCAAAGTAATTAATTTACACATAAAACAACAAAAAGCCATTATTGATGTACTTTAAGAGTATGAATATTATCAAAGTTAACAGTATTTTCGAATTATAATTATTGTAAAACAATAGGAGGATAGGCTCTCAAGTGTAGAATAGAAATAACATACATTTATTAATTATATCTCATTGCAATTTAACTATTCATACGCATAATTTTGATAACCATTTGTAAATTACCTGTTAAGGTGACATACCTTATGGTATAATGTGCACAAAAAAATTATCCACTCTTCGTGAATCTGTGACCTCTCAATTTTCTGATACCATTAGTGTTAGTGCAGAGACAATACGAATTGCAAACATAACATAAAAAAAAATGAGTAATATTTATGAATTAGAAGCTCAATTCAAAAGCAACTCGTCAAATCCGCATGTCACGTCACATAGACAAGTTGGAGATGTTAGGTGGAGCGTGTGCTGGAGAGGTGGCGATAAGAGGGAGTTAGAGCGCGAGGGAGGGTGCGTGGTGCGGTGGGACGGGGGATGGTGTGTTCGCGGGGGCAGGGGCCTGCGCGGAGTTTATTGACGGCCCCCCTCCCCGCGCTCCGTACCGCCCCTCCCCGCGCGTCAAGTTCAAGGTTGGCGCGGCGCGCGCCGCGGCGCAGTGCGAGGGAGTCCGGCCCGCGCACCGGTCGTCAGCCCTCATCGCTATCGCTATGTTATTAAGTCGTTCGCCAGTTGGACTCGAGACCGCAACACTCACGCACAGTGACCGCTCCGGCTCCGGCTTTCGTGTACGCCGCTGAATGTACCGCGGTGCGATCAACTCTCTCACTTATTGGATTGCATCTGATATATTTGGGATTACAGTGTTTGTGAATATACTCTAAACAATCTATGTGTGATATGTGACACTATACTTAGTGAATAAATTACCTTAGTCGTTAATTAACATACAGTTACCAACTATAGTTATCAGTGGCCATTGGCTGTGAACTTAGTTTTAAAAAAAAACTTTAATGGTATTAGAAATGGGAGAAGATTTGCCAATACTTAAAGGGATCCTCAACGGTGTCGTGAAATATCATAATGCACGTATGTATTGTTTTTGTGTACATTATAATCAAAATATTTCATTAATACTACTTATTATATATAGAACCGTATAGTTTTCGTGTCGTAGCACAGTGCTACGAAAGCTACAAGTCGCGTAGCATGAACGTTCTATAGCCGTTATATTATATATACATTTTACACACACATGAACAAGTTTATTGTATATTTGACTGAAAACTTGTAGTTAAGTTTATTCTATAATTATATTGCTAAAATTTTTCTTGGGACATTTATGATTTACAGCAAAAATAATCAATTAAAATATTTAAACGTAACTCCTATATTCTCTATAATTGAAATGTATTCTCAACTTGATAAATGTAATTTTTTTTTATCAGTTATTATCATAATATCAATCGAATTTAAGTATTTTCGGTATAATACATTATAAAAATACCAAAACCTATAAAGTTATTTGTACTTAAAACTCTAAATACCATATCAATATCTTACTTCACAATTAAGTATATTCCAAAATACAATAGTAAGAATAATGCGAATAGTAAGAAGAAGAAAAGTAAAATAATTATAGTCTATAATTTTTGTTAATAATTAATAATAATAATAAATAATATGTAGGTGCGTTAAAATAGAATAGAATCCGTAAGCGAGTAACAATGGGAGCATGCATCTGGTGCGGCCCACATTGCGCAGCGAAAGTCGAGAGAAATGGCGAGAGGGCGCTCTCCGCTTTCGTTTTCAACCGTGAGCTGCACTGCATAAACACTTTCACCGCGCGTCACGGCGCGGGCGCGGGCGCAGCATACAGCACGAAAGGCTGAAGCGGCACGCCCGCCTCTGGCGCATGTTACTTTTCGGTTCGCGCCATGCCTAGCACGAGAAAGTTGTAACACTTTTTAGTATGACCTCGTGTTCGGCGCTTTGTCGCTCTTCATTCAAACTAGTTCATTTAAACGCTACGCGTTTGTCGAACCCCACGGGTTTAAACGACGGGCCAGACAGGGGAGTCTCGCGTGTGTGCCCGACGTCACGGCCGATGAACTGTACCCTCTCGCCGTCAGCTGCGCGTACACATGGTTCGCGCGCCCGCATACATGCACACTTGACGACAGCTGCAACCCGCTGTATGTTTATCCACGACCTTGCACAATATCCCCTTAGTTGATCGAACTCTGTCGGGCCGTCGCTCGCAGACTCTTTTATATTGAGATTTTTGACAGTGGTGTACAATGTCGTCTATTATTGTTGCAGCCGTGCGATTTGGGCGAGTGCCCAAGCGGGAGAAGGCGCGCATCTTGGCGGCCATGCAGCAGTCGTCGTCGTCGCGCGCGCATGAGCAAGCCGCCGCTGCGGAGCTGGATGATGCTCCCAGGCTGCTAGCGCGGGTGGTGCGCGCTCATCTCGACACCTGCGATTTCACGCGCGAACGCGTCGCTGGAATGCGGGCGCGTGCTCGCGACTGTCCCACCTATTCACAACCAACTCTGGTGAGCTTATTTTCATGTCTAACTACATGATGTATTTTTACAAATAAGTATTTTTTTAATTATAAGCAAAATTAATAACTTTATTGACAATCGTTTTTCCTTTGTTGTAGGCTTGCCCTCTGAATCCGGCACCAGAACTTCAATCTGAAAAAGAATTTTCTCAGCGATTCGCACATGTAATACGTGGCGTGATCGACTTCGCCGGCCTCATCCCCGGATTCCAACTGTTAACACAGGACGACAAATTCACGCTGCTGAAGAGTGGTCTCTTTGACGCTCTATTCGTTCGTCTAATATGCATGTTTGATGCGCCGCTCAATAGTATAATCTGCCTGAACGGCCAACTGATGAAGAGAGATTCCATTCAAAGTGGTGCTAATGCAAGGTTCCTCGTCGATTCTACTTTCAAATTTGCAGAGCGCATGAATTCTATGAATTTGACAGACGCTGAAATCGGTCTATTCTGCGCAATAGTGCTCATCACACCAGACAGGCCCGGCCTTCGCAACGTTGAACTTGTAGAAAGAATGCACACGCGACTCAAGGCGTGCTTGCAGACAGTGATTGCACAGAACAGGCCTGACCGACCAGGATTTCTCAGGGAACTGATGGACACTCTTCCCGACCTGCGTACTCTAAGCACGCTTCACACGGAAAAGCTTGTCGTATTCCGTACGGAACATAAAGAATTGTTACGACAACAAATGTGGAGCGAGGAAGAAGCAGTATCTTGGGTCGACTCTGGAACTGACGAATTAGCACGGAGCCCTATTGGCTCGGTGTCGAGCAGCGAGTCTGGTGAGGCTGCAGGAGATTGCGGCACTCCACTACTGGCCGCCACTTTGGCCGGCCGCCGTCGACTGGACTCTCGTGGCTCGGTCGACGAGGAAGCTCTTGGCGTCGCACATCTCGCACATAATGGTCTCACAGTGACACCAGTTCGTCAACCACCTAGATACAGGAAACTAGACTCACCTACTGATTCGGGTATCGAGTCCGGCAATGAGAAACATGAAAGGATAGTCGGCACTGGATCCGGCTGCTCGAGCCCGAGATCGTCACTTGAGGAACACTCGGAGGACAGGCGGCCAGCTGCGTCTGCGGACGATATGCCGGTGCTCAAACGGGTACTGCAGGCTCCGCCACTATATGGAGGCACTCCTTCTTTGATGGACGAGGCTTACAGACGGCACAAGAAATTCCGTGCCCTGCGACGTGACACCGGGGAAGCAGAAGCGCGTGCAGTTCGGCCGACGCCGTCACCCCAACCTCAGCATCCGCATCCGGCCAACCCGGCTCACTCGCCGCGGCAACAGCGCGTGTCTCTCTCGTCCACGCATTCCGTGCTTGCCAAAAGTTTGATGGAAGGCCCGCGAATGACCCCCGAGCAGCTGAAGCGCACCGACATAATTCAGCAGTACATGCGACGCAGCGAGACCGCCTCCCCGGCGGAGGGGTGCCCGCTGCGAGCGGGAGGCCTGCTCACGTGCTACCGAGGCGTGTCGCCGGCGCCGCAGCCCGTGCTGGCGCTGCAGGTGGATGTCACCGACGCGCCGCTCAACCTCTCCAAAAAATCCCCATCGCCGCCGCGCACCTACATGCCGCAGATGTTAGAGGCGTGAGGCCGGCCTGCGGAGCCTCGAGTCTCCGCCACCCCACCCCGACCTACTTTAAATTAAATAAACTAGTTAATAGTAATCGTTCGCAGATCGTTTTAATATATTATATGTGATAATTCGTTTAGGACGCGTGCGTGCGCGGCCGGCGCCGAACGAGGAGAGCGCAATAGACTGAAAAATAATTTAAGACTATATAAGTGTAATTTATAATGCAATGCAGCGCCGGTCGCGGTGTGTTTATGTGTGTATTGTCGTCTGTACGTATGTGAGCGTGCTCAGTCATTTGTTTGTTAATATAATGACAGGTTGTCAAATTAAAATAAAACAAACTTGTAAAAATTATTTACGAATTTTATTTCTACAACTCCTATGAAAACAATAAATACCCTATATTACATACATAATCAGAAACATAAATTACCAGTAAAATTACCAGGACGAGGTGGCTAGAATACCGCTAATTCGGTTTATTCAACAGAACACAAAATAACGAACACACTAACCAAAATTTTAGTTCTTATCGTACACAACTAAAATTTGCATTATAAATATATATAGCAAATTAATTATTAATCGAAAAATAATAATATTTTACGATATACAACTATTCATCGCTAAATCATAAAATAGAACACAAACCATACAAGGTCCCAAGACATCTGTCTACACACAAAGCTTGAACATTTAAAGATATTCCGTATCAAACAGTGGCAGAAGAGCACACGGTCGTCGACCTGCGTCATACGTGCGAAACCAGCTAACCTGCGAGTCTGACCATGCGGCCGTATTTCCTCCTCACACTTGTTTAGGTACAACACTTTTCCGGGTTTCAAGTCGAATGTTCCTTGAAACATTTTTGACACAAATTAATGCGGTACATATTTTTATTTTAGTGATTATATTTCTAACTCATTATTAATTCAGTTCAGAGTTACACCCTACATTATTCTTGGTAAATGTCCTGAAAAATACGAAATACAGAGTGCAAAACATGTATATGCAATTAAAATACAATTAAATTATGATAAATATCTAAGTCTGGGATAAAAGACAGTATACAAGTGACCAATAGATTTAAACGTCGATAAAAGCTCACGTGGTTACTAATTTACTCAAGGCAGCCTACCTACCATGCATTGACATTTCCTGACACTACATTCGGTGTGAGCTTGCAATCAAATAAAATAAAATACTTTTATAATAGTATTAACTAAATTGGTAGCAGGTAGAAGTCAGGGGCGTTATGTTGTAAATCGAAACGTAAAATGAATTTCGGAAATTAGAGAAAGTATATAAGGTCCAGAAAAACCATTACAATAATAAATAATATTTTTTATATAGAACAATGTGACCACTCCCATAAAAATGAAGCCGTATGTAAACAAAATATTGGATGTTGTTTCTCAGAGTTTTTTTTTATCCTGGCACGGCAAAGTGACCTCTGCATGTGGTGGTAAGCGCAGTGCCATCCAATTAGAGTATCAATGAGTATCAAGTGGCGAGAGACCGTCTATACTCCGCTACTCAACACAATCATGCCGGCCTGCTTCTTCACACTACGCCTTGGGCAAGAAGGAAGAAGCGCACGAGAGTCTAGTGTCCGAGTATTCAGAAAGCCGCAACACGGCAAACATCGTACCCCAAATCTAGACCCCCGACAAAAACCGAATGTACACTGGCTGACCCCGGAACGCGGCACACTTGCGTGTGCCACTATGGCAGATTTTACACCCTGTGTAAGGTGGTCGATATTCGGGCGGATATGAATATCCTACCACCAGCCACCACCACCGGAGGTTTTATTTAAATGTGAATAAAACATTAAACGAACCCCATTTTGTACCTACGTTACACAAATAAAATATTCGTTTTTTATACATGCTTTTACCCGCCACTTTATATTAGTGGTAGATATTTATATTCGGATTATTATTATTGTGATAAAAATTCTGTACTACACTATGACTATGTTTCCAAATTTTGTGATCCTCTGTCTTTTAAAGGAAATACCTCTAGAACTCATTGAGATTGTAATAAACAATTTTTTGTCATTGAAATAAATCGTCCCGATAGAGTAAGATAAAAACGCCAAATACATAATTTCGCCAACTTATGTATGGATGTATGTTAGAGCGGAGGCCCAGCGTGTCTCCAGGCTTGCATGTGCTCTGGCCAAACACACGATAAGCAGTCGAGCTTTTCGAGTTGGGCTAAGACCGTCGAATTTAATTTCTATCGACCTTAGCTGCCATCGCTCACATACATAATAGGAACACTAGCCCACAGCTCGCAAGAGAATTCCGGTTCCGGATGCTCCGCTAAATAGGTACCTACTCGATACCTTGGGCGGGTTGCAGCGGCGGGCCATCTGCATTGTGAATGATGCAGACGTGACTAACAGTGTAGAGCCGCTACAGCTGCGAAGGGATATTTTCTCACTTAGCGTGTTCCGCTTTACTTATACTAGCGAAGCAACAGCTTCGTAGTGTCTTCTACCCCGGCCCGAACCAAGAGGATCATAAATTCGTATCTTTGCCGCACCATCAAGCTGTGGAGCAGTTTGCCAACTACCGTGTTCCCTCCGTCCTATAATACTGGGCCATTTAGTACTGCGAAAAAGCTACTGTGTCGAGTGGTGTTTCTCGCTACATGATACTATCTGGACGACACTGCGCTTACCATCAGGTGCAGTGTGGTCATTATACCGTGCCAGAATAAAAAATAAACTTATATGACATTATAAAACGTAGTGAATTCTAGAATTATATAACATCATTAAAGATGACGCAACAATCACCTTTAGTTCTATATTATAGATAAATTTTATGCAATCTGCAAATAGAAAAATGTTTAATTACCTCATATGTCTTGAAATACATATTGAATATTATAGCATACTTAGAAAATAAGCGACGCCCTAACCATTTGACATTCCCAAATAGCTATCACGTGTAGCGCAGATATCGGCATGTTCCATTTGCCCTTTAAAGGATATTGGCGGGGAAGTTATTGACCGGATGTGGGCGCATGGCACATGGCAGCGCTTGCAACAGCGCACCGCAAGCCGCGCTGGCCGTGCACTTGACTCGCTCTACCGGTGCATCGGCCGCCCGTGAAATGGCACGCGTAACATCCCTCCCCCTGCATCCGCCCGCACCACCTACTCGGCGCTCAACCCTCAACTCACCACTGCCCCAAACCACGCAGCGTACCACCGCTCCACCACGCCGCCTCTCCGCAGAATCCATCCAACAAACAGCCTGTTTGATCCCTTTGTAATTCCGCTTTATTATGTTACAAAATGCAATACTTTATATCGTTTGTGTAAAGAATGCTATTTCCTTATTTGACACTAGCTGTTGCACGTGACGTTGCTCTCGTGACAGCCGTTTTCCTTCGTTCCCGCGGATTTTAACGGGGTATTAAATAGCATATTTTTTTCCCAAAAAATATGTAACAAAAGCGAGAGAATGTTTGAAATCTTCCTGCCCCTTCCTGAGATTTTCACGTTCAAAGAAACAAACAAACATGTCTTATATTTTATAATATTAATTGTATGAATTATTGATCGCATGAATTGATTAAAGAAGATGTGCGCAGTGCATAATACAACAGATTATATTTAGTACCGGTTTTTTATATTAATGGCAGATATTGACGAACACGTGGATTTAATTTTTAATTACTATTAAAAATTACGATATGAAGCTATTGTTTAAGGTTACCATTGTCAAGGTTTCATGAATTTTGTGCAGATAACAATAACGCAAAAACTATTTTGTTAACTTATCAATTATGTATGTATATTAAAAACTAATTAAATTATTTTAATAAGTAAGTTTGTAATATAATATCTATGTGTATTATTATTATATCCAAATATTGTCTCAATCCATTAATCCATTTTCAGTTATGTAGATAATGTACCAATAAGTCCTTTATTTCCTGTTACAGCGAGACGTGGCGTGTTCCAAGAAGCTCTATAAGCGCTTATGATCTCATTTTAGTGATTGTAACAATGTCTAGACAAATTTTTCGTTCTCAATGACATCTGTTCGTGTCATTTGTAGCAGGCAAATTTAGAATTAGCACAAATAAAAGTTTAGTAGTAGGAATGAATACTTAATGATTTATGAATTCTATAATGTTATAGACGCACAAACATAATTTCAAATAATTGCATGGATGCCGATGTAACCAGGATTGATAGTAACACATTTTCCGCTAAGCGTCCAACCATATCATCTGCATATAAAGGATTATTTATATCCTCCGTTTTGAATAAACATCAGTTCTTATAATCTTGGTAGAGATATCCTTGAAAATGTTCCCATTATGTCACCATTGCCGTTCAATAAATAAAGAAGACCCGTTTTAATGCCTTAAACTGCAGCTTGAATACTGTAATATTGCTTTGTCTCGAAGATTTCGGCGGTCATATGTCGGTTGAGATCTGACATCCAAGAATGTTTTTATTATATATGTTTCTTTAATATCCCCCCTCACATTTATTTATATTTATTAGGACCTGAATTTAAAGAAATCCTTTCATGAACGGTGTCTACAATAAACAATCAAATCCTTAACCGTATGGGCTAGGCCATTGTCTAGTAACTAATTCATTAAGTCATAATTATGGGTCGACTTTACGCTTAGATGCCAGCAATGTCCACCTGTCAAACTTGGTCCTGCGTTAAGTACCTGGAAATGCACCTCGACCAGCGACTAACATGTTGAAGTTACAATGAAAATAAACCTGACCTGACTGACTGGCTCCTGGGTAGAATTTCCAAACTATCAGTGGACAATAAACTTTAATCCATAAGACCATATTAAAACATATGGCTCCGCGTGTAACGGGAAAAACTCTTACCTGCCAAATCCTCCTTCAACTCATCTGCTCATAGTTTTCAAAACTGATTGCAAGATAAGTAAAGAACAAAACAAAAATTATGAGTCAATATATTAGTACGTCAGAAATTTGCCTTCTATTTTAAACATAGGGAGATTGTGCTGTAAACAATCAATGTCAGAGACCTTCAGGCGACACACGGAAAACCCCGAATAAGGTTACCAACGGCCTTGTGCCGCGAGGTCATACCCTGGCCCCGCTTCGACTACGGAAACAGGACACTTCCACTTATTTTATCACTTTAATATTACGAACACATTGAGTATTAGGCTTAAATTGCATGATAAATAAATAGCTTTATTATAAAAATGAAAATACTTTTTACAGACCGCGTATTTTGCTGTGGTAAATCTCATCCCAGGTAAAAGGAAGCGATGTCATGATTGGTCAAATCACAGAAAGATTGTTACGTCAATTTCGGTCTCATCGCCTACCTATATTTGTAGGGATATTAAATTTTGCACGCGGCGGCAAAGCGTGGGCGGTGGGAGATGGAAGAGGGGTGATCGTGGGCGATTTGGGGTGGCAGCAAAACGGGGCGTGCGGGGCCTGCGAGAGGTGCGCGGGGCGCGGGCGGTCGGCTCCAAGGTCGCAGAGTCACAGCCGGGCAAGGTCACAGTGCCCGCGCGTGCCCGCTCGTGCCCGTCCTCCCCGCACCAACACCCCCCACACCCGGTATCACCCTAGTTGCGTGGGACGTGACCTTTATTCACGCTCTACTCTGGAGAAACAATTATATAAATACTTAATGCTTTTTTTCGGGCACATGATACAACATCAAGTACGTAGCCGATAGTCGTTATCGTTCCTTGAAAATAAAACCCTTATGGAATTTTGTGACATCATTATCCTTACATAAATGTAAAGTGTTTGATACCGTAGTCTAGACGGTCATGCCTGCCATCCTATAGTCGCAAATCGATTTGAAGACCTTTCGAATTGTATAAAAAATAATGGAAAACATAAGCGAACGTTCCGGGAGAAATAAGCGGCGCCTGCCTGGAGCCCCCACAACGTCACTGGCTCACGACCTTCGGCTCCCATACACGCGCCTTTACAATACTTCCCTACAGGAGACATATGCTACACATATCGAAAATACTGATATAGAGATTTTCATAGTTGTATTCGAGTTTTAAGAATCGGAAAGTTGCAATTGCCAATTATAAAAAAGCTATGTAGTTTTGCACGATAAATTCTAGGTAAGTATGATGATAAAATTTATAATTTTATTTTATTATCTTTAATTTTATGATCAATTTACAATATTCAACAATTCATCTACCCGATAATAAGTTGAGATAATTAGAATCGCGATCAGTGCCGTCCAATTAGAGCATCGGTAGCGAGAGACAATCTATCCCCCGCTACTCAACACAATCATGCCGGCCCACTTCTTCACACTACGCCATGGACAAAAAGGTGAAGAAGTAAACAAAACTTTAATTTCTTAACTATTGATAACATCCACCGCAATCCGTAATACAAAATTATAATAATTACACGAGCATCTACACATAAATAACGTCGACTTCCCTTTTCAAAATATTTACTTACCCTTCACTACTGCTTTCTAGTGATAATTAATCTGAATCTCTTTTCCTGAAACCGTGAACGCAGAAACGTGTTTAGGCCATTCGTCGCGCAACTCATGAAAATTGTTTTGTTTTCCAATTCATTTCTGCGAAGTTATATAAAAATATATAGTTACTATGGCTTCGTTACCAAACTTTCTGTTTCAATAGAATTTTTATATGTATTCTCAAATAATGTACAAAAAAAACATAAAAAGTAATTGCTTCGATTTTCAATGCAAATTGTTTAAAAACTTTTAAGCGTATTCATGTGTATCTTAAGAATCGTATCTTAAGAAGTGTTATTGCATCTTACCAAAAGGCCCTAACCACATTTTCGACTATCGTGAAAAAAATAAAATAACAATTTATAAACTTAGAAACACTCTGCATCTCGGTCACCCGAAACTTTAGCTTCAATCGGTGTTTGTATGGGGTCAATCGTCAAAGTGATTGGCGTGGCGCATAGTCAATGATAATAAGAGAAGTTTCCAAGGTTTTCCGTTAAGTACATTATTGTATTCTAATAAACGGGAACAATATTATATATATATTGTTTTTGGATTTAATTTTGTTTGTAATGAATAACCGGCCGGATCAAGTAGACATCCTCAACCTCAATCATTTCAATAATTTATGTATTCTCAAGGTAGCTGAATTTCTTCTTTCAGAATACATCAATACGAAAACAAAAGGCGTGACCCTGTAGGTCTGATTTACGAGATCCGTCGGGTCTATTGTTTTCTACTTTGTGAATCGATGTGTGTGAGTGAGGCTCACACGAATTCGTAGCCAAGGTTTTGGCGTAGACGCGTAGATATGTAGCACGACGCGCCGCGCCGCGCCGGGCCCTTCTTTAAATATTAGCGATAGATTCAAATAGTAGGTATATGAGATGTATTCTTCTAAAGTGTATGAACTGGGTTTTAATGTTTTGAATAGCATTCACATTAAACTGGCTACGGATATTGTAAATCTTAACCCTTTGTTTGTCTACAAAATCGTAGCACATAAACTGGTACATAAACATAAAATTGTGCGTTTTTTTTATTTTAATTACACCCAACAGTCACACACACACAGTCCTAACCCCACTCTATTTCAAACCTGTATCGTGGGTATCAAGAACTACGAGGGACCATAGTTACACAATACCGAGACCCGAAACAAATATCTATCCGTCACACAAACATTGGTGTCGGTGCAGATGTCGAACCCACAGCCGCTCGTTTCACAGCCGGCCCGCTGTGCCTGTGCCGGAGGCTATCAATTACACCTTAATAATACTAGCCCCGTATTAAACATTGTCCCACTGCTGGGCACGGGCCTCCTCTACTAATAAGAGGGGTTAGGCCTTAGTCCACCACGCTGGCCTAATGCGGGTTGGCAGACTTCTCATACCTTCGAAAAATTCTCAGATATGCAGGTTTCCTCACGATGTTTTCCTTCACCGTTAAAGCAAGCGATAATTAACATTTAATACACACATAACTTTAGAAAAGTCAGAGGTGTATGCCACTTGGGTTTCGAACCTACGACTTTCGTCTTGACAGTCCGTACCGCAACCAGTTGGTTGGGCTATCGCTGCTATATAATTACACCTTAATTTATGCTAAAAAAAAATTATGTCGCTATTATCCAGTTTTTCATACTCGATTTAAATTTGTTTTATTTTATGAATATCGTCGACTAAGCAAATGGGTCTTTGATTTTAGAATTAAAATTAATGAGAAATATTGTATATGTCAATGCACTGGCATTAATAATATAAGAGCTATTATATACAGGTAGTAAAGGACTGCTAAATTATGTGAGGTTGTTTCTGAGCCTCGACGTCCTTGATGGCAGACATTTCGGCCTGGAATGTAGGTCGCGCGAAGGCGAAGGGATCGCAGACAACACAATTATTAGATAAGCCTTATAGAATGGATTGACCTACATTTTTAGTATATTTAATATTTATCTGCACAATCTATAACAGTTTTGAATCAGTAACAGTTGACTTATTATAAAGACTTTTGAAATAAAAAAAATATATAGATTATGTATTTCCGAAACATTTCTATGTTATAATTGATTACTAGAGAAAATAATACTTTTACAGATATAACATATTGAACTATATTATTATATTACGTACACAGCTTGGCTGGTTTTAAAGTTTGTTTATAAGCAGTTTAAGTTCTGGTGATTTAAAACAAATATTATTTCGATTTATTGTTAAGTTTAGAAGGTTTAGACCAACAAAACTGAAATAATAATACATAGATGTTAAAACACATTTTTACTATTACTGTAAAATGCCTTTTTCAGTGCGTCAATAAAATTGATTAATTCAAAATGTGTATTCTTTATTTAATTTTTAAGTCCAATTATCATTATTTATTATGATTAACTGTTAGGTGGTGGGTTTATTTGAATTACTAAATTGACTATTTCCAAATGCGTTCTCATCTTCCTGGGATTTCCAAACCCTAAAGTGACACCGGTTGTAATAATATATTCTGGTATTGCTGCGGAACGGGATCCCGGGGGAAAACTCTCAATTTTGTAATTGATCTGTAAATTAAAGGGCAATCATTTAAAATAA
This sequence comes from Laothoe populi, assembly GCA_905220505.1. NCBI lineage: Eukaryota > Metazoa > Arthropoda > Insecta > Lepidoptera > Sphingidae > Laothoe > Laothoe populi. The sequence goes on from HG992152.1 coordinate 12,518,174, forward strand.
AATATACTGAAGAAGCTTCCCTGATATTTTCAAGGTTATTTAGCTAACACGGTGACCTGGGTGGGTCGCAGTGAAGGGTGCCCGTGCCACCCGTGTGGGGGTAAGGTCACGGCAAGGTTGCCGCGGTACTGTGCCGACCGGCATTGTCTGCAAACATTATTTTATGAAAAATGATTCTACCCACGTCATTTGAAACGTACTACGCAAGAATATAAGACATTATTTTATAGATTTGTTCACAATTGTGTAATATGCAAGAAGACCATTAGAAGTTTACAATTATTTCACTTAAATGTCAAATAGATGGCTGTACATATCCCGAACAAGTTGCCTGTTGAACTCAATAAAGGTCAGAGGTTACCGGTTTATACACAGTATATTTCCCAATGCTAATTGTGTAAAAGGGGAAGTTACGAAAAGTAAGAAGACCTACATGAATCAAAAAACTTTCTTTGTCGTCAGAGCAATATCAAATAATCATTTGTTGTTGTTCAACAATTCTTTTTTCAACAATTCTTCTTTAAACAATTGTTGTTTAAAGAAGTTGTGAAGAAACACTGAGTGACTGAGTCGGTGGCGCATTTGTAATTGCGCATGCGTTACGACTGCTGTGCTGAGGTCTCGGATTCGATCCCCGGGTCGGATAAAGTGATATTGGGTTTACGAAATATGAATAACGAAATACTTAGTATCCGCTCGTAGTCTGGAATGAAGTCCGGTATAGGGATAGGGTCGCCTCTATCACACCATGGCGGTAATAAGCTCGGCGAAATGTAGCTGTACTGATAACACCTCTGCCTACCCCTTCGGGGATTACAGTGGTGAATGCGTATGTATGTAGGATTACTCTATGATGAGGTCACTTGCCACAAACGTTTTCTAAAACACTAGACAAGTGAAGATTGATGTACCAATCTATAGAGTATGTTTTAAGGTTTTCAAATTAAATTGACGTTTAATGTCAATTTGCCGAAAATATAAATTTGACCAGTGCTTTGACCTCTCTTGACTTTTGTCGGTCATATAATGCTAATTGTTGCCTTCTGTCGTATTTTATTGCTTTATTATACCTCTCCGTTGTCCTCGTTTATGAACTTCCTTTAACTAATACGCTGTCCAACTCAAACAAAGCTTCTGAAGGTTCAAGTGCTCATGCATAATACTTTGCACTTGGCTCATGTCAATGTTTGTACGAATTTACTATCATTTAATTTTTTATATCCAATTATATTAGTTGATAGTGTTAGTTTCTATTACGTTGACATTATCTGATTTTGACTTTAATCATCTTGAAGACTACGTTATCGTTTAAATTAACTGTATAAGAAATTTACCGATCATGAAATGATAGAAGTCTTTTGCAACTGTCTTGTCGATTCGAAACTAGACTGTTATAAGTAAAAGTTTTTTTAATTCATAAAAAGTACACCGACTTCAATAAAAAACAAATTATGCGTCACTATAACATTTCTTTTTCCTTGATTTTTCTGAGATCCCATCATCAGATCCTGACTTGGTGCCAATGCGACCACCTGGGAAGTATACCCTTGTAAACCAAAAAATAATTTCTCGAATCGGTCCAGGCGTCTTCGAGTAATCGGGTAACATACATAAAACTCACTTCCTCCACTGCTGAGACCCGACGGGTCTTTGGCTCACTCTGCTGAAGAGAAAGCAAACTTGTTTGCTTCTCTTTTTGCTGAATCTTCGCGTTTAGACACTGCTGGCGAAGTCCCTCCTAGTCTACCAGTTTGCGAGACACATATGTCGGAAATTCGCATTCGCAGACTGAGGTAAGAAGAACGCTGCGTAATCTGGACGTGAATAAAGCCAATGACTTAGATGGGATTCCAGCAATTGTACTGAAAACTTGTGCGCCTGAGCTCTCTCCTATTCTGAGTCGCCTGTTTCGTCTCTCTCTGGTCACTGGGCAAGTGCCTAAAGCCTGGAAGCAAGCTAACGTGCAAACCGTACCCAAAAAAGGTAGTCGTGCTGAGCCTGCCAACTATAGGCCCATCTCGGTTACGTCCATACTTTGCAAAAGTATGGAATGTGTACTGAATGGCAGACTCATGGCATACCTAGAAGCGAATGACCTTCTAAGTGACCGACAATACGGATTTCGCCGAAACCGGTCAACTGGAGACCTTCTAGCGTATGCCACTCACATCTGGAGCGAGGCTGTCGAGAGGCATGGGGAAGCGCTTGCCGTTTCACTCGACATCTCGAAGGCCTTCGACAGAGTGTGGCACGATAGCCTCTTAAGCAAGCTTCCTTCATATGGCTTGCCCACTGGATTGTGTGCATGGATATCGGACTTCTTGAGGGAAAGATTGATTCGAGTGGTCATTGATGGCTGCTCCTCCGATCTATTGGCTATCAATGTCGGGGTACCTCAGGGGTCGGTACTTTCTGCGACTCTATTCCTGCTGCATATCAATGATCTGCTTAAGCCCGGTACTTTTGGGTACGCAGACGACAGCACAGTGGTAGAAAGTTACATATCTAATGCACGAACCAGTGGAGTCCAAGTCCAGTCCCTCAGGGAGGCCTTGGTAGATCGCTTAAACTTGTCCTTAAAGGCAGTCTCCGATTGGGGCGATGCCAACCTGGTCAAGTTTATGCCACTAAGACCCAGGCTTGTCTATGCTCTGCTAAACGGAGTCCCTTCAAACTGACTCCTACTTTCAGAAATGTGTCCGTACCAATAACTGACCACCAAGAGATTCTGGGCGTAACTTTGTCTCCAATTCTCAGTTTTGGCTCCTACATTGAGCATAAAGCTCAATTGGCTGCCAAGAAGCTGGCTATCCTTGCGAAGGTGAGACGGTACTTCACGCCGGGACAGCTGCTCGATCTGTATCAAGCCCAAGTCCGGTCGTGCATGGAGTACTGCTCTCATCTTTGGGATGGATCGGCCAAGTACCAGCTTGAGGCGTTGGAGGCCATCGAAAGACGCGCCAAGAGGCTCATAGGCAACGATTCCATAGTCGAGGCAAGGCCGCAAAGCCTTGAACACAGACGTAAAGTTGCTAGTTTATCGGTTTTCTACCGGATACATTTCATTTATTTATTTATTTATTAAAGACACATTACAGAATACAATCACAGGAAAAATAAAATAAACAGAGTTAGTGATTATGATCTAGATTGCACTCCAAAAATTGTGCCCAAATCGTGATTATAAAATACTAGCTGTTGCTCGCGGCTCCGCCCGCGTGGAGGCTATTTTCGGGAGCAGAAGTATACAATCCAAGGAGTTGTCCTCTGCACTGAGGCACCTGTAGCGATTGTCCAGCCTCTCAGTTGTTGTGCCTGAATCTTGAGATTGCATCTAAAGAATACCTCATAAGTTTAACCTCACTTTGCCCCTTTCAGGGATGATTTTTCAAAATCACTCTCACTCTCACTCTCACTCTCACTCTCACTCTCACTCTCACTCTCACTCTCACTCTCACTCTCACTCTCACTCTCACTCTCACTCTCACTCTCACTCTCACTCTCACTCTCACTCTCACTCTCACTCTCACTCTCACTCTCACTCTCACTCTCACTCTCACTCTCACTCTCACTCTCACTCTCACTCTCACTCTCACTCTCACTCTCACTCTCACTCTCACTCTCACTCTCACTCTCACTCTCACTCTCACTCTCACTCTCACTCTCACTCTCACTCTCACTCTCACTCTCACTCTCACTCTCACTCTCACTCTCACTCTCACTCTCACTCTCACTCTCACTCTCACTCTCACTCTCACTCTCACTCTCACTCTCACTCTCACTCTCACTCTCACTCTCACTCTCACTCTCACTCTCACTCTCACTCTCACTCTCACTCTCACTCTCACTCTCACTCTCACTCTCACTCTCACTCTCACTCTCACTCTCACTCTCACTCTCACTCTCACTCTCACTCTCACTCTCACTCTCACTCTCACTCTCACTCTCACTCTCACTCTCACTCTCACTCTCACTCTCACTCTCACTCTCACTCTCACTCTCACTCTCACTCTCACTCTCACTCTCACTCTCACTCTCACTCTCACTCTCACTCTCACTCTCACTCTCACTCTCACTCTCACTCTCACTCTCACTCTCACTCTCACTCTCACTCTCACTCTCACTCTCACTCTCACTCTCACTCTCACTCTCACTCTCACTCTCACTCTCACTCTCACTCTCACTCTCACTCTCACTCTCACTCTCACTCTCACTCTCACTCTCACTCTCACTCTCACTCTCACTCTCACTCTCACTCTCACTCTCACTCTCACTCTCACTCTCACTCTCACTCTCACTCTCACTCTCACTCTCACTCTCACTCTCACTCTCACTCTCACTCTCACTCTCACTCTCACTCTCACTCTCACTCTCACTCTCACTCTCACTCTCACTCTCACTCTCACTCTCACTCTCACTCTCACTCTCACTCTCACTCTCACTCTCACTCTCACTCTCACTCTCACTCTCACTCTCACTCTCACTCTCACTCTCACTCTCACTCTCACTCTCACTCTCACTCTCACTCTCACTCTCACTCTCACTCTCACTCTCACTCTCTCACTCTCTCACTCTCTCACTCTCTCACTCTCTCACTCTCTCACTCTCTCACTCTCTCACTCTCTCACTCTCTCACTCTCTCACTCTCTCACTCTCTCACTCTCTCACTCTCTCACTCCCTCACTCTCTCACTCTCTCACTCTCTCACTCTCTCACTCTCTCACACTCTCACTCTCTCACTCTCTCACTCTCTCACTCTCTCACTCTCTCACTCTCTCACTCTCTCACTCTCTCACTCTCTCACTCTCTCACTCTCTCACTCTCTCACTCTCTCACTCTCTCACTCTCTCACTCTCTCACTCTCTCACTCTCTCACTCTCTCACTCTCTCACTCTCTCACTCTCTCACTCTCTCACTCTCTCACTCTCTCACTCTCTCACTCTCTCACTCTCTCACTCTCTCACTCTCTCACTCTCTCACTCTCTCACTCTCTCACTCTCTCACTCTCTCACTCTCTCACTCTCTCACTCTCTCACTATTTAATTTCGTGTAAAAATGTGAAACACGTATTTCTTTATTTCCTACCAAAAGCCTAAATATGAATTTACAGACCCCTAAGTCGAGGAATTATGGATTTCCCATACAAATTTTGCCCTCCTATTTGACCCCTTTCAAGGTTGTTTTTTGAGAAAAAATATAGCCTATGTCCTTCTCCAGGATATAATCTATTTCCTTACCAAATTTCATTACAATCCGTTCAGCCGTTTAGTCGTGAAGAGATAACAAACAAACAAACAAACAAACAGAGTTACTTTCGCATTTATAGTATTAGTATGGATTATGTACGTACGCAAAGATTACACCTTAAACAATTAAACTACCTACCTTTAAACACACAAAATTTAAAAGATATATGTAAAATTAAAATAAAACTTTCTTTATAGATTTTATAAACTTCGCCGAGCTATTAGTTATCCATGACGTCAATGTGTTCATGTTTTTTTGCCAAATCATTATACAAGCGACACATTCTTATAATAGGACTAGCTGTTGCTCGCGGCTGCGCCCGCGTGGAGGTTATTTTCGGGAGCAGAAGTATACAATCCAAGGAGTTGTCCTCTGCACTTAGGCACCTGTAGCGATTGTCCAGCCTCTCAGTTGTTGTGCCTGAATCTTGAGATTGCATACCTCATAAGTTTAACCTCACTTTGCCTCTTTCAGGGATGATTTTTCAAAAACATTGAAACACGTATTTCTCTTTTTCCTACCAAATGCCTTAATATGAATTTTCAGATCTCTAACTTGAGGAATGATAGATTTCCCATACAAATATTGAACTCTTATTTGACCCCTTTCAAAGTTGTGTTTTGAGAAAAAAGATAGCCTATGTCCTTCTACAGAATATAATATATCTCCTTGCCAAATTTCATCACAATCCGGTCAGCCGTTAAGTCGTGAAAAGGTAACAAAAACGGACTGACGGACTGACGGACTGACGGACTGATGGACGGACGGACTGACGGACTGACGGACTGATGGACGGACTGACGGACGGACTGACTGACTGACGGACGGACGGACTCACTCTCTCACTCTCTCACTCTCTCACTGTCTCACTCTCTCACTCTCTCACTCTCTCACTCTCTCACTCTCTCACTCTCTCACTCTCTCACTCTCTCACTCTCTCACTCTCTCACTCTCTCACTCTCTCACTCTCTCACTCTCTCACTCTCTCACTCTCTCACTCTCTCACTCTCTCACTCTCTCACTCTCTCACTCTCTCACTCTCTCACTCTCTCACTCTCTCACTCTCTCACTCTCTCACTCTCTCACTCTCTCACTCTCTCACTCTCTCACTCTCTCACTCTCTCACTCTCTCACTCTCTCACTCTCTCACTCTCTCACTCTCTCACTCTCTCACTCTCTCACTCTCTCACTCTCTCACTCTCTCACTCTCTCACTCTCTTACTCTCTCATTCTCTCACTCTCTCACTCTCTCACTCTCTAACTCTCCCACTCTCTCACTCTCTCACTCTCTCACTCTCTCACTCTCTCACTCTCTCACTCTCTCACTCTCTCACTCTCTCACTCTCTCACTCTCTCACTCTCTCACTCTCTCACTCTCTCACTCTCTTACTCTCTCACTCTCTCACTCTCTCACTCTCTCACTCTCTAACTCTCCCACTCTCCCACTCTCTCACTCTCTCACTCTCTCACTCTCTCACTCTCTCACTCTCTCACTCTCTCACTCTCTCACTCTCTCACTCTCTCACTCTCTCACTCTCTCACTCTCTCACTCTCTCACTCTCTCACTCTCTCACTCTCTCACTCTCTCACTCTCTCACTCTCTCACTCTCTCACTCTCTCACTCTCTCACTCTCTCACTCTCTCACTCTCTCACTCTCTCACTCTCTCACTCTCTCACTCTCTCACTCTCTCACTCTCTCACTCTCTCACTCTCTCACTCTCTCACTCTCTCACTCTCTCACTCTCTCACTCTCTCACTCTCTCACTCTCTCACTCTCTCACTCTCTCACTCTCTCACTCTCTCACTCTCTCACTCTCTCACTCTCTCACTCTCTCACTCTCTCACTCTCTCACTCTCTCACTCTCTCACTCTCTCACTCTCTCACTCTCTCACTCTCTCACTCTCTCACTCTCTCACTCTCTCACTCTCTCACTCTCTCACTCTCTCACTCTCTCACTCTCTCACTCTCTCACTCTCTCACTCTCTCACTCTCTCACTCTCTCACTCTCTCACTCTCTCACTCTCTCACTCTCTCACTCTCTCCCTCTCTCACTCTCTCACTCTCTCACTCTCTCACTCTCTCACTCTCTCACTCTCTCACTCTCTCACTCTCTCACTCTCTCACTCTCTCACTCTCTCACTCTCTCACTCTCTCACTCTCTCACTCTCTCACTCTCACTCTCTCACTATTTTACGTCGTGTAAAAATGTGAAACACGTATTTCTTTATTTCCTACCAAAAGCCTAAATATGAATTTACAGACCCCTAAGTCGAGGAATTATGGATTTCCCATACAAATTTTGACCTCCTATTTGATCCATTTTAAGGTTGTTTTTTGAGAAAAAATATAGCCTATGTCCTTCTCCAGGATATAATCTATTCCCTTACCAAATTTCATTACAATCCGTTCAGCCGTTTAGTCGTGAAGAGGTAACAAACAAACAAATAGAGTTACTTTCGCATTTATAGTATTAGTATGGATTATAGTATGAGGTATTGTTAACACAAACTCGAAGCACAAAAATGTTGGGATTACGCATTCTGCAGCTCGTATTAAACGCAATCAATGAGAGTAATTCAGGAGAATCCACCATTGAATGTATAATTTTGTGTAAGTAAACCAATTCTGTACAACTGCGTCTGGTATCCAGCCTCTGTACTCCAAATTTGGATAGTCTCTCATTATACGTCGACACACTACGGCCAAATCCACTACGATAACACATAACTTTAAGGCACTTCCTCTGTACACCTTCAATTCGATTTACATGAACCGAATAAAAAGGATTCCAAATTAAAGTTCCATATTCCAAAACTGATCTAACTAGACTGTAGTAGAGCAAAAGTAATTTACAATTTCGGCGAGTGTGCCTTGGAATTACACAATTTAATTCCCCTAACCCCTTTCTATCATCGGACGACAAGAGACGCAGCGAAGCGTCATCGATACATGGTTGATATTCCACCAGCGCGCACGAAGCGTTTTGCTAGTACATTTATCATGCGCACCGCCAGAGAGTGGAACTTTTTGCCGGAGTCTATATTTCCCGAAAATTATAATTTGGGTATCTTTAAGTCAAGAGTGAATAGGTATCTTCTAGGCAAGCGTGCTCCACCGTAGACCACATCATCACTTACCATCAGGCGAGATAGTGGTCAAACGCAAGCCTATTTAGGTAAAAAAAAAAAAAGATTCCGACGAATTGTTAACCTCCTCCTTTTTTGAAGTCGGTTAAAAAAATCATAAATTAAATTTCTAACTTCTCAATTTAAATCTGACGAGTAAATACATAATAGAGACGAGAATTTACCTAACGAGGTAAACATGAAAAAGGCTGGCGGACAACATTTCATAAAGTATTTGACATTAGCTATAATGGGACTGCTAAGCTTTATAAATACCGAGCACTGTGTTAATTTATACTTTCTTTTTAAATTGCCGCTCATATGGCACGTTTTGCCCCTTAAGTGACGTCGTATTTGGGTAAACAAATAAGAATCATAAGTACAGATTTACGAAGAATCGTTTGTATAAAAAGGCGTTACAATTAACTAAATTCCATTACAGATCATTTTAATTATTTCTAAAAAGTTAACCGCTTTCCTGTTTTCGAATAGGGTATTTTATAATTTTTGAAAATTGATGGACATCGATAGAGGACTCTTCACTTATAGCCCCCGTTATATTTTTATTATTGAAATATACTCAATTTATATAAAATCCGTGATTTTATTTTTTCATATATAATTTCGCGCTAAAACGCGTTGTCACGTGACATTATCTCTATGTGACGTCATCGCAAATATACAAACATTCGTGACCGATGTGACACCTATCAACATAACAAATTATTTGCATTTATCTGTTAGTTTTTCCGCAAAAATGAATGAGCCAGCATATAAATATTGTTCAATGCCTTTTTGTAAAAACTCGACACTAAATCCCGATAAATTGCTCATCCATGTGCCAAAATCAAAAGTTTTAAGAAAGAAGTGGCAGATTTCGACTATCAGCCTTTGTAATGCCTTCTCCATTCCTATAGAACACTTGAAGACGAAATTAACACATTTCCACACGTTTACATATCGAAAAATTATGTGCGATGTCGTCACGAGTAATGGCGGCCGGTATTGCTACGTTTTTGGCACCGAGAGATATAGATTAAAAATTCTAAAATTTAATGACGAAAATAAAATGTTTATAATACATTTAAAATAAAAAAAATGTATTTAATAAATATGTTTGCCCACTATCCTTTCTCTTAGTGCAGTTTTAATTTTTTTGGTTACACCAGTCAAACACCCTATTGGCACCACGAAGAAAAAACGAATGACTGATGTAAGCACTGAAATTCTGCAGCCATAAGGTTTTTTGTCTCAGAAACTTTATGCCCGTATTCCAGAACGCGATTCAAATAGCGTTTGAATTCTGATCATCCAAACTATTTTAAGTTCAGATCAACGCTCAAGTCTTACAGATCGCGTTTTAAATTTAACTCTGTTGAAACTAGACTCAAGTACACATTTGACATTTAATAAATTGTTATTGGCTAAAAGATTTTTCCATATTTTATGAACTATAAACTATTTCGTTTATCGACGAATCAAACTACAAAGTGAGGAAATTTCCTTCTACAAAAATGCGAGTAAAGGAAAAAGGAATTAACTTTATTATGCTCAAAAATATAATTTTACAAAAGTTATAATGATCCATTGTTACAAAATTTAATTTATATATTTTCAATTATTAATAAACTTTGCAGGCTAGCGAATACGCCATTTAGTGTTATAAATACAAAGTAGCTTAAACTGACAAGTAAATACTTTAAACTAACGTAGCTTCCATTCTTTTTGACTAGGGAGGATTTATAGAAAAATGAGAAACGACTTATGTTGTAACGTTATGTATGTAAACACAATAATATTAGTTCTCAATATAACAGAATATTAATATTTTAGCTAAATGTAGTGCGTAAGTCTCGTCACCTTCTTTGCAATATCATATATCCCCATTTCTTGCTTGGCACAAAAGCCCGCAGAAAATAGTGTAACCCCATTACAATGGGAGAAAATTATATACACTCACGCCTATAATCCTCAAGGGGGTTGGCAGAGGTGGAACCTGTACACCCACTTTTCGCTGAATTTGTTACGGTTCCATAATGTGATAGGGGGCGAGCATATCGTCATACTGGGTACAACTCCAGATTCCGGGCTGATACTAAGCATTTCTAAATTGAAAAACCTAATATAACTTTACCTGACCCGGGGATCGAACCTCAGACCTCAGCACAGCACAGTCGTAACGCATGTGCAATTAGAACTGCGCCACCGAGGCAGTCGTGAATCCATACAAAAATAATATAACAATTACTGGCGTAATAATAATATTAATATTAGTATAATAATCTATAATGCCGAAAATATTAAGTATTGCTGAACAATTCGAGTTCGGACTTCTTGTCCTAAGCGAACTGAGTCTGAATTCGAGACTGATATTGACAGTTTTTACGTATACTAAGATCAAATCGATGCTTGAGCAATGATATCGTATCAAATGTCGTTCAAAAATAAGAAACTTCTAAGCTGAGCATTTATGCATGTAGATTTAAATATCGTTCTAAAATTTAAGCAATACTTAAGATCAGTTTTAATTAGATTGACTGGGTATCGTTCTGTAATACGGGCTTGATACTAAGTATCAACCACGTACAATATATACAAGGACTGACATCGGCGGGTATTACGTCTCAGTATTAGATAGAAAAATTGACAAACGGGCTCTATTTTTTTTTATCCTGGCACGGCAAAGTTACACTGCACTGGTTTATGCCTTTGAGACGGCTTATTTGTCCTCAGGAACTTTATAGTTTTATAATTAAAGGATAACATATTAATAAATACACCAACACACACACACACACATCGTCCTAACCCCACACTAATATTTGTTCCGGGTCTGGGTGTTGTGTGACTGAAAATTTCTCGTAATCACTTGTATTCTCGTAATTTAAAAATCGTAATTTTATCTTACTGTGGAATCCCTGGACTGTGTCTCACTGTTTATTTATTAATTAGGGACGATTATATTATAAAATCATGTATGCGCGACTATCACTATTTTACGATAAATCATCATTATTCTCTCAGCATCTTAAACAAATTATATGGGTTTCATTCATTATTCACGCTAAGATATCACAGAACCATTGTAAAACTTTTCCATCAAAAGTCTTTCAATAACCGTTTTCATTTATTTGACTTAATTGTTTCTCGACTGCCTCGATGGCGCATGCGTTACGATTGCTGTGCTGAGGTTTGATCCCCGGGTCGGGTAAAATGATATTGGGTATTTCTATCTCGAAATACTCAGTATCAGCCCGGATACTGAGTACACTGGAACTGTGCCCCGTATGGCGATAGGCTCGCCCCCTATCACTATCGACTGTATCCATAATTATAATTAAAACAACACAATAACACTTTCTCGAGTGTCCGACTAAAACAACGGACGTATTCAAGTGAATATAAGCTACCATTACCAAATATTGTAGTACGTATTACGTATTGACGAATTTATAAACTAGAAGCGATTTTAAGTTAGGAAACATTAGGTTTCTACCACTTATCAGCAATTGGAATAAAACATACGTACTTTCTGGGGCACATAGAGCTTTTCCTGAACATTCGAAATTATTTCAACAAAGATATATTTCTTGTTTTGGTAAAATTACATTATCTTTACTTTAAAAATAATACTTGAAATTATTTAATAGTTGCACTGTCACAGTGCACTGGCACAGTATGCACCTCTGTTATAAAATAAAATAATAATAAAATCATAATGATTTTGTATATACTAATTTCTATAACGACTGAACCAATTTCAACGTGGGAGTCGGTGATACTGAAATAAGTTTTGGCTATCATTTAGAGTTTATTTCTTTTACATCAGTTATGAATGATTCAGTAGTGCGCGTAGTAATTATACTATTTGATTTTCCCTTAAGCTAACTGACACTTTCACGAATGCAGAGCTGCACGGGACAAAGCTAATATCAAATACAAACGTAAAGGAGCATTAGGTGCCTGTTGCCACCCTTCACTAAAGTCCTTGGAGGTAAATACCTACATATAAATAACCATGTACGCAGAAATGTGCCTAGACAAGACGGTATTGAGGTTACTAAATAGTTTCGCAAAATACAAACCAGATTTGAGAAATCGATAACCTACATTTTCGAACATATTTTATCAAAATAAAAGCACTGGTGCTTTAAATAAGATACAGTAGCTGGACTGGAGAATGATGATTTGTTTCCCCTTGGTAAGTTTCAGATTAAAAGAGCAGGCTTTATTAACGGTTGAGTAGACATGTAGAACTAGCGGGCGACGCGACCTTGTAAGGGCATATTACTGAGGATGTAGGCCAGTGAGACTCTCCGCCCTTGACCTAGGGCGCGGCGTACCTTTACGGCGCGGGCGCCCGAAGCCGTCTCCGCAAAATATCACTATCCAAGGACATCCTAAACGTCTCATTAAGTTTATTACCTCTAAATGAATACGTAATTTTACGTATTTAGCAAAGGCGAGATGTGACGCCAAAGGTCATCCGTCTGAGGGTAGTATAATTTTTTTCCTTCATATGTTTAGTTATTAAGTGTTATGTATGCTATGTTATTATCCTTTTTTGGTTATACAATAAAGAATTGTATTGTATTGTATTTATATTTCATCTTTGACGTTATTCAGTGATGCAAATTGATTTTATTTTTACTCAACACAACAAAAGATCAATTCATAGATTGTGCTATCGAAGATCATCTTCAATGGGGCCGAGCTATTGGCTGTACACAATCGAACCACTCTTCGCTACAAAAGGCGTATCGTTTACTAAAGTAGAGTGCACGGCCTTGACACCGCTTCCCTCAATGTGTCGCTATGGGCTTATACAACGTCATATATTTGATTAAGCATTAGAGTTAATCGGTTATCACCACTAATGAGTGTGCTGCCTGATTTATTTAAGAACTATATTTCTAGTTCAAGAGGACTTGACATTATTTCTTTCGAAGTAGTCTTTCGATCGCTAAGAAAGCCATGCTATGGTAAATTTTTGTAACCCTAATAAAGTAAAAAAAACATTAGTCCTACTTAGTGGGCTTTCACCTAACCTTTTTAACGTGACATTTGATTAATATAGGGCTTCTTATATTGTTATCATTATCGCGTTAAGATACACTAATTTCATTTATCAGCCGTGTTTAATATTATTATAAATGCGGAGACAAGCAGTTTGCTAGTGTGATGGTAAATTCCACGTCTGGTTTTAGATTCCTCATTTTGACCCCTTTTTTTTTTTTGTTGTCGCGGGGAAAGCGTTTTATTACTACCGCCCGCTCCGGGGGGAAGCGGAATAAGAATAAAACGGTTATGCTAGACTAATCGGTCTTACGACCCAGCATCCCCCTCGCCCGGATGATGGCTATCCGGGCAGCCGCTGGGCCGAGTCCCTACCCCCTATGTACACCCCACCCGACACTACCAGCTAAAACCCCGCGGTGGCCTTCTTCGGCGCTTACGGAGCGATCCCGGGGTATTCTAAGGAGTGCTAGAATTGCTGCCGGAACCGCCCCTGCGCGGTGCTGCGTAGCAGCCCATCTCCATGGGAGGGCTTAGGAGCCCCCGCGCACCGAACAACGACAGCGAACGAGGCCTTACCACACGCGCTGCCGTCCATCTCGGGGTCGCACGATGCTCCGAAACTGGGAGTGCATCGATTCGGGCTGACAGCCCCCCGCTGCGAGCCCGCGACCGCCGATGGCCCCTATTAGTCGCCTCGTACGACAGGCAGGGGTTACCGTGGTGGAATTCAAACGCCCCCGTTCCACAGGGCGGGAGACGCCGGTCAGTCGTCCACCCGGCGCCTCCTACGTCTTCTCTAGCGGCGGGAGGGATCATTTCGTTCCCGATCCCTCTCGGCACTCTCCTTCTGCGAGATAACGCTCTCGCAGAAGTGGGCCACCGCACGCCAGGACCTCCGGCTGGCGACCATGGACGACACCACGGCCGGCAGCGAGAGGTCTCCTCCGACGACTGCTCTGAGAGCGGTGCGCTCTTCGTCCCAGGCTGGGCACTCCTCCAACGTATGTTGGGCCGTGTCCTCGTGGCAGTTGCCACAATGGTGGAACACGGCAGACACCTCCTTTCCGATCCGACACAGGAACGAACCGAAACATCCGTGGTCCGTCCTCATTTTGACCCCTGACGCAAACAGAGGGATCTTATATGTTTCTGTCTGTGGTATCGTAGTCCCCAAAGTGATAAGTGATTTGATTTAGTTCTTTTATTTGAAGGAGATCTTTATCTAGAGTGTTGTAGATCTACACTAGATAAGTTACGATTGTAGAAAATCCATTAATTAAAAAAAAAAAAAACCTGACAAAATCTTATATTAATGTGATGACCTCATTCAATTTTCTTTTTGATAATAACCTACTTTGGCAATGTTTGTAAATTTCAAAACAACAATAACTAATCATTGAAGTAATACACAAAGAATAAATACTGAATAAAACCTAAAATATGGCTTAACTCACCACCATATATTTACATAGTGCAATAATGATGAGGATATCACTAAAACATAAATAAATGCTCCTAAACACCGCAAACAGTTGGGAGCAGTACTGATTTTGCTCATCAAAAAAGGCTGTGGAAGTGAACTGTATAAAATATGACTTATGGTGTTTGTGGCCCAACGTTCAATTTCAATTTTGTTCTAAGGAGGTTGCAGAAACGTTTTTGGCTCTCAGTTCTATAAGTTATCTTTTAAAATAAATAATGAACAAGGCAAATAAAACAACAATACAAGCGACATGCATGTAACCCAACAATAGAGTCAACTGTTTTCCCGAATTAAATTATCCGAGATGTAACATCAAAATAAAATTCAGAAATAAGCGTCTTGACTTTACCATGACCTTGCACAAAAGTATTTTTTGTATGCATCGATATAGCTCCCACACTAAGGAAAATCGTGTTTTCGCGAATTATTCCGGGAAGTACTGATAGAGGCGAGTAACGGGTTGGCTGCTATTATTCTGATATTACCGCACGCACACAGGCGCGCTGTCTACGTCGTACGTGGTAGTTACTAGTGTTGGTACGTACATAAATCGTGTATATGAGTGGGTGACATTGAACTTCACACTTCACGCGGCGGCGCACGAGTTGCGTAACCCACATCACGTCGCGTTGTATCACTAGTGCAAGCGGATCGAGCGCCCGCGCCCGCACTGACCGCCAATCTCCCTTATCATCACAGCCCATGAATATGCTTAATCTTCTCAAAATACAAGTATTTTTTATTGCGCAAACACCACGCTATACTAAATTGATTTCATTTTAACTCGAGCTACACGAGACTTAAATAAAAAAATGAGTAGTCGGTGTCTCAATTTTGTGTTAAAAGTTAACAAATACAGAATCGAAAAACCATAAGCAGGATATTTGCTGTGCAAAAATAACATGCTCTCCGTACCTTAAAGCAAGGAAAGTGATAAAAAAACAACCGGTTGGGTATACGGCTCATTGTTGGTCACTGGTCTTCAGACTAACAAATGGGGTTTGAGCTAAGGCTATGGTTCATTAAACTGTCCCAATACAAGTTGATAGACCTCTTATACAATTTTTTTTATACCGCGATGGTGGCAAACAATCTTATGGCCCACCTAATGGTAAGTGGTTACCGTTATAGCCTATGGACTAGGATCGTCACATGCTCGTTGCCGACCTTTTAGAAACCTATTTAATCCCTTCTTGAAGAACTCCATACTGTAGTCCCCTTAGAAAACCTCAGCAGGGAGCTCATTCCACGGTCGAAGCGTTCGTGGGAGGAAATCCCTCTGAAACCGCACTGTGCGTGACCATGTAGGTTCCAATGTGTGAGGATGAACTCCCTGTCTATGGATATCGGTGCAATGGTAGAAAGTACCTTTGGTAATCTTATAACAAAATATCTTATAACTATTTGTGGAAACTTTTAAATGGCCTTTTTGTGTATAATATTATGTTTTTATATTGTAAATGCTAGCTGTAAGTTTTCCGAATAAATAATAAATAAATATCAGGAATGCAGGTGCCCTCGACATGATATTTTTCTTCAACGTTAAATTGAGTCTAGATATCAATTTATATGTGAAAAGTCAGAGGCACGTGCCTTGGGACTAGTTTCAAACCCACGCCAACGGTCTAGACAGTCCGTACCACTCCTCGCTAGGCGGTCGTTGCTTAGAGAATTAATGTAAAAAGTATAATATTAGGATTTCATGCCCAAATCACATGTGATATAATAATTCGTGTACATTGTGGAGATAGTAAGAACGTCACTAGCAGTGATTCGACAATGACACTGACATTGGCATTGACCGCAGCGACTCGGCAAGTGATCGCGCCGACCGAATACCGGCCCGGCAGCCGAGCGCTCTTCCTCTACAGTCATCACACATAAATAGTTTTTAATAAACTCACAATATCAGATTGGAATGCTCATATATAATTAGTAGTTCATTAAACAGAGTTAGTTTAAAGAATAGTAGGCAGTATACAGGGTACGCATCGTAAGCTTAGATTAAGCGGATTCTCTAAAAATCTAATCAAATGATATGGTATGCTCATCCTACTAATATTATAAACGCGAAAGTTTGTAAGTATGGATGGATGTTTGTTACTCAATCACGCCACAACGGCTGGACGGATCTGGCTGAAATTTGACACAGAGATAGATTGTAGTCTGGAATAGCACATAGGCTACTTTTTATCCCGTAAAGTGTAAGGTTCCCGCGGGATAGTTTTTTGTTTTCCAGAGAGCAAGGGATCGAAATGATTTCTTGCACAGTGGATGTTTACGAATCAGAGAATCACAAGGCCAACTTTTATCCCGGAAAAAATATACGATTCCCGCGGGATAGTTTTTTGTTTTTCACAGAGCAAGGAATCGACATGATTTTTTGCATAGTGGTAGTTAACGGGTTAGAGAATTACATAGGCTACTTTTATCCCGGAAAATTGCACGCTTCCTATGGAATGCTCCATGGATCCACGCGGGCGGAGCCGCGAGCAACATGTAGTATGGAATAAAGTATGTATTAATGAAAAAAACTTACTTCTGTCAATTAGATGGTAATTAACTAAAATACGAGACTTAAATAATTTATAATAGTGCCATATACTGTAGATTAACTCACAGGACACTGCAAATTGAATTTGCAGTGTCCTTTGAGTACACTGTAATTGTGTGTGAGTGTACTATAATTGTGAACATTTTCAGTTCAATTTACTTCATTTAGTGTGATTTTAGTTAAATTGGTGCCAACTTATGGACACTAATGTTTAGTAAACTAAAAATACATACACATAAACAAGCACACCGTCAATGTAAATAATAATTACATTTTGGACGCTATTTAATGTTCGTATCGGCCTTGAATGTTATACTAATTTGCAAGACGGTCGGCGCTTCCGTAAAGTGTCACGATACCGCGAGGTCATACCTCATTGTAATAACAATATTTTATGACCGGCTTCGGTCTCCTACTTCACAGTTCGACGCTCAATCTCAACACCATGCTAAATCCTCGTCGACCAGCGATCGCTCATTTCCGCGATGAACAATGAATTATTAACGGAGTATTAAGGTTAATCGAAGATAAGCAAATATAACTAATGAACAAAGTTCGTAATTTATTGTTTCCATTAAACGAATACAGAAAATGAATTACTCCTGCCATTGAACGACAAACATGAAACACAAAGAATTATACATATTATTAGGTCGAAATAAAAATGGTGCGTCAAGCGGGTGGCCTCTACAATCCGCAAATAACAGTCAATAAAATGGTAAGTCCGGCTGAATAGATCGTCATCGGCATGGACGCGGGCGGGGGCGCGGGCGCGGGCGGTACCTATCTGTTAATACAAATAGCGGCAACCTTGAATTTCGGCGAGCACGGCAAGGTCACCGCGCAAATCGTTATCAATGTGACGTCAGCGTATGACCTCCACCGAGGTGTCCGCGAGATAACGCGGCCAGATACCGAAGTCGACCGATAGTGCGGAGTCGCCACGCACGGCTCGCCGCCGCAACCGCTTCCGCGAATCGTCCATCACACGTTCCGAATATCATTGGCCATTATTATTCATTATTTATAGTCATGTGGTCTTCTCAAGGTTTTAATGAAAATTAAATATCGTACATACTATATTTGTAATAAACATGCAATGACGGCGCTTTAAAACAACTGGCAATAATTCATAGAGTTCAATTACAACATGGTCAAAGATATTTAGTGTATTGTTAAAAATTATCAATTCATGGTATTATCCCGTAGCAATTTAACTCATAATCTGTGTTTTGAATTTATGATGTCAACACAATTCTATTCTGTTTATGACTGTTGGGTTTCTAGACCAAATTTACATCGTTACTTGAAATTGGCTGAATCAGTAAACATTGGAAATGAAAGAACAAAATTTCGTTTTTGAGTTTGGAACTTTGGAGAACAGCCAGAATAATAGTCAGTCGATTAAAATCAATTTCTACGTATGTAGTTTTCGTTGCCGTCTGCAAAATATTATTGCGACCTTGTTTGTTCACGGTCGCGCAAAAATATCAACTTGACATTCTAAACGATTTCCCGATCTTTTAGTTGCTAACCAGGAAGCAGCACGTCGGTTAACATTAACCACTACTCACTACCCGAGGTCAACATATAAATTTGCATGCACACGTATATGTATATACAAGTATTCCTACGTATACGTTCTATATACAAATATTTGATGCCATTTAGACTGTTATGAATGTATATTTCGACTATCATTTACAAAGGCCAAGAAACATAAAACCTTAAAATGTACCGTCATGTCAGCTCAAGTTTTGAACCCAGGAAGGATAGCACACGCGCTGTCAAGCTACTGTTGATAGTTGATATACGTCATGTATTTGTTCGTTTGTGTTATTTGGTTCTTTATTATGTTTACGCATTCAGAAAGTAAAGTGACAATTAATTATAAATATAAATAAATTAGTCGTAAAAAGTCAATGTCTAATAGATATGGTACAATTAGGTTAGGTTTTAAACTGTTAGAATAGTAATAATAATACTAGCCCTGTATTAAACATTGTCCCACTGCTGGGCACGGGCCTCCTCTACTAATGAGAGGGGTTAGGCCTTAGTCCACCACGCTGGCCTAATGCGGGTTGGTAGACTTCACATACCTTCGAAATTCGTATAAGAATTCTCAGATATGCAGGTTTCCTCGCGATGTTTTCCTTCACTGTTAAAGCAAGCGATAATTAACATTTAATACACACATCATTTTAGAAAAGTCAGAGGTGTGTGCCACTTGGGTTCCGAACAAACGACTTTCGTCTTGGCAGTCCGTACTGCAACCAACTAGGCTATCTCTGCTAATAGAATAGTAATAATTATCGAAATAGTATATATAAATATTACAACCTATTATTCTACGTCATCGCTACAATATCAATGAAAACACCAAATTTACATGTATGTAAAAACTTTCTAACTCATTTGTTTCCTTGTAAAATTTTATCATTATGGTATCATAATTAAGTGGAGTACATTAGGGCCAGGTGAGCTCGACCTGAATCCGAATACGGGCACGCGAGAGAAATCTCTATAGACAGCTGCGCAGGCGCAGTAGAGCAACTCGCGAGTTGCGCCGTGCGCGGTTAGCGACTACGCAACCACCAACCTCACAGTAAGAACGTCCGACCTTTGTGATATTCAAATAATTCCTGCACAGATGTTCAAGCAGATGGTTATTAATGGACTTTCTCCAACCGTACAGCTTCAGTAATTGATGTAAAACACAATACGGTTATTTTGTTACATATTGCAGATGACACCATCAGTTTCATCAGTAATATACTACTGCCTTTAAAAAATATTTTTTGTGGGGATCTTATAAAAATATATACCCAAAAATAAAAAATTATACGACTAAATTTTCTTTTTACAGGTTTTACTCGGGTTTCGCCTACGTGAAAGTTCGGGTTACTTTCAAAAACTTCCAATAGAAATGGATTTTCGTAAAACACTTTCATATTCCAACTTGAAAGTGTTTGCCTAACCTTGTTACTAAATCGTTATGGGGGCACAAATTAGTCCAAGACTATCTAGTCCCATTAAATGGTTTATCTTTATACTCGATAATGTATATACTTATAAATAGCTAAAATTTGTGAGTTTGGATTTTCGGCGTAATATCCGGAGCTACTGATCTGATATTGATTCTTTCACTATTAGAAAGATATACTATGCCTGAATGCTATAGACTACTTTTCATTTTAATAATTATATATATTTCGTAAAAATAACCTCTATGCGAGCGGAGCCGCGGGCAATGGCTATCCAGGTACTAAAAAAGAAAAAAGTAAGGAATTGTCCTCATTGTGAGCTTCGTGTCCATGTGCAATAATTAAATGTTCTACTTAACCAATATAATATTGATAGTAGGCTCGACGGCAACCAGTCATTAGGTAAGTAGCATCTTTGTTGGCCACTAGGACAGAAAGTACATGTGTTCTTATTTTAAGATATATAGCCTCAATTTTTGATGTGCGCGGATAGGGCGCGGCGATGCGACACGGTGAGCTGTCGCCCAACCGGCGACATTTATACGATGTGTAGAGAAAACGTATGGATGCTGTCATCATACTCTCTGTTTCGATTGACTTATGGCTTACAAAATCTACATACAATCATCAGAAATGTGGGTCAGGGCAGTGGGCCGCGCGGTCACACCGCTCGCGCCGCCACCGACGCGATTCGCGCTGAGCAGAACTTCAACATTAAACATTGCCCTATTGAGAGTGATTCAAATTATGTGAATCATTTTAGAATTAATATTTATCGATATTGCATCTGCACCATGTTTAGTCCAAATTTTCTTCAGAAAAAAAAATTGGCGTCACGTACACATAACTCTCTAGTGATTTTGATACAATAGCGTTGAGTGGAATGTCGATAAAATGGATACATGTCGAATTCATACTTTGACATCTACCCAATGTGGTATGAATTCCATGTCAATATGAATTGTGCCGAATTACTTTGTCTTAAATATTGATTTTTGATACATTACTAAAAATGCAAATCAATAGGTCACAAATAATATGCTTGCTATTTAACGGTTTTATTGACAATGATCGTGTCACGAAGAAATCAATTCGCCCAGTTTCAGCACAATACGAACTCGGTGAGGTGTTATATTGCGGTCACTGACCACGTCTGTGTGGCACGCCTATTTTACTATATTTGGATTTTTTTAATATATTGCCTACTTTGCACTTTTCAAATAATCCAACATATGGACAGCAGAGACACACAGGCGACAGGTCGAGGCCAATGACCGCTTTGAAGCGGTGTTTTCAAAATTAGATCTGAAATAATGTTTAAAATAAAACGATTAAACGTCTGAATTTCGCGAAATTTATACGGTGTCTAAAGTAACAAATGGAAAGTATTTTTCATAAGATTAGTTTATTCGTTCGTTGACATTTTCTTTTAAGCTGTTTTTGTGACGTTATTCACATAGCAAGTTTTTAAATAGAATCACTTTCTACTGTTGTTGCGAGGCGTACCAATTTTAGTTACATTTCGTATGATCGTTTAAGTTTTCATTTTAAATATATCAAAACCAATTATGTAGAACATATATATAGAAGAATTAATCAAAAGTGTTTTAGTAAAATGGAGGGGAAACTATATAACTAGAATTACAAATGCTGATTAGCAGCAGAGAGCTAGCAGCAACTGTGTCACCTAATATTAATTTATTACAGACTCGCATAAGCGTTAATAAACCATTTACCAAAGAATATTGTGTTGACATTTGACGAAAGGCAAGGGAGGTTGCATGGTGTGGGTATTCTTGGGCGTCCAGCAATCCAATCAGTAAGCGAATGCAATACAACCAGACACACTTGAGAGAAAGTGGCCATGTCAGCCCCTTTAAAGTATAAAAAAATTGGCTGCAGCGCGGCTCTATAAATAATGTTGTTTTAAGGGAGCGTGCATGCCGTGATAGTATCCGAGAGTCGAGACGTTAGTTAGCGCGCGTTGATTGCGTCGCATAAATGTTATCGCCCCACGTGGCCGCCTGCGTGCGCACACCACTTCGCTGCAACGTGATCCATAAAATGCGCTTATGGGAACCATCGATGAAGAAATTGTGAGCTCTTAATTCTCTCTAATATATCAATCAAAACTATTATACTTACTACTTAACTATTATATTTGTGCTTCTAAAAGTAATACCAGCTCTGTATTTAACACTGTCCCACTGCTGCGCCTCACCTACTAATAAGAGTTTTTAGGCCTTAGTCCACCAGGCTGGTAATACAGGTTGGTAGACTTCACATACCATCGAAATTCTTATTTATAACTCTTATACAGGTTTTCTCACGATGTTATGTTATGGGTAAACTAACCAATTAGCAGCGTTTGGCGTTGATATTCTTGTGTAAGGCGTATAGAACCATTAGTACTGAAGCTTTACCTGTCCTGGCGAGTGTACTTCCAGTCGATCTGGAGGCACAGCGTCGCGCCGCTATATATTACGCTATGTAGTACGAGAGAGGATATGGACAAGAACTTTGTTACGTTGCGTGAACTCTCGAGAATCAGTAGACTTTTTAAACAGCGTTCCGAAATATGCAACGAACTGCTAAACGAATGGCAATGTCGATGGGATAATTCCATTAAAGGGCGGCATTTATATGAGTATTTTCCTTTGGTTCGCGATCGTCTAACAAAAACTTGGCTAGAAATTGATCACTGTGTGTCACAATTTCTCACCGGTCATGGCAACTTTAAGAGCAGACTATTCTCATTTAGGTTGGTTGATTCGCCTGCGTGCCCATGTTCTACACCAAACTGTGAGTACGAACAGTCCGCGCATCATGTTCTTTGGGAGTGTAGTCTCTAGAAAAATGAGCGGAACATTATGCTTGACAGTATGCAGATAACATCTGGAGTTGTATATTTCCGTGTTTTCCGGCGTTTTTGCCATACCTATTATTGGAATCAAGCGTAACAGCTCGCATGATAGGACCCGTTAAGTAACTTCCGTGGTGCTTTACGTCTCGCTTCTCCAGACGTAAATGTCCTTTATTGGAGGTTAATACCTCTTTAGTTCAGTATTTGTCTCCCGCTTTGCTATGGAGGGAAGTGGACAATTTATATTTCCAACTCCTCCTATATTTCTATTTGATTAATTTCGTTGCGGGATAAAAGACAGTTATAAAGCATTCCCAGAGACTCGCCGAGTTTCATTACTCGGTGTCGAAAAAATGCGTGCCATTGTTGATCCTGGCTAAACAGGAGTTACAATGGCGGGTGTGTGGGCGGGATAGTCTAATCAATTAGCAGAGAGATTGACAACATGCAGACTACTTTTTCATTATTTTTAATATTATTTTATAGATAATGATCAATCATGGAAAATGCATTCATATGTGGTTTACAGCTCCAGCTGTAAGCTCAGCCTTAATGTGTATGTACATTGTAACTATACAATGTATATACACATAAAGACTTACATTACCATTGAGTGGGAGATTGTGGACAACATAAAAATGTACAATAAAGTCAAGGATATACCACTAATAATTATAATACAGATTGCAGATTATCCGTTATGACGAGTTTCGTACGATACACGAATCACGGAAGTACCGAGTCTCAAACTCAAACGGTTGTTTTTAAATCCAAATAAGAGCAAAAAATAATTATGTTAGTATAATGTTGGCAATAAAATTAATATTGATATGTGTACTAGCTGCTAGTCGCTACGTTCGCTTGTGACAGCCATTTATGGTAGTAAAATAAAATTTATTTATTCAGTCTAAAAATTCAGGAATAATCTGAGTGCTTTTGGTTTGTAACGTTGCGAGAGTGTTACTTGTTCTCCAAGTCAGAAATAATTTACTTCGTACTGTTGGATATGTACATATAGCCAACAAATTTTTGCTGGAGGTAGGATATCATATGCGCCCGGATAGCGACCACCGTACATAGGGTGTAAAACCCGCCATAGTGGCACACGCAAGTGTGTAGCGTTCCGGGATCAGCCAGTGTACATCCGGTTTTTGTCGGGGGTCTAGAGTTGAGGTATGCTGTTTGGCTATTTTGCGGCCTTCTGTGTACTCACACTCTTCTGTGTACACTAGACCCTCGACTGCTTCTTCACATTCTTGCCCATGCCGTGGTGTGAAGAAGCAGGCCGGTATGATTGGGTTGAGTAGCAGGGGACAGATTGTTTCTCGCTACTCGATACTCTAATTGGACGACACTGCGCTTACCATCAGGTGCAGTGTGGTCACCTTGCCGGGGCAGGAAAAAAAAACTTGGAATCATGATTACCTACTCCATGGTACTCCTGTTTAAATTTCAACATTTGTTTGACAATTTCAAAGAACAATAACAATTTGGCTAAATTTATATAAACATTTGGCCGCCACTCCGCCCACATGGAAACTCCCATTGTAGAGAAAGTTTACGTTTATTTTATCTCATTTGTACAAGGCAATCTGAACTACTGTGGATTTAAGCTATATCCCTTGGGAATGTTTATATTCTCCAGGAAAAAACGTCTGTAGGCCTCTTCTCAATACCTAATTTGGATTATAGCTCTTCGTCACACCAAGGGTTTTGCAAGTAACAATAGTGAGATGTAATGACAAAAGTTATACTTTTGCTATTTTTTAAACGATTTTGTTGTCACAGTATTTCATAAAATGTGTGTGTGTATTGTGTTTGCTTAAACTGGCGTAGAACACTTCATAAATAGCATCAGAAATCATAATTTTATGTATCGCATCTGCTACTTTCCATTACAATGTCTTGTACAATTCGTACATTATGACTCGCCACGAATGTGAGCAGCGCGTAATAACGAAGATGAAATCCGGATGATTTTCGGTATGAGTATTTATTATGTACTAGCTGTTGCTCGCGGCTCCGCCCTCGTGGATCTCATATTGGGGAGAAAAAGTATACAATACAAAATACCAATTTCCATGCGTTTAACTTCAAAAATGACGGATTTTCATACAAAATTACATCCCCTATTTTACGTCATAAAAGGTACCTACTGTCAAAATTTCAAGTCTCTAACCCCAGCCGTTTAGGCTGTGCGTTGATCGGTCAGTCAGTCAGATTCTTCTTTTATATATACAGATAGCAAACTAACTGTACATCATAATTCACATTTCATTGCCAAAAGTAAGCTAGTACTAGAAGCTAGTGTAGTGTTTAATTATTGCTTGTGAGCATTCAACAATATATGAAATTCCTGTAACAAATCATTTATTGAATGAAAATGAATTATAAATAACGACCATTTCCATGTCTTATGACTAAAACTACAGCAACAAATGCGCTAGCTGAGTGAGTGAAGCGATAGTGCAGCAACAGGGGCTTTCCAAACGAGTACCAAATGTGGAGTAAACTTCGTTTCAATTTCCTTACTAACAACACAACTGTTAATATTTTTATTAATATATAAAATCATGTTGTTATATATATCAAATAAGATTCTACAAGCGGTACGTAGGTGATATTTTCACAAATTTACCATCCGACAAAGTAACCGCCTTTTTTGATTATCTTAACTTCATTAATAACAAAATAGTAAATTATTATGGAGTTAGAACAAAATAATTCTCTTGCGTTCTTAGATGTTTTAATTATCCGCAATCTTGATCAGTCGTTAAGCAATACTGTATACAGAAAAAGACCCATACAAATCCAGCATCCGAATCAGTTAGCTACCGTAGGTAAATCTTTGTTCTGAGAGCACAAGGAATCTGTGATGAGAAACATCAGGCTGCAGAGCTGTAACATGTCAAGTAAGTATTGCAAGACAACAAGCTCCTTATATTATATTCTTCGCCGCCATCGAGGAAACTGAGCGAATCCAGCCACAGTCGAACGTGTCCCGGTTATTTAACCATATATTAGAGAAGTAACGCACAAGATTGGCTATGTACTTAAGCGTGCTTCTATAAAAACTTACTTCAAACTGCCCAAAAAGATTAATCAATTTTTACCACCGTCGAGTGTTATATACCTCTACAAGAACCAGGCATATAAAAAACAGATGGCGACCGTGGACTCTCATATATAGGCCAAACTTAAAAAAAATATAGGGACCCACGTAAAAGAGCATATAGCTGACGTAAAACACCGACGCTCTACGAAGTCAGCAGTTGTTGAACATTCAGAGAAAGGCTCCAAACATTATATTAGTTTTGACAAACTAAACTTTGACTAACAACTGCATTGAACGTGGAATCAAGGCTCTTGGAAATGCGACGAAGAAAAAATTGTTAGTCGGTTGCCTTCGTAAACTATTCATTAAACGACATGTGACCGGCACGGTGTATTGGTAACTATTAAATTTCATTTCCGTCTATTCAGACACTTGAGGATGTTAGAGCCACGCTGTAAACAACTTCTCGACTTGGTTGTACTGTCTCACAGAAAATCAAGGTGAAGCAGTTTGATTTTGTATTTCCTATGGTGAGTCCGATTTCCAGAGGATAAGCGAACTCCCGCCATTCCAATTCCCATATCTTTCCCTAAAGTTCTGAAACGCACGATCATGGGAAATAGGATTACCCAACATCAAATCACGTGGTCGGTTACAATCTTTTCTATTGTAAAAAATATTATAAAACGCTTATGTGTACCCACGTATGAGTACCTACATACATTTTAATGCTACTACTATTAAAATATGTTGCTTTAAAAAGATAAAGTTCTCCCATCCCCGTTCTTCAGGGTGTTCCACTCGCAATGCGGAATAACCTTAGTGTCCTAGGTATGGATATCCGCTTCGATCTTAATCCAAGGAGTCACATCGAGGGCGTAATATCCGCCACCTCCCGCAGGGTCGGAATCCTGAACAGGGTGCGGCGGTTTTTCACGCCCGGTCAGCTCTACCGCTTATATAAAGCGCAAGTGCGGCCGCGAATGGAATACTGCTCGCACCTCTGGGACGGTTCCGTAAAATACTTTCTCGATGCCTTGGATGGGTTGCAGCGGCAGGCCATCCGCATTGTAAATGATGCAGACGTGAGTAACAGCCTGGAGCCGCTACAGCTGCGTAGGGATATTTCCTCGCTTAGCGTGTTCTACCGTCTGTATCATGGCGAATGCTCTGAAGAATGGTTTGATCTTATCCCATCCTCTCCCTTACCAGATACGCGTACTGGATTACGGAGCCACAGCTTCGTAGTATCTACTACCACGGCCCGAACCGAGAGGTTCGCAAACTCGTATTTTTGCCGCACCATCAAGCTGTGGAACAGTTTGCCAGCTACGGTGTTCCCTCCTTCCTATGATCCTGGGTTCTTTAGGCGTAGTGTGAAGAAGCTAAACAGCAGGCCGGCATGATTGTGTTGATTAGCGAAGGATAGACTGTCTCTTGCTACTTAATACTCTATCTGGACGGCACTGCGCTTACCTGCAGTGCAGTGCTCATTTAGCCGCGCCAGAATAAAATAAAATAAAGAATCAGTGATGCTGAGGCTGTATCTTTTTTACTAATCAAATCCAAATAATAAATAATAATACTGCAATTAATCTTCACAGTATCACACGTGCTGATTCATAAATTACGATAATCCAAATTGTGATGAAACAAACGGGACAGGGATATTTTCTTGTTTTTTTGTTTGGCACTGAATCGTTTAGTCTCTCTTTTCGTCAAGGTTGTATGTACATTTTTAAAGGTGCACTTTTTAGAAATGTTGGAACTTTTTGCACAGTGTGGGACGTTTGTTTACATTTGCGATCCGCTAGTGATTTACTATCGTACGTACACAGCTAATAATATTGTAATCTAATACAAGGTCGTGACGTGTCTTAGTAAAATAGGTGCACGGCGCATATTATCACATAGTATTAATAACTAATGAAAAAAATAGAACAATAAAACAGTTCAACGTAACTGCCACCCTAAATCTAAATGAATAACGTTCTTTTAGGCAATTCTCAATAATATAATATTTAAACACATATGATACCAATGCGAAAATATATGTTTAGTATATTATTGTAACGATGTTGCGAACATACAATCAATGACTGACGCAAAATAATGCACGTCTTAGATATTATAGGATATATTAAGTTGTATATAATAGCTACAATATACCTAGTCAGGTCATAAATTCTGTCACATGTTTAATATAAAATAATTGAAACAAGTTTATTCATTATGTAACCATTAATATACCAAAATGAACTTAACAAAACATAGATTCTTATGACACTAAAGTTTTTTCAAAATGACCTCCGTGATTTTGAATACAGGCCTTCAATCTGCGCGGCCAGTTGTCTGTCGCAGCACGAAGGAGGTCCATGTCAATATCGGCGGCTGCTTTAATCAAGGATGTCTTGAGTGACTCCAAATTGGGATGAGGCTTTGAGCACGCCTTTTCCTCCAAGTGTTGCCATATCTTGTAATCTAACGGATTTAAATCTGGACTGGAAGAGGGCCAGTCTTCGTGCCCGATGAAGTCGATTTCACGCGCCGCCAGCCAGTCTTGTGTGCTCTTCGCTCTATGAGCTGGCGCCGAATCTTGTTGGAAAACCCAGTGCCTGTTATTGAACATGGTATGAGAAACAGGTTCCACAAGGTTCGTCAGGACTGTATTTTGATACACAACTGCATTCGTTTTTACACCTTTCTCACAAAAATGTACCTCTGTTAAGCCCCAATAAGAAACTCCCAACCATACCATGAGCGAGGATGGAAAATGACCTCGTTGGACACGCGGAATACGGTTGCTCGCTTCTTCACTACTGTGTGCGTACACCTTATCATTTTGTTTGTTGTAGCTCTCTTCTACGGTAAAAAATTTTTCATCTGAAAAAAGAATTTCCCGATATTTTTTTCCCGCGTACCGCTTCAACAAAGCGCGGCATCTCTTCAGTCTCAGGTCCATTAGACGAGCATTCAAACGATGTCCTGTTTTTCTTCGATGCCCGAAGCCCTAAGTCTTCATTTAACACCCTTTACACCGTGGTTCTGCTTAACCCCATCTGAAGGGCCAACAGTTTCTGCTTACGTTTGGGATTTCTTTGAATTCGCGCCTTCACAGCTTTTATCACTGCTGGAGTCCTAACAGACCGAGGGCGACCACTTCTTGACCTGTCATCTACACTAGAGTCTTCATTGTATCGTTTGATGGTACGATAAACGAATCTTTTGGTTATATACAAATTTTTCAGTATGTCAAAAATTTGAATTGGCGCGTAACCGCAACGATGCAACGCAATTACTGCAACACGGTCTTCTTTAAGCGTCCACTCCATATTTAAAAATGAGTAAAATTCTAAAAAGTATACATTTTTATTTTCATAAACAATTTGAAATTCGAATTCAATAAACTTTTTTGTGGCCAGTATTCTAAAATAAAAGTTTTTACTGTGTGACAATACTTATGACCTGACTGTGTAGAATGATCATTTAAACCATGATAAATACTTCCTAACTATTTACCATTTATCAGTAATCTTACTGAGTACTGAGTACAAATAACTTTCAAATAAGTTTTCGAATCAAGAACGTTTAAAACATTTGTAAGGTATTTCAAACAAAAGCTAACGTTCTTGATTCGAATACGTATTAGAAATTGTGTTTGCTCGGTACCCTACTAAGATCTTTGTAATTGTGTCCATTAATTCTAAAAATAAAAATACAACATAAAACAGTGAAAACAAAAAAATGCTTTCAAGCTAATACAACGAAACTTGAGTTGCTACTATCAATTTCACGAATAAAACTAATAGCAAGGATTTTAAATCGGTTGCTTAAGATTAGGAGCTAACTTTATTTTAGGCATTTAAGTTTTTTAAGTTATTTTGAATGTCAATAATATTAATCTATCTTTCATTTGGCTGTTTTAAAATAATAATAATAAATAAGACCCAGCAGTCGCACACATAGCTCCGATTCCACACTAAAACACAAGTTTTGTGTCGTGGGTATCAGGGTCTTTGAGAGACTTTCGATCTCACAACACCCAGCCCCGACACAAATGTCTGTCTGTCTCACAAACATTTGTCCCGGTGTCCGAATCGAACGCACAGCCTCTCGCTCCACAGCCGGCCTCTCGCGCGATGCGCCACGGAGGCTAATTATGTCAAAACATTCAATTCGTCATATCTTTTATCTAACATGCAGCTGAATAATATCAAATAATACAATACAAATATATTCTGCGTGAGGAACCTAGCCGGCTGATGTACGAGAGTAGTGTATTATAGAACTAAAATCACGCACACAATACAAGAAAAATAAATTGGCCAGGCTGAAGTTAGAGCCTCCGTGGCGCAGTATGCGAGTAGTCGGCTGTGAAATGAGAGGCCGTGGGTTCGATTCCCACACCGGGACAAATGTTTGTGTGACATACAGACATTTGTGTCCGGGGTCTGGGTGTTGTAAGACCGAAAGTCTCTCGTAGTCCCTGATACCCACAACACAAGACTCGTATCTTAGTGTGGGATTGGGGCTATGCGTGTGACTGTTGGGTGTTATTTATTTATTTTACCTCTCTATGCGCCTCTCGTCATACTTTATCTGTGAAAGCAACAGCCGCGAATTCGTTTTGAGACAATCTTCAAACCGGTCAGGTTATTAAGTTTTTATCCTGGCACAGCAAAGTGACCACACTGCACTTGATGGTAAGCACAGTGCCGTCCATTTAAAGTATCCAGTAGCGAGAAACAATCTATCCCTCGCTATTCATCACAATCATGCCGGCCTGCTGTGTAGTTTTTTCACACTACGCCATGGGGCAAGGGGGTGAAGAAGCGGTCGAGGGTGCGGTGTCAGAGTACTCAGAAGGCCGCAACACGGCCAAACATCGTACTCTAACTCTAGACCCCAATAAAAACCGGATGTACACTGGCTGACTCCGGAACGCGACACACTTGCGTGTGCCACTATAGCGGGTTTTCCACCCTGTGGACGGTGGTCGCTATGCGGGCGAATATGAATATCCTACCACCAGCATAATTTCGTTTCTGCATTTCACACAATGATGAAAGAAACCTATACAATATATATTTTAACACAAATCACAGGCAATTTTAATTTATTATTAATTTTCCTTAAAAAATCGTAGACCAACGTAAAACCGAGTTTATGTCAACCGATTGCAACGGCAACCTAAAGTAATTTATCAACTTAGACCTAGTTAAAAGTTAGTGTACTTTTTATAATAAGGCCTTGAATGTTCTACCGCATTAATGACAAATATCACAGTGTCAATAAAAAATGACAAAAGTGCGGTCAAAGCAAGTTTTATTTCCATGTATGGGCAGGCGGGGGTGTAGTGGTGTAGAAACGGCCTTGTAGCTACATCATGCGATATTTTTGCTCTCGACGTTAATACGGAAGACTATTTCAAGAGTCAGGGTCGCCGGCGCCCGTCACCCGCACCCGCGTACCGTCAGCATGACACGACAGTGTCGGGTTTCTGTAAACTGATGCTGTCTGCTGTTGCATCCCCAATTGCAAAGTATTATATCAACTGATAATTACGTTAGTTTATTTATATTTATTTTTAGTTATTACACCGAAATTCGTCGAAAAGTGAGTGTATTGGTTACACCTCTGCCTACCCCCCGGGGATTACAGACGTTAGTGTATGTGTGTGTCATAATTACGGAACAACATTTAAAAATAATAATGAACATATAAATGACATAATTATAGAAAACCTTGTTAGTTGGGAAATTAATACCGCAATTTAAGGATTGCATTTTTTGAATGACTCGTATTTAATAATATTATGTAACTGTTTGCACATTCAGAACATACTTAACTGCTTCCTCTAAACGCAGATACGTCAACATCTTGATATTTTCCGCATTATGCGGAAGGTCTTAACAGGAACGACTGATAAAATGTATATTCAGGGTTCCGCACTAAACTAATGATTTATTGCGAGTTTTCTTCGCTTTTTTACTATTTATGTGTCATTATACTTATAAACGGCCATCGTTTATTTAGAAAAAGTTTAGTTAACTAAATATTTTACTTATATTATTTTTTATGAAGACAATATGAAAATGCAAGTTTAATAAGCTATTGATATATGGAGTTAAATGGAGTAATATATTCCTTATCAAAAAAATATTTGCCGAAATTATAATTTTATGTGACCATATAATAAATCAACAATATAATTGTGAGTTTTGGCAGATTCCGACTGTGGCGAATAATTTTCAAAACGGAAGCCCACGCTCTTTATACATAAACAATTCCGGTAATTTTTCTTTCGGATCAAAAATAATATACCGTACAGGCTACACTCACCCATAGTCCTGAATCTACAGGAAATCAAACCTTTATCTATCAAAAACTATGAGGGACGACAGTGTGTGGGACTCATCAGTTTTAACAAAGTTATATGGGATTACTATCAACTTTATCATTTAAGATAGGTACTTATTTTTAGCATAATTATGCTAATATTACCCATACAATTATAAGATACAGTATTTCATAGTAGATTTATTTCCTTTTTTATAATTCCATAAAAGGCAGCTGAAACGAATAGTATTCTATGAAGCCCGTTGACTGAAAAACGATCGACCAAGACGATAGTCACAAGTTCTTGTGCAAGTGCTTGCTTCAACGATGAAGAAAAACTTCGTAAGGAAAACTGCATACCTTAAAATACTCCATAAGTATTTCGAAGGGCTATGAAGTCTACCGACACGCATAATAAGGCCTAATAAGGCCAGCATGGTGGACTCAGGCCTAACAACACTCTTAAGTAGAGGAGGTCTGTGTCCAGTAGAGATACACTAGACAGTGTATAATACAGGGCTGATATTAATAAGACGACGAGTGCACTGAAATGCTTATTCAGAACATGCTATAATTTGTGGTGTTATGCTATGTTTACACTATATAATTTGTAGTGTTAGGTGGTGTTAAGGTTTTGTTTACTGGCAGACGTTACACTAACTATCCAAATGGCACTTGCCTGTTCCATCATTCCGTAGTATACAGAAAACCTATTTCCTTGCAGATAAGGCTCGTAAAATTTAATAATAATTAAAAATTTCTAAAGACACAATCATAATTGTTAAAATACTTGCGGGCACTTGGAATTATACACAGTGTTAAATATAAGCGAATAATATGATAATTAAATAAATCAATGATATACATAGTAACAAAGTTATGTAGCGATGATAGCGTACTTGTAGATTGTAGATACATTAAGTTTTAGCGACCTCAACCCGCTTGTGTGAAGGCAACATATTGCCTATACCGATGAACATAAATAGACAGGAAGCCTATACAATGTCGGGAGTCCAAGGCAATTCAACACTTTAAAATTTTCTTGAAGTTTAGGTTCCGCATGATATGGATTATGAAATATATTTTCTCGTCAAGGTTCAGGCGCGTATTCATGCAGTTAAACAATGGCGTAATTTATGAACAAGCATACGTATATATAACCTGCATATTTATTTATATTTATATACATGATGTAATTTTATAAATACATTATACGGAACCCATTTAAGAAATATTCTTTAGTAAATGTGTTCAGATGTCTATTTAGCATCACAAAGCTGTCGCAATTTAAATAACCATTCTAATTTAAATAAATCGCAACTGAGATCACCTCTAAAGTTTGAAATTGAAACCAAGGTCAACACCAATGTTCGTTTGACCTTCTAACTTTTTCCTGAAATAATTTTACAAACATGAGGCGCGAACCGCTTGAAGCGGTAGTCAATTTGTATAAAACAATGTATAAATGCAGCTGAGTGCGAAAATTTCAAGGTCGTGACGTCTTTATGAAGAACTAGCTGTTGCTCGCGGCTCCGCCCGCGTGGAGGTCATGTTTGGGAGAAAAAGTATACAATACAAAATACCAATATTAATGCGTTTAACTTAAAAATTACGGATTTTCATACAAACTTTCATTCCCTATTTTACCCCCTTAGGGGCGGAATTTCCAAAAATCCTGAAACATATATTTTGTTTTTTAACTAAAATGCCAAATACAAATTTTCATGAATTTAACTTCAAAAATGACGGATTTTCATACAAACTTTCATCCCCTATTTTACCCCCTTAGGGGTGGTATTTCCAAAAACCCTTCCTTAGTGGATGCCTACGTGATAAAAGGTACCTACTGTCAAAATTTCAAGCCTCTAACCCCAGCCGTTTTGGCTGTGCGTTGATCGATCAGTCAGTCAGTCAGTCAGTTTCTTCTTTTATATATACAGATAATTTGTACTTTGGAAATTCGACTTCGAACTGGCCTATAATTCGCATATGTATATTGATGCTTATCATTTTGTTTCAACGGATTAAACGCAATCTTTTATCTCACCGACTTCTTTATAAATACTTATGATACCTCACCGACGTTGATGTGCCTGAAACATCAAAACAATATATTTGATGATAACCAAATTTTTAATTTGACCGTCGTCTAACCTCTATTTCGAATCAATACTAGGTTTTGGGAGAATTTTAAACGTGATCTACGCCTTACTTTTTTTTAAGCGAAATAGGGTTGCGTTTGACCACTATCTCGCCTGATGGAAAGTGATGATGTGGTCTACGGTGGAGCACGCTTGCCTAGAAGATACCTATTAACTCATGACTTGAAGATACCCAGGTCATAATTTTCGGGAAATATAGAATAATAATAATACTAATCTAATAACATTTTGCTGAGTCATGCACTATGCATGTCAATTTTTTAATATAATCGAAAACATTACATTTAAACTAAATAACACTATGCTTTGTACCATTTCGTACTTTTTCCTTAATAATTGTAATTCATGTTACTTCTGCTTCTATATATATATAGTGTAACTTATGGGCCAATTGTGGTGACAAACAATAATAGGTATATCAACCTCGGACGTATTTTAAACTTAGCTGTAACTATTCAGAAAGTCGGACATTTGCTAAGGGAATGGTCCAGTTAGTTAGACAACTGTCGACAGAGTGCTTTGACTAAACATGGACTTATGTAGTACATGACTCGCGTTTCATATACCTAATACCTTTAAATAAGTTTTAGTATTGTGTCATATCTTTCTAACGTAACTCCTTCCTTCCTTTTAAAGTAATAATATTAGTATTTTTAACCGACTTCAAAAAAAGGAGGCGGTTCTCAATTCGTCGGAATCATTTTTTATGTATATTCCCCGATTACTCGAAGACGCCTGGACCGATTCGAGAAATTCTTTTTTTGTTTAAAAGGTAATACTTCCCAGGTGGTTCCATTGGTATCAAATCAGGAACAGAGGATGGGATCTCAGAAAATTCGAGGGCAACCCTCAATTTTTATAGGGACGCTAATGTGTTTTTTATTAAAGTCGGTGTACTTTTTGAGGCTATCACAATGGTTTAGAAAATAATTAGTAATGGAAGTTAGATAGTGAGGACGATAAGTTGGCTAGCTATCATACCTTACCTTTCTCAAGTTACCTAACCGACGTCTACTACCCAAAGAAGAAAGATAGAAAGAAACTTCAGTACACCGTAAAAATTTATAATTACTGACTATTAGCTGTGCCTGCGACTTTGCACGCGTGGAATTTATTTTGATCCATAAAGCTTTTTGTGCAACAGTCAACAGTAGGGAAATGAACAAAGAGCGTGTTTGCTCACCCCACAAAAATAGATCCACATAAAGCTGGCGGAATAGCAATAGATACTAAGGTATACGCCCATAATACCTAAAGTTTGGCCTTGTGCTATAGTTAACATAATCTTACCAGAAATGTTTAAAATCAACTAATAAAGCGCCATCTTTTGACTTTTCTCCGAACTGTATTAAGCTGAAGAGACTCCTAAGCACTTGATACAATAAAAAATTATATAACATCCAGTTTTTGTCGGGGGTCTAGATTTGGGGTATGATGTTTGGCCGTGTTGCAGGCTTCTGAGTACTCTGACACAAGACGCTCGACCGCTACTTCACCTTCTTGCCCATGGCGAAGTGTGAAGAAGCAGGCCAGCATGATTGTGTTGAATAGCGGGGGATAAACTGTCTCTTGCTACTCCATACTCTAATCGGACGGCACTGCGCTTACCATCAGGCGCAGTGTGGTCACCTTGCCGTGCCAGAATAAAAAAAATCTTGCCCCAAGCTATACTCAAGTTTCTTGTGAAAACTCATACAATTCCGCCGAGTAATTTTGGAGATTATCGTTGTCAAAGAGAGAAAAAATGTTTAAAAAAATATATTATTGTATTCTGTTACACTCCCGATATTACCCGCAATGAATTATTGGTAAGTATTTTCAATGAATCTACACTAACAGTCTACAGCTTTATTATATATTCACAGACATATTGCACAGGCATATTTAGCCATTCCACCTAGATATTATGTACAAGTGCTACGACTAATCAAGCGTTTTGGAAACTTTAATTTTTTAACATATTAGTACTAATATGCAATCTCATACGGACCTGGTCAGTCACTCAATAGAATAATAAATTATTTGATGTGTAACAGATATGTCCTAGCACATCATAATCATCCGAACATATTTCGGAAATGGACCAAGATTCCCAAAGCACAAAACTTTAATTGTACTAACATGCAACATGGCCTACCTATATACTAATTTCAACCTAAAAACTTGTAATCAATAAAATAGCTGGGTATCATAAAGTGTATGGCTGTTGGGTGTTATTTACTACATACATATACACTCACGCCTGTAATCCCCGAAGAGGTAGGCAGAGGTGTAACCAGTACACCCACTTTTCGCCGAATGTCGGCCCCATAATGTGAGCCTATCGCCATACCGGGCACAATTCCAGACTCCAGGCTAATACTGAGAATTTCTAGATAGAAAAACCCAATATCACTTTACCCGACCCGGGAATCGAACCCGAGACCTCAGCAAAGCAGTCGTAACGCAGCGCAATTACAACTGCGCCACCGAGGCAGTATTTACTATATTATTATTATACCACTATATCATTTGTAATATTCACATTTTTATATTATAAAATCTATACAAACAAATAACATTGAAGTGTCTGTTTTTAATGCAAAAATATACAGTAAATACAGTACTTATATCGGGGACTACCGACAAAAGTGAAAACTTATAACTTTGGAATTACTGTGTTCTTTTTGAATTACTGCGTTCTGTGTTCTTTTTAGTGTTATTGGGTTTTTCTATCTATAAATTCTCAGTATTGCCCGGAGTCTGGAATCTGTGCCCGGTATCTGTACACGTTAATAATGTACACGTATACTTCATGGACGCTGTTTTGAAACAGCGTCCATGAAGTATATAAGTATAACTTTTTTTGTTTATCATTGCTTATGTAAAATAATCTTAGCGTGACGTTCACGCGAGTTCAGCGCTTTTTCCCTATCCCAAAAGTGCCCAATGTGCCTAAAGAAGTTGTCATTTCAAAATTTTTCGGTTTGTTGTCACTTCAAAATTGTGTGTTTGTCTGTTTATTCCAGCTAATCACAGTCGGTCGGTCAGTTGTGTCTCAACATACGCCTTAAAAAGGTTTTTAGCAGCGTGATCATACTTATGATAAACGGAATCACGCAAGCGAAGCTGCGGGCAAAAGTTAGTATAACATACAAGGCGAGATATATAAAGGGAGGCAACGGCTTTGCTGTGCCCTGGCATTGCAGAAGTTTATGGGCGGCGGTGACTACTTGCCATCAGGTGGCCCGTCTGCTCGTCTGCCTTAGGAATTAAAAAAATGATAAATAAGTACTAAAAACCTCAGCTATATTGAATTCATTGAACTCAAAATTACTTTTATAAATAAATCTTACATTTGAATAAAGCAATAAAACGTGTCGATTTTTGCATGTAGGTAACTCATGGCAGTAGTCAAATGATATTATATCGAAATAACCAGTACTAAGATGCTGACTTCTTAGTCAACATGGTTGGAAAGCTTAATCGTATTTATATCATTTTTACGTGAAATCAGTTAAATAACAGATTACAACCAAAAGACATTACAACCCCGTAGAAAGAATTGTTATTTTCCAAAATTTGCTAAGCTACATACTTTTTCATACACAATTTTATGAGAAAATGCCTTATAATAAAGAGTTAAATGTATTTAAAGTTAATAAGTAGTTACTGAAGGTACTTATCCGCACTGATGTAGCGAATCCTTGCTGCAAGCCTTAAACGAACGCGCAGGTGGTGCACCAAACACCTGCTAGTTTCACACACGGCATGTGCATTACACTGCAGAAAGGAAGTCCGTTCAGTACAATATATGTAATTAGAAAGAATATTACGACAAAGCTTTTTAGAGGAAAATGCATAAAATAACAATCTGATTAAGCGTAAACATAGACACAGAGAAATAAAACCTGTAACTTTATAACAAAGCGTTATAATACGTATCATTGATATAAATGCAATAGAATATTACATTTATATCAATGATACGTTAAACAATAAATAATACACTAAATCAAATTTAAATATTTACAATTTAAATCAATTACTTATGGATTCGGTGCCAGCCCAAAGCATGAAAAAAGAAAACAGAATAATCAGGCAACATAAAAATTGATCCCTACTTCGTTTTTATGAATATGAATAGTAAATAAAACATCGCCGACTCTAAAAATAACTGATTTAAATTGTAAATATTTAAATTACTTTTTTTGTTAAATTTTGAACGTAAATAAAAAAAATCCTTTATTTTATTAAAATCAGTGTTTATTCGTAATTGTCTGTTTAGACTATTGCAGTCGGTTATGACTATGTAAGCAATTATTTTTTAGTTTCTGAATTTTTCTTCTTTCTTCTCCCTTTACAAATATTCCATCCCATGGCTGTCTTGAAAAAATCGCCGAGAGCGATAAGACCGCTAATTGTACTTTTAATTTTATTTTTGTGTGTTTAATATCATGCATTCCAGTGTACAATAAAGAGTGTAATAAATAAATTTTTTAAGGCATTTCTTTTTTATTTAAAAAGCAATAATTTTCACAGGAAGAAACCATGTAGAAGCACAAAATATCGATTTAACATTTAGCATACGGATACAACATCCAAACCAAACCACTACAAATAATTAAACAATGCACCAACTTTTGAGGATCGTTGGACTTGTAGCAATTAGCCTACGGACCGCACGAATCAATACAGTAAATTGTTTTCTCACTTCGGTTTTCTATGAGACGGTGGTATCGGCTCAGTCTGATTCCCAGCACTTTGTTACTGTAAACAACAAACAAACTACGCCGAGACCCTACCACTAAGAAAATAATACTAAATAACTATACTATTGTTATTTATTTTTCAAATGTCAATCGTCAAGAATGTGTAGCTTCAGAAAGTTCATTTGGGAGATGTTATTACTTTAACAGTATAAAATATCAAAGATTCATTTTATCGTTTAAAATGATTGCATTCGGGTCTACAAAATACCCAAGGATTATTGAGGAGCAATAAAGTAATACCTTGAACATGATACGTTAAATTAGTCACTTTCTATATATATAGAAAGTGACTAATTAATATATATTAATATACGCTTTGATTATATATCCATGCGTTTATATGTATATTTATTTACCGAAAGTTCATTGTACACAAATCACGTGTATAAAATTCAAGGGTATAAAATAAGAGTCCATAAAAGACTGCATCAAAACGTAACAAAAGAAACACAATAAAGCAGTTTGATTGTCCAGAACCTTGTATACACGCTCGGGCCTGCTCCTCACTACATATGAAATGTTCAATGTTCCAATAAT
This sequence comes from Laothoe populi, assembly GCA_905220505.1. Lineage (NCBI taxonomy): Eukaryota > Metazoa > Arthropoda > Insecta > Lepidoptera > Sphingidae > Laothoe > Laothoe populi. Next base: position 12,558,295 of record HG992152.1, read on the forward strand.
GTCGTTAGCCAGGGCCTTGAACTTTGAGAGCTCGCCGGTAAACATGTTTGCGCAGTGAGCACTGCGCACTCCTTATTACTATGACGTCTAACTTGCCCTATACTTCACATTGATGTGTTTCCCCGTGCAGATCATATGTGCACAGCGCGTTGCGTCGCAGAATACTGATTATAATGGAATGACACCATAAATACAAATATTGGCAATAATCACTCACACATCGGCTTGTTTATTGCAACGTGCTACAGTATCTTAATAACTTTAAAACCACTTTACGATAGGTAGCGGCTTTACTGTGCCCTTTTTTTTGTCGCGGGGAAAGCGTTTTATTACTGCCGCCCGTTCCGGAGGGAAGCGGAATAAGAATAAAACGGGTATGCTGGACTAGCCGGCCATGGCTATCCGTGCTGCCGCTGGGCCGAGTCCCTAACCCCTACAACCCACCCGACACTACCAGCTAAAACCCCGCGGTGGCCTTCTTCGGCGCTTACGGAGCGATGCCGGGGTATTCTAAGGAGTGCTAGAATTGCAGCCGGAATCGCCCCTGCGTGGTGCTGCGTACCAGCTCATCTCCAAGGGAGGCTAAGGTGTCCCCGCGCACCGAACAACGACAGCGAACGAGGTCTTACCACCTGCCGTCCATCTCGGGGTCGCACGATGCTCCAATTTGGGAGTGCATCGATACGGGCTGACAGCCCTCCTGACGTTGGCTGTACGCCTCCTCCCGCCAGAGGAACGCTGACGAGAGGAGTTTGGCGTCCAACTCCAAAGGGAGTGTGCCGGCCAATACGCAGGGCGCCTCGTGGGAGACCGTGCGGTAGCCCCTAACTATTCGGTGCGCCACCAAACGCTGCCGTTTGTGCAGCAGGGCGACGCAGCGGGCGTTCAGGGACTGTTTTGCTGTGCCCTGGCATTGCGGTAGTTTATGGGCGACGGTGTCTACTTACCATCAGGTGGCCCGTCTGCTCGTCTGTGTATCCAGGCAGTAAACAAAGACTATATAAATGTTTTTGCTATATCTATACCAAAGAAAATTAATTATTTTATATTATTACCTGCTTCAATCCATTCAAAATGGAACTCCTGTACCTAAAAATATATGTCATGTGAAAGCACTACGCGCCAACACACACGTTTTCTGTTCTCTTCACTATTGAAACAGATTGAGTAATAAGTGAGCTAGAAATTATTATAATCTTAAAATGAATATTAAAACCTATTTTGATTACAATGATTTCCGTAATTTGACCTTGAATAGTGCAATGTCACACTTATGTAATATTTGATTTCATACATAAGTTATACGTAATGTACGGGTGTTCTGTATTTTTACTTACTTTTGTTGTTATATATTTTCTTTCACTAATAACTAAGAATTACAATTATATTCTTTATATAAAATAAGAATAATATTCCCACAGTTGCCATATTATTATGATAGTATCTAATAGAACTAATACTAATTATACACTATTTGTACATGACAAAATTGGTGAAAATTTCAATGAGGAAGTGGCAGTCCACAACTGCGCTTTATCTTGACACGGATAGTGCAAAAGCTATCGTGTGTAGTTTTAATGAAGTAGAGCCATGCTTGTATGCTTATGGGTGATGGATATCTCTTACCATCAGGTAACTCGCCTATGCTATAAAAAAGCAGTGAATAAGGGCATAATAAAAGTCGCAGGTGCGGCAATGTTTTGTAGGTAATTAAAAATGTACACAGCCACATTAATTAAATATTGCTCTATTAAAAATCTGTATTTATTTATTTGTCTTGGTGGAGTGAAGCTTCTGCATGCTGGCAGAGACTGAAAGTCACAAAAAATTTATATGGCCGTATCAGTTCATCCATTTATTTATATCTAATAGCAGCGATAGCCTAGTTGGTTGCAGTACGGACTATCAAACGAAAGTCGTATGTTCGAAACCCAAGTGGCATACACCTCTGACTTTTCTCAAGTTATGTGTGTATTAATTGTTAATTATCGTTTGCTTTAACGGTGAAGGTAAACATTGTGAGAAAACGTGCATATCTGAGAATTCTTATACGAATTTCGAAGGTATGTGAAGTCTACCAATCCGCACAAGGCCAGCGTGGTGGACTAAGGCCTAACCCCTCTCATTAGTAGAGGAGGCCCGTGCCCAGCAGTAATGCCCAATTGCCAATGTTTAATACAGGGCTAGTATTATTATTAGTATTATAATTTATCCATGGAGTTTATAGCAATTTAGATAAAAAAAAACTTCAAAAAAAGAGGAGCTTCTCAATGCAACATCAATTTTACGTAAGTCTGCGATGCTATATCTCCGCCCAAAGTGAACCAATTTTAATGAGTATTTTCGTATTCAACAGGCTTGTCTATAAAAAGTTCATTAGTTTCATCTATAAGTCAATTTCCATAATCAAAAATAATTCCAGATATCATTTCGATCTAGTCTCGGTGTCAAGAAAGTCACAATTGATATACACTATAACGTCAATCGTGACTTTGTATTGGAATAATATTGAAAATAGATCGAAACTTGATAGAAGATAAAATGCATGTACGGACACACATATCAAGTTGTAATTAATTCAAAATCTAATCTGAGTTAAGTTCAGTCGCAGATTCAATTAAATACGGGAATTGTCGTTATAATAACAAAGTACGTGGAAATATATGGATACATACAAATTACAAAAAAACAGAATTTGAATTTTAAGTAGGTATTGATTTTTAGAATAGCAAAATTTACAAACTTATTTTATATGAATTTATTTATTTTTATGCATATTTAGCGTTTTAGTTTTGTATTTTGGTTGTCACTGGCCAGTTGTTGACGTTGTTTTTTTGCCCTATTTGCTGATCCATCTGGTCCATGTTCGTTTTTAAACAAGTTACGTTGGCACGTGGCATATAGATAGGATTGCCACATATTTTGCCACAATCTACATATCATACAGGATGAGCAATAAAAACGGACTGGTTTTAATATGCCATCCTTTTTTGACACAGTTGTCAGCTGCTTAACGATAGAAAAGGGGACACATTTCAATTTCATTGTGCACCGTTTTTACACGACTTTAAAAAGGGGAGGTTTTCAAATTGACGGTTTATATAAAATTGGTTAAGAACTTTGGTTATGTTGAAAAATGGAACATGCCTCCACGGATATTCTGATTTTGAAGGCAGTCCTTTAAATTGTAGTTAAACTTTTGCTTATCTGTTATCAAACGAGAATGTTAGAGTATGTTCAGCCGGTTTATTTGGTTCCTTTGAAAATTTCAAAGTTGTTTTGTTGTTTTCAAGCTGATTTTTCACTTTAGAAATTACTGTTTGTATGTATCCGGAAAGTATTGTAAAATGTTATTTTTGATAGAAACGGTGCTTGCAAAGCTTATTGAGGTAGAATCCTGCATGATAGCTTTCAAACGTAATTACAAAATCTAAAAAAATAAATTAGTGACTCGAAGTCGCAGTTTCTTCTCTGAAGGATTTATAAACAACCTTGAAATTGAATAAACAAAGCAAAATCGTATAGTGCCAATATATTTTGGCGTCACAAATACATAAATACATAACCAAGTATATAAATCTGTACACTTCCTAGTGGTGGCTTCATAATACATTCACATAATAATAAATTGTGAAAACAATGATCGAGGAAAACATTCCAGTTTACGTATGTAGTTAATAAAATCCTTTGTGACGTTACATGGTATGATGACCGCGGTGGCCGAGATAATGAGTCCGCCAAGGCCGGTGCGTGTTAATTACAATTACCGTGAGTGGACATTCTTTGTTTCAATAATGATTAATGCCGGTGGCGAGTGTCGAGGAGTATCGCAAATGAGATAACAGGAAACGTCCGTGTTGCGCCAATGTCACGCGGCAAGGTCATCTGTGCGCACCACGCCACGCGCCTTCTCTGCTGACTGTACGCGCTCTACGCGACTACGATAGGGTTACCAACCCCGGAATTGAAATACTAGGATTTTAATTTAGAAAAACCAAGACAATTCAGTTTAAAAACAGGACGCGTCTTTGTTTTAAAATAGCGTAAACACTTGCGAGCCCAGACGGCGCCCCTAAAGTAAGGATTGCAAAAGTGGTGTGCGAATTTTAAAATACAGGACCTATCGGGGCTAAAAAAAACCTTATCAGGGCGCATTAAAAACCCAGGACGCTGCTTAAAAACTATCCATGACACCCCAGAACACTCTAAAAACCAGGACATGTCCCGGAAAAACAGCACGGTTGGCAACTCTAGACTACGCAAGTACGCACTGCACTGTATCAATGGACTAAGGAGCGTCGAGCACGCTTTCGTGATCGAACCGTCCTCTCAATATTTCACATAATTAAAGCATTTTCATTGCTATTCGTATTTCATTTCTAATAATATTAAAATAAATAAATGATTGTAACCATACGATAGAGACTAACTTGTTGTCGTAAGTCATTTAGGAATTGAACCGTTTCTGAATGTTAAGGTCATCTGTTTTTATTTCAGAAACGTGTTCATATATTTTTTATTCGTCGACTCTCCAGTGAAGGGTGGTACAGTCATAGTAGGTATTTGGTGTCTAATTACGACGCAGTAGACACTATTAACAATCATCTGTATATATAAAAGTCAATCGCCGTTTGTTAGTCTCGATAAAACTCAAAAACGGCTTGACCGATTTGGATGAAATTTTGTGTGTATATTTCACTGGGTGTACTGACTGCTGAGTCCAATCCGTCCGTCAACCGTCCACCTACTGAGGTGGCGCTGCTGTCGGTTTGTCACCAAATTTGATTTGCTGGGATTTATGGTAGAAATGCCAGAGATTGTGATCTTTAAAATATCATATTTAATGTGGCGCTGCTTGCAGGCTGACGTCTGCCGGGCCCGCTAGTTGATTATAAAAATGGGTCCACAATATTTACTAACGTTTTATAAGACGAGTTCATCTAGAAGGTTTTATACTAAACGATTTATTAAGTTACCATGCTCACATGGCAACTCCGTTTTGTACTATTACGTCACGTTCGTACATTACACACATATTTTGTTTGAAACATATAACCTTGTAGGTATAAGAAGTCAGCAATATAACAGTTATTGTTTTTTTTTCTTTAGCGCCGGTAAACAAAACTAACGCTTATCCCCCACATAAAAGTCTTAATTTCAATCAGCGTGGTATATATTCTTATCGACATGCTCCTAATCAGAAAAGCTGTAAGACCTTGAGCCTGACCCTGGGTATTTTTATCCGCATAAATATTTCGCGAGTATTGCGTAGATACGGAACAACGTGATGAGGAACTGCCAAACTCATTTAATACAACATCAGATAAAAACTAGAGATAAACAGCAAATAACACCTATACGTAATCGACTTATCAAAATATATGATAAACATTATCTACATACGGCTCATTTGTAACTAAAACATTACATTGAAAGCAATCATATCGCTTGTATATTACACAACATAAAATATTATTTAGTATTTCTTCACAATTCCCGTATGCATTTATACGTTGCGTTGTTTAAAAAATGGAACATGAGGCGTCCTCATTTGTATTGTTGACCTTCTAGGCCAATCAAGATGTTTGTTAAATCTTTAAATACATGACGGAAATTCATTCATCTGTTGGTGGGCCGGGCTAGCGGCGGCGACGGCAGGCGGTCGCGTCCGACTGCGCCAGTAGCAGGCAGCAGCAGTAATACGCGAGGCCACGCGATGCCGATCTAGGAAGTCAACCAGCGTCGACCTCGACCTTGTATGTGCGAAAAAATATATTCGGCCACGACGCAACACTCCCCTCCTCCGGCGCCCGGCTACAATGGCTGACCCATTTTCTCCATGAAAAAACAAAGGATGATGATAAAAATGGCCTCTCGCTAATTATAATGTATACATTTGAAAAAATTACCTAGTTTAAGATGTCTGAGTTTTACAAGAAATAACACTTAGAATTTTCACATACGTATAAAAATCTACAAAAAATCATACTTTATAATACCCGATCCCCAATATTAATTAACCATTTATACACTATCAGAATTTGGTTTCCTGAAATTTCATTCCTGGTATGAAACGTAACAGCACGTCGCTCGGTTTTCTGTAAAACAGCGGTAAGGCTCGTTCTTATTGTATATCGGCCCATTCATGTTGTAGACAAATGCGTAATAATTACAAGATTGTACCTTCGTCTCGAATGAATATATCAATCGTAAAAGCATCTGTAATAGCGAGGAATTATACCAACCGCTTTATTCAAAGTATATGCTGTTGATACTTAGTAATACAATATTTAAAACAATTACTTGCATCAAACACGGAAGTACAGGAATATTACAAAACTTACAATACCTAAATTACTCATGTGTTTTATTAGTTAATGGGTGTTACTAGAATCTGTTGGCCACGTGATCTCCTGACTCAGTCGACCAGACGCAAACACTTCATTATTTCAATCAACGGGTGACGATACCAACACTTGAATTGTTTCGCAGAAGATCGTCAGTATCATCGCTCTCTCACTAAACTACATACAAATCAACACGTTATAAGCAGGCAAAGTAGAGTAGTCTTTTTGTGAAACTCTTGACATGAATATCGATTTTGACGATTCGGTAAATGTTTCTATTAGTTCTAAATTAATAATTTTTTGATTGTCGCAGGGATAAGCGAGATTTACCACTACCGCTCCGCCGCTGGAGGGGCGGAACGGTTAAGTTGTGCTCACCGGTCTTACGACCCAGTGTTGAGCCCCCGGGAGAGATGGTAACATCCGGACGACCACTACTGGGCCAACTACCATTTAACGGTTATAATTTAAATACCGTTTAGTACATGAAAGCCTCAAAATTACTAACGTCGTGTTTTATCTATACTTTATTTTCCTATTTGAAACATATATTATGTAATGCATGGACGTCGCAATGATATACAAAATGATTCTTGATTTAAAAACAAAGATAAAAATTTCGAAGAAATACAAAAAAAGGTCCGAAGGTGAAAAAAAAACAAAATTAAAAATACGTATGTTGAAATCGAAACTTAATATAAGATAAATATTTAAGTAAACTATAAAATACTTGCGTTATTCTCATAGAAATTGAACTGTGTTAATAAATTTATGTACTTTATAATACGTATAATAGATTCCGTAAACAATGAAATGTACTATTTTGATATTATCACATAATTTATAGTGGAATACAAAGTAATATTACGCACATGTATGTTTTATGAAAAATGAGCCATTTAACATTCGTTAATGGGTTTCCCAGACATAGTGTCTATCGTTGCCACCATGTGTCAGTTAACTAAAAATAACTATGCAGTTTATAATATATGAAGTACGTAAGTAAGTACACCATATGTGTAGAATATCGTCCGATATTATGGAAATATTTAATCTCTGTCGCTATTGTTCTCGGACCTATGTTACGCAAAGTTGTTTATCAAACAAACGCAGTTACCACCGAAATGTTTTCATTTACAGTGTAAACACGCTGCGAGGCTTGTACTATATGACTTACGGTATACTAAGCAGTAAGAACCTCATTTTAATGTTTGATCATTCAGCTTTATTCTCTCTTTTATGACGAATCCCACTATTTAATACATCATAATTCAACTGAGAACGACAACAAATAAAATTAATATCTCAGTTGTGTATGTACTTAAAAAATAACTACCTAATTATTGTGTTTTATGAGATTTAACATGTCTGTCACAGAATGATGAATATAGTAGAGGCGCATGCCGTATTTTGTTAAAGTTCTGAGGAGTATAGTTTCTGTGTACAGCTTTGCGCTTACTATCGGGTGGGTGACGTGTGCGCCCCGTTCTTCAGTTGTGTAAAATATCTTGAAAGCAGTTCATCAGTCATGACCATGGGAGGGTTCACGAAGTCAGAGTAGCCTATCATAATTTAAATAAAACAAGACCATATTATATTCTCATGACTAATTCGGTCTCTTTAAAACTACTACCAACTGGTAGATGGAAAGATGGGTTTTTTATAGAGCACCGTTAAGGCTGTGTCCACTCTGGGCTGAGGTATGATTGAGGGGGTGAGATGCGACGGGTGGTGGCGGCGTGCGCGGGGGCTCCCCCTCCAACGAGTAGCGATAGGCGCTCATATAAAGGTGTTCATTATTTAAAACAGTGAAATGAGCAAATGTCAAATAAATCAGATTAAATAGAACGTAAAATACCATAATTTTTTATTTTTTAAAAACCCTCAACTATTATGTTATTTTATTAAAATTAAAACCTATATGACAGCCTCAGCCTCAAACGGGAGGCAGTGGACTCGATTCTCGTAACAAAGTTACCGAATGTTATCGTTACAGACTAATGTTTGTTTCGGGTCTGGATGTGGTGGGACCATATTCCCTCGTAGTTCTCGATACCTACGATATAGGTTTGACGTAGTGTGGGGTCAGAAATATGTGTGTGACTTTTTGGTTTATTATTTATATGCACCTATATTATTACAAATTATAATGATAAAAATGACAATTATTACTCATTTTTTACGTTCAGTGAAATAACTTGCAATATGAGTGAAAGTAATCACGTCTTTTATGTACTACTCGCTGCTGCTCGAGGCTTCGCCGGCGTGGAGGTTATTTTCGGGAGCAAAAGTATACAATAAATACCAAGTTTATAAAAATCCCTTCGCAAATAATGTATTGTTTTGGGACAAATTTAATTACCATTAAAGAGGCAGGTTAAGGTGAGCTAACCGAAAAAGATAGATATATGCTATCGCGGACTTGTTTTATAACTTTTTAAGAGGAACAATTCCGTTATACATGATTGTTGCGTAACTTTAACCGTATACGCAGCGCACGCAAAACAAGCTCTCAAAAGGAATATATTTTCCCGTTTTTGCAACATTTTTCATTGCTGCTCGGCTCCTATTAGTCATAGCGTAATGTTATATAGCCTATAGCGTTCCCAGATAAATAGGTTATCCAACACTGAAATATTTTTTCAATTAGAAACAGTACTTCTTGAGATTAGCGCGTTCAAACAAACAAATAAACGTACACGTATTTTTTTAAATGTAGCCTCTAAAATGGTCAATTAGTAGTGGTTGAAAGTTTTCTTTTTGTTACATTTCACGACTGAACTGAAAACATTGAACCGATTTTTTGAAAATATTTTTTTTTATCCTGTGCGTTGGGAGTGGAACACCTGTAAGAACGGGGACGTGAGGAAACAGGGATTTCTTGCACGAGAACACGATCACCTACGTTTTCTTGCTATAGATCTCAACCCGCTATAGGGTCTGGTTGAGCTGAATGATAAGATCCTCGCGTATTCTCACGGTATCCGCTCGGCGAAGGTTACTAGACATATTCATATAGATGTAATAGCTTAAGCTAGCTAAGCTAAGCTAGACTAGGGATTACACCCATCTCTGCCAAATCCGTCCAGTTTCCTTTTGATTTTATCCTCCCATTCTTTACCCTTCTTGCGATCATCATCTTCCGTCACTTCTCTTGATCTTCGGTAAAGGAAGTGTATCCTTTCGATGTTCGATTTCGGGATCCAACTTGGACTTCTTGTTTCACAACCGACTAAACGTCCACTGCACAATGCAGACCGTCAAGTATGAATTGTCATAAATCCGTTGAATTTTGAGTTCTATTATCAAAATAATAGAACTCAATATATTGTTACTTGAATTAATAATGTTAATATAATATTTCGTTGTGGAATAAAAACTTTTTCGTTGCTATGAATGAATATTATTAGAAAAAATATTCTGTCAAAACAAAAAGTAATATCAATTGTCATAGTAATAGAAAAACGATATCAAGATTTTTAAAAAAATATCTGTTTGTCTATTTACTATTTTGTCAGGGTGGCTCCGATGATGATGAAATCTGATATTTTTTTTATCCTGGCAAAGTGACGACACTGCACCTGATGGTAAGCGCAGTGTCGTCCAGTTAAAGTACCAACTAGCGAGAGACAATCTATGCCTCGCTACTCAACACAATCAATGTCGGCTTGATGTTCAGTTTTTCATACTACGCCGAGGGGCAAGGAGGTTAAGAAGCGGTTGAGGGTCTAGTGTCAGAGTACTCAGAACAACACGGCCAAACATCATACCTCAACTCTAGACCCCGACAAAAACCAGAGGTACACTGGCTGACCCCGGAACGCGACACACTTGCGTGTGCCACTATAGCGGGTTTTATACTCTGTGTACGGTGGTCGCTATCCTGGCGGATATGAATATCCTACCACCAGCAGGTATCGAGATAAGTGAAACTGAATAGGGTAATTTTTATACGAAAAATTAACAGCGATATCATAGGATAAAAAGTGGCTATGGAAATTATAATAGTAACTCATTGCCGTAAACAAGTGAGAAAATGTATAGATAATATTTGATAGGGGTGGAGCCGGGTAAAAAGTATATATCTTCAGTTGATGCATTTTCAGAAATCATAAATTTTGCAAGATCTATTCTTCTGACAATTAATATTGTCATCCATATCTGACGTCATGCACGAAATGATAAGAATAGTTATATATTATTTCTCTTTTACCGACACGAACACAATAACGTATAATCGATCGTCCGCCGAACACAAACGAGTACTTTAAAACGTATTGTCTGTCAAACTGCTAAATTAATAAAATTATTATAATAATGAACTTTGTAGTCTCCCGCCTAAGGTTGAGTTTAATTGTTATTATCGTATTTTAGTCTTGCGCAATCAGTATAAAATAAATATAGCAGAACTTATGATATATAATTGAAAGAAATTCAAAGTGCTGTATCCAAAGCAGTTATTTACGATTATAGTCTTCGAGCTCTAGGGATCTGGTAATCAGTCGCAATCGTAGTGGGAAATAGTATGAGCCCGCTGATACCGGTTTTCATTTTCAACAAAATAATAATCAAATTTGGACATAAGTTAGTCATTTCTTGACAGCCTCCTGGCGCAGCGGGCGATTAGTAAGTTGTGAAATGAGAGGCCGTGGGTCCGATTCCCGCACAGAGTCAAATGTTTGTGTGACAGACTGACATTTGTTTAGGATCTGGGTGTTGTGTGACCATTGTCCCTCGTAGTTCTTGATACCCAGGATACAAGTTTGACCTAGTGTGGGGTCAGGACTATGTGTGTGTCGGTTGGTTGTATTTATTTTATATTTCTACATCTATTTAGGACATAAACTGTTGGTTCCTCTCGTCTCGCGAACACCAACATTTTAATAATGGTATTGATTAAATAATACTAGTGTTAATTTATATCGATTATTATCAAAAACAGTTCAGCGGTTTAACCATGCAACCTTCCAAACTGGAAGACTCACTTTCGTAATTATAATATTAGTATATATTTGTTATATCAAGTATCATACCATAATTTTATTCTCAAATAGTTTGTTCAAATCACTCAACCTGTATTCACGACTTTTGATAAGAATTGACAGTCATTATGATAAATAAAATATATATAGTTTGAAATTATTATGATAAGTTAAATATAATTGATTATATTCAATATATTATCATGAGTTAGTGTTATTTGTGAACACTTTATGTCATATTCATCATGTTTTCACAAAAAATATTTTTGACAGCGCGAGCGAAAAATCGCGTATACGTCTGCTCTCAACGCGGCCCAATTGCCGTCTGACAAGTCTCGCACATGCGCATCATGTTTAAAATACATTTCAACATGGAGACAACCGCCATTTCATGTTACGTAATTTTAAAACATTTATTTCTTTGTATTTATAAATGAAATGTGATAAAATATTCACACACTCGTTTAATGCAGTTCATTGACAATTTTATAGAAAAATTTCGTCTCAATATTTTTCTTTATAACCGTATACTATGGATTCATTTGGGGTCGTGTGGATTGAAATTTTCAAATTTCGATGCATCTTTGCGAATATTTTCTATCGAGCCAACTTTAATGAATCGTGTATCGAGAAGCACAATCGTTTTGTAAATATGTTCATCTTTCATGGCTAATTTTTATATTGTTAATATTTTTAGTTTTTAACATCGAATAATTAGTTTAAAAATGTAGTCTGAACTGAACTGTCTGAGTCCACCTCACCTGGAACTTTACGGCAAACCACAGTACAACTAGACTTTTCACTATAATATGAGGTACTTAACGATAGCTTGTTAACTTATCGTAATTTTAGTTGTAAGCAACGAAGCAATTCGACACAGCACTATATTTAGTGCTGTTGACGAGGCTTATTAGCCTCGTCAAACTGTTTCTTCTCGCATATTGGAATAGACCGTCTGACTGGAATCCACAGAGCACACACTCATACTCATACAAAGTAGTCAAACTTATAACATACTAGATTTTGGCCGAGGCTCCGCCCGCGTGTATTTTGCCCTTGGAAGAAACGGTATACAATCCATGGAGACATCTTAAACTATTACACCTTTCTATATTTTGCTATCCCATAAGCAGCGTGCATTTTTCCGGGATAAAAGTAGCCTATGTCATTTTCTGATCCCTAAACTGCCACTATGCAAAAATCATGTGGATCCCTTGCTCTGTGAAAAACTAAACTATCCCAAATATCCCTAATGTACAGTTCCCGAACTGTACATTTTTCCGGGATAAAAAGTAGCCTATGTGCTATTCCAGACTATAATCTATGTCTGTGCCAAATTTCAACCAAATCTGTCCAGCCGTTGTAGCGTGATTGAAATAGTAGGATTAAGATATATTTTGACAAATGCTATAAAGGAATTGCTTTATACTTAAAACATTAAAATGAATTTCAATACATTGTCCGCATAATGAAATATCGATAAACACGGCGTGCTAACCTTAGGACGACATTAGCCGAGGCGACCTTAATCTTGAACGATAGAGTCGAGCGTGCGCTCGGAGCACCGCCCCCGCCTTATCACACACTTGTTGCCTTTCGCAGTGTTTACCATTTACTACTCCATAACTGGAACTCACTGCACTTGTCTTCAAAAACAACATTTGTATATATTGTATTATTTATTAATTTTAACAGGGTTATGATGTGGATTCTTAACGACATTAAGTAAGTAATACGGTTAGATACTAGGTGATGATGATATAAATGTCCTCCTCGGTTTATTATATGAAAAATACCTCTCTTTTAGGAAACGCAGTGTATATACGTATATACTTATTATTAATATTCGGCAGCTTGTTATTGGCAACAGTTTTTCATTAACTTTGTAATTATAACTACATATCTTGATTGTATTAGCCCGTAGATTTAAAAAAAAGAAAACTAATAAAATAAAAAAAATATATCCTTACCGGCCCAAAACTGCAATTCAATGTTATTTTTGTGGTGATAGCAAATAGAGGAACATATTCCCGAGTCAGTGGTCCCAGGGCACATTACTCTCAATTTTAAAAGTCACGCGTATAAGGTGAATACATTTTAATTACCACTCGCGTAAAGGAAATCATCAAGTAACCTGAATACCTAAGCAGTCTCATAAAGAATTTCGAAAGTATATGTGAATCGAGTAATCCGAGTTAGCTCGGTGGACTAGTGGTGCATGGATTACTATCGAATATTTGTGCCAATCATGAGGCCAACAATGCCACAATGTATAATATAGGACTGCTTATCGTAATAATTTGTCAAAATTTCAACAGCTATCTTTCCTAAAAGTCAATAATAGACACATTCCATGGGCATAATGTTTTCGATCACTACTTTACACTTAATTCACTTTATGAAAGCTAATTATTCTGAAAATCCTTTTATATTCGCAACTAAACGAAATACATAAATTAAATCTGCTCAGAATACAGACATCGTTCTAGTATGTTTAGTCACAGGGTCACGACCCAGATACGTTTACTAAGAGGGATATATCAACCAGACAGATATTTAATTAGAGTAGTTTACAATTTGCATTTTCAACTTTATTTTAGAATTACATGACTTGCTACAAGCGCTCTTTTTGTGGATCACATTCGTTTCCTTAAATTCTAATAATATCCAACTGTTACTGTGAGTATCGCGAATATACACAACAAAGGTCGCGTTGTGTATAAAACAAATAAAATGTTATTCTAGGAAAATATTCTTTGAGGCCTTTGTAGAACATTTTTCCAATGAGCCTGCTGTTTTGAAAATTATCTGATTACTAGGAAACTGCACCAGTGACGTCAATTTGTTCAACAGAACTTTGATAATGTTGCCACGCCGCGCAGACAAACAAAGTTGAATGTTTTCAGATATCTGGCGCCTACACCGGCGACATTCGCCAACAAAATATTTGTACGTGAAATAAATTTCACTATATTCCTAAATAGCAAAAAATATTGATTTATCCTATAAAATGTAATCGTAAGATAGATAAAAGATTTAATTGTAAGCATTACGCCGCATCTTAGTCAGGAATAAATGAAAAATGTCTTCATCAATGATGTCTCCTTTTATTCACTTCTTTTCGCCTTGTCGAAATAATCTTGACATACGGGTTATCTCGATTTTTTTAGTGCCTCGGTAGGCTGGCGAGCAGGCGGGCCACTTGATGGTAAGTAGTCACCGCCGCGAATAGACTTCTGCAATTCCAGGGCACAGCAAAGCCGCTGCCTACCGTACCGTAGTAAGTCTATGCTGTAAGAAACTAAGATTTTGAACCATTGGAACAAATTTTAAGTCATCCTCCTGCTAGGCCTTCTGCTACTTTTGTTTTCCCTTAAATTATTATTAAGGGCGTCCGTCTATAGGTACTTGTCTTCTCGTTATGTGACCATAGGATGTTGGAATACCTGTTGTTATTCCTTCTTTATTTGGTGAATTAAAATAAAAGAAAAAGGGTAGTTAGAATGATCGAATGAATAACTGATCGCATTATCTAATGCATATAATATAAATTAAGCAGATAAGTAACAAAAGACATTAGTTGGCAACAGAATTTTTTTCCAACTTTTGGATCGAATTGTAATCAAGTTTAATCTTGTTTCACTGTTTCTAATACTGTCAAAAAGTTATTACCAAAAACGCTTCTGGATGTACAAAGGGTCACATACAAAGTATGGACCACAGGAACTATGATTTCATCATGAGACTTTCAGTATCAAAACACCCAGATACTAGGTCAAACATGTGTTGGAGGTATCAAGAACTGCTAGAGGTTACGGTCCCACAACACTCAGACCCGAAACAAATATTTATGAATCACACAAACATTTGTCCCAATGCGGAAATCGAACCAGCGGCCTCGGATTTCACCACCAGCGACTCTCTCGCCCCACCACCGAAGTTGTATTATAAATATTATTATAAACACAAAAAGTACCTTTCTTCTGATGCAGTATAAATTTTAGGTTACGGTACCTACAACGGTAGACAGCGGCTTTGTTGTGCCCTGGCATTGCAGAAGTCTATGGGCGGCGGTGACTACTTACCATCAGGTGGCCCGTCTGCTGGCCTGCCTACCGAGGCACTAAAAAAAAGGTTCCAAATACAGAAAAAGAAATAGGGTTCATTAAAAATATCTCGTGAGACTACACCCTACGCTGACAAACGTAACCGACGATGGCCATGAACACAGATCATGAGTAAACACTCTACAATCTACATGGTTCAAGTAATCGCCACGTACAGCCGACAACTTCCTTGTTTGCTTTTGTGCTCTTATTATTGCAAAAATAACAAATAATAAAAATACGACTTAAAGCCAAGGTCACTTTGACCTTGTTTACTAGGAACTGATGTCAGTTTGCGTATTAATACTCATTAATGTAAAGCACATTTTTGTTTTTAATTTAAGCGACAAAAAATGTTTATGGCCAGAATTCAACCCACCAGCGGAGATAACAAATGCTGTAACAAATATTAATAGGTTTTTTGCAAAACGAACGTAAGGTAATAATTTAGATTTTTCGTCTCAAAAATATTTCGAAAATATTCTACTGTGTGGAGCCCCCATTATAGTGTCCATATAAACTGCATTAAACAAATACAGACAAATTCATAAACCATTTACAATACAGAAAACATGCAGACTCTAATTTCGATTATGACAGCCAGAACAGTTTAGTATCTTTAAACGTCGCGAGTTAAAATACGTAGTTTTCTTGTACAACATTTTTGTTAATCAAATTGACTCCTCATATGTATTAAGCAGTATAGGACTACGATGCCGAAGACCTTCGTCTCGTTGTAAAGACGTGTTGAACGTTCCATACGCGAGAACGGTACATGGTAAAAACAGATTTATTATACGCATGTGCAACTACTACAATTAGAACATTAACAACATAGATATATTTCATGAAAAAATATATAAGTTTAGATCATTACTCTGTAATAATGTGATAAATAATTAAAATAAATGTTTTATAACAATAAGGCTTGTCATCTATATTTTTATTTTAGAAAAGATGAAGACTATTCAATTTCCGCCCAGATGTGAAAAAATAACGATAGACAAGGCTGCATGGTGGAGAACCTTCGCCTTCTCTTTTGTATAGAAAAGAGAGAATGAAACAAAAAAATGTTTATTGCAAAAATCTTATTTTTATGTCGCAGGCATATTACATTCTAAGTAATATGCAACAGCATAAGATTGATCAAAATGTTATCAGAGATAACCTCCCTGTAGTACGTGCCACCATACATCACATTAGCGAGGTCAACTTAAAAAAATTACCTACGAGATAAAAACGTTAACACCGACAGAGTTGCGGTCAAAAGCTAATATAAATGATATTGACGTCGTGGCCAACGAGAAATAATTTCAATAGTCATTGAAACGCGAATGTATGTCAAGTGTTGAGCGGCACGACGCGGCTCGGCTGCTGCGAGCCCGGACCGTGTGCCCTGCGGCCTGCACGCTGCACGCACGTTGCATCTGCCGAGCGCCGACCGCGACGGATCGGGGGCGTCATTGTTAGCTACGACCGTTCGACGAAACTTAATTGGCCTGACCTAGCTCGTAACAGCGTTGTAAAAAGTGTGAAGGTCTGGCGGAGGTAAGGACTCGACAGAAAGAGGTCAAGTGTAATGCCTCGCGTTCCACTGACCTCATTTGGGAGCGCTGCCGATGCCGCGCGCCGTGCCCACTCGCCTTTCATACAAACATTATGTCCTAGTTCGCCACTGTACTACTCTTTGTTAATACATATTCAAAAAGAATAAATTGACAACAAGGTTTTGCTTTATTTTGACACTCAAAGTTAGAATGGCAACTTAAAATTTATATCAAAACTATTAATCCGTTGAGGTTATTGTGTTTTAATATTAATATTTGCTGGTATTATACCATCTAAGGAGCCAAATAAATAAAACTGATTACTGCTTTAAATATAATACATATTTTGCTAATTATACGAAAACCTTTCTAAACTACAAACCTGTTTTCAACATTCATTCTAAATAAACTGTTACATAAATATAGTCGTGGTTTTAAAATGCAGCCTCCGTGACGGATTAGAATTAAGAGGAGGAATCCGGAAACGACCGGTGGGTGAAGTGACCTCCTGTCTGTCAAACGGAACCTTCAGCTGCTATTATAAACGTAACGGCCGCGAAATGGGGCACTGACATACATCGCCCAAATAATACCATATACTCCATAATTTATAGAGACCTTGGCCCACATACTACACGCGCTGCTCAACGCCGCATTCAAAAAAACCAACAGACGTTCGTCCTTTGTTTTTTCATAAATTATTGTCTGGTTCATTTTAACCAGACTCTATAATAATTTAAACATCGCATGAATGCTGGGACTACACATTAATACGTTACGATTATAATAATATATTACGATTCGCTATCATCTTATATTTGTGTATAGTTCATGTTTCCGGCTTAATAAAATATCGCCCCGTAGGGTATCAAATATTTTTACGTTTACTTATATAAACAATTAAAGGTATAACATAATACAAAATCATATACTAAATATTCTAGAATAGTTTAAAGAATTGACTTACGTATTTTGTTAGGTTCAGAATTATCTAAAATATCTTTATAACCAATATTCATTTTATCGTATGCGAAAAAAAATTGTATTTTATAGTATTTCTCAAAGAAATAATAGGAAGCAAGGTTTTGTCACTGCTCAACTCAAAACTTTAAGAATGTTATATATTTGAGTGGAAAAGTTGAAAGTTGGATTTTCTTTATCCGTCACTACATTACTATATAGCGGTCCATAGAAAACGACGGTCCCTACTGAGTACAATGGCTGTAACATACGGACGAACGGAAAGATGCGAAAAATGGCAAAATAACTACATTGCAAATTATGGTAAGTACAGTGCAGTCAAGATATTCCCTTCCCCGACGGCGACGGTCGCCAGAATGATGACTAAATGGATGTACATTGTCTGATCTTGGAAGCGACTTGCTAGTACGATCTATATGCACAATTACTCGATGTGCCACAATGCTAAAAAATCTCACGGCTGTACATGTCCGAAACAGACTTTAAAAAACATATTACAAGCATATTAGCCTAGTGTTATCAGGGAACATCGAGTAGGTTATGTCGGATCGGAGAACAACATTGTTTTTTTTATTGATAAGCCGATAGCCGTATATACAGCAGTATATACGGCTATCGGCACAGTATGAAGAAAAGTATCAACAGACATGTTTTGAATAAAAGGTGTTATTTGCTGGACCAGCGATAATGGTGTGGGTGGAAATGTCTTCAGGTAAACGTACAGAATAGAAAAAAGTTCTATTACTGTTTTCAGATACGTTGAGGTCATATAAAATTATTATTTTAAGTGAATACTGGCGCCTATTCCATTCTTTTGCACAACAGTGCGCGGTCACATACCATTCATTTGGTATTCGAAGTGCGGACTCGTGGTAGATAAACTAAATAATTTAAACATTCAATTACATAAGGCATATAAAAAGAACTTATGAATGAGTCACCAAAAGACTAAATACATATAGATGTGCCTGTCAACACCTGGACACATCAACAAAGATAATGGCAAGTAAGATAGTGGAAAACTAGAAAATTAGAAAGAAAAATGAATGGTGGTCTTGAGGTAATGGAATACACCAGGATATGCCTTGATTGGTTATCGGAGAGAGGAATGATTGGGAAAAGTGGAGTAACAAATAGGATGTGCAAAAAAAAATTTTCGCTCTCTGCCCAAAATATCTTAGCATATGTCCAAACAAAAGTAGTGTTAAAAGTGGAGCCCAAAATTGAAATTTCTTACGAATACTGTTTTTTTTAGTTTTTCAGCTCAAACATTAAAGATGGGAGAACTAGTGAAATAATACAAATTTTATAGACCATTTTCTGCACTATATATATCTTATCTTTGTCTATCATTGATATTCACAAAGTTACAATGCTCCAAATTATTACTTTTAATATTTTCAACTTTAAGTGAACTATCATCGATGGTTATGCAAAAAATTTAATAATATTTTTTATTTAATTTAATTTTGCTACAAAATTATGAGGATTTTTTAAATTACTTTTAAAATTATAATAATTTATTTTTATTTAAATTAATTAACAGCTTTACAGCACCTTCAATTCTCTACGAAATTCTTTCTTTTTTGGTGCATATTATGAAAAAAATATTTTGTACAAATGTTATACTCTCAGGCATCTTTCGTCAGATAAGCATAAATAATAGCATATTCTTTTTTATTTATATCAATGAATTAGTTACATAGCCAAAAACCAAAACTGGTGCATGAACACTTGATATAGATTAACAAACTGTTTAGAGTGATTTATCATTACCTCGTAACCATGAGTCGACATGCATTTCCGATGTAGAGTCGGTGATGTTCATAAATGATTCAATTTACCAATATTAAACAACTTTTCACCTCTGTGATTTATTAGAGTTGACTTAAGAAGGCCGAATACAACGTTTACGAAGTTTAGTAATAATTTATAAGCAATTTATCACACTAGATTTGTATTAAATTTACAATGTTTCTTAGTGGCATCGTTCGTCGCATCAATGTTTGTTCTTTGTTTACTATACTCTAAATAACTGAGATTATGTATCCAAATAAATATTATGTTAGTAAATAAGACACGTATTGCTTGGCGATTTACCAGATATTATTTCTCTATGTTTAAATTATTTATAGGAAGTCGTACAAGTCTTTGTGCACGTACAATTTTTAATTATGAGTATAATGGAATATTGTATTAGTTTAACCTTCAATTAAAATGACGTTTCTTATCATATGTTAAATGGATATTTTAAATTTGGAATATTATTATTTTTAAATGAATTGGCAAAAAGAATCGTCCGTATGTATACCAGCTATGCAGCAATAAATTAAAAATATATTGATTCCCATTAAGTTAAACTCCATTTTCATGATTAAGGCCGTAAAACGAGCAACTGAGTCACTGTGATCTCCTCTGCTCATGAACTCCCACAATACCAGAAGAATTATGATTGTGTTATTAGCCTTAAAGGGAAAGGAAAGGGGATTTGTCCTTTCGGAAATCTGTACGAAACGAAACATGTCCGTCACGTCAGATTGAGCCAGTCCATTCATGTTGCAGTCAAAACTCACAAGTCATGGGAATATTCTTAAAACATTTTTAAAGAAGCTTTTTCTTCATGCCAAAAAAAAGAAAATAGCGATTTAAAGTAGTAACTAGTGAATAAATAAAAAACTACTTGTCAAGAGAAATGTAACGGCCCTAAACACGATATGGTTGCTGTAAGCTATTGAGAAGACGAGTGGTCTACAGGTGGCCCTGGCAGCAGCATCAGATGCAGCTCACCATATTATTGCATTGTCATCATTTATGCATGAATAACAAATTTCAGCCTATTCGGGCTACGAGTACTGGTTCAAAATTCAGTTGCAAATTTTGTTCTAAACAAGCATTGCAAGTGAAATAAAAACTTTTAAAAATGGAGTGGTTTCATTTATAAGTAAAATATTTGGTGAATTTAGGTACCGAACATGAATCAAGCTTTCGTCTCTTACACACATTTTGCTTACTATACGGATATTGAAATATAAGGCAATTTTGTTAACAAAAAACTAGCGATAGTTAGAGCTTTAGTACTAGTTTTATCAATTAAAATAAGGAGAATTACTTCTCTAGGTAAACCTGTGGTTCCATGCAATTTATCGTAACAGGCTGGGTACTATTTCCTGGAGTGTAACTTTTCTGTCTGGAAAATCTCACTATAAGCTAAATAAATCATTGATTTATTAGTGACCGATAAAAATACAAGCTCGTCTTTCAAACAGGAGAGGTCGGATAATATTACTTCAAGGTCTGTTGACGGGCTGACCTCGGCGTATCGGTCGCGGAGGACAGACGGTCGCAAATATTTGCGCGCGTGAGAGGCACGGGAGGCGAGCGCGACTCGGGCCCGGGGCGGGTGCGGGGGGTGCGGGAGACGGGCGCAGATGACCTTGCCGCACGTCTGCCACACGACCTTGATCTTGAGACGACCGCGGCAGCGCGCCCGCCCTCGCGACGACGAGAACTAACGACACATGAACGACACCTATTGCTTCAGTTGCTAACTACTGCTATTGTGCGCTAATAACCTATTTATTGACGATGTCTGAGTGAAATCCTCTACTATCCTCTAGCTCTGGTACCATCATTTCTTTTCCTCAACTCGCACATCTATATGTACATTTCCAAATTTTTTTTATTAAAAAACATGTTAGTGTACAGGTTTTGCATAACAATTGTTTGAAAAAAAAATTATACTGATATACATATTTAAATTTATGTTGACATAAGCAAGTTGAAATGTATATTATAAAGTAAATACTTTCATAAAACGATTATGATAGAAATTAATATACGTCGGTATTTAATTAGATTTAACTTAAA
This sequence comes from Laothoe populi, assembly GCA_905220505.1. NCBI lineage: Eukaryota > Metazoa > Arthropoda > Insecta > Lepidoptera > Sphingidae > Laothoe > Laothoe populi. The sequence goes on from HG992152.1 coordinate 12,580,125, forward strand.
ATATTTATTATTTTGGCCATTTTGTATGCTAGGTACACATTAGGTAATTATACCTACATGTAAATTCTAATACAACTCGATCGCGACGTTTGCTGTTAGTCGTTTACGAGCTTCATTTTCTTTAGTTCTTATTCCATCATCAAATCTGAACCGTAATTTATAAAGAAACTATCGTAGGAAAACTCTAACACTCTTTTTTCAGAATCGGTTCGAATTAGGAGTTTTCTTAGTTTAGAAGCTTGAGTGCGCGATATGTCTGCTGTGCTGAGTTTTCAGGTTTGATCGCCGGGTCGGGTAAAGTGATATTGGGTTTTTCTATGCCGAAATGCTTAGTGTTAGCCCGGAGTCTATAATTGTGCCCGGTATGACGATAGGTTCACACCCTGTCACATCATGGGACGGTAATAAGCTAGGCGAAATGTGAGAGTACTATTTACACCTCTGCCTACCCCTTCGAGGATTACTGGCGTCAGTGTATATGCATGAATGTAATATCAAAACCACTGAAATAATTAAATATTGAACCTTGTATTTTTAAATCAGCCTCCGTGGCGCACCGGACGGGTAGCCGGCTGTGAAACTAGAGGCTGTGGGTTCGATTCCTGCACCGAGACAAATGTCTGTGTGGCAGATAGATATTTGTTTCGTAGTCCCTCGTAGTACTCACGATACAGGTTAGATTTAGTGTGGGGTCAATACTATGTGTGTGACTGTTGGGTGTATTTATTTATTTTATTTTAATTTTATCAATATAAAAATACTAAATGCGATTCGTTAGTAAGTGTATCTTAAAAACTGCTGTACTAGTATGGCTAATTATTTTCAGTATTCATAATAGTCTGAATAAGTAGGTAATAGTTCGGAAAGAAAAATTGGAAAATTTAAGAAACACTTAAATTATTTTTCTAGGAATTTTCAATCTCCTTTGGTGCCGAAAAATGTAATCACGCATTCGAAGCTGTGCTAACACTAGTTTTGAACAATATTTGTTCTAAACTTAGCGAATTTTTGCAGCCCTGGTCAATTGTTATAGGGAGACGGTCATACTGGATACAGTCTCCATGTTGATTATTATGAGAACCTTTATCAAGTAGCCGCCAAGTTCTTTAATTCCCGATGATGTTAGTAGATCTCGGTTCTTTTTTTTAATCCCTCGATGGTGGCAAACAATATTGATGGTAAGCGATTACCGTAGCCTATGGACGCTTGCAACACCAGGAGCATCATATGCACCTTGCCGACCCTTTAAAAACCTATTTACTCCCTTCTTGAAGAACCCCACACTGTAGTCCCCTTCGAAAACCTCGGCAGGGAGCTCATTCCACATACGGAGCGTCCGCGTGTGGAAATTCCTCTGAAACTCGGTTAGCGCTTACCCCAATACAGGCAATACTGTGCAGACTGTGGATCTGGTTTTCCTTACCATTATCACTGTCGAATATTAGTATCCACTTATATGGAGGTCCGCGGTCGTTAGTCCCATTCTGGTCGAACCAAAGGTTTTGGCACCACTGCTTGAGCAGTTGAGCACCGAAGTAGAAAACTGCAAAACGGCGCACTGCGTTGTATGGGCGATATGTAATTAAGGCTTGAGTACAACCCTGAGTACCACAAGACACTTTGGATGGATTACTTGTATACATACCCAGATGCTCTGCCTGGGTAGGGTATTGTGGCAACTGCTTTGAGAACACGGCCCACAAATAATATAATAATTCTCAGGAAATGTGACTTAACACAACGTGGAAACGGTTAGAAGACCGCGCGATAATCCACTTCGTTTATTTTGATCTGTTTAATTCTTAGCAGACTTTGACCTGAGTATATATTAAACATCCCCGCATAAAGTTACATAAACACCGCGAACAATCTATAAAGGTCGGCGAAAACTTATCAGAGTCACGACTTTATCACATTTAAAGGTTTAATAATTTGTATATACTAGAGTAACTTTATAACTCAGCTGATTCGTATCGTGACTATTTGTGAAGCGGGTTGTACGGTCAGCAACACGTGGACGTCGTAACCATGCGATAAGCGGCATCCGCTGATAAGGAGCACGTCACCGGCCGCTTGCGCTAGTGCATTTCTCTCGCGTAATCCCGCGGCTGCCCGTGCCCCGCGCCTCTTCACCGCTTGCACTCCGAGCGCCCGCGACGTCGCGTTGCCTCCAAGGTCGCGCATGCACCCTGCACAATGCAATGCTATAAAATTTACACGTGTACACATACATTGCACACAATATTGACTTAACCTCTGATAGTACTGTATACATATTATTCACATACACATATGTATTCAAACTTGCTACTAATCTAACGTTGATATACTTTCACATGCTTTATCGGGACACAATTTTCTTAATTCCATTAAGACTGAATACATTTCAGACAGCAGAACATAAATGTACCTATAATATTTAATTTTGGTCTATAAACATTCCAAATTTCTCCAGGACAAAAATAACATATATAAACGAATCATTTCGTTCACAAAACTGATCTACACTGCAGTGCAAAATTGATAGTATATAATGAGTATGATTTCAGATGTCTAGAAATATATATTTCAAATTGAATAGCGCAAAACAAAATAGAATTTGTCTCATCATAGGGTCTGATTAGGGGCTGACTATTAAATCATTTAAATTCTTAACGGTTACTTATAAAAAAATTAAGTACACATGCAACGAACAAACCAACACACGAGTCAAAAGTCAATAATAAACATAAATTTACATATTTAAGGATTATATTGTACATCCACCCGCCATTACACTCAACAGTGTAACATGATAATGCAGTGTTTGATATAAATGAATACATTGCTACTTACTACCTATACTATCGGTCATTAGTTTAGGCGTCCAAAAAAATTACGAGTATATGGAAATAAAACTTCTGCAAAGGTCGTAGAGGAGCAACTAGTTGCAAACTCCAAAGGATGACCGTTGGAACACAAGAGATAACCTATCCAATTGGGGCTCAATTTCTGGCCAGTTGTAGCTCAGGCGCAACTCTTCATGCATATAAAGTTACTCGCCCTGACTGACTGATTTATCAACGCAAAGCCTAAACCACCGGGGCTACAAACTTGAAATTTTGACAGTCGATACCTTTTAAGTAGTAAGCATTCACTAAGAAAGGATTTAAAATAAGGGAAAGACGGTTTTACTGAAGTCCCGTCATTTTCAAAGTAAGAAGCACGAAATTTCGTATACGTGCTTCCGGTTAGAAATGAATGTACACGTGTATCGGTGTTTTTCCTCTCTTAGAGGGTGAAAAATAGGGAATAAAAACAAGCCACATTGTTTAAGGCCACTTGACTTCAAAATCGAACTCTGGAGCGGCCTGTAGATATAAAGAATGGATCCGGTGTTGAAACAGAAAATATGGCCGCTATTTTGTGTTTATCCGCCAATTATAAGCATTAAAACATTTCCTGTAGAATATTTGGACTTTTGGCCTAAAAAAATCCGCGGGTGAAGCCGCAGGCAATAGCTAGTTTATCATAAATTAGAGAGCAGCCTCTACTAGATCTTCATATGGGGCTATTGTCTATAAGTATTTAGTTCACGTCACGTTTATTTTGTTTCTTTTAATTAACCCAACAACAAAACACATTTTTTTTCTAGAAATTAGAGTCAGCGAAGGATTTTCTTTAGTTATATTTTTGCCTGCGATTGTTATTAGAATTTTATTGTTTGTATTAGTTTCATATAGTTATAGTTGTTGAAACGACGTGTTTCAAGTTCAAAGACTACAATATTTGTCGATGCTAATAATTCGATTATGACATATTGTGGGTGTTAGTACCCAATGGTGGGGCAGCATCAATGCGCGAGCTCTTGAATTCGAACCAGAAAGAGTAGTGATGCAAAAGTGGATAGAAGTCTAACAAAAATACATTAGACAATATATTAATTCAAATAAAGTACGTATTATTATATGAAATTTAATAAATGCTAAGCTTCTTAGCGGCTGGGGCGGCCCTTGGGTCTTCCCAAGCCACGGACATGTTTATGTCACAGGGAAATACATAATACAACTATATTATTTTTACCACCTTGCTTACTTGATTCCCTACTGCACAGAACTTCTTGAAATAAACTTTAATATATTTACACGGCTCTGTAATTTGGGCATTAATCTTAAGCTCATTTATGTTATGTCTAGATAGTGTGTTAAAATTATACACGAACCCCTTTTTGAAGTTATACTTCTTTAGGCGCGTTATGAAAAAATGATGAGAGTGAAATTTTAAGATGCGCGTGATACAAAATTAACACCTCTGAAGTTGCCCTATGTACCAGGCTAATAGAAATGTAAGGAGAAGAGCTAGAAGCTTCGGTCTGAATTATAAAATTTAAATTAATCATTTAAATGTAGCCAGTACGTTATGGTATTATGAAAGACCGAATAAGTACTATACAGTAATATTATTTAGGTCTTTCATGATACTATAAAGTACTGGCCATTAAAAATATTTTGTTGTTATTCTTTTTTATTATTTCGGTCTTTCATAATACCTACTTACATTTCTAGTGACTTCTAGATGCTTCTAGGTAATAAAAATGCAAGGTTTGTTTGTTTTTACATTCTTCTTGGATACGTCATCATGACGTCACTGTCATTATTCACTTTAAGTACCAGGCTGGCATAAATATAAGGAGATTTGTTTTAGTATTTCGGTCTTGCATAATACTATAAGAAATGTACTGGCCACAATTATTTTGATTTTCTTTTCAGTAATTCGGTCTTGCATAATACTTTCACATACTGGCCATAATTATTTTTTGAAGTTATATTTAATAAAATTATGAGTGAAATTTTAAGATGCGCGCGTACTATGAACTATCCGTATGTATTATTTATTGATATAAATTAAAATATTATTAATATTAATTACTAGCTGTTGCTCGCGGCTCCGCCCCCGTGGAGGTTATTTTCGGGAGTAGAAGTATCAATGCAAGGAGTTGTCTTCTGCACTGAGGCACCTATAGTGATCGTCCTGACTCTCAGGTGTTGTTGGCACAGCTCCTAACTTTCAACTTCTAGCACTCCTTATAATACCCCGGGATCGCTCCGTAAGTGCCGAAAAAGGCCACCGCCGGGGTTTAGCTGGTAGTGTCGGGTGGGGTGTACATAGGAGGTAGGGACTCGGCCGAGCGGCTGCCCGGATAGCCATCATTCGGGCGAGGGGGTGCTGGGTCGTAAGACCGGCTAGTCCAGCATAACCGTTTTATTCTCATTCCGCTTCCCCCCGGAGCGGACGGCAGTAATAAAATGCTTTCCCCGCGACAAAGCTTGAGATTACATTTACAGAATACCTCATCAGTTAACTCCTCACTTCGCCCTTTTAGGGATGATTTGGTAAAAACGTTGAAACACGTACTTCTTTATTTTTTACCAAAAGCCTAAATATGAATTTTCAGATCCCTATGTGTCCTTCCCTAGGATATAATCTATCCCTCTACTGAATTTCATTAGGATTCGTTCACCCGTTCAGTCATGAAAAGGTAAGAAACAGACATACAAACAACAATATTAAATTTGCTGCGGAGATATTTTAAAACTATTATATCTCCTAAGATATTCATTGAAATCAAATGACATAAAGGGCAACTTTGTTCAAAATTAACTACTTGTGATGAATAAAGTATTTATTTGGATAAGGATTAATACCATGTTTATAAAAACCCCTTTCCAAATAATGCATTGTTTCAGAACAAATTCGATAACCATTAAAAAGGTTATAGTGGGCCAACCGAAATAGATAGACATATGCTATCAGGGACTTTTTTTTAGAACTTTTTAAGAGGAACAATTTCGTTATACATGATTGTTATGTAACTTTAACCGTAAACGCAGCGCACGCAACGGAAGCTCTCAAAAGGAATCAATTTTCCCCGTTTTTGCAACATTTTTCATATCAAATATGAATCACATTTGAAGGCTGTTGAAAATATACATATCGCAAAAAACACACGGAAGAATACCTTATCGATAAATGAAAAGACTATGATCTGCATCAGTTGCTATTTCGGCCATCTGTAAAGAAAATGGGTCAAGGTTTCGCAGATAGATTATAAGCGACGGACGACACTGCATTTAGAAAGAAATATTATTACTCCCGCAATTAAATACCCATCGATTCCTAGATAGATTTCTGTCTTATAAAATTGCGAACAATCGTGTCTTTGGCACGCAGTTAGAATTTTAAAGACCAAGACTGGATGTAACGGCACTTTTTGCTAGGTATACTGTAGCATTTATCATCGTCGCCAGTCTATTCATAACTTGTATTTATATATTTAGGACACGTAATCCGAGTGCCATTCTCTGAGGCCACCCAACTCACTTACTCCATCTTAAATATGTACTTTGTGTGTACGTGAATTTCAATGTGCTAAATGAGTTTGAATCTATAATAAACTAGCGGGCCCGACAGACGTCGTCCTGCCCGTAAAATCAGCACCACACCGACTACAGCGCCATCTGCCGGGCTCAGTTGTGAATCTAAACCATCCAGGGCGCCACCCAAACGCATACAAAAAAAATCATTCAAATCGGTCCAGCCGTTTAGGAGTTCAGTGACATACACACGTACAGTAGAATTATATATATAAAGATAATAATATCATAATACCAGTCGCACTTATATTATACTACACATTATACTGTACCACGGCTAGGCACGGCTTTCCTTTACTAATGAAAGGGGCCATAGCCCACCACATTAGCCTAATGTCGGTGGTAGATTATACATACCTTCGAAACTCTTATTTTTTCTCGAGATTTTTTTTTATAGGCAGGCTTACATGATGTGTTTTCCTTCACCATTAAAGTGAGATAAGATAGGTAATCAACAAAACGTCAATGATCTGTGTCGTAAAAATTAAGTTAGAACTCACGACCTCTCTCTATAGTCCGATACCGCTTTAAATGAGCTATATGGTAGATAAATAAAAACTACGATTTTTTTTATTTATCCTGGCACGTCAATGTTACCAAACTGCACCTGATGGTAAGCGCAGTGCCATCCAATTAGACTATCGAGTAGCGAGAGACAATCTATGCCCCGCTACTCAACACAATCAAGCCGGCCTTCTTCTTCACACTAACACACACTGGCTGACCCCGGAACGCAACACACTTATGTGTGCCACTATGGTGGGTTTTACACTCTGTGTACGGTGGTTGTTATCCGGGCGGATACGAATATCCTACCACCAGCAAACGTTTGAAGAAGCTCAAAATTTCAATGATGTCATTGAATTAAAATATGTATCTCCTATCATCATAGCACCCCGCATCGCAGCGCTCCGCTTTGGATGACCGGAGTAAACAATAAAAAGTATGTAATTTTTTTTAATTATTACACAAGAATAGTCCAAACTATAACCTATCTCTGTTGTCCAAATTTCAACCACATCCATCCATCTATCAAAAATTCGCATTTTTAATAATATTAGTAGGATAATCATTTAACGGTAGGCAGCGGCTTTGCTGTGCCCTGGCATTGCAGAAGTCTATGGGCGGCGGTGACTACTTACCATCAGGTGGCCCGTCTGCTCGTCTGCCTATCAAGGCACTAAAAAAAACAATTTTCAACCCACATCAGCTCAATATTGGGCATAGGCCCAATGCACATCACATCTTACAAGCTACCGCCACTCGCATCTAAAGTTTTCTGTAGGCCTACTCTTGAAATCAATTCCAATCTGGAACTCGACACAGTTCCTATTCCAATCTAGAAGATATTGAAACTCTATCTTATTCAACTAAATGAAATAGAATTTTTACGAATTAGCGACCGTTAATACTCTATTTCATTTAGTTACTAAAAATTCCGCCGTATTCAGTTAAATCGTGCGCTGGTGTTGCGTTCAAGAGTGCCAGTTGTACAGTTTTCGAACCCAATCCCAATTTTAAATTGGAATCGAGTGTCAAGAGTAACCCTCCTGGCTACGTCATTCATTTACCTCCGGGCCGGCGCGGTGGCATGCCCCCGGGTTCTTGCCAAATGTCCTGCCGAATGGTACTTCGACTGGGTAACGCGCTTGTTACATTTACTTTATGACCAAACTGCTATATATATAAAGACACGTATATGTATACATATATATTACATAAAATACTCCTGATAGAACATATTGTTCTTCTATATAATTATACAACTGCAGACGTGCTAATAAAATAGATGACGCAAAAAGGGTATCACTTCGCAGGGGCTTTCCGACCGCGAAGCAACGCAGTAATGGATTTTACAGTCGCGCAGTGATAAAGTCCTGTTATTCCTTCACTCGACGCTTAACGGGGAAAAAGCACTAAAACAACTTTTATGTGGTTTGTCATGATACAATGAACAAAAACAACTTTGCAACTAGAATTTCAATATTTAATTTTTTCGTTATGTGTATATTTTAATATATGTACCAACTTACACATTTCATCTTATGAAAAGAAATAATTATGATCCATATACTCTGTATTTAAGTTTTTATAACACCATTGCTCTTACAAGGACTCTCTCCGATCATATTTGAATAAATAATATATAAATAAATAACGCCCAACAGTCACACACATAGCCACGACACACGCCACACACTAAGGTACGAGTCTTGTGTTGTGGGTATCAGTGACTACGAGAGACTTTCGGTCTCATAATACCCAGACCCCGGACACGAATATCTGTCTGCCACACAAATATTTGTCCCGGTGTGGGAATCGAACCCACGGCCTCTCGTTTCACGGCCGGCTACTCGCCAAACTGCGCCACGGAAGCTGTCAATAATAATAATACTAGCCCTCTATTAAATATTGTCCCACTGCTGGGTACGGGCCTCCTCTACTAATGAGAGGGGTTAAGCCTTAGTCCACCACGCTGACCTAATGCGTGCTGATAGACTTCACATACCTTCGAAATTCTCAGTTATGCAGGTTTCCTCACTTTTCCTCAGCGCAGCGCTCTCAGAGCAGTCGTCGGAGGAGACCTCTCGCTGCCGGCCGTGGTGTCGTCCATGGTCGCCAGCCGGAGGTCCTGGCGTGCGGTGGCCCACTTCTGCGAGAACGTCATCTCGCAGAAGGAGAGTGCTGAGAGGGATCGGGAACGATATGATCCCTCCCGCCGCCAGAGAAGACGTAGGAGGCGCCGGGTGAACGACTGACCGGCGTCTCCCACCCTGTGGAATGGGGGCGTGTTGAGAATTTCACCACAGTAACCCCTGCCTGTCGTACGAGGCGACTAATTGGGGCCATCGGGGGTCGCGGGCGCGCAGCGGAGGGCTGTCAGCCCGTATCGATGCACTCCCAAATTCAGGGCATCGTGCGACCCCGAGATGGACGGCAGCGCGGGTGGTAAGGCCTCGTTCGCTGTCGTTGCTCGGTGCGCGGGGGCTCCTTAGCCTCCCACGGAGATGGGCCCGTACAGGGCACCGCGCAGGGGCGATTCCGGCTGCAATTCTAGCACTCCTTAGAATACCCCGGGATCGCTCCGCAAGCGCCGAAGAAGGCCACCGCGGGGTTTTAGCTGGTAGTGTCGGGTGGGGTGTACATAGGGGTTAGGGACTCGGCCCAGCGGCAGCACGGATAGCCATCATCCGTGCGAGGGGGATGCTGGGTCGTAAGACCGGCTAGTCCAGCATACCCGTTTTATTCTTAATCCGCTTCCCTCCGGAGGGGACGGCAGTAATAAAACGCTTTCCCCGCGACAAAAAAAAAAAAAAAAAAAGGGTCTGGGTGTTGTGAGACCGAAAGTCTCTCGTAGTCCCTAATACCCACGACACAAAACTTGTATCTTAATGTGGGATCGAGGCTATGTATGTGACTGTTGGGTGTTATTTATTTATATATACTTGAACATTACAAGCAAATTCGACAACTAAAAAAATCTAAGGACAAAGCAAGCTACAATCAATATGTTGTTCAGTCCAGGATTAAAGCAAAAATTCCCATATTAAACTGACAGAAGAAAAGACTTTACTATAGACATCATATAAATAATAAATAAAAATCAATTAGTACAAGCATAATATTATATTTATCATGTTTATCACTAAACCAATGAGTGTGTGACAGCTGTAAAAATACATAGACAGACTATGTCAGCACGTAATTTTAGTGTGAAATACCATGAGTCATAATGTCTATGGGTCGCAGTTTTATTTATGTATTTAGATTCCAGGAACAGTAGTTAGTATCAGCGTTGACAGTAAATAATCTGTAGGGTAAGAAGTTAGCAACTTAATAAATTACAAAAATATTTTTATATTACATTTATGAGATACCAGTAGCTGCTAGTCATCTGTATAACATCTGTAAAACACATTGTCTATGAAGTGCAGTTGCACAGTTGCAGTTGTGTTTAACACTAATTGACAAGTAAATATGTAGAGTAGAACAATATAATTAAAAACGACCTTGTAGAAGTAGACATTTTGCGTCATTGTATCATCAAACAGTTGTTTAAAAAAGCTGCGGTCACGCAATGTCACCCTCCATCCGGCAAGACGCCGCGTCCGCGCCACCGCGCCACGCCGCTGCGGTCACATTCAACATAACAAAACATCAATTGACATGTCGACCTACCTGCCACGACCTCTTCGACTCATATTACGTACATTATTAGGACGTACTGCTTGATAAATATGTACAATAACTTACTAATTGAATTTTAATCACTCCGGCATTGTTTATAATAGCTTAGATTTGCTATACTATGTGTGTAACTGTTGGGTGTATTCATTTATTTATACTCCGAATCGTACTCGAAAAAGCAAAAGTATTTTCAAGATAAAAAGCATCCAAGAAGTTCTTTACCATATAGTGAAAATAATTTATTTTAATCGTAGGTTAGCCTGGACAAACAAACACACAACAGTTAAATGTGTGTTTGGGTATTTTTTTGTGCCTGGATAGGCAGACGAGTACACGGGCCACCTGATGGTAAGTAGTCACCGCCGCCCATAGACTTCTACAATGCCAGGGCCCTCCAAAGCCGCTGACTACCGTAATTGGGAGCTTAAGAATTATAGAAAGACACTTCAATTTTATTAATTTTGTAAATAGATATAAAAACTAACTGACCCGTCTGGCGCGGCTTGGGGCTCTATGCGGGTTCAATACACGCAAATAAACCAATAACCACGAATTTATATTTTCAGAAATGATATTCTTACAACTTGCTCCAAAAATAAATCTATATTCATTGGCGAAAACAAGTGTTAGATATGTATATATTTGAAATAAGCAAACATAGCAAATAACTTTATTTTACACTATGTACTTACTTATTATTATAACATTACATCTAATGTATGGGTTTATTTTTATAATGTTAAGTATAATACAGGGCTAGTATTATTTTTAATGTTAAGGTTGGCAGCTGAGCAACACTCGTTGGTAAATTATCATCAATTATGACTGTAATGTCTTACGAATCGCGAGTGCATTGCAAACCTTTATATAATATATTTAGCCGGAACCCGGAAGTTGAGTCTTTCTACATACTAATCTATACATAATATGTGACTAATGGCGACATATATAGATGTTGCAATCCGAAAAGTATCCTCAGACAGGCATAACATAAACATCACACAGTTTCTCAAGCTGTTTTCCTATATGAAATGCATCAGCAAAGCTGGCAATGGCAATTTTCGTTTAGTCAGTGTAGTCCTCCCTAGTCGATCCAGCCGGGCCATGTAATCTATAGACAAAATTCACTAAAGCGTCTACTACCACTTGATGATTGCAATGCACTCGTGATTTTCACTTTACGTAATAATAGAAGTGATTTAAGTTTTTGCAGTTGCTAAGTTACCTAAAACATTGCATTATATCTTAGGTCCTAACCAAAAAAAATTACATTAATAAAAACATTGTCATTAATAACGCAATATATATATATATAACATTGCGTCTCAAATACATAGTTGACCTCTGTAAGCACACAGATCGTTTCAGTCAACATTAGTCACAGTATTTAAATACATTTTCCTGAAGTATTTAATTAATCAAGTAAATTATTCGGTAATATCACTTATATTCAGTTGTCTGAATATACTAAATTATGTAACGCAATTCATATCAGTCTTTACAGTGAGAGAGCCAAACTGATATACATATTTTTTTGCTGGAAAATACATATTTTTATAAAATGTAATCATAGGTACATTTTTACTTAGTAAATTCGCGAATTCGTTTTATTTACCTATTATGAAAATAAAAATATAGTAGTATACTTATGTTTAAAATATTTCAAAATTGACATTTGCTAATATGTTTTTTTTTCATCCTGGCACGGCAAAGTGACCACACTGCACCTGATGGTAAGCGCAGTGCCGTCCAATTAGAGTATGTGTGCATTATTTACAGTAATTCATTCCTCAATAAGCACTTTAACTTTGTCAGAAGATTCGTACCAAGAACATTTGTGACAGAAAGTGAGATAATATACTATTTTTGTCATCAACTGTTTAGTGTGTAGGTCTTGAATGATTAACTAAAGTTAAAAAACATTTTTACAATATTTTGTTAAGTTAATTATTACCGAATAGGTGGTTCCTTTCTCAAATAAAGCATCATGTATCCTGTTTATAAACATTTTAGGGTCATTCCGCCATTTCGTGCAAATTTCGCGGAAAAAAAAATGACAGGAAATAAGAAATTTATTCAAAAAATCATATTTAGCCTACCGTTCTAATGATAATCAACGAAAGGCACTTTTTTATCTTGTTTACAATTTATACGTCCAAAATCAATACAACCATGCATAGAAAATTTGGATTGTGTAAATGAAGAAGAGATGAATGAGAATTATAAAGAATATGTTAAATAACTTTTTATTTAAATATAATAACTAATTCAGAATTAAATTGTGTTGATAATGAGTAAAAATGCTTAACTTCTGAAAAAAAATATGATCGTAGGTGCAACAAACCTTTGTAAATTCGATGGAATGTGATGACACTATAATTGGACAAAATACTATCAAAGGCACAATAATCAAATATAATGTCGTCAACGACAGACATACAGGCACTTTGGCTTTGCCATCGAGGCTAACTGGTTACTATGAACACGTTGTGGTCTTACTCAGAGACAGTCATTTATAATTGCGTATCAGAATGACAATACTTGGACTGTGGATGGTAGTGATATTTTTTACATTACAAAAATAAAACTACTTTCTTTAATTGTTCCTATTATGTTTATAATTTTACTAAAAATATAGATAAACGAGTGATGATTTAAACTAATAGTTTCTAGTATAATTGAAAGTAAGATAGTTAACAGTACGTAAATAAATATTAGAAATATAAATTGGGTACTGGTCGGAAACAGAGTGTAATGAAATTTTTGATTGTTATAGTGTAAATGTTCAAAAACAAATTAATTAATCTAAAATTACAAGTACACAACTTTTTCAATACGTGATTTGGTATTAATTCGAATATAAGTCATTATAACAAAGGCATTCTTTCATAGGGTAATTTATCTGGAAGTGTAATTTGCACGAAATGACAGGATGACCCTTTAACGTTTAATATTTTTTTTAGTGTCTCGATAGGCAGACGGGCCACCTGATGGTAAGTAGTCACCGCCGCCCATAGACTTCTGCAATGCCAGGGCACAGCAAGACGCTGCCTACCGTTGTAGTATATTTATATCAACTTTATAATTGTAAAATAAAATTAATGAAAGTCTACATGGCATTTAAAATTATATGTCAAATTAATCCAAACAGTAATAGTTATTTGTTTTATTGAAAGTTGTTTTTTTTAAATAGTAAATATTCAAAAACTTAAGCGCTCTGTTGTCAGGATAACCACTTGCCATACGGCACACAGCGCGCCCCGCCCATGTCACTCACTACTGAATCATCAGTAAATAATACAGCAATTGTTACCAATTTGCGTCAATGAAAATAAAATCTTCTATATTTAGGTAAAGCCAATCGCACAAAGTTATGTAAATCAATAATAATAAACGTAAGATTTATACAGCTTCACGGCTGGCAGCTGAACTTTGCTCAAGCAATCAAAAGCAAAGAATAGACTATAGTCTATTCTAGTCTATTTAGTCTAGATCTAAAAACAATTAAAAGATTAAAATATAGAGCTACAAATGTTCGTCCTATTATTATTGCAGTTAACAATTCATAAATACTACTTTTACTTATAGTCGGAAGAGATAGAGTATAGCTTATTGTTTTTTTCATTTTAATAGTTATTATTAAATAATTATGTATAATGAAAACAGATTTCAGACAACCAATAAATAATAAATGTCTGCATTTATGATTTTACAATAAATACATAGTGATTCATTTATGTGTGGATATTGTGTATTATTTGGAAATAACGTTAAAAAACCTTATTATTATCTAATTTACCAATAAAAAAAAATATACCTATTATTGTTGAAGTATCCCAATGCTAAAGGCCTCCTATTTAAATGCTTTAATGTCAACACACTCAACACACATTTCTGATGTGGCTAACTCCGGTTACACACACGGCACATTACATCGGCACTCGAAAACTTTTAGCGAAAATGTATAGCTGGTGTAATAGTAAATTGTGTTAATCTATTACCAAAGGAAGAATTGCTGTTTTCTAATTTCACAATATTTATTATAATAGCGCGATAATACTGATACTGTCACCCTATGGAAGTACGTTTAATAAGGGCCTTAGAGAAAAAAGAAAATGTGACCGAAATTTCGAAAAGATTACTCATAACATGAATTAAACGTGAAGAATTCTTTAGTGAACGGCTGGACGGATCTGATTGAAATTTGGCACAGAGATAGATTATAGTCTGGATTAGCACATAGGGTACTAGGGTAAAAATGTACGGTTCCCGTGGGATAGTTTCGTTTTTGTTTTACGCAGAGCAATGGCAATGGATCGACATGATTTTTTGCAGTGTTAGTTTAGGGCCTGAGAATGACTTAGACTTTTTCCCCCGGAAAATGCACGGTCCTATGCGATAGCATAATATAGAAAGATGTAATAGCTGAAGATGAGTCCGTGGATTTTATACCTTTTCTTTCAAAAATAACTACCACTTGGGCGAAGCCGCGAGCACAAGCTAGTAAGTTATAACAACAATAATACAATATATTTGAAGGGAAGGAAGGATAACTAACATTGTACTGAGTTTTATATAACAGACATATTTTGTATCCATTCACATATTAGGACTTATTTTAGTTTATAAGGTATTTATGAGTCAAACTGGTTTTAAATTATATGATATAAATATGATTCAATGTCATTGGTCCAGTGTATGTAATTTCATATGAAATAAGTTCCCGATGACTGTTATATTTAAACTAACATCAGTCTGAATTTGATTACCAATCGACATAAACATCACACGTTCACAAGTATGACGTATGGACCTCCTTAAGCATAATTTTTGCTAATAAAACCCATTTTAAGAATACCTTACCAATTTTCAGTGGTATACTGAACCATAGTACGACCATAATGTAAACAATATATTGTAGCACAGAGATTTCAGTGTTGAAAATGACTATCTCTGATTTGTGAATTAAATAAGGTTTTTTGTGATAGATTTGTAATTTCAGCGAAGAAGAATGTTGATTATTGAACTATAGTAGTAAACTATTATCGACCCCAGCAAGATTCATATTACACTTTATTTTGTTATCCATGGCCACAATTTCTAATCCATGCAAATCATGGTGTTGTGAGTAGTAATTGAATCCAGATATAGTTAGGATGCATAGCGTATGATAGTTCGGTAGAAAAACACGAGATTAACACTTCAGAGTTTAATAAACTACCACCAGTTCGGAATGCAGTTATCCATGGGGAAGAGCTGGCAAGAAACCCAATGGTTGCTCTTTTAAACACAACACTTTAAATTACAATGATTACTGTAGGTACATCGACTACTTCATCAAACCACTGATGCTGTTCCCAATCCTGGCAATAACCACAACTACTCGAAACCACAACGCGACTAGGGCAATACAGCCCGGATAACAGCGCCCCCTCGATCTATAACCCAGAATACGAACAGAACCACTGCACCCCTTTGACTCACTCCCTGGCCTAAGTCAATTAATAGCCCGGTTAAGAACTTCCTTTCGACTATCTCTCTACGCACCAAACCACCTTGCCACCTTATCCAGGAGTGAGCACACCATACAGCCCACGCAACTACTTTGAACAATAAGGGTTACTTTAAACTAGGTAGGCACCGTCCTTTAAACCGTAATCCGGCATTACGACCTCTAAAGCTACTAACTGTTTCAACGATTACTCCCGAATGCCTCGGCAAAGACGAGGTGCTCTTTTATATTGTGATTTTCGTTGGGCCCTACTCCATGAGTGAGATCATCCGATAAACAACTCGAAACACCTTCAAAATAGCAAAACAAATGAGGGTTTACAATACCCACAGTTTACAATAATTAAAAGCTATTTTCAAGTTCAATTCAGTGTCCTAATTCTTGATGATCCGACATATATATAAGGGGATATTTTTGAATAATATTGAGGCTATTGTGTAGATGGGTGTGACACGAGTAGTTAACAAAACAATAGGGTTAATAGGAGTTATTATTATGTGATGATTGGGATTGTCACTTGTATTAGAAAATAAGTGATCACCGTTGGCTTAGATCATCTACAGAATCAACATCTTTTTGGGTGAATTGTTAATATTTTAGGCCTCTGAAATTCGCAATGCTCACTTGATATAGATGGGTATCGATAATGTTGTGATTTTCGGTAAATGAACGGTATCACACCCGTGGGCCTTATCCACTAATTTAACTCATGCTAGACACAAACTTGATTATCAATTAGCAAATAAATCTGAGAAACAAACCAGGAAACCAAAGAACATACTACAAATTCGCGAAACAATCCTAAAAAGACCATGCCATGCATAATACATAGTACATCACAGTGGTCACATGTGTGAATCATTGATAATGGTGCACCTTGCGAGTTGCGTGAACTTTAACTGTGTCAATTCTTGGCTTCGAACTTCCTTAAGCTCCGTGAGTAGACTTTTCTTAGTAGTGGCAAACACTCAGCTGTATAAATGTATGTATGTAAAGTAGATTAATTCTGTGAGAGGGGAGTCCAAGAAATAGTGAGTGACACATCATGTGTTTTGTACTGGGACTATAACTAAACCTTGGGTATTGCTCCAAGTGAATTATTCTTGATAAAATCGTAGCTTCCTTGTAGTATCTATTGTATATAATATATGTAACTAAGAATAAAAGTAGAACCTACCTCTCTAGTCCATTTAATAGCAAATCTGTTACGTAAGATGAAAGTGCAAACCAATCTATTTTTTATGAACCACAAATAAATCGTCGAGTAAATTAGAAATAGAACGCATTTGGCAGGGCAGTGCAACGTTGTTATATTATTAGCGATGCACAAACAAAGTGGCTTCGAAGGAATTGGGTCGATCCGGGTGCGGGACGAGACGGGGGAGTTCGGAATTCGCGTAACGTTACGTCAGCGGGCGTCGGCCTCGCGGCGGTCGCTGACCCGCGGCTATCTCTAGCGCGGCCGCTAGTCGCACGCGCATTATTACGCATACGTGCCTACCGAGTCTAGTGACTAGTCACTAGTGTTGTGCTAGTGCCTACTTCGATCGGGCGCTGTCTACTGCCTGATCACTGATGCACTCAACACTAATGACTCCACTCGCCGGGCCTTGCGCCGGCCACGCTGTATACTATTGACCCATGTGAGTGCACTACACTCCTTCATCGGACTTCACGTGTATTGGTTGACACATTAATACTACAATCGGTCAAACATGCGTCATACACTTAGCTTTCGCGGTTATTTACCGCTATACTCAAATAAACACAAAGATACTTCTAGGTATGTTTATTTATGCGTAGTTGAACCTGAATAAATACTTTGCTCCTATAAGAGATATATTATACAATGAATATTGCTAATCAACACTTAATGTGTTTTGATTAATTATATCAAAAGAAACAATATTCCCACCCATTGCTTTACTCAGTGGTGAAGGTTCCACACAACACATACCTTCTGACATATTTTTAACCGACTTCAAAAAAAGGAGGAGGTTAACAATTCGTCGGAATCTTTTTTTTTATGTATGTTACCCGATTACTCGAAGACGCCTGGACCGATTCGAGAAATTCTTTTTTTGTTTAAAAGGGTATACTTCTCAGGTGGTCCCATTGGCACCAAGTCAGGATCTGACGATGAGATCTCAGAAAAATCGAGGGAAACCTTCAAATTTTATAGAGACGCATAATTTGTTTTTCATTGAAGTCGGTGTACTTTTTATGAATAAAAAAAATTTTTACTTATTCTATTATATTCAATAAGTAAACACTGAATGACATATCATCCTATAATCATTTTATACTTATTACTATAATGATCAACATCAATTATTAAAAATAATAATCATTCATAGTTATCCTTGACAAAAGTTGTATAACAGTTTCTCTTTAGAATATTTGTTACCCATCGCCTCCGTAACTTTCAATATTTAAAGATGTAATGATTTACGACTAAATCCATTATAGTTTTTCTATTTCCGAAAATTCTTTCTTAGTGGATGCTTAGGACATAAAAGGCATCAACTGGCAAAATTTCAAGTTTGTAGCCCCAGCGGTTTAGGTCTTTCTAATTATCGCTCGCTATAACGGTTTACCGTTTACGAAATCATCGAAACGAAGCAATATTTCATGATCTAGGTAATAATTTGTGACTAAAACATGACATAAAACCTTCTATATATCAATACATAAAACGTACACAAATGCAAATGGCTGTCATAATTGTTTACACTACTTTTATTGTAAAAACATGTTATGTTCAATGTTAAATAACAAGTATGTAATATTATTGTTTTGCTATTATGACACTCAAGTAATTAAAGAAGGAAACAGTATTTAAATTATGGTTTAAACCATAATAACAATATATATAACATAATAACAAAGGCTAGTTCAAATATAAATCGCTAGTTTCTATATGTAATAAAATTAAATCTGTACCAATTGTTAAGCACCCGCATCACATGTAAAGTTCATTATAAAGAAAGGTCGCCTGCCGTGGAGGTTAACGACCTCGTTCTTAATACGGCTCTTCTGTATCTCAACGGTTGAATTGAAGGTACATACCTACTACACGAAACGGGAAATAATACGGTTCATTTCATTTCAAGGTGAAATAAGTGCCAACACTGACAATTTTAACACATCAAAATAAAACAGCACTCAAAATTTTAATCTCGATTCGCATACAGCATGTGCACTGTCAATCCATCGTCTTTTAGTCTTGGAATTTTTTATACTACATAAAAATAAAATAACTAAATACCTACTATACACTCTCATTAGTAGAAGAGGCCTGTGCCCAGCAGTGCGACAATGTATTATACAGGGCTAGTATTATATAAATATATACAATCAAACCATTTAAACTAAATATTAAATTAAATTAAGAATTTAAACGAAATCAGTGCATATCATTCGTAAATAAAATAAATAAATACACCCAACAGTCACACACATAGTTCTGACCCACAATGGGTAAAACCTGTATCGTGGGTATCAAGAACTACGAGGGACTACGGTCCCACAACACCCAGACACGAAACAAGTATCTGTCTGTCACACAAACATTTGTCTCGGTGTGAGAATCGAACCCACAGCCTCTCGTTTCACGGCCGGGTTCTCGCCCGCTGCGCCACGGAGTCACGCCGCTGTCAATATGTAAATAGTTCCAAGATTCGTCCTGGTTTCTCGGAATTTGATGGCCGTGGCACCTTCCAAATTAGAAAGTACCTAGGTAGAGTTCAGGCTCTTATACCAGCGTAAATCATTCAATTAATGGAAGTCAAATCAACTCCTTGCCATGGTATTCCCCGAGCTACCTATACTTGTCAATCTTTAAACAAGACTTAAAAAAGTATTTCTCCACCAACGGTGTGTAGTGACTTGGCTGTGTCCTGTCCTGACATTGCCAAACTCCACAAGCGTCAGCGTCTTACTATCAGGTGGTTTGCATGCACATTTACCCTCCATGAAAACAAAAAAACCATAATGATAGCCTCAAAAAGTACAAGCACTTCAATTAAAAACACATTATGCGACCCTGTATTTGAGGGTTGCCCTCGAGTTTTCTGAGATCCCATCATCAGATCCTGACTTGGTGCCAATGGGACCACCTGGAAAAGTATATCCTTTTAAACAAAAAAGGAATTTCTCGAATCGGTCCAGGTGTCCTCGAGTAATCGGGGAACATACATAAAAAAGATTCCGATTTTGCCGTCGGTTAAAAAGCTAATATTCGAGATTTATTCGTCTCACTAGTCGAGTGGCAGCATTCTTAGTAAGATTTGCTCTGTGAAATCCTATGATCAATTCGGTGTGCGAATTGAGCAGAGGCAATCACAATTTATGTTGAAGTTTTTGATACGAGTTGCTCCCGATTGGAATCTGTGCCTATTGTCTAATATGGCGACAGGCTAGCCATCAATCACATCATGGCATGGAAATGTGGCGATAAATATGTATAATATTATTTTCGTAGTCAAGCATTATCTTTATATTAAAGGAAAAAGACACTATGACGTATCAAAGTAAATCTTTTGCAAAGTAATTTTATGATACAGAAAACTACAAACGCCTGCTGAATAGTAAAACAGGGGAAGACCGTACATAAGGAATGGAAATATTAATATTAAGTTTATAAAAGGAGTTAACCAGACATACTGATAAGGTTATTGTTATGGTTGACATGATTATTACCGCTATACGTAACATAAATAATAAAATAGATTCATTCTGTTTTGAGAAAATCGTGTTTATGATACATACTTGCTGGTCGAATACAAGAACTTCTTTTTTTGAAATAAACTAGCGTTTCGTCACATTTTTTTCTCATAATGTTGAATAATTATATTATTCTTTTTCCGCTAAATGTAATAATTGTTGCAAATTCAATTCAAATGCAAATTTAATCATTAGTCATAGAATTTAATAGTTTAGCGTGTACGCATTAATGTAATAGGTATCGTTTAAGGGATTTCCCGAAATTTTACCATGGGGAATGGTGGCAAAGTTTATACAAGAATAAATATTATTTTGATACATACATATACACTCACGCCTGTAATCCCCGAAGGAGTAGGCAGAGGTGTAACCAGTACACACATTTTGCGCCGAATTTCGGTCCGAAAGGGGGGCGAGCCTATCACCACACCGGGCACAATTCCAGACTCCGGGCTAATACTGAGAATTTCTAGATAGAAAACCAAATATCACTTTACCCGACCCGGGGATCCAACCCGAGACCTCAGCACAGCAGTCGTAACGCATGCGTAATTACACCTGCGCCACTGAGGCAGTCCTATTATTTTGATGTACGTCATTTACTTAATTAAACAATAATGTCAGCCTTTTATAAATTATAAATTAAGGGTGAAAATGGCTGACAAGTTTTGTATAGCCTACGCAACCGAAGCATCAGACCGAAAGTTGTAAATTGATAGCCAGAGGAAGAACCTAAGCTACTCTTTTTCCTAAGTGAAAACTTTGATAGAGCTTCAAGCAAATGCCACTTTATTTTCCGGAAACAATAAAGTGCTAATCCTTCGTGGCTTTTAGTTTGTAAATAAATAATTAATATTTTCTGATGCTATCTAATATTTTTATAATAAAACTACATTTTCGTTATTTTACAAGCAGTTCTTTACATTTGTGTCATTGCGGCTTATATTAACAATAAGTTACTAATCAATTCATATTTACAACAACATGTCACAGAACCCCGTTTATTTTTAGTACACTTATATTATGTCCATTATAAATTGGAGTTATCTTCATGGCTGCTATATTATTATGTCTATATTTATATTCGGTTTTTTTATCCTGGCACGGCAAATTGACCACACTGCACCTGATGGTAAGCGCAGTGCCGTCCAAATAGTGTATCAAGTAGCGAGAGACAGTCTATACCCCGCTACTGAACACAATCATGCCAGCCTACTGTTTCGCTTCTTCACATTACGCCTAAAGGACCCAGGATCATAGGAGGGAGGGAACACGGTAGCTGGCAAACTGTTCCACAGCTTGATGGTGCGGCAAAAATACGAATTTGCGAACCTCTTGGTTCGGGCCGGGGTAGTAGACACCACGAAGTTGTGGCTCCGCAAGCCAGTACGCGTGGTTCTGGCATGGAAGGGAAAGGATGGGATAAGATCAAACAATTCTTCAGAGCATTCGCCATGATACAGACGGTAGAACACGCTAAGCGAGGAAATATACCTTGATTTTGTATATAAAACATAAAATTATCTATACTATAATAAAGCTGAACAGGCACTTTGTCTGTACATTAAACTATTTTTGCAAAATTGTGATTGTAACGTGATATTATCGATATAGAACCCAAAACAATTGTTATTGGAATTATTGTCTGTCTGTCTGTCAGTCAAGGCATTACGTCCCTGTATACGACTGTCCGTCTGACACTGTCCGTCTGACTGACCCGTACTGTATTACGATAAAAGAATCGACAATAAAATCATAGAGATACACTCTCGAGATCGAGGTAACATTTATTCTTATTTCCTTGATATCGATGCATTCAATCGAAAGTTATACCTGTTTAAACGAATATTTTTAATATACAAAGAGTAGTTGTGATAGATGAAATTATTATATAAATAGTATAAGATAACTTCCACTCGGGCGGAGCCACAGGCATCAGCTAGTCAGGAATAAAATTCACACCTTTCTCGTAAATTCATAATTTTTAAAAATTTACAGATATTCAAAGTATGCATACTAAAAATATGAAAGCAATTCATATTTCCGAAAGTAAAATATAAATTGTCAAAAGTCGCTTTACTAGTTATAAGTTATAACTGTAACATATGTTCTTAAACAATTTTCCTAGTGCTAGTTATTCGGACATCATTTTAGGATAGATCAAGATCAAAATATTACCTTTGTACAGTTTTAATTGTATAGTATCTGGATACCCTGAATTTCGAAAACGGACAAATGCTTACGGAGGAGTGTATGTAGTTTTCCGGCGTGGCGCGGAAGCTGCTTTGAAATGTGAACCAGCCTTGCATGTTTTTGTTGCATTTTGGCAAAGAAGTCAGAAACAAATGACTACATCCGCAAACGAAATAACAAACGACTGTAACTAACAGATTAAATTGAATAAAAGTGCGAGAAAGCGACCCCCGGTCTGTGGCGAAGGGGCTTCCTAAGTAGGGCACTTTCATTTTCGTTCATTTCTTTTCGGATACGATGCGGTGAACATTTGCTGTCCTGCTTAGTACGTACTACGTATCCATTACCTCTTTTCTTTACACAATTATTGATGAATCTGGTGTAGTTTGTTTAATTTATGCATTTTAAATAATGGTACAGATTAATTAAAGTTATTTTTTTATAAATTTGACTACGTTGTTTCAGCTACTCTTTTATTATAGGTATATTATTATGCAATAAACGACTGCACCATTTTAAGATTAATTATAAATCTTATAGTAAAACTCTCTTACATCATATATATTTCAAAACATTTCTTTTAGTTATAAATAATATGAAAGTAAAACGGTAATACCTCTTAGTATTTTTGAACAGAACGTATGATACAGTGTGATTTTTGTTTCCATTAAATGTAAAAATCGTTTGTTTAATAACATCGAATATGTATCAAGTGTTAATTCCAATTTACATATTAGGTATTTAATTATCGGCGTTCTACGTGCACTGCCTCCCTCGCACACTAACATCGAAGTAGTCACGTCAATTTCACTTCACGGCCTATTCTTCCACCGTACTATAAACCTCTATAATTTATTTACTTTCATTGGATCTTTATTCATATAAGTTTTGAGAAATTACTAGCGACCCGCCACGTATAGAAAATATGACACAAAATTACCAAAGAAAAAGCTGTTGATCCGATCGCTATCAAACTTCACAGGATCACTTGGCTAATCTGAAGAGTTCCTGAAAATTTCATCAAAATCGCTCCAGCCGTTTTGGAGTCCATAGGGAACATAAAAACACACATCGATTTTTGTATATTTATAAAGTATATTTTTGACTGTCTCCGTGGTGCAGCGGGCAAGAAGCCGGCTGTGAAACGAGAGGCCGTGGGTTCGATTCGCACACCAAGACAAATGTTTGTGTGACAGACAGATACATATTTGTTTCGGGTCTGGGTGTTGTAGACCGTAGTTCCTCGTAGTTCTTGATATCCACGATACAGGTTTTACCTATTGTGGGGTCAGAGCTATGTGTGTGACTGTTGGGTGTATTTATTTATTTATAGAGTCATTGCAAAAAACTTTCAATCAAAACCCAATTTTTTCATATTTCATAAATTCTCATATTGGTCGTAATAAAACTTTTGCTTCAAATACATGTATTGGTATCATCATAACATAGATCTGTAACGCGGTTGTAAAGAAATGTGAACCGGATTTTTGGCACACGATGGCTCAACGAGGAACAGTGGCGCGGGCGCGGACGTTGCTGTCGAAAGTAACAACTTTCTAGCCCCTCTTCGCCGTCACGCTAATCACGAATTTTTATAACACAGAAGTTTTCTAATGCATTCAAAATAACCTTACCGACACACCTTACGCACATACGTAATGAATTCCAGGTTGTTTACCACATACGCTACGCTGATAGTTAGGGTTACCAGATTTTTTTTCAGCCTAAAAGGAACAAATGCTTAAATTGGAAAAAAAAACGAGATTTAAGTTTTTTACCCGGGACAAATAAAAATCAAAATTATTTAGTGTTATTTTTTATATTTATCCGAGTATCACTTTTAATATATTTTTATTCGTTTTAACATATTTGTAAGCGAACTTTGCGTGCATTAGTTCTTGACAACCGTATACGCACCGTACCGACTACCGATCGATAGATTTACGGGACAGAGCCTGTCCCGCTGGGACATTTAATACTATGCCTAAAATACGGGACGTCCCAGGAAATATGAGACGTCTGGCAACGCTACTGATAGTTCAAACAAACAAACTTGCAAATACTTTAATAATGATTTCAAATACATTATTATAAACTTGGAAACAATGGCTAACTACTTACGAGCATTTTGATCTCTTTCGAGATTGGAAATGCTTAGCAATTAGTGACATGTAGAACTATAAAGATATTTGTATGTACAAGTTAATATCAACAAAAATCATATTTTTATTAGTGACCGACCGAAGGTTCGGTTTCGGTTTCGGCAAAATAATCGAGTTTCGGTACCAGTTTCGGTTTCGGCAGAAAACCTGCCGAACCTTCGGCAGAACTGAAACTGCATTCGTGAATTATCGCGCGTCGCTCGATTGCCTTGGGGAGAGTCTTTGGAGATCAAGGAATATCAATATTTATATATCAATATGGAGAGTTCGTGTATCGTGTGTGACAAAGCAATAATTGACCTCATAATTGTGGACATACCGTGTACTTTAGTAGAAGACGACTCAATTTCACTGATCCCTACGTGGTTCATAAATATAGCATGAAGTCTGTAAAATATTTTAGAATATCACTGATACCACAAACATATGAGAAAGTGAAGTCTAAAATAAAAAACTAACCTAACTAACCCGACTACTGAAAAACACGTTCTAAAAAGTATAGCGACTACGGCAGTGGGGTAAAAAATTAGTTTTTATGAATTTGACGGGATATATCTCGCAAACGATACGTTTGACAAAAATATGATTTACCAAACCTAACCTTCATTTTAAAATATATGTTCAATGCTGCCTCACATAATGGCAAGGCAAAAAAAAATTTGTTAACGACTTTTTGCGCCCTCGAGGGCGCCATTTTCAATTTAATGACGTCACATAGCCTATAACTAGCGGACTTACAAGACGCTTCCAACGACATCTCATTTGTCAAATTATGAGAAGTAGTTTAGAAGTTATGAGGGAACAGATGAACATACTCACATACCGGTCAAAAACATAACTCTCCCTCTTGCTTCGCCGTAGTCGGGTAAAAATAATGGCAATATCAAACAAATATATAATTTATTTAATATTTTCACATACTTCTATTATTGTTTTTATTTAACTCAACACGTGTTCACTGTCTGTATAATGTATAAGTGTATGAAATAAGCCAAATTTCACTAAACAATATGACATTTTAACATGTCTGAAAAGTTTCGGTTTCGGCCCAAACTGTAACAGGTACATAAGATTCGGTTTCGGTTTCGGTAGAAATTCCTGTTTCGGTCGGACACAAATTTTTATAATCTCTAGTACTTTAGTAGTAACCTTTTTGTAACTAGCTCTCAAAGATAACTTTAAGTACTATATAACAGGGTGAATGAAACGCAGGGATGAATCGACACGATAATAATATTTATATATGTACAGATGCATCGATCAAACTAATTAAAAGTTAAGTTAGTTCATATGCGTACAAAACCTAAACCAGTTTTAATCCTATGCACCCCGTTTTATCGTATATCTGTGTACAGTATTTAAAGTTTCAGCTTAGATTTGAAATACCTTTTTTTTCTATCGTACTGAATAAATTATCTTTTATAAATAAAACTTAACTATCAAAATTTTATAAAGAACTTTATATTGCAAAGTTATTTAGGTACAATAATAACAATTACCCCCGTTACATTACAGATGATGGTGCAAAAAGCAACATTACAAAGCTTTCTACTTGCAGCCGGCGCCCAGGTCAACTATACAACAAGATAGTAGAGTGGAAAAGGTGAAATTTAGCGGAGCGAGAAATCGACGGGATGCGATGTTTATTGTAACGAGCCCACGATCGGGCGTGCGCGCAAGAGAAACTGAAAGTAATGGCGCCGCATTCAACCCACTTTCACTGCTCTGCTGCGTCGCGCCCGCCTCGTGCCCGCGTGTGCCGCCACCAACCCAGCAATATACTGTTTACCCACTTTGACCTATTATCTATGGAAACCCACTTTGACCTGTTATCTATGGAAAGCAATACAATGTTGTTATGAATACCCTTTAGTTTTCTTATGCCGTTTAGAGGGTAGATATATACAATATAACTGTTTTATTGACTAAGTACCCTACATTGACAGTTGAAAAATTAATATAAACAATGTTAAGCGTTAAATATATGCTATTGCAAATTCAAATATCCATGATTGATGGCCCCAAAATTCGTTAAATTATATTAGGAGACAATTTTACTTTTTTTTTAAAGTCGATTATATTTTTCTTATAATTTCATTTCAAGTCAAAAGTAACTTAGTTCTCAGACTTTCCCAGTCTCAGCACTCAAATACCTTTCTCAGTGCATACTTTCGAATATTGATACTAACTTACAGGATTTACTGTGGTCGGTTTGCAGATTGCAATATGAAAAGGTACTTTTTTATTAATTAGGAACCATACGATAGTGATAGTATGTATTATTGATTGGAATAATTAACACAACGGTTAGTTATTTTATAACCATCCATATCGATTGATGGTTACAAAATAACTTACCGTTGATTGTGTATAGACACAATCCCTGTAAATTTAAAAGTGGCCACTTCACAAATGGTATTGCCTAAAAGCTCTCTGTAAACATTCGCGTAACTAAATAAAATTTATACAAACATGTTTTACATATGTTACTAGATGTTGCTCGCGGCTCCGCCCGCGTGGCGTTATTTTTGGAAGGAAAGGTATACAATCCATGGAGGCATCTTAAGCTATTACAACTTTCTATATTTTGCTATCCCATAGGATGCGTGCATTTTTCCGGGATAAACAGTGGCTTCTGTCATTTTCTGATCCCTAAACTACCACTATGCAAAAAATCATGTCAATCCCTTGCTCTGTGAAAACAAAAGTCTATCCCGCGGGAACCTTACATTTTTTCGGGATAAAAAGTAGCCTATGTGCTATTCCAGACTATAATCTATCTCCGTGCCAAATTTCAACCAGATCCGTGCTATGTATCAGAGATATATGTGAAAAAAGATTTTCCCGCTTTTCTGTTGAAATTTTTCCTGTATTTTCTTTGCTATAAACCTCACGGAGCCCGAGACCTTTCCAACGAATGCAAAACCGTGGAAATCGGTTCGTGCGTTCTGGAGTTATAGCGTCAGGAAGGAAAACCCGACTTATTTTTAATCTATTATGATTATATAATACTTGTATAAATATTATTAACACTGAGAATAATGGTTCACTTATGAACTTGACCCTACATAAGAAAACATAATTAAGGGAAATGGATTATTTTCGAATAAACATGGCGCAAAACCTTTATGTTTTCACTAGCTGTTGCTCGCGGCTCCGCCCGCGTGGAGGTCATGTTTGAGAGAAAAAGTATACAATACAAAATACCAATATTTATGCGTTTAACTTAAAAATGACGGATTTTTAACAAACTTTCATTCCCTATTTTACCCTCTTAGGGGCGGAAATTCCAAAAATCCTGAAATATTTATTTTTAATTTTTAACTAAAATGCCAAATATTAATTTTCATGAATTTAACTTCATAAATGACGGATTTTCATACAAACTTTCATCCCCTATTTTACCCCCTTAGGGGTGGTATTTCCAAAAACCCTTCCTTAGTGGACGCCTACGTGATAAAAGGTATCTACTGTCAAAATTTCAAGTCTCTAACCCCAGCCGTTTAGGCTGTGCGTTGATCGATCAGTCAGTCAGTCAGTCAGTTTCTTCTTTTATATATACAGATGTGTCATACAAACAACTACACAGTCGTAAATTAAAGTAAGGATATCCTTAAAGTAAAGTGCGTGCCTTTTGGAACATCCCTCCAGTAGAACCTTAATTTTCGACGATCGGTTTCGATTCAGTGATACTACTTGTATTATTTTTTGTAAATATGAAATGATCACTACTACTATTTCACATCATAAGCAAAATTAATGTTCAAGTTGTGACATGTTTTACAACTAGCTGTATTTGATATTTATTATATTTAATAAATTAAATAATAAATATTTTGGAGTCGGCACCGGTGGCGGATGAAGGTAAAAGGACTCCAACTGAGGCCCATGTAAGTAATAACTATTGTGTTATTTAACTTTTATTTGTAAAAAGTTCATATTTAAAGTCAGTTGAGCATTATATCTAAGAATCATCGATAGATAGAAAGCGTTTGCCCACGTAAAACATAAACTGTCCCACGTACAGCATTTGCGGGCGGGCATGCATGTGCAATGCGGTGCGGCATGCAGGCTGCAGCATGTGAGGCTAGCGAGGGTCCTAATCCTTTGTCGGGCACACGCCACATTACATACACAGCTCTATACAGCGAAACAAAAAAACACTTCCAGGTCAACAAGAGAAAAAAAAAGCATGTTAGGCTTGAACAGATCGGCGTAGCGCGACTCCGTGCGACGCGGTGCGGCACGGCACAGCGCGGCGCGATACCGCGGTACGCAGTGTCGGTGAACCGCGCGCAAGTCAAGGGCCTCGGTCGACGACCGCCCGTGGCCCGCCCGTGGTTCACCATAACAATGTACACACTCAAAATGACCACTCCATTTTATAATGTTAAACGATTACGTAAATTAATACTATTTTGTTACGAGTATATGTGTATATCCATTACCTATTATAATATTTATACACAAAAATATGAGGCTATGTTACCCACGTGTTTTCATTTTAGTTTGCTTGTTTATTAAAAATAGTAAATATTATACAGAATTAAAACGATTTGAAGCATATTTGGCCCAATACTAATTAATCTAATTTTAATTTTATGAACTCAAAGTAATTTCATATATAATTAAAACATCGTTAATTAAGTACTTGATACAACTAATTTCTGTTGCCATGCAAAATCTTGGCTATGCGATACCTCCACTGTAAGTTCAAATCCGTCCAATGAGTTACATTCTAAACAATATTAAACGTCAAAATTCAATTGTAGTAATTTCATTTGCAAATACACTTCTATTTCTGTTTTAATATAAGATTTACGGTACATTTTTTAACAAAATAGTTAAAGATTATTTTATTTTTTACCAAAACACTTAGACAGTTTATGCGACGATCGACGACGATATCGTTCTAACCGTAGTCAAGTTATGAATATTTTTAAAGCCTTTTTCATAGTTAATTATAACGCCATCGCATAGTTCTAGTTATAGTCACACTAACGGATGGGTTTATATAACAAATATGTTTAAAAATATTTACTTAACAAGAAGTCAGTGGTTGAACAAAATAATATTAAACACAAAAAAGCTTAATATCTTTTTAGTAAAATATTCACACTTTATAGTATTATATCTAGTAACAAGAAATCTAAAATATTGTTGTAGAGCTACTAAGAACTGTCTAGCCGAGAGATAGCGGCCACCGTCGGTACACCATCTCGAAAACATTCCCACTGTCTGATAAAAGAAATACAATGAATGTCATCTCAAATTAAATGTTGAATGCATAATTTTGCAAAGTAATGTACTTCTAATATTATAAATGATGTCGGTAGCGTAGCGCCTGAAACAATTGTAAGTTTTCATTGAGTTAGGGTTACCAACCACAGAATTCAAATACTAGGATTTGAAGTTAGAAAAATCAGGACAATTCAGTTTAAAAACAGGACGCATCTTTGTTTTAAAATAGCGTAAACACTTGCGAGCCTAGACGCCGCCCCTAAAGTAATGTTTGCAAAAGTGGTGTGCGAATTTTAAAATGCAGGACCTTATCAGGGCGCTTTAAAAACCCAGGACGCTGCTTAAAAACTATCCAGGACACCCCAGGACACTCTAAAAACTAGGATATGTCCTGGAAAAACAGGACGGTTGGCAACTCTACATTGAGTGAATGGTGTTCGAGACTAGAGTTGCGATAGGTAATCGGTCAAATAACGTAGCGTGCAGTGCGTGCAACCGGCGCGGCGCGGCGCGGCGACGTGTGCCACGGTCGGTCGACGAACCCGTTCACTCCACTACATTTCATAGTAAACAACTCTATACATCTCTAGAATCTTCTAAATTATCAATTTATATAATAATAGTTTTGCCTGCAGCTCCGGTTGCGTGGTTAGGTTTTTGGTAACCTAAAGGATTGTGTCATACAAAATATATATGTAAATCAAACATTTTCTCACTATAGATGTTTACTCTGAAATCAAATGGAAGAATCTAAGCTGCCTTAACATAAAAAGCATCGTATTCATAATATAGCACTAAAAACTACTTCGCCGGTGGTTCATTAAACATGATGCATCCACGAACCACATATATTATGTCTACGATTTTACCTTTACATTTTTTATTTTTCTGTATTGATTTATAAGTAGCTTTTTAAGTTTTAGCAAAACTTATTTTTAATTTTAAATGTTGAGTAGGTACCTACAGCGAGAGCATGTAATTTATAAATTCCAATACAATAATTTAAATCGCAAAGTGTGCTTGTTAATTGTTGTGTTGTTGTTGTGTTTAATTTTTTGTGACCTCCTCTATCAGTTCTGAACCAAATGTATATAGGATCACTGCGCAGGCAAGCCCACCCTATCAAACTAAAACTGTTACATCAAACATCCAAAATACACGCTAAGAAGCTTTTCCTTTTTTAGAGTCAATTAATAACATGGAACTGACAATTCTTCAACAATATTGAGCCAATTCACAGAAAGGACACGGGAACTTTGAAGTCATAAACAGTTCGTCACCGGTTTTATTATAGCCTCGCGACCGTAAAATGTGTGAATGGTATTCGCAAGCCAACGTCACCTTCGGTGGCCTATAAAGAGTCCGTTTCGGCTAACGGCCATCCGGCGAGAGGTTAATCGTGGTTCACCTGCGGCTAACTGTCGACTCAGTGCGACAGGGCTATTGTTTGTTGTTGTTTGGTAGGTGTTACCGCGACGCTGGCCGTGAACGTGGTCGCTCACCCGCTCGTCACGTATTAAACTGTGCATCTTTATTGAGCGGAGGCGGACAAATGTCCAAGAGATTTGTGTTATGTTCCCTCAAACAGACTATCCATCCACGACTCGATGGGCATCGTCGCCGCATAGAATGCTTGAGTCTTGACAGATTTTATTAAAAGACCTTAGTTCGACACGAACATTGACTCACCGTGTAAGGTATTTTGCGATGTGTGTGCAGATTGAAATAATTATTAATAAATTAACACAAATAATGCTACTTTGAACTATGGTAAGACAAAGAACTGAATTCATAATATTAGGTCTTTACCTATGAAATTGCCGTTTTATATTAAAAAAAATCGATTTTTATTCTAATATTTTTTTATTTCTATTAAATAAAAAAAATCACCCATGCAATCGATGCATCTTTGCCAACGCAATGGCAATTTATTGATGCACTTCTTGAAGAAATCAGCTGGACGGGAGACAACAAATTCTTCAAAGGCATTTTGTACTGCTTCTCGGATATTGTTTTTTTTTTCGCCAAGAAGTTATTCAAAATCTGGAAACAGTAGAAGTCTGTAGGCGCAAGGTCTGATTAGTACGGTGGATGACGGAGAGCTTCCAACCCCCAGCTTTTGCAACTTGGAGACCGTCTGCTGTGCAGTTTGAGGACGCACGTTGTCGTGCAAGAGCAGCGGCGACGAACGATTGACCAAAGCTGGTTGGAGATGTGCGAGCTTCTCCATCATTGTGTTCAGTTCTTTACATTACACATCTGTAGTTATGCTCATCTCGTTTGGTAAGATGCTGTGATGAATCACACCGGCGCTAGACCAGCAATCAGTGACCATTACTTTCGTAGGGGTAAGTTTTTGTTTAGGGCATTGTTTAGGTGCTGAACCAGGATCCAACTAACTTGCTGAGCGCTTGCGACAGCCAAACAGAATCCATATTTTGTCGCAGGTAACAATGCGGTTCAAATATTTACGGTTTCAACGGTAGGCAACGGCTTTGCTGTGCCCTGGCATTGCAGAGGTCTATGGGCGGTGGTGACTACTTACCATCAGGTGGCCCGTCTGCTCGTCTGCCTGTCGAGGCACAAAAAAACCTTCGTTTGCGTGCCTGTTGCACTGCGCACGTCTCGACGCGTACCTCGCGCTGGCGATCATTGAGTTCGTGGGGCACCCATTTGTCAAGATTGTTTACCTTGCCAATTTGACGCAAATGGACCAATATTGTTATCAGCTTTCACAATCGCCTTTAATTCGTCATTGTCGACCAGAGTTTTCGGACGACCACGAAGTACATTTTTCAGGTCGAAACGTCCAGAACCGAAGCGATCTAACCAGGTGCGTTGGTTTGTAGGGTTAGCTCCGTAAACGTCGTGGATATTGCGTGCCGCTTTTGCCGCGTTGCTGCCTCGACGGTACTCATATTCCATAATTTCTCGAACTTTTAACGTATCTATGATGACGAAAAAGATTCAAATGCAATGAAAACATAACATTAATCAATAAATAAATGACTATTTTCGAAAATATGATTTATGTTTTTAAAATAAAATTTATTTGAAATTAGAATTTTATTCTAAGCCCAACAAAAATCAAGATGAACAGAAATGAATTGAAATGGCTAGTACCTACTGCAAAACGGCAATTTCATAGGTAAATAATTAAAATTAAATCCCTATTATATTATATCTTATTTTACAACGACATTAATAACTCTGAATTATAAAGTATGCGGCAAATAAAATTGATACAATATTTTTTCATTATGTTTGTCGTAACTTAATCTCAGGACAGAAAGACTGAAAGACAACCGCCGGTTGGTGTATCACCATTGTAATGATTACCGCTCTAGCCTAGGTGTTGCTTCCCGCAACATAGGGAACTCTCGCACTGTAGATTGGAGGCGTTTAGAAAACACCAGCACTAGATCCCCTGCTTGTTGTAAGAGGTGACTAACTGGGGCCATCTAAGGCCGCGCGCTAGCAGTGGAGGGATGTTAGCACCCTAAGGTTTACATCGTGTGACCCCGGAAAAGACGACAGTTTGCTGCCGTGGCTTGTCGCAGGTTGTTAGAACTATTAGCAGCCACTGACGCCGAGAGCGTCTTTCAGTGCGCGCAGGCTTAGGAACACCCAACGGTGATGAGTCGCAAGGCGGTATCGCACAGATGTTCAGGTTGCATTCCTAGTTAATCTCAGGATGCAAGCCGTCCCGGGGTTTTAGCCGGTTAACTGTGTTGCGTATTAGTGTTCAGAATAGTCACTAGAAAATACGGCAACGATAGAACATCACGGTAGACAGCGGCTTTGCTGTGCCCTGGCATTGCAGAAGTCTATGGGCGGCGGTGACTACTTACCATCAGGTGGCCCGTCTGCTCGTCTGCCTATCAAGGCACTAAAAAAAAAATCATTTGAGCTGCTCTTAACGTGCGTCTTAGCATGGCAAATAACAACTATACACTAATAAAACAAGACTTTTTCGAAATCCGAATAGCTAGTTTTTATTAGATTTTCAGCTTGTAAGTTGGGCTTGGTATTTGGCCCTCTTATTGTTTTCATTTTTAATTATTTATTATTTTCTTCATATCAAATAATATGGAGATCGTTTGGCACTCTTCCTACTATACTTATTTTAAATCTCGTTAATTTCGTAATTGCCAATATTTTTCAAAAAGACATTATCCCCGTAACCTTCGTGCATATCTTTATTTGATAATTTGAAGAATTTTAACCAATAAATGGATAGGCCGAAATGCAAATCGATTCATCCACATATCACTTAAATTAGTTGAAATTTTATCATGATATTCATGTTTAAAAAGATACTACTCTATGCGATTATAGCCATAAATAAACGTTTCATACCTACTTTCCTTTCCGTATATAGTATAATACTCTTTGTACTTTCCTTAAGTAATTTTAAGTCACTGACGTCTATTATATTTTAAGTCCTTAAATATTTTTTCGTGTTTGGTGTCAAAATGTTGTTAAAGAATTTTCATATTTATTATTGGCTAAATTGCCAATGTGTCATTTGATATCCATATTGTTATATGTAAATGGATTTTTTAAATCCCTCTCTTTTTTGATCCGCAGTAAATATTTAAAACATATTGGAAACATATACCTACATAATGGCAGATTACAGAGCAGGGTGGTGTGTGATGTTTGTGGAATGAAACCTACGACCTTGCCAGGACGAGGTCATAGCGCCCGCTCGTCTTTCTCGCGCCCCCCGCCTCGCACCACAGGACTGACGACACCCTGCAACCTCTACCTGCTTTCTGCCGGCTTTACCGACACCAATATAAACTGGAGTAACATATTATATATTTACATTGCCTATGTCTAATAATACGTATAATACATATAAGCTGACCACCATTTCTCTGATTCAGATATTATGTTACACGTTCACAGACATTAATATTTGTTTGTGATTGTAACCCTACGTCAAATCTTAAAATATAATATATTGCCACATTAAGAAACGTATCTACGAAGTGAAATTAGTGAAATGAATTCGAAGTAAGGCAAAATAAGGAGTTTTGAAATACATAACAGGTGCGTACTGCATAGACAAATGCGGAGTGAGAGTTTATTTAAGGGTGAGACGAAGCCAGGGAAAGTAAATCAAAGGATTATCAGGCAGTTACTGAAAATCCAAGTTATATGGTGGGGCTCTTACCCCACCCTGCTTTACGGTGGCTACGCATAGGCGTATAAATATATATAGATGCATGGGTAAAAAAAAGATTTTTGTTGCAGGCCGAACTTAAACAGAAATTGGAATCGCCTTGCTAGCAAGACTTTGCCGTACTATATGATTTAGAATGTTATAGCAAACGTAATATAAGTAAAGGTTTAGAAGGCACTGGCACGGTTGATCGGGTCGGGAGCGACGACGGCAGTGCGCGGCCTTGGCCGTGATCGCACGCGCTCAATATAGCCCGACCGGCGCCCCGCATGCCTCCCGCGTGCCACCCTTACCTACCTTCAACCTCCCTCCTTATCGAATAATTCTTTCTTAATTTTCTCTTAGTATTTCCGACTTAATTTGGGATATACTAAAGGAAGAGATCATATTTAAATATTAATTCGATGCATAGGTATATTATTTAGCTTTATTTTAAATTGCTTTAGTGGCCGATTGTGAACTGAATGTTTACCTACTTAATATTTGAAATCTTCCACAACTAGGTAATGATGTAGGCCCCGGTGTTAGCTTTAAATATTATACAACCGCATCAGCTGTTATTATATTAAGTACAGAATTTTGTCTCACAGACTTAACAGTATATTGAATCACTTTGGATGGTCGTACACCCAACCACTGACGTATAAGCTAAAGGTCACAGTGCATTAGAGCCACCCGGCACCCGACCGGCGCCGCCTCGCCTCGAGCGGTTAGTATTCTTTTTATGCACTGAGCATGTAATTTACTTTTTATGGATAGGCGCTCTCTACATCAACTTCGTAGCGTCACCTGAACACCACTCAGTGACAACTCGCTGCCCACATGCTTGCCTTGCGTTGCTACGCATTGCCATCGCACAAGCCCCATGAGTCGCGACGCGTCGTTTACTAATGACAACGCGGCGTCAACTCACGGACCACCTGCCGACAACGAGTGGACGCCGAGCGACGACGCGGTACGGTATTACAGCGTACTTAGGCCAAGGTACTGATGGGTTGAGGCGACTAATTGGGGCCATCGGGGGTCGCGGGCTCGCAGCGGGGGACTGTCAGCCCGAATCGATGCACTCCCAGTTTCGGAGCATCGTGCGACCCCGAGATGGACGGCAGCGCGGGTGGTAAGGCCTCGTTCGCTGTTGTTGTTCGGTGCGCGGGGGCTCCTAAGCCCTTCCATGGAGATGGGCTGCTACGCAGCACCGCGCAGGGGCGGTTCCGGCAGCAATTCTAGCACTCCTTAGAATACCCCAGGATCGCTCCGTAAGCGCCGAAGAAGGCCACCGCGGGGTTTTAGCTGGTAGTGTCGGGTGGGGTGTACATAGGGGATAGGGACTCGGCCCAGCGGCTGCCCGGATAGCCATCATCCGGGCGAGGGGGATGCTGGGTCGTAAGACCGGCTAGTCCAGCATAACCGTTTTATTCTTATTCCCCCCGGAGCGGTAGTAATAAAACGCTTTCCCCGCGACAACAAAAAAAAAAGTACTGATGGGTTCAAGTCCCAGATCAAGCTGTCACAACGCGTGTTTCAAGCTTTTCAATTCCATAGAATCGTCACTTATCATTATTATCTGATTCGTTTTAACTACGCCGTCTGCCTACTAATACTATCGAGCGATTTCGCAAGGTTTGGGTTATATATCTACCTATTGTGTCATCCTTCTTTGTAATACAGTATTTATGTATATTGAATTCTGTATAGTTTATGAAATATATAGTCTAGAGAAATCGAGCGAAAAAAATCGCATTCCGGACATCAGTCTGCAAGCGTGTTTTTCGTTTATCTATGTAAGTATTACAATTTGTATTTTTAATAATAAGACAGTATCAGAAATCCCACACCACAGAAGCAAACTGCCAGAGAAACATTGACATATATTCTATAAATCGCTGCAGAGGAACCATTTGATTTTTATACCCTTTATATCAGTTTCACCTGTATCTACATAGCTATTTATGTAACGTAATTTTCATTTAATTTTGTTACGATTTTTGTGGGTTATTGGCGATATTTAATAATAATAAAAAAAAACTAGTAAACACGGTTTAATAGCTACTAGCCGAAATAAAAAATAGAAAATATTTTTTTAATTTGGAGAGTTTTTCCTACAGCGATATAAAGTTTACTTTAATGAAATACAATTAACCAGTATTTTAGTTTTTTTTTTTATTTTAAATGAAAATATTGTATTGTCATCGGTCTTTGATACTTGCAAATTTCCAAGTAAATAGGGCGTCGTGTAGGTGGTGAAAATTACGTTACATAAATAGCTATGTAGATACAGGTGAAACTGATATAAAGGGTATAAAAATCAAATGGTTCCTCTGCAGCGATTTATAGAATATATGTCAATGTTTCTCTGGCAGTTTGCTTCTGTGGTGTGGGATTTCTGATACTGTCTTATTATTAAAAATACAAATTGTAATACTTACATAGATAAACGAAAAACACGCTTGCAGACTGATGTCCGGAATGCGATTTTTTTCGCTCGATTTCTCTAGACTATATATTTCATAAACTATACAGAATTCAATATACATAAATACTGTATTACAAAGAAGGATGACACACAATAGGTAGATATATAACCCAAACCTTGCGAAATCGCTCGATAGTATTAGTAGGCAGACGGCGTAGTTAAAACGAATCAGAATTAGACACCAAGGTCACAAAGCAAAGTGATATCATTTTATATGGCGTGTCTGTCCCTGAACTCGGCGGCGGGTGACGCACGTGGATTCAAATATCACCCTGACCTTAGTCATAAAAATAATCTTTGTAATGACGTTGAAATGAGTCTCGCCACCCTCTTGTATTATTTACCAGAGGTCATATAAATAAAATATATAATGCTATCGTCAAGGAAATTCAAACTACACAGTTAATACTTTAATAAAAGTTGACTTTTCAGATTATATAAATGAATACTATAATACATGTATGTACAATTTTATTGAATACGATCATACATGTTATATATTTGTACGTGTCCATATTACATAGAGTTGCCAACCGTCCTGTTTTCCCAGGAAATGTCCTGGTTTTTAGAGTGTCCTGGGTAGTTTTAAAGCAGCGTCCTGGGTTTTTAAACAGCATCCTGGGTTTTTAAGCAGCTTCCTGGGTTTTTAAAGCGCCCTGATAAGGTCCTGTATTTTAAAATTAGCACACCACTTTTGCAATCCTTGGGGGAGGGGGAGTGCGTCTCGGCTCGCAAAAGATGCGTCCTGGTTTTAAATTGAATTGTCCTGGTTTTTCTAACTTCAAAAACTAAAAATCCTGGTATTTGAATTTCGGGGTTGGCAACCCTAATATTACATAAAGCACTGGACGGTCATACAATTAAGTTACTTAGACTTTCCCTTCTTTTGACGAGGTTTATTTACTTTAGCCTTCTTACCACGGCCTTTAGTTTTCTCCTTGGCCTTTTGAGCACGTAAATCCTTTTTCATTCGAGAATCGACAACCTTATAATGTCCTTTTACTCCTTGTGGCCGTTTCATGCGTTTAGCAGTGGTATGCTTTTTAGCAACCACATAAGTAACCTTCTTTTTCCCGTCGGTCTGTGCCTTTTTGTATAGATGTCTTACTTGTTGAGCCTTTTCACGTTCCGACATGTCGGCATTTTCCATCACCGCCTCTACCTTTTTCTTCGCGCGTTCCATTTTCTTTACCATACGTTTCTTCTTCCTTGCTTTAGCTTCGATTACTTTCTTTATTGGCCTGGCGTTAATGTCCTGTAATCTATTCTTGTATTCGTCTTCATATATCTGCAAAGACAATTTCATTTTCATAGAATAATATATAAATTGTTTACACAATCCACACAAAATTAATATGTATTATAAAATTAATAAGCTTTTACTTTCTCCACTAAG
Organism: Laothoe populi; assembly: GCA_905220505.1. Taxonomy (NCBI): domain Eukaryota; kingdom Metazoa; phylum Arthropoda; class Insecta; order Lepidoptera; family Sphingidae; genus Laothoe; species Laothoe populi. The sequence continues at coordinate 12,619,619 of HG992152.1, forward strand.
ATGATCGTTGCTATGATGAGGCCACTATTATTAGTATGGCATAAGTAACAAATTTTGACAGCCAATAACTTACGTCAGAATAAAAAAGTCAATTTTACCTTGCTACTTGGGGTAAAATGTAAATTTTTAGTAAACAGCCACTGGATGCCGACTAAACACTTTCCATTACCAATTTTAACTAACCTCAGGGACGACGACTGGTTTCGTCATATGCTTTTTTTCATCTTCTACAAACCAATCTGGCAGGTTTTTATCGTTGAACGCGTATCTATTCCATGCGTCATCTATCAAATCCCTCTTGAACTTTTTCGATGTGGCAATCATGGTTCCGAGTGCTAAAGTTTCAGCGTCCATTTTCAAAGTTTTCTTTAACTTTTTTAATTCTGTAAATATAAGTAAAATAATAATAGTACAAATTATAATATTATGCCCCAAGTCAAAAATTAATCTTTTAAATGATTATGGTACCTGCATCTTGTGGTACTACTTCAAAACCTTGTTTTTGGTTGGATTTAGCTCCTGCACCAGATGCGGCTGTGTCTATGTTATCTTCAACGTCATAATCACTGTCAGAAGAGTCGTCATCTGAACTTTCAGTTTCAGACATCTTTCTTTTAAGCCCTCCGCTCTTTCCGTCTTCTCTTGATGTCGCAATAGTATCGCCAACAACTCTTTTACCTGGGCAGAAATTAAATACTTTATCGTTGTCTAAAATCAATTATGTAGTTTTAGATTTGAAGGGTTTATGAAAGGGCTGCATTCTAGTTCAAATTTAGTTCATCTTTTTTTCTTTTACAAGTAATTTTGATACGACTACGCGCCATATTCTTTTACAAATGATTAGTTATGAATGTAAAACCCACTATTACCTTTTTCTTTAAATGTCTCTGCTAATTTATCTAGGTCGACGCCTTCATCGTCATCCTCGTCTAAATGTTTGAAAGAATCCTTTTGGAACCACAATTCAGCCTTCATGGAACGTTTAGATACTGGGTCTGTGTTATCTAAGTCTGTTAACAATGGATTGTTTTTGGGAATTGATGGTGTTTTGTTTTTCAATATGCTCTGACTGTTTTTAAGTGTATTCAGTTTGGTAAGTTTTTTCATTTTTTTCGATTCATTATCCGAATCTGAGAAAGCTGCAAAATAATATATTTAATAAGTTCAGGTTTTTTAAGAGTTAGATATATAAACATTTAAATATAGTTTTTTTTCAGAAACAATTATATTTGGCGAGACTGACTTCGGACTTGCCATGTTAAATTAAATAGTAGTATTTTACAATATGCGCATGCGTAAAATACTACTATTTACTATTTTGCAATACGGATTTTAAATAATATAATTATGTTTAATATAAATCAGCTACCCAAAGATTCTTTATCTCCCTCAGACTCTGAATCTGATTCCATCTCTAATTCACTATCAGAATCTTTATAGTAGAGTCCTGACGAGTCCAATTTTGACGCTTCCACATCATATTTGACATATTTCTGTTTCATTTTAAACTCATCTTCAGAGTCACTAGCCTCAGCCGTTATGTCAGGTTGTTGGTCAATAATGCGAGCCATTTCCTGGAAAATTAAAATATTGTTTTTTATATTTGACCGAAATACGAAGACTTCAGGTCGCTCGCCGGTGGTATGACCCATTCATTTCATTTAGAAGATATTATCTACCCTATGATATAAGATATTAAATCTGAAATTCTATCTCACCTACTAATTTCAAACCAAAAAACAATAGCACTTACACTAACACTATTAGTTGGCGACAGAAGTAGATAAATGAATAGGGAGAGATCTACTGAGTAAATAAGTACTTATATTATTTATTTATACTGCAAGTATTTTTCCAACTCTAAGATCATAGCCAGTTCCAGTTTGATAACAATATGTGTAAACACAGTAAAACGCTAGCAGTATATGTCACGGATATAATTCCTTAGTAGCTTATTACTACACCAGACACCTTGGCAAAAATATGGCATGTAGGTGCTATAAAATTCTGCCAGATACCCCACAGCTAGAGAGAGTGGCATCAAATATTAATAACAAATTAAAATTTTGAAATATTTATCAATAAACCAACAACATGACATACCTCAGCATTTTTGATATCAGACAACTTGAACATGTCATGATTCTCCATAATAGGTCCATCATCACCCTTGAGTACCATCTTAAGATTCATTTTCTCAGCTAATTTTTGTCTCTGTTTATTTAATTGTTTCCTTTTACGTTTCGACTGCTTTCTCTCCTCATCCTAAAACAATAAGAAGCCACCTTAGGATAAATCCAAATTAACATATATATAAAACAAGATGTTGCCCGCTGCTCCGCCCTGGTGGAGGTTATTATTGGATGAAAAGGTATGCAATCTATGGAGACATCTTAAGCTATTACACCTTTCTATATTTGGCTATCAAATAGGAAGCATGCATTTTTCCGGAATAAAACTGCCACTTTGCAAAAAAATCATGTTGATCCCTTGCTCTGTGAAAAACTAAACTATCCCATGGGAACTGTACATTTTTCCGGGATAAAAAGTAGCATATGTGCTATTCCAGACTATAATCTATCCCTGTACCAAATTTTAAGCAGATCCAGCCAGCCGTTGTAGCGTGATTGAGTAACAAACATCCATCCATCCATCCAAACATTCGCATTTATAATATTATAGTAGGAAGTAGGATAATATGCATTATGTGCATGTTTCTACATGTAAGATGTTGTGATTCTTAACTAAAATAATCATGATGCATGGTATGGAAGACATAACTATTGCAAAACACTAACTAAATAACTTTCTATGACCTGGATTTTGTGTCAGTGATAGACCTGTTTTTTTGTTTCCGCATGGAAAGCATTTTATTACTGCCGCCCGCTCCAGGGGGCAGTGGAACAATAAGAATAAAACAGTTATGCTAGACTTTCTTTGGCGCTTGCGGAGCGATCGCGGTTATCCTGAGATTGACTAAGATTGCTGGTGGAACCGCCACTGCTCGGTGCCGCCTGCGGGCTATCTCCATGTGTGGAGGCTAATGTGCCTCCGGCACCAAAGGACACTCACGGCGTCAACGACAACGACGACTTTCATGGTTGACTTGGCCAACATAACCTAACATAGAGTAAAATAGCAAATACCAGATGGGTGTCCTCCAAACAACGAATCAGGGAATAATCTCTTGTTCATCCTGAGTTAAAACTTTCCCCATAGCAGATTGAACTATACCTACATAGTTCGATCTGATATATGTAATATGGCGTCTCTATTTGATATTCCTCCAGACTAATACTAGTAAGAGCACTAGTTCATAATACCTACTTCATGTGTAAAAATCATTTTGAATGGGCATGGTTTGGTCAATTTTTGATGTTACAGTAGGGTAGTAGACTGCCTCGGTGGCGCAGTTGTAATTGCGCATGCGTTACTACTGCTGTGCTGAGGTCGCGGGTTCGATCCCCGGGTCGGGTAAAGTGATATTGGGTTTTTCTATCTAGAAATTCTCAGTATTAGCCCGGAGTCTGGAACCTGTGCCCGGTATGGCGATAGGCTCGCCCCCTGTCACATTATGGGACCGAAATTCGGCGAAAAGTGGGTGTACTGGTTACACCTCTGCCTACCCCTTCGGGGATTACAGGCGTGATTGTATATGTATGTACAGTAGGGCTATGTAAGCTTTATACAAGTAAAATATAGCATGCTAGATTTTTGCACAGACAGCAAACATTGCTCTTTTCATAAGTTAATACCTGAAAATGATTTGAAGTATTTTCAGTAATAAAAGGTTATTGTTCTATTGTATTGTACCTGAAGTTCTGCTATCTGTGCATCTACATCACCTTCTTCAGTGTCTTTATCTTCAGTAAGTTCTTCCTTTTCAATTTTATCATCAACCTTTTCCTCAGACTTAGGTTCCTGGAATCAAACATTAAATAATTTGTTAGAGTACTCTGTAGTTTTTGAAAAACACTTTCAGATAGGGTAAAAAACATATTACCCAATATATCATATTTTATTATGGGGATTCAATTTATGTTATTTTTGAGCTGTGGATGTAAATTACAATTTGCAAAGCATTTGCAAGCAAATTTATATACTTTACCACAAATATAAATAGTAATATAATAGTGCGGTGATACTAATCATTGCATTTACAATGTATTTTTCTTATTTTGTTGTGAAATGGAACCTTGGTAGAGGAAGACTACATAAGAGCTGACAATTTTTTTACTATGCTAAATAAAAAAGAATGCATGAGGAGATTTATGAAAATTTAAGGAAAAAGTGTTGTCTTCTGTCAATTTCATGTAAAATGGAAATTCATAATCTATGGCTATTAACACAAGAGTAATATTATGTATAATCTTTATCACATAACTAGATAACAGGCTATTCAAACTGAATGGATACAAAACATCACGTTAGTTAATCGGCAATATTACAACTGCAATGCCATCATATATTAAATAAAAGTATGTTTTTCCAATAATTCACTTGTTTGATGTTACCTGTTTTAACTTAAATTCTTTCATATGCTTCAACCAACTCAATAATGATTTCAAATCTTTTCTCCCAAGCACTTTCATGTCTTTACAACATTCTCTGACCTCTTGAGTGGTTTTAGGATGGTGTTCAATGTCTTTATCATCTATCATAATCTGCAATAAAACAAATATACTTTTGTTTATATATGTATACAAAGTAACATTAAGATTTATAATGCTTCAAACTTCTATACCTCAGAACATCCTTGAAGTAAGTCTATTGGATCATCACAATTTAAAAATTGTGAAACCTTGACTATGTGATGGGTAGTATAATCATTCTCTTTATATCCTTCAGCTTTGGCTTTCTTTTGTTTCTCAGGATGTAAAACATTGTTGTGTTGCTTCTTTACTATATCTAAATCCTCAAACACATGTTTGGGATCCAGAAACTTTGGGTCAATTGCATCTGGTGCAATATACCCTTGGCACACAACAAAGATTTCTGAAGACTCATTACGTGAAGCTTGTGGTTTTGTAGCATGTACTTTTTTAAAGAATTGTTTCAAAACCCATAAAAGTGCATGATAATCTTTTGATCTAAATACTTTAGTGACAAACCATCCACCTTCTCTGAGATAATGAGTAGCAAGTTTTAATGCACTTAAGGTAAGACATGCCTGTTGGTAGGCATCATGTAGCCAATTTAAACCAACATTTGGAGCACCATCATGGAGTACCACGTCTGCTTTCCATGTTTTAATTTCTTTCTTTATAGCAGCTTTGCATTTGTCAGTGGTTATGTCTTCAGTGAGACTGATACAACCAGGCACTGTTTTTATTGGAAACAAGTCTACTCCTATAACAATACTGGAGACTGGCATATTTTGATGGGCCACCTGCATCCACCCACCCGGTGCAGCACACAAGTCGATACATACTCTTGACTTTTGTAAAAACCCGAACTTTCTGTTTAACTGGATTAATTTGAATGCAGCTCTTGAACGATATCCTAAAAAGTTGTATTACCATAAACATCATAAAAAACAAAATTAATTAGCCAATCATCATGACTGATCAAACACATTTTTTTCTGCTAACAAAATCACTTAGGATATTTGTACACCTATCATCACAGTGAAGCATTTAAAATTGTACTTTATAACAAAAGTCCCTTTTGTCAAATCAGACATCCAATCTTTTTTTTGGTCATGATTATCATAACTTCCCAAATCTTCAAAAATACTTCAATATTTAGATAATTTTGATGTTAATATAATTATTTAAGTTGGCTTTCTCAACTTCTTCTGGCTGGTTATATTGGCATAACAGTATAGGGTATTGCATTAGAATCATGCGGCATTTTTAGACCTTTGACATAAGGCCAACGCAAAATCACAATTTTGGTCATACCTCGCTATTGGAAATAAGCACGGCAGGCAGTGCACCGTAAGTGTATTGGTAGCATCTCATTCTACCCTTCTTTGAATAAGGCGTGAGCTTATGTTTATCAATTCTATACTTACTTTACTTTATCAAGTAAAGTTTACTAAGTTACTTATAAACTTGTGAAATTTATAAAAAGAAAAGGAAATTATTAATTACCTGTTTCCTTTGCAAGTTGATAATATTTATCTTTCCGTTGTTTACCGACTTTTGTCTTTTTCCCCATTTTTATATTCCATGTATAGCGTGTTTACAAAATCACTTTTCCACATTAAATTTTGTAGGTTATATTTGTTTCATAATTTATATTTCGGTTCTGAGTAATGGTCTTTTAAATATGCAATTTTTTAAAAACCGAATTATTATTTTATATAATTATAATATAAAGGCTTAACTCGTTTCAATAATGTACACCCTTTCTGTCTAACCTAGTTCACTATCATACAGGATTTAACCCCTCATGCCAGGAAAATTATAGTAACTTTATTCATTCTTTTTATCCAACGCACGTACAGATTTCATAATTTTGATATTTAAATATTTGTTTCGGAGCTGTATAGGCAATTGTTCCCTATTTCCGGGTAAGAAATAATTTATACATACTGATCAGATATAATAAAAATAATAAAAAAATATCGATTCTCACAAAACGATTTACAATTAACATATGCACTACATCACTAACGCTGAGAATACATACACGTCATCTTTTTTTTCGTCGGTCATACAAATTACAAAGCAAATCAATCGTCATTTCATTCGTACGTTTGTATTCAAGATTAACTTTGCTACATTATCCTTTTTGACTGGATTTATCTTGCAATTTTATCATATTGCATCATCTTTGAGCATATTAGTGACAAAACGCGATTGAAATAAGACTTTAGAAGTATCTGAAATAAGTGGACACCATTAATTATTATCATCGCCATGGCTGCAAATATAAATATTAATACGTTTATTAATAGTTTTCAAAACCGATTGTAAGTATTAAATTTACTTAATATCTAGATGTTTTCCCAAACGTAATTTAATAACTAACTATAAGGTTGAAGAAACAGATTAAATGTACCTATCATATTTGTTCTAGAATATTACATACTATGTAAATAAATATTGTGACGTAGAACTTCAATGGTACCTATATTATAAACACTTATATAATGACGTACTTGTCGCTAATTTGATTGTACTGAGAAGTCGGATGTTTCCTTGTTAAATTTCATTGGCGGATTTAGTATTTGGCGGTCGTATGAAACAGTTTTTTTCGTTTAGTATATCTCGCAAAATAACCAGAATAAGTATATTACCAGTATTGAAACACAATATTTATATTATGAAATAATATAGTACATGATATAACACGTTATTTAGGCATAAAAATCTAAATTTACATTTTTATAAGGGGTCTGAAGTGATATATTAAAATTGTTATTCATTATTTCATAGTAGCGTATGAAGAAATAGGGCAAACAAATAAAAAATACAGGATAGAGGAAATGTGTATTTAAGGTAGTTGAAATACACAGTGACTCACAGCAACATTAACTCATTCCAAGCAAGTCTTTTGCAATTGTCTTCTTGAATTAATATGCTAATATAGCAAATATAACAATATCCGTAAATAGATAGAGTAGAACCCACCCCACACTAGGTAAAACATGTATTGTGGTTATCAAGAATTATGAGGGACTATGGTCCCACAACACCCAGACCCGAAACAAATATGTATCTATCACACTATTATTTGTCTCGGTGCAGGACTCATGTGATGGCCTCTTGTTTCTTAGCTGGCTACTCGGCAGCTGCACTATGGAGGCTGTCGAATTTGATTTGGTAGTCTCTATGGTGCAGGGTGTGAGTAGGTGGTTGGGAATGTAGTATTGTGTCTGATGTGTGTGTGATCCATAAATATTTGTTTTGAGACTGTATTCCTTTCATGGTTCTTGATAACAGGTTTGTGTGGGGTTAGGACTGTATGTGAATGCTGGATGTATTTATGTATTTATATTGATCTCAAAAACATCCTTACAAACTTACACAATGTATCACACTATTCAAACTTATTCAACTTAAAACTTGTTTCAGAATGCAGTAAGAATATTTTATTAATTTTGTGTTTGCAACTTAATAAGTTCCTCCACTGTTTTAGATAATGCTTTTTATCATACCTACATACATACTATTTTGTATTTGGTCACAAACCCCTGCCAAAGACTACTAAATGATAGCTGTACAATCTCCAAAGATGTTGTTTAAGATAGTATCATGATCACCTGTTGTATTATTACAGAGAACCTCCAGTTCGTCAACACTTAAAAAATGTTTATGGGACACTGATGATGACATGTGCATCAACTTCTGTCGGAGTTTATGTGGATATGTTCACCCGTTTCCAAGCTGGATTCCTTTCAACAATCATTGGAGTTGGGCTCATGCTCATGCTGATTGCTACGCCTGATAATGGAAAGAACACTAATCTACGTCTCGGCTACCTCTTGGGATTTGGCCTTACTTCTGGTATTATCAAACAATATATCAAATATCTCATATGAATAATGACAGCAAATTCTTATTTAATTTTTGTGTTTCAGGAATGAGTATGGGCCCATTAATGACTTATGTTAGTATTGTGGACCCATCCATCATAATAACAGCTTTGCTCGGCACAACCTTGGTGTTTGTATGTTTCTCGGTAGCTGCCATGTTGGCTGAGCGTGGCAGCTGGCTGTTCCTCGGTGGCACACTGATGACATTGCTCACATCTATGTCGGTTATGTCTCTCATAAATATATTTATGCAGTCTCACTTCTTATACCAAGTAAGTTTTACCATTATAGTTTCATGTATTTAAAAGTATTATGAAATAGTAAAATAGAGTTAAGAGGCCAATGAAGACATTAAAGCAAAGACCTAACAATAATTATTTTTATTTTATTAATATAGTGGATATTATTATTTAGAACAGTAAAATCCAAAACACATCTTAAGAAATTTCTGCAAATGTTTCGTGTTTGACTCTACTAGTATTCAATAAAATTTTAATGATTTCATGCCTGAACCCTTGCTGTGTTACCACGTCATATACATAAGTCAAATTCATTACAGGTTTACCATTTTCCCGTTGATTATGATATCTGTATTATTGGCTTGCAATTATTTTATATAAAAATTTGATATAGGTTTTCACGTCAATAAGAATACCCACATTATGACTGTGTTTCAAAATCTCAACATCTCTTATTCTTTTTTAATTTATATGGCTCCACTGTACAAATTTGGTGATTTTGTCAATGAATAAAAAGGTTAAACACAAACTAACAAGGAGTTAAAAGTAGACTCATATTTATCAGATTTTAAAATTCTCATATTATTATCAAAACATATCCACAAATAAAATAAAGGTACAATATTCACTTAGCTTATATTTTTTATACGTAATTTATATCTATATACGTAAAAAACTATTTGTTAGTAAGCGCACCACTTGAGAATGTCAGAGCCGATTTGGTGGGTTTTTAAATTTTTGCAAAGTTCGAATAATGTTTTATGAGAAAGAAAATTGAAAGATTTATTAAAGCAAGTCCCATAACAAATTAACTTGACTGCAACACCTAGTGTCTATTTCATTTTAATTCTTGTTGCACATTCTAGACACATCTTTATCTCGGACTCGTGCTGATGTGTGGATTTGTGTTATTTGACACTCAACTTATCATCGAGAAACGCAGAATGGGTAGCAAGGACTTTGTTCAGCATGCTTTGGAGCTATTCATTGACTTCATTGGAATGTTCAGACGATTGGTAATCATCTTAACGCAGAAGGTACTTACATGACTTGTATACTAATCATAAGTTGTATTGATGCTATATATATTTACTTGTTTTCTATATATTATGTTTACTTTTCATATTGACGTGTCTAGGTTATGTTGCTTGAAATCACACAATCAACACCTTAATCGGATTTGGTCTCACTAGATTTGTTGAAGTGAACATTGCGATGCCAATCTTCCAAAATTATTTTACTAGACTAATTGTCGGCAGAACATGAATTATACAGCATTGTTAACATTTTATTTCCCCTGAAAATAAAGCTGTGTTATGTCTGACAGTGTTGGCTAGATTGATCTTGATTAAATCAAAAAGTTACTATTCAAGAACTTCCACAAATAAAGTATGATAACATGCGCGTTCATTTTACCACAACAGAAATTTAATAAAGGTCATGATTTCTATGATACATTTTACAGAAATTAAGCTATACCAAAAGAAGTTTAATGATTGTTGACATGATTTGACAGCCACCGTGGCACAGCGGGCGGGTAGCTGGCTGTGAAATAAAGAGGCCGTGGGTTCGATTCCCGCACCGAGACAAATATTTGTATGACAGATAGATATTTGGGTGTTGTGGACCCGTACTCTTTTGTAGTTCTTGATACCCATGATACTGGTTTTACCTAGTGTAGGGTCAGAACTATGTGTGACTATTGGGTGTATATATTTATTTATGATTAAACTTCAGTTTTATCCATAAAATAATTAAATCTTGGTTACTGTTTGATTAACAAATGTATTATTATGTTTTAATAATATATTTGTTTATTGTAGGAGGAACAGGATCGTCGCCGCAAACGAGACTAAACATCTGAGTAATTCGTGAAGAAAACAGGGGTTTTTTTTCAGGTTTATGATTTCTCATATATTTTTTATGTGTTATATCTTATTACAGAATACATTGTTAAATTAAAAGTTTCATAAAATAAATAAATTAGGCCTATTTGGTTCAAATATTGTTGTTAGTTTATTTAATTGCCTTACTATAGTACGCGACAGCTCGACATGTAAATTTTCTAGTGATGTGGCAAAATGTAGCAGGTAGTTTATATCGATATTTATATTATTGCAAGGCAAGAAAATAAGACTTAAATTAATATAAGGTAACATATTTTATAATAATATTTTATTCATCACAATCAATATCAATTATGGGCGATTTTAATTGTTTATTGGGTCCTGCTAATTTCGTTCGGATTGTATTCTGGACAAAGTTCTAAAAAGCCGGTGTAAAAGGTAGCTATATCCAATGTCTGATTGACAGGGTAATTATAATAATTGTCTTTACAGATTAGTTCTCGTGCTTAATAATTAATTATTGGTATATAGTTTCACGTGACGAGCAAGCGACCGAAGTCATTTTAATACACAACGACAAAGAACAATGTGAGCGAGATCGATATCGATAAACGCGGTCCATACGGACTCGTGCTCGTGCAGCGCTACGACTAAGACGACGCGGGGGATATGCGGGGTGACCCCTCCCCTGCACCTCACCTTGTACCCCGATTGCCATGTCGACCTGTCGCGAACTATACTTACCTTGCCTTATTTACTAATAAACTCATTTGCAAAAAAAAACGGGCACCTTATTGGTTTGTTTGATAATTATAGGTAGTTTTACTTTCACAATTTTGTAAATTAATAAGCAAATAATCGTTTTCGTCAGTATTATCATAAAATTTATGGATTTTAATGCTAAAGTTCACTAGTAGTGTATGCTCGCTAGTAGTGCATATGCTCGTGAAGTAAAAGTTGACAAAGATTTTTGTTTGTTTTTTCTTTAATAAAGTAAAAGCAGATAAATGTTTAGTATCGAGTGTGACCCCCTCTAGCTGAAATCACAGCTTGAATTCGTCTGGGTATGCTAGCGAGGATATCCCGTATACTTGCTTGCGGAATACGTTCCCACTCCGCGATAATCACATTCTTCAGCTCTCTGATGGTCTGCGGAGCCGGTTGTACTGATCTCACGCGTCGTTTCAGAACGTCCCAGACATGCTCTATAGGATTGAGGTCGGGACTTCGAGCTGGCCAATCCAAACGACGAATGCCGACCTCTTGCACATACGCTTCCACATCGCCAGACCGGTGGGCGCGAGCGTTGTCGTCCATAAAAATTGATTCTTCGCCTAAAGCAGCCAATGCGGGTTGTGCATGAGGAATTAGAACTTCCGTTATGTATCGATGTCCAGTCAGTGAGCCGTTTTCAATGAAGACTAACTCTGTACGATCCATTCAATTTATTCCTGCCCAAAACATAACAGAGCCCCCACCATAAGGTGTGATTTCTTCAAAACAAGCCTCTGCAAAGCGTTCTCAATGAATGTTCTCAATGAGAACAATACCCTATTCCAGTCTTCTTGAGTCCATGACTCACAATTTCGAGCAAACCTAAGCCTGGCAACTCTGTGCTCACGGAGTAACTTAGGGCCGCGGGCCGGGCGATGACTGCGTATATTGGCCGCGAGAAGCCTCCTCCTGACCGTCCATAGACTAATATGCACATTTCTTACTTCTTCGAGGTTGTTCTTAAGGTCCATATACGAAGACTTGCGATTTCTCAATGCGCGACTCACAAGAAAACGATCATCCCGTGGTTGGGTACATGGTTTTCTTCGAGAACCAGGCCTTCTCTCGACGGAACCGGTGTCTTGATACCGCTGCCAGGTCCTTTGAACCGTCGAGCGACTCACACTTAGCCTCTGAGCCACGAAGCATTGGCTGCAACCCTCTTCGAGCAGCGCAATAATTTTGGTAGATTTTACCACTTTCTCTAACATTATTGAGACAGCTAAACAGCAATAAATGAAGCTTTGACAATTAAGAATATGAAATAAATTCATAAAAATTGACTAAAAGTTATGAAAACCGATATTATCTTTTGGAACTTCGCACCAAAAATGTAGGATAAAAAGTGGTTTTCTGTAAAAACGAGCATCAAACGAAAATTTGAATTTAGAACGTACTGTTTTAAACACCACGGCATTTTTAAAACCGGCCAGTAACATGTACAAATGATTGAAATCATTTTTGTACCGTATTACTTAAAGAAGAATTAAAATCAAAACCGCCCGTTTTTTTGCAAATGAGTGTATATCTTAAATAATAGGGTGTTTGACTGGTGTAACCAAAATATATAAAACTGCACTAAGAGAAAGGATAGTGGGCAAACATATTTATTAAATACATTTTTTTATTTTAAATGTATTGTAAACATTTTATTTTCGTCATTAAAATTTAGAATTTTTAATCTGTATCACTCGGGGCCTAAAACGTAGCAATACCGGCCGCCATTATTCGTGACGACATCGCACATAAACATTGCATCCTACGACAAATAAAATTGTAAGGAAGAACATATTTTTCGATGTGTAAACGTGTGGAAACATGTTAATTTCGTCTTCAAGTCTTCTATAAGAATGGAAGAAGGCATTACAAAGACTGATAGTCGAAATCTGCCACTTCTTTCTTAAAACTTTTGATTTTGGCACATGGATGAACAATTTATCGGCATTTAGTGTCGAGTTTTTACACAAAGGCATTGAACAATATTTATATGCTGGCTCATTCATTTTTGCGGAAAAACTAACAGATAAATGCAAATAATTTGTTATGTTGTTAGGTGTCACGAATGTTTGTGTATGTGCGATGACGTCATATAGAGATAATGACACGTGACAACGCGTTTTAGCGCGAAATTATATGTGCAAAAATAAAATCACAGATTTTATATAAATTGAGTATATTTCAATAATAAAAATATTACGGGGGCTATAAGTGAAGAGTCCTCTATCGATGTCCATCAATTTTCAAAAATTGACAAATACCCTATTAAGTTCGAGTTTAAACCAAATTTCACAAAATCCTTGTAAAAATAATATAGCTCTTAGTATATATTCTATTTTAGGATGTTTTACCATAGGTAGCTCATAAAGTCGTGCTTCAGCTGCAGCTTCGATGCTTCAGCATCATCTGACGGAGCGTTACAATAAATTTGATAACGCTAAAATATTTTCCATGTTCCAACACATTCCTTGTACAATTTTTTTTACAACTGCAACGGTTGATTTGCTGCAGCACTGTCTTGTGGCGACTTACAACAAAGCGGATAGTATAAAATAATTCTTCATGAAAAACTGCATACCGACGGTTCGAGTGCTATTTGATTTAGGCGCCATTTTTGAAATTTTACATGAGACGTTTAGTTTTTAAAAATAAATGTGACCTGTAAAAAAATTAGCCCTGTTTTACCAGTTGATTTGAGCACCAAAAAAGTGCACAAATAAATTTAAACTAGGCTCAAAAATTTTATAGAAGATATTTACATCCATACTAATACTATAAATTCGAAAGTAACTCTGTTTGTTACCTTTTCATGACTAAACGGCTGACCGAATTGTGATGAAATTTGGCAAGGAGATAGATAGGCTGTCTTTTTTCTCAACAAACAATCTTGAAAGGGGTCAAATAGGAGTTCAAAATTTGTATGGGAATCGATAATTCCTCGACTTACGGATCTGGAAATTCATATTTAGGCTTATGGTAGGAAATAAAAAAAAAGGTTTTTCAACGTTTTTGAAAAATCATCCCTAAAAGGGGCAAAGTGACTCAACACCTGAGAGGCTGGACAATCGCTGCAGGTGCCTTAGTGCAGAAGACAACTCCTTGGATTGTATACTTCTGCTCCCGAAAATAACCTCCACGCGGGCGGAGCCGCGAGCAACAGCTAGTATGAATATAATTCAAAATCGCAAAAATGTCGCTTAGATCAAATAGCCCGCCAATCGTAACGTACCGTAACCGTAAAGTTGTAATAGGTTACAGTTCAAACGGTATCCAAATATTTTAATCTCGTTACCTACAGAAATATACAAATGCCTACGTATTTAGGAATAATATATGTTACCTACATAAGGAACTAAATGTGGTGAAAATTATTTCTCAATAACAATCAAATAGGAATAAAAACGTTTTATGGAGTCATTTACTACGCGCCTGCTTTGTTCAATATTGCTGTTTTTATGAGTAACTTATCAGCGATTCAGATCCAACTTCCAAGTACATTATCTATTATATTGGTGTTTATTGACACTGTACCTACCTATTAAATACATGTCAATAAACAAAATGATCACTTAGTTCACATTTTATTTTCTTATTATTTAAGAATAATATCCAATCAAATTTAATATTATAAAATTACATGCATATACACTCAGGCCTGTAATCCCCGAAGGGATAGACAGAGGTGTAACCAGTACACCCACTTTTCGCCGAATTTCGGTCCCATAATGTGATAGAGGGCGAGCCTATCGCCAAAATGTAAAGTTAATTATCCATATACAATATGCCTGCCTGTGATCATTGATTGATGATTAACATTGTAAACAAAGAGAATGTAACGTTGAATTGTAGGTGTCTCCATATTGGTAAGAGAATAAGTAGATTTTCTTTTTTATTTTATACGTAAGACAGGAAATTAAACAATATTTTTAAGTAACAAAATATTTTATTATGTAAAAATGAATTATAAAAATACAGCTCCTGCAAATGTTATTCGCCTTGTAACTAACCACTAGGTAAGTACGTAGCAAATGTATTTTAAGTGGATATATATAAATCAATACATAAGTGATTAATTAAATTATTAGGCAGATATACATATTATTATTATTATCTTCCAATATTCTCATCATGTGGATGTACTTTGTTTTTATCAAATAAAAATATCTTCTTAGCTCTATCTAATTCGTTGTTTATCAAAATGATAAGATTACTTGTATTTCTATTTTCATTTTGATACGATCTACTTGTGTTTTCCGTCTTGTTATCTATTGTATTACTTTCAATATTTCCTAATTCAGTTTTCTGCTTGCGTTTTTTGGCTCTAAAGTATATATTGGATAAATTCATTCTTCGACATGTAAAGCAATTCACAAAACTAAATCTCCACGAACTTGGTGATACATTCTTGATTACATATTCGTATGTGGATATCCCTAATATGGATATATAAACGTGAAAACAGCACAAATGTAATAAGGCACATGCTATTCCAAATGCAACTAGACAAAATACTACTAGGAATGCTAAAAATGGCAGGGATATTTTACAATTGCTAGATGTCGTTTCCTTTAATGAAGAACAGTTTATAAAGTTTTGTCCTGCAGAACTTAGTTTTTGCGGGTCTGTAAAGAAAAACACTATATCTGTTAAACACAACGATGCCGTAAATGCGGATATCATCAATGCCGTTGTGACACACGCAATGAACGGTAAATAATTTCGACGCCCAATGCAATTATTAAGCCATTTGCAATGATGATCAAATTGATCTACGCACTTATTACAAACACTGCAATGTTTCGTGTTTCTACTGCTAGTTTGTATATTACATAAATGACATCTTCCATTCTCGATGACATGGGCGTGAATGTTTCGATCGAATTCCGGAATATTGTTTATTTCAAGTTTTCGCAATTCCTTCTCACTGGGATCTATTAATGATGCAAAAATATGTGATAAAACATGAGATAAGTATAACACGATATACACAACCAGCGCCATCATTTTCAGTTCATCGAATTGTATTTGTATTAGAACTATAAAATTTAGTAAAGCTGTTGCTATTAACACAATCCAACCAATTACTTGTTGGTAATTCAATGGCAGTTGCAGTCCGTGCAATCTTCGCTGCAGTCTCGGTGAAGGGTTAGATGTTATACATCTGTCCATTTGTAATCCGCAGTATATTATCCTATACTCAACGGTAAGTAGTGTAAGTACCACGCACTTAATTCACGTTCCGCTAAATTTTGCCGACGCTCAGAAGTATTAAGGTAACTCATATCAAAAACTGATAATACGTTTTTCTTACTTAATTTTAACTTCTAGTGCGTTGAAATACGCACTGTTAATGATTTAACTCCAGCAGATGTACCTACCCACCAGGTGCGCGCGCATCTCATTTCAGGTTTTATATTATTATGTTGGGTGGTAATGATTTTGTTTATACATATAAGTTTTTTCGTCATGAAAACATTAGTAGGTACCATGTAATAGAGATAATTTTACTCAATCTCGCAAGACTTGCTTTGCATATATGATATTGACTGAAAATTTGTAAGTAGGTATGTATATGTGACAACTGACGCGTCATATAGGTACACGTCAAAACTACGGAATTCAGGAAAACATAGTTCAAGACTTGCAAAAAAAACTAATTTCTATGCTTCATTAACACAGTGTTTTAGTATTTTCGTCTAAAAAATAATTTGATACTTTCTTCTAAAATCTGTTATATGTAATTTCCATGGCAACACAATTTGCTACAAATGAGTACATACATTATAGACGTATATTTTATGGCCCCCGTGTACACGACGCGACGTTGGGCTAACGCGTCGTATGAAAAATGCCGTTATCTATCCATACTAATACTATAAATGCGAAAGTAACTCTGTTTGTTTGTTTGTTACCTCTTCACGACTAAACGGCTGAACGGATTGTAATGAAATTTGGTAAGGGAATAGATTATATCCTGGAGAAGGACATAGGCTATCTTTTTTCTCAAAAAACAACCTTGAAAGGGGTCAAATAGGAGTTCAAAATTTGTATGGGAAATCCATAATTCCTCGACTTAGGGATCTGTAATTTAGGCTTTCATATTTAGGCTTTTGGTAGGAAATAAAGAAATACGTGTTTCAACGTTTTTGAAAAATCATCCCTAAAAGGGGCAAAGTGTGGTTTTGCTGGTGGTAGGATATTCATATCCGCCCGGATAGCGACCACCGTACACATGGCGAAAAACCCGCCATAGTGGCACACACAAGTGTGTCGCGTTCCGGGATCAGCCAGTGTACATCCGGTTTTTGTCGGGGGTCTGGAGTACAATGGCCATTTTACGGCCTTCTTAGTACTCTGACACTAGACCCTTGACCCCTTCTTCACCTTCTTGCCCATGGCGTAGTGTGAAGAAGCAGGCCGGCATGAGTGTGTTGAGTAACGGGGATAGATCGTCTCTCGCTACTCAGTACTCTATTTGGACCGCACTGCGCTTACCATCAGGTACAGTGCGGTCACTTTGCCGTGCCAGGATAAAAAAAAAAAACTTATGGGGTATTTAGATGCAATCTCAAGATTCAGGCACAACACCTGAGAGGCTGGACAATCGCTACAGGTGCCTCAGTGCAGAAGACAACTCCTTGGATTGTATACTTCTGCTTCCGAATATAACCTCCACGCAGGCGGAGCTGCGAGCAACAGCTAGTACTAATATATAAATCTCTTAGAGTATTTAACACTGGAGACGCCATTGAGCGCTTACCCCGTATGACAAATGTAAGAGCACGGTGCTCATACACGTTCTATAAAACGAGTTGCGCTTCGTGATCCGCCACTAAAAAAGTGACATCACGTGCGAATGGAGCTCCCTGAAAACGCGAGCCTGTAGCGGTATTAACATGTAAAAATAGATCTGACACATCAAACTTACAAAAATACAAAATTATTTTTCACCTGGACATATTTTTTTAAAGTAATATTATCATTAAAAGCAACAAAACATATAATCTCTAAAAATTATCATCGGGTAATAAATGTTGCCATGTTAAACTTTTAGCCACAGTAGTGCAAAATTTATTTGCATTCAATATCTTAAACGCAAGTTGTTTTTTTAATATTCATTTTTTTTTTTAAATTTATTCATGTCCATGGATACTAGTCTTAATATTCATTTTTAACCCAATGTTGCCCACGGCTCCGCCCGCGTGTAGGTCTTGGAGCATTTTAACCTTCTATATTTTGCTATCCCATAAGAAGCGTGCATTTTTTCGAGTTAAAAGTGGTCTTTGTCATTTTCTGATCCCTAAACTGCCACTATGCAAAAAATCATGTCGATCCTTTGCTCTGTGAAAAACTAAACTATCCCATGGGAACTGTACATTTCTCCGGGATAAAAAGTAGCCTATGTGCTTTTCCAGACTATAATCTATCTCTGTGCCAAATTTTCAGTAGATCCGTCCAGCCGTTGTAGCGTGATTGGATATGAAACAACCATGCATCCATCCAAACATACGCATTTATAATATTAGTAGGATTACTTTATTTATGCTTCTTAATTTATAATTTAAAAATATTAGGAGAGTTGACATATCGACTAAGTTTACATTTTCATAAACTTTATGCCAGTGTAGCATTTTGGGTGGTTTATGTGGTAACACTGTCGTTTATGCAAGACTCAAATAGTGTTGCAGATAAACTTATAAAGGTTATCGATAAAATTACTAATCCATCTGGACTGTCTTCTAAACACATAATTTTAATGTAAATAGTTCTAACACACTAGGAATGTCACAAAATATGACAAAACCAGAATAAAGTTTTTGTCAAAAAAATGTGATCCTAAAATTGTATCCGGTATATTTAAAAAATATTTAGGTATGAATTTTGGCGCCATTCATTTATTACGAAAGTTGATGTAGGGGGGGAGTCGATCATGTCTTATTTTTTCTTACAAGGGGTGGAGGGAGTCTTAATAGTTCTTACGTAAGATCACACAAATGCGCAAAGTTAGGATTATACGTTGAAAAAACGCGGGCCATGCCTATAATTTTAAAAACAAGAAACTTAGACTTTTTAAATTTTTTTTGTTAACCGGTATGTCTTGCCTTTTCACCCGGTTCCGGCTTGACGTCGACTTTTGGGACACCCTGTATTCATGTCGAGATCTCAAGCCCTTTTTAAATGCTCTTCATAAAAGATAGCCGTTAGCCGGCTACCACACCAAAACAGGCGATAATCGCTCTCAATGACATACAATAATTTCATTCACAGCATTTGCTAATCGCATTCGTTACCAGTAACACTGTATTTCTTGGCTCCGCTTATTTAATTTGAAATTTTATGGAATAACAGAACACTCCATTTTCTTACAAACTATATACCATTGGAAAGGTCGTGTTGTGTACTTTCCGGTGGTATATTTGCTGAGGTATAATCGGAATACCTCAAAACGAGTGAGTAATCAACATTTTAAAATAATTTTCAACGGCCGTCATTGTTGTGTTGCATGTGCTGACATACCTGAAAAACGCTACTCTACAATTAGTGTTGACCAAAAAAAATGGAAGTGTCACGGATGATGTGCAAAGCAACCAAAAACTGATAACAGTAATACGCCTTTACGTCCCATTGACTCACCCGGGAAGTCGAGGAACAATAATGACTCGCTACCTTTTAATGACAATATTACGCATCGAAAAAAGCCACTATTGATACTAGCGCAATTAGTGGAAGTTCCGGCTTAAACTCTTCCGCGTCAGTTATTACAAAGAAAGACGCTAGGGAAATAATAAGAGAAGAATTCAATGTCATGAAATTGGCTTTAGCACAGGAGCTTAACTAAACACTTAAGCAGATGGTGAGAACCGAATTTCAATCTCGAAAATCAATTCATAAAACAGGAAATAACTGCTTTGGATAATAATGTTTGTTTCTGAATGAAAATTATGAAACCACCAAATCCGCCATCGCCAAATACCAAGACACACTGGGAGAGCTAAAGAAATAGAACGTTCAGTTAACATATACATTACAGGATCTGCAAATCAGGCTTCAGGTTGCTGAGCAGCATAACCGTTCTAACAATCTTGAGATAGAGTGTGTCCCCGAGCACAAACAGTAAAACTTGCTATCTATAATTACTCAGCTGTCTAAGGTATCCTGCAACTTGAAAGAATCCGACATTCATCATTGCACTCGTGTGGTAAAAAGTAACAGAGATGACAAGAGACCTCGCCCAATCATTGTTAAATTGGCTACCTCTAGGCTTCAGGATACATTTTAGCGAAAACAATAAATTTTAAATAAGGCAAATCCAAACGACAAGCTCAGTACTGCTCACATAGGCATTGGAGGTAATAAATCGCCGCTTTACATTGTTGAGCACCTTTCACCTAAAAACAAATTACACGCAGGGGCTCGCCAGATCGTCAAAGAAAAAGAGTACAAATTCGTGTAGATTAAGCAAGGTCGTGTTTTCATTAGGAAAACAGAAGAAGACGAGTTTACTTATATAAGAAACCAAGAGACCAGAACCGACCTAAAACAATTCTCTGCCATATCCATACTAGCTGTTGCTCGCGGCTCCGCCCCCGTGGAGTTTATTTTCGGGAGCAGAAGTATCAATGCAAGGAGTTGTCTTCTGCACTGAGACACCTATAGCGATCTACCTGAATCTCAGGTGTTGTGACTGTCTAGATGGCTAGACAGGCACAACTCCTAACTTAAACTTCTAGCACTCCTTATAATACCCCGGGATCACTCCGTAAGTGTCGAAGAAGGCCACCGCGGGGTTTTAGCTGGTAGTGTCCGGCTGGGTGTACATAAGTAGTAGGGACTCGGCCCAGCCGCAGCCCGGATAGACATCATCCGGGCGAGGGGGTGCTGGGTCGTAAGACCGGCTAGTCCAGCATAACCGTTTTATTCTCATTCCGCTTCCCCCCGAAGCGGACGGCAGTAATAAAATGCTTTCCCCGCGACAAAAAAAAAGTGTTGTGCCTGAAGCTTTAGATTACATTTAAAGAATACCTCATAAGTTAACTCCTCACTTCGCCCTTTAAGGGATGATTTGGTAAAAACGTTGAAATACGTATTTCTTTATTTTTTACCTAAAGCCTAAATATGAATTTTCAGATCCCTAAGTTGAAGTATTACGGATTGCCCATACAAACTTTTAACCTCTATTTCACCCCTTTCAAGATATTTTTTTGAGACAAAAGATACCCTATGTCCTTCCCTAGGATATAATCTATCCCTCTACTGAATTTCATTAGGATTTGTTCACCCGTTTAGTCATGAAAAGGTAAGAAACAGACATACAAACAACAATATTAATTTTGTTGCGGAGATATTTTAAAACTGGAATATCTCCTAAGATATTCATTGAAATCAAATGACGTACAGGGCAACTTTGTTCAAAATTAAATACTTGTGATGAATAAAGTATTTATTTGGATAAGGATTAATACCATGTTTATAAAAACCCCTTTCCAAATAATACATTGTTTCAGAACAAATTCGATAACCATTAAAAAGGTTATAGTGAGCCAACCGAAATAGATAGACATATGCTATCGCGGACTTTTTTTAGAACTTTTTAAGAGGAACAATTTCGTCGTACATGATTGTTATGTAACTTTAACCGTTAACGCAGCGTACGCAACGGAAGCTCTCAAAAGGAATCAATTTTTCCCGTTTTTGCAACATTTTTCATTGCTGCTCCGCTCCTATTGGTGATAGCGTGATGTTAAATACCCTATAGCGCTCCTCGATAAATGGGCTATCCAAACCTAAAAGATTTTTTCAACTCGAACCAGTAGTTCCTGAGATAAGCCCGTTCAAATAAACAAACAAACTCTTCAGCTTTATATAATAGTATAGATTAAATAAATTAAAGGCGTATTATTTTAAAAAAATCTAAAAAATAAAGTTTTTATTTTTGCTTATTTGGCTTGTATTTTTCTCAGTACTCATTACCTTTATTATCTTTACAGTATTTCGATTAAATTAGAAATATTAATTTACACTATTTTTAACTATACCTCTCTACTTCCGTCCCTTTTCACGAAATCACACCCAGAGATTGCAAGAAGGCGATAGAAAAGATGATACACATAAAAAAATATCTTAAAACATTTAATGAATTATAATTGTTTTATTTTATCTATCGATAGATAAGGACAACGCTATCTATACCTCGTGTCGACATTGCTACGCTCTACTGTTTTTACACAGTTGTCAATATATGACACTGTAAATATATTTCACAACAAGATAAATTTGTAACTGTGTGCGTAAATTTGCCAGTGTTGTATGAAATGGTGTAGTGTGCGTGTGTAACGACGTGATTACATTTTGCATTTGTGTGCACATGTTTATTTGTAGTTGTACGAAGCCCCCCACCGACATTGCTGAATTTTTTGTTCAAGATTCGAGCGTAATGCCGTCTCCTTTTGGTTGCCTACTCTAAGATAAATCTGTAGCGTCTGTCTGTACATTTGAGTAATTTACCTGATTTAGCTTAAAATATTTTATAACTCGCTGATCGCATTCGTATTTTTTTATTTTTATCTGTCTGTATGTCCGGTTTTAATTCAAAAATGGCTTGACCATTGACCAAATGACCATTCAGCCTGAAATTTTGAACACAGTTAGATCATTCGATAGCGCAAATGATATATATCATACACAAATATATTGTAAAAAAATCACGACATAATTTTTTATTACACCCAACAGTCACACACATAGTACTGATCCCAACCTAGATAAAACCTGTATCGTGGGTATCAAGAACTTCGAGAGACTACGGTAGCGCAGTACGAGAAAAATGTCTGTCACACAAACATTTTTCTCGGTATGGAAATCGAACCCATTTATATGGATATTGTGAATAAACATCCGTTTGTCAACTGTTAGTCTTACTAATATTATAAATGCGAATGTTGGATAGAAGTTTGTGATTCAATCACGCCAGAACGGCTGAATGGATCTGGTTGAAATTTGGCACAAAGATCGATTATAATCTGGAATAGCGCATAGGCTACGTTTTATCCCGGAAAAAGCTACGGTTAAATATAGAAATATGTAATAGCTTAAGATGACTCCATGGATTTTATATCTTTTATTTCAATAATAACTACCACTTGTATTTCTTTGATTAATATTAAAAATTAATATTAGATTAATATTAAAATGAATTGTCCTGGTTTCCTAGTAGGTATTTGAATTCCGGGACTGTAAACCCTAACATAAGGAGATAGTATATATATATATATATACAGGAGCAATGTAATTACCTAAATTATAAACGAATTCATTTCACAGCTAGTATATCATATAGTTATAATATTTTAACTAGCAAAATGTAATAATAACACGAATTTCATAATTTAGTTTTTATTATTGTCTCCATTTTATATACATGAACTTTTAATTACATAGGTACATGATTAAATAAAAAAGTATGTAACAATATTAGGTTCAGGTGTTTAGTCTTGTATGCACGTAATACAATAGGGCAGTTGACACGAATTTTTTATTACTTTAATCAACAAGTTACCATCACCTAAAACCTATTATCGAAAGATTTTTATGAATCCGAAAAAAAGAAGTAAACTCCATTCAAATCTGCTGGAAGGTTAAGTTGGTTTAGTTGTCAAATGACAGCAAAAGGATGCATGATATGTCGCGTGACGTCACGGTTCTTAGAATGGCCATTACTGTGCCATTGTGCGAGATTATAGTTGATATATGTATATATATTCCCACTACGCAACCATATTTGCTCACACCAATATTTAAAATAAATATTGTAACTTCAATTTTCAAGCAATTTTGATTCTGTTTTCGCAAAAAGGGTTTCCTTTGCATATCGAATAATGAACAAAATTAAACACAGGAAACTACCCCATTACACATGAAGAATCATGATGATCACATGAATCATACGTTTTATTTCGTCTACGTTGGAACATAGTCGCCGTTGAAATACCATTTACACTTGCCAGTGACTAATTACATTTAAAACAATAAAAAGGGTTGAAATTTACATACATACTATAATAATAATACAATTTAATAACTATAATAAAAAAATCCTTAGCGGTGAATTCCTGCGATAACTTTTGGAGTTTTTTAAGGGGGTAAGTACCTACCTATGGGTAGGTAGTCAATTTGAGTGCTGAGCACCACATATAAAACCTCACTCAAGATATGACACAAAAGCTTTTGTTTTACGTCGGTATTCTGTGAGATAGTATTACTGATGCAGTCGAGCCAGCCCATTCATGCTGTACACAGAAATGTCGACAGTGTAGGTCACTTAAGTACTAAATGTATTATAATTAGTTATTAGTATCATTGTGCTCAAAATTCTTCGCTATTTCTCGCCGGGTTCGCACAAGTATCCTATGCCCTTTGCAGTCTAGGTTTTCTTCATAACACTTGTCCCTACAACACTTCTTACAATACTGATATGTACACTTTCCTCCCTACAAAACATAAAATAATCAGTTAGTTACAGTATAATCAAATAAAGTATTCCATTTATGTATTCTATTGCTTGGCGAGTATAGTGATGTAATTAAAAAACAAATAAAGTATGGTAGTGCATTAGAATCTGGCTGCAGAATTTATGAGGAGCGGGAAGGGGAACCCATATGCATCAATTCCCGGCAAAGGCAACGTTTAGTTGTTCCATGATCTTTTGAAGTTTTTGTACTTAACCTCAAAGTTAGTACTTGCCACCCCGACTAACTACTGGAAAAGGCTGTCTGTACCTTTAAAAACTTCTATTTGCTGTAGGTTTTATAAATCTAAATAAGTCTTGTCAACGAAAGGGTTTCCGAGTTAATTTCTTATTTGTTACTTGAACAACAACAACAACCCAGTTAGCAATAGATTGCCATATTCGAAAATAGCAAAAAATTGTACCTAGGGTATGTACGCATATGTGTATATTTAGGATATTCTTACACGTTTTATAATTTTATTATTAATAAAAATATGTTTTTAATTACATAACTATTATTGCTATCGTCGATATGTTAACTTTAAATTGAATATACAATCATATTGTGCAGTTTATAGTACTAACCAGAGGATTAGGGCAGGTGTCTTTAACACATGTCTCGTGATTTCTCCGGTGTTGTTGTGAATCTGGTTTTATTGGTCTCCTCATAATTCGCTTTAATTTTTTAATTTTCTTGCGCGATATGACGCAGCCTTCGGAATCCTCACATATTCGCTTATCATTATTCTAAAACAAAGGTAATATTAAAGTAGTTGTAGTGTTAAGCTACTTAGTAAAAGTAAAACATGTACAATAAAATTGCAGCTCACCAGATGTTGCATGTTTGGAAGGTGCTGACGTTATCGGTAACTTTATTCCTCTCAAATCTCAATTAGGTATTTTATTACATATAATTACATCAAAGGTTTAAGATAAAATACAAGCATAATGACTAATAATATATCACCAACCTATGCTTATAGAGATTGTCTTCCTAAATAATTAATGCCGAATTTAATTTATCTAACAATTAGTTTCTATATAGTACCAGAAACTATCGCGCCTCTTTGTCTTAATAGTTCGTAGTATTAAGCATATCGGGTTTAAAGTATTAATATTATAAAAATCTTTAAACTTTGTTTCACAGAGATCAGTATGAATTGTCAAGTGACAATCAATGTATAGGGCAGTCCGAGTGATGACTGCACCGCACCGATCTGGTGGCAAATAAAATCCTAGATGCCCAAAAAAACTACCTGGTTTTTACTTAGTTCTTCCATTTTCTTTATGTGTTTTTCTGGCGACATTCTTACATACGGTTGACATATCCATGGTGGTAATATTAGATTGTATCCATTTGTATACAAATTTTCACCATCTTCAAAATGTATTTTACCTTGATGATATGGTAAATATTTACACTTTACATTCGTACTAACTTTTTTAAAATCATCTAGATTTTGGGCAGTGGCCAGTAATTGTCTGTCATCAAAGTTGTCCTCTATGGTAAATCTGAAGAGGAAAAGTTTATAATTACAGACATGGACTTTCACATATGAGACTCACGCCTGTATGCTCAACGGGGTAGGCAGAGTTTCGTAGGGACCAGCTAGTGCACTAAAAGTTCCGCAAGCTTATTTGAGTTATAAGATTTTACAAATGGCAAAACATATGTAATTTTTAAAAAACTTGTTTGCTGTTATTAATAGTTAGTGATGATCACTCACATTTTGTGTAAAATTTTGAAGAGATGTCCTCTAATATAAGAGGAAGGACAAGGATATTTTTCAACTAAATCTAAATACTCATCAGCCATTTCCCACACCAAAGGATTGACACCTTCATATATTGCAGGATTTGTAAGTGTACCTTCAGCACTCATTACACCATCTACATTTGTGTATTCCAAACATCTGTAGACATCTTCCACACATTGAATATTGCCATTTGCAAACATTGGTATCGATATTGCCTCTCTGAAATTAAAAAAAATTGCTAAAATTATTTAATTTAATACTAGAAAACTACAAACTTCGCACAGTTCCTGTAAGAAAATCTTACGGGATAAACGTAAAATGTTGCTTGTTGTTGTTAAAAAAACGAATAAGTATTCATAGAGTTATCAACTTACACAATGTGTAAACTTGTTACCCATTTTAATACTTAAGTATTGATCACCATGGTGTTCATAAGTTATATAATATGTGTATTCACTTTACTTAGGGGTGACATTCACATTGAGATTTATGGATGGATAAAAAAATATGGATAGAATACAGAGCTGTGAAACAAATTATAAAAAGACAGAAAATTAAGTAAGTAAATTTTTTGGTGTTTTATGCTGATTAACCTAAATTTGCTATGAACTACAATTTATTTATAATCTACTATAATACAATATAACCATAATCAAAATATAGATGATATTAATACCTTACGGCTTTTAAATGTTTCCAGCTAGCAATACCAGTTAAAGGTCCTTTTTGTTCCCTTGTCCTCCCATGAACTGTAAGTAGCTTACATCCAGCATTTTGCAACATCAGTGCATATTGCACAGTCTTCTCAATACTTTCAAATATTCTGACTTTACAAGTTATAGGAACTGAAACTGATTTGGACATAGTCTGCACTGTAACAATAAACATTAATCAATATGTGCTAAAGGTGTCTGCACACTAAAGTCGGCGGGTTGGTTGACGGGGGTTTGTGTCTCGTCAGTGAACCACCAACAGCATCAATTCAATAAGCTGGTGTCATTGCTGTGTAGACTCCCATAGAATTACATCCAAAATTAACGAAAAAGTGACATACATAGTGTTTTTCTGTTAAAACATTACCATCAACATATTATTACTATTAAATAAAAATAGTATTAACTATCCATACCTAATTAAAACTTATCTTTGTTGCCTGTCCTAAGCGATGATAATTGAAAGACAAACAGTATTATGAAGATGTAGAATAGGCTTAAGTAACAATCCCAACTGTGAAGATTGTGGTACAGTCGAAGATGTCTATCACTGGTTGGTGGAATGTGTCAGGACCAGAAATATTCGTGACGTACTGATGAGAACACTAAACATAAATCTTATGAGTGTTGGAGCATTCCAGAGTGTTCTCTCAGAGCCTCATTCGAGTGCGGCCTTTTTGTTATTTAAGAGTTTTTGTAATTAAATTAAAATGTGATTCCTATGGGGCTGACATGGTTTTTACAAAGACCAAAAGACCCTAAAAATTATAGAATAAAAAAAAAAAAAAAAGATGTAGAATAATTCAACTCAAGAACTACTAAGTACTACATTGACTATTATGTAAAGGTGGTCTTTGGCAGCTTTTAGTAGCCTATGAGAGGCTCATTGGCGTACAGATGCTACAAATGTTTTTAACTGAATAAAAACTGTCTGTGGTATGTATGTATGTTTTTATATTTTTTTTTATCCTGGCATGGCAAATGACCACACTGCACCTGATGGTAACAAAGTGCCGTCCAATTAGAGTATCTAGTAGCGATAGACAATCTATCCCTCACTTCTCAATACAATTATGCCGGCCTGCTTCTTTAAATTCTAGTAGATTAGTAACAAAATAAAAATAGCCCCTAACAGTGTCACATAAACCTTGTAAATATGTTCTTAACTTACTTATATGTTATTCATGTTTTTTTGTTATGTTATGTGAAAATTATCATGCATAAGCAATAGAAAATAATTATTATTTACTAGGCTCACAGTATTTCTTGGTGATTGTGGACAGGTTATTGCACAAATAATATTGTGATGTGCCTCCCTTAATAATGAGACAGGTTAGGCCACTACATTGACATAAAGCGGATTTTAATTTATTTGAATTTGTTGAAGTGTCAGCTGTACAATAACAAAAATACCTGTAAAATATTTTCAGGAGGTAAGTATATGACTCTTCACATTAAAGAATTATATGTGATACATGTTGTGTATTACAAGACCATAATTCAAACAAATTAAATTAAATATTATTAGGCAATATTCAATAACTTATTTTATTTTATTTATTTGGGAAGCTTACGGCTACATTTACAAATTAGGTTAAATATATAAGTAGATATATGCCAATTACAAGCTACCACATGTATTATTCATGGTTCTTACCAATATTAGCTAATAAATCCCAATCATCTTGAAGAAACGACCCATATCTGCCTCTTTTGGCAATTAA
Organism: Laothoe populi; assembly: GCA_905220505.1. NCBI lineage: Eukaryota > Metazoa > Arthropoda > Insecta > Lepidoptera > Sphingidae > Laothoe > Laothoe populi. The sequence goes on from HG992152.1 coordinate 12,648,662, forward strand.
CTGTGGACACCCAAGATTGATATCAATTGCATCACAATATTTCTCCACATATTTTGCGGCTGCAGCCATGACCTCTGGATTATTGCCACAAAACTGTTGAAATATAATATTATGGGTGAGAAACATTAATTCTTATGTGCTAATAAGATAAAATCACGTTAATAAATGGCATAAAACTGATGATGGTGATAATATTAAACATGTTTTGGTAACTATCAGGTATGTGGACAGGTGCTCAATATTCAGCACATACCAATTTTTCATTCAACTGTAAAATTTAACAGATTTCATGCCAATGAATTTATTCATTGATGCAGAAATATATGGAACTGAAACATAAATAAACACAATGTAGAAACCTGAACAATTAATGGCCGATCTTCTTCACATGTCACAAAGTTATCTTTCCGATATTTGGGATCTTTAATGAAGACATTGCTATGAAACATTGGAGTGTAGCATAGCTGTGCACCATGTCTCCGGCACAAAAGTCTCCAAGCTAGTTCACTAGCATCCACCATGGGCGCTACTACAAACTTCGGTCTACCAATAAATTCATACCATTCAGAAGACATATTATTTTCTAATGGATATGGTACACGAGACTTCAAATTTGGAAACGTAGACGCGTGTAAATTTATTAAAATAATGTTTATAAAAGCAAGCTGTCAAAAGATATTTTGTACTCTGATTTTTAATCAAATAGACTAAAATGACATTTGGTGGGTTGCCACGTTATCGTAAAGTAAAAATAGTGTTGTATGCTGAGTTATCGAGTATTTCGATAAAAAATCGGAACATAGTGATTTATTTTCTTTTACAATAGATTGTTTAAAGTATTCGTTTGAATTTGCGTTGATCAGTAAATGAAAAACCGATCTTTTTAAAGTTCTGTTGCGTTAAAAGCGCAAGGAATATTCGTACAAGTAATCGCGTGCAAATACCAATGATGTACAAAATGGCGAATGCCTACCATTTTCAGTAGTATTATAATGCTCTTTGCCTACCATTGTTAGCATATTATTATTAGTAAAATTCTACACAGGCAATAGAACTAATACGCTAACAAAAAGAGTAAAAAAAAAGTTCAAAAACTAAAACCCGACTATTGAAAAATCACGCTCTAAAAATTATGAAATAAGAATGTAATAAATATTTTATTGTATTGATTTTCCAGTAATCGGGTTTTAGTTTTTGAACTTATTTTTTATTTAAAGTATTTTGGGGATTTTACAGAGCCACATCACATATTTTTTCTGTTTAGGTTTTTTGTCAAATTATGATTAGAAGTTATGGGGAAACAAATGAACATACATTCATAGATACATACGTACCAAACACTTTTATTTTATTGCCGTAGTCAGGTAAAATTAGTTTTTATGACTTTAACGGGATATATCTCGCAAACGGTACGCTTGTCAAAAATATGATGTACCAAACCCTTCATTTTAAAATCCCTGTTCAATGATACCATACATCATCATGTGTAGTATCATTTCATCACAACGCATCAAAACAAAACCAGTTGACGCGAAAAAAAAATCTTGACTTCCTGCTCCCTCGAGAGCGCCATATTCAATTTAATGTGACGTCACACAGCCTATAACCAGCGGACAGACAAGACGCTTCCAACGATATCTCATTTGCCAAATTATGATAAGAAGTTTAGAAGTTATGAGGGAACAGATGAACATACATACTTACATACTCACACACCGGTCAAAAACATAACCCTTCCCTTTTGCTTTACGTAGTCAGATAAAATTGAACTAAATTCTGTCAATCTCTTTTTTTTATAATTGATTTCTTATTTATTACAAATAAAGACAATGTAATATAACACAATTAATAACATTAGTGAAATTTGTTCTATTCATTTTATTGCTTTTATATTTATTAAAAATTTTATAACACCAGAAGTAAAATTAAATCGAAAGGTCATGTCACAACAGGTCGATGAATCATACATAATCGGCCATACTACAGCACTATGCTCTACGCTTGCAACATTAAAAAAAGAAAAGTTCGATCGCAGCTGTCAGTTTGGTCTATTTAATTAAAAATCAGACTATAGTAAATTATTGTACTTATCGTAATCTTTTTCTTTTATACAAAATTGCCTTCTTCTAGCTCCACTGTACTCTGTAGTATCTATCACACAGAACACATATCCTACGGATCTATCACTTCATATATTGCTCTTTGTATCTTATACTTAGTTTTATCACAAAAACAACACGTTATAAAATAAACCCCACTTTGTTGGCTAACAGGTATGTCAACAGGGATTTGAAAAATTAATAGATTTTCTTAACCAATTTTCTTTATTAAAATAATCGATTATTTAATATTATCAGGAAAACACGAAACCGAAAGAGATTACAAAAATGATTATTTAAAAACTCCCTAACTGAAAATGTATGGCAATAATTCTTCTTGTCGCATCCCTAGATGTAAACAATACATGAAGTCAACTGTCAATAACTAGGCAGTATGGTCGATTGGCCTATCCTTTGGACGAATAAAAAAAATCAACTGTATATATTTTTTTAACGCCTGCATGCACGTCTTTTGACCATACTGCCAAGACAATCTATATTATCTTCGTAACAAATCAAAATCCTTCTTCGTTCAAATTCAAAGTACATAACATTATGCTGGAACCCTTTCCATTACAAGGTAAAACGAAAAAAAAACATAAAAATATTTTTAATCAGTCGTTATTACCGGAGGAAATATAATTAAAATTTATAACAAGATAAATATATATTTTTGATCTCTTGTATCGCTAAAAAACTGATATCTAATAGCCCAATTACTATAAAAAATGCTACATACATACAAATCCACTCACGCCTGTAATCCCCGAAGGGGTAGGCAGAGGTGTAACCAGTGCGTCCTGTTTTTAGCCAATGGCTTGACAGACGCCACGGTGCACCGAGGTTCCGTCTGACACAGGTGTTGTAGGGTCACGGATGTTTCGCTTCGTTTCTGTGTCGGATCCGAAAGGAGGAGTCTGTCGTGTGCCACCATTGTGGTAACTGCCGAAATGACACGGCTCAACACACCCTTGAGGAGTGTCCAGCCTAGGACGAAGAGCGCAGCGCTCTCAGAATATCTGTCAATGGAGACCTTTCTCTGCCGGCCCGGCCGTGGTGGCTGACATGGTTGGCAGACGAAGTTCGTGGCGTGCGATGGCCTCCTTTTGCGAGCGTGTCATATGTCGCAGAAGGAGAGCGCCGAACGGGATCGGGAACGAACCGATCCCGCTCGCCGCCAAACGAGAAGGAAGCGTTGAGTATGACGACAGACTGGCCCCTCCCGCCCTGTGGATTGGGGGCTTTGAAGAATTCTACCACGGTATAGCCTCCCAGTGAACACATGACCTTGATATGATATAACAGATAAGTCATAGTTAGATAATGTCACGTTTATGTAATTTTCACGTATAAGTAACATCCTTTATTGGTATTATTTATGATATAATTCTGACATCATTATGATATAATATTAATATCCTTTTCTACGTACATTTGACGTAGCAATGATGTTAATTTTCTCACACATAACTAATGTTTTAATACATAATTATTCTAAACTTAATATGTTTTTAGGTAACGTCAGTCAAACATTATTTCGGAATTACGACCTAAGTTACTAACTGCCCGATAATAAATATACCTAAATGTTTCAATTATTATTCCACATTTATTCGTGCATTATTAAACTTTATCTCTGATCATCTGCTGAATCATCCGCTTAGACAAATTATTTAGCATAAGGTTGGGCATGCTGATATTTTTAATTAACCCCGAAAAAAAATTAAAACCTTAATTTAACCCCTCCAGTCAGGAAGGATGTTAAAAAAAAAGTCGGGAGTAAAGCAACAAGCTTTTATTTCCATAGCATTAAAGTTAAAAATTGCATGCAAGAACGGCGAGTGTTGCTAGTGTTACGCGCCGCCGGCGTGTCTATCCGTCATGACAGTTTAAAAAAAATATTTTGTTTTTTTTTTTTTTTTTTTTTTCGCCTTTATGGCTCCGCACTTCTTGTACATGTAGCCAATGTCAAGTATATGATTTGAACAAGTGTTGAGCGAGTTGAACTTTTGGATATTGGTATCAACGGATAAAGGTAGGGAAACTATTTGATTTTAACGGAGAAAGGAGAGGGTATAGGAACTATCAGGAGAGTTAAACTTGGTATATTTAAATATAATAGAGGAAGCTTTAAATATATATATATATATATATATATATATATATAGAGAGATTTAAATACAAGGATAACAAATTACAAGTATTTAACAATATGTAAATATTAATAAAAATAGTTAAATCTTTATCTTATTACTAATGAAAAACAATGCCATACATTTATATACAGTGATATCATTACTACTAAGAAGAGAGGAAATAGAACAAGGAAAAGGAATACGAAGATGAATGAGTGAATTAGTAAAGGATGAACGATCATAATTTGTACATGAGAACAGTATGTGATTTAAGTCGCCGACATCTGATCCGCAGGAACACATAGGACTATTTAAAATTTTAAGCCTTGCAAGGTGAGCAGGGGAGCAAGTGTGGCCAAGTCTAGAGCGGATCAATATGGAAGTTTCCACTTTGCTAAATTTTGCTCTACAGAACCAAGGTTTTGTAGGGATTTCTGGTTGAATGGAAAAGTAATAATGGCCCTTTATTTGTGCACTGGAACACCATACTTCATTCCATGAATCCCGAAGAAATATTTTCGGCAAAGATAGAAGATCAAGACTGAAGTTTTTATACGGATACAGATCCCCACATTGCACCGCTTCCTTGGCAAGTCTGTCAGCAATGTCGTTCCCAACGATTCCTGAATGGCCAGGGATCCAACCGAAAAGTAATGAGAATCCCTTAGAAAAACATTTAAATGCTAATTCTTTAATTTGGAAAATAATTGGTACTAAGTTTTTATTTTTGAACGGAAATTTTGCAATGGCCTGAAGGGCACTAAGGGAATCTGAGAAGATGATCACTTTACTGAGGTTAAGAGCCAAGACGTATTCAATACCTTTTAGTATTCCAAGGCATTCACCTGTAAAAACTGATGACTCCGGAGGAAGCTTTACTTTTTGAACTATATTGTATTGGGAATGGTAAACACCAATCCCAACACATTGAGAAGAAGAAAATTTTGAAGCATCGGTGTACAGGAAATGGAAACCCTCAAAATCACTGAGAAAGGAATTAAAAGAAATATTAACATTTGGCGAGTGTTTATCAACACAATTATAAATAATATTCGAGGAAAAAATTAAGGAATCATAGGAATTGGTAAATAAAGGGAGCTTGTTGGAGCTATGAGTAGGCGCAGATAGAGATAGAAATTTTTGGTAACTTTTGACGAGACATGGAGGAGATTTATGAGACCAGTAATTAGACGAAGTTATATGTGTTTGAAGAGACTCAAGTAACGGAATGAGAGGATGATTCGAAAATTGTAAAATTCTGAACAAATATCTGTCGGAAAGAAACTGTCTTCTAAGATACAGTGGCGCTTCGCCACACTCTACTTGCAATGCATTGATTGGACTGGATTTCATTGCACCTGATACAATACGTAACGCTTTTGACTGTAGACGATCTAATTTTTGAAATGAATTTATATTACCAGGTTCTAAGAGAAAAGTACCATAATCAAAAACACTTTTGATCAGAGCATTATAAATAAGCTTTAGAGAACAAGGGTGGCCACCCCACCACACGCCTGCTAAACATCTCAGCATATTTAATTGCCGTTCCACTTTATTTACAACATACTCACAGTGAGCAGCTCCAGAGAGTTTAGAGTCCAAGATGACACCTAAGTATTTGAAGTTATTTTGGACTGGAATGGGAATATTATTATAGACTATGTTTATAGTAGAAGGATTTCTACTACGGGTATATAAAACAGCTGCACTTTTAGATGGGGAAAGTTCTAAGCCATTGGCATGAAGCCATGAGCATAAAGAATGTAAAGAGGAATTAAGAACAGAACAAGAATGGTTAACGGAATCAGAAGAACAGTAAAGAAGTATGTCATCTGCATATTGTAATATCTTAACATCAGTATCGATAATAGAGGCCAAATCAAAAGTATAAATATTGTACAGTAAGGGGCTAAGAACAGAGCCTTGCGGAAGACCTCTCCAAACAACCCGCGATGGCTGCTGGGGATCTGCAGGCGACATTATAATTGACCGTTCGTTTAATATATTAAGAATGAAGTTAATGAGATTTATTGGCACCTGTAGCGAATGTAACTTATTTTGCAGGACTGATAGCAGAACATTATCGTACGCGGCCTTAATGTCTAAAAATACAGCAACAGTTGAGCGATTATTAGAAAATGCCAACCTGATATCACATAATAGTATACTCAAACAATCCATCGTACTTTTCCCTTTCCTAAAACCATACTGAGACTCGGCTAGTAATCCGTTACTTTCAATATACCACTCTAGACGATTTTTAATTAAATGTTCTGCTAATTTTATTAAAACCGATGATAAGACTATGGGGCGATATGACGAAACATCAGACGGGTTTTTTTGTGGTTTAAGAATTGGCAACACAATTTGACATTTCCATTCTCGAGGTATGTTTCCTGTAAACATAATGGAATTAATGAGATTTAAAAAATATGTATGGAATTTATCGCTTAGATGGGAAAAAAATGAATAGGGAATACCGTCTAAACCTGGAGCAGAATCAACAGTGTTCAAAATAATTCCCTTCAATTCATTCAAAGTAAAGGGCAAGTTCAATGGTGAATGATTTTCAGAATTTGTATTTTCAGTTATAGAAGACAAAAGAATATTCTGAGGAACCCATGGAGGAGCGAGTTTATCCAGAAAGTCACAAGCCAAAGATTGAGGAATTCTAGGACCAGAGATATCAGATAGGGCAGATCTAAATCTTCTGATGTTACTCCAAACAACTGAAGGAGGGGTATTTGGGGAAATAGTGGAACAGAAGCTATGCCAGCCTTCAGTCTTTTTCTTTTTGAAAAGTTTTCGCGTTTGTGCAATAATGTTGGAAAGATATGCAAAGTTTTCCTGAGACATGTTTTGGTTATATGCTTGCTCTGCTTTTTTCCGTTTCTTAATAGCCTCAGTGCAATCAGAGTCCCACCAGGGAGGCATAGGAATTTTCCTACATGTTGAAGCTGTAACTGACTTTTTAAGAGGAAAGATGTCATCAGCAGCCGATGTCATAATGTGTACTAAAGTCATAGCACATGTACGTTCACTGCCCTCAGTCACAACAGGAAGAGATGGAAGCAACGTGTCAACCTTATTTCTAAACTCATCCCAGTCATTGCTACATTTGGTGGGGGGAAGCTTGTATTTTAAATAAGGTTTTTTAGGGAAACATGAAGAACTATTGTGGAAGAAAGGATAGGAAATTTTAATAGGAAAATGATCACTGCCAAAAGAAGAAGAAAGAGCAGTCCAAGAAAGAAGGGAAGCAAAGTTAGGGGTGCAGATAGAAAGATCTACTGCGCTTTGATTAGTATGGTTGGGGTCGTTGCGACGAGTAGGAGCCCCTGTATTTAGTATGCACAAGTCGTTTGTGTCTAATATGTCAAGTAATGCTTCACCATATGAATTTGAAACAGAGCTACCCCAACATTGATGGTGACAATTAAAATCACCTAGAAGTAAAAACGGTCTTGGAAGAAATCTAAGAAGGGAATTAATTTCATTAAGTAATGAAGAGGAAGGATGAGAAATATAAAGGGAGACAAAACAAGTATTATGTACACTTACAGCTACAATAGAGATTTGGTCACTATGAGAAGGTAAAGAAATAGTTGAGAAAGGAACAGAATCTTTGATGAGTAAGGCAACACCACCATACCCATCAGATCTGTCTTCTCTAACAGTAATGTACCTTTGTATTTTAAAAACATAGTTGTTTTTTAACCATGTTTCAGATAAAGCAATTACAAAGGGCTGGTATTTATTAATAAGATGAATAAGGTCAGACTTTTTATTAATTATGCTGCGGCAGTTCCATTGAAGAATGTTGTTGTTGTCCATTAAGGACGGAAATAGAGGGAATATTAAGTAAAGGTGCAACGTGGGACGGTGAGATATTGAATTTAGTAAAGAGGTTAAATAATGCAGTAATAAATTCTTTAATATTAAATTGATTTTCATTTTGTGTCTCATCTTTCCTGGGGCCAAGGGCACACCCATTTGATGGTTCAGGTAAGGAGTAATCTCTAATTATAGCATTATGGGCTTGTTTGTCATATCCTTTGGTTAAACTAGGGTGAGAACCGGGCTTCAAGAAGACCGTTTTTTTATAGCTGGATGATGAATCATGTAAGGTAGACTGAGTAGTCGGAGATTTTGAAGATGTTAAAACATCAGCATAAGATTTTGTGACTGGGGGCAGCAGTTTGGAGGCCTCAATGTAAGAAATTGAGCTCTGGGCCATATGTGTTTTAATTTGCTTTTGTCGAGAAAATTCAGGACAAAATTTGCTTATTGCATAGTGATTTCCAAAACATAAGCAGCACTGTGCATTTATTTCCTCTGTTTCACATCCTTCCCCAGAGTGGAGTTGCCCGCACTTATAACATCTAGGTTTAGATCTGCATTGAGTTTTAGTGTGGCCAAACCGACAACAATTAAAACATTGAATAGTCGGGTATATATATAGGTCTACTGGCAGAGCATTATAACACATAAAAATACGTTTAGGCAAAATTTGACCATCAAAGGTCACAACCACTGTTTGGGAGGGTTTCCATACTGCTGAACCATCTTCAAACGATTTAAAATTTAATCTTCTAATTTTTAAAATGGATCCACACCCTATCGGTACAGAAGTATTCTCAATAACTTCCTCCGGAGACCATTCAGCAGGAACTCCTCGCACAATACCCATTCTTGTAACATTAAAAGTTGGGATAAAAGCCTTAAAATCTTTTTTCAAAAGGTTTTCATTACAAATAAAAGAGTTAGCATCTGTGTAAGTGGTGAAAGCTAAAGATATTTTGTTTCTCCCTATTCTCTTGAGGCTCCCATTAACAATATTTTTAAAATTATATTGTTTAAGAAACCTGCCAAAAGCAAGCGGATGCAAAATGGTAGGATCATTCTCCACAGAGGTATTTCTTTGCACATGGATAATAAAGGGCGCAATATCGCTTTTGTCATACGTATTCCTTCCCACCATTTGCGCGGGAATTTTGGATGTCGATAGTTCTGGTGTTTCTAGTACTTTATTTGTGTTTTGAATTATTGGCTGCGACTGTACTGACAACGAGAGGTCAGTATCTGTACAACCGCATCCAGACGACGATTCGTTAGGACCTTGTTTTCTCTTTCTTTTATTGCAGACTTTGCAGATATGAAGTCGACGACTTCGTTTGAGCGGCCTGGACGATGAAGAGCCATCTGTGTCCATACCAGACTCAGACATAGCTTTAGACAAGCTTGGTTCTGAATAAATGGTAACAAAACTGCCTGCCGGAGGGACAAAGCCCCCCGGATCAGGCGGCTCATTCATTTTGAACTACTATGGACTAAGGAATTGTATTTACAAAAACTTACCAAAATGATGAAAATGAAAAGGAAAAAATAATGAAATATTAACTAAACTACAAATATATACAAATACTCCACTGATAGAAATATTTCCAAAAAGATATTTTGAATAAATTTAAAGAGCTAAAAAATCACGTCCACCAAGTACGAAGTTTCCCGCGCTTTTTTCATATTTTGTTTTTAACAGTTTGGTTGTTGCAGAACTTTTTTAAAAGAAGCTACTAGCTAAGCCGTTCGATAAACGTGATCTTTATTTATAAATATAACTAATAAATTGTCGGCTCGAAAATAACTTATTAAAATTACAAGAATTAAATCTTAAAGTGAAGTCATATTTTCATTAATAATGAAAATATTATGATGTAATGACTTGGATTTATTAATAAAAAGTAATAATATGCACGGGCAAATATTGACATAAGACGTTATAACTGAATTTATAGCATTAAAGATATAGTTTAATACTTACTTTAATAAAATAATGTTAATTTTACAACAATTTTAAATAAAACGAAGACTGGGCTTAGGCTTTACTACGATTGATGAGGCTGTATGAATTGAACACTTTGCCTTCAAATTTGGCGCGCACGCCGCTCAATGATGGCGCCTTTTTCACTGAACATAGCGAGTGTCTTAGTTAAATACAAATGATTTTTTACATCGCATAATAAGTTTATTACAAATTTTATTTTATTATTGGCTATTAGTAATATCACCTGGGAATAAGTATATCCTTATTATTTTTAATTTAAAATTGTGACTGTTCATAATAATATATTTAGACGTGCCTGTTTTAGATAATGAGAAATTTATAGTATAATCATCATTTTTAGATCAAACTTATACTGCAAATCGGTGATTCTAACGGAAAAGAGTATATGGACAGAATATTTAAGAAAATATTTTCACCGTTTGCCAAATGGGAGAACGGGATGGGAGAATCTCAAAATATCCTGTTAAAAGATTTGACTCTGATAAATATAAATCAAGGTACAGACACTATTCAATTTTTTTTAAATTTATTATTAAAATGAAGCTAACTATTTTTGCATTCCAGAAACTATATTGACGAAATTTCCTTTTTGGGGTTCTGCCGAATTTGGAAAAAATCGCTGGTAACCAACTTGGCTTTCAACTTACGACTTGGTAACCGACGCGCAGTGGAACAACTTGGTCAACAAAAAAAGCTAAACTGTAGCAAACAACAGCCAAAGTGACGAGTCAATAATTTTATTCTAATATATTATTTGGTTGGTTATTATCCAGAAATTGTAACAGATTTTTTATGTAATGTATAAATACTTGTGAAATAAAAAATAAGAAATAATTTGTTGTTTTAAAAATCAATAATTTAATAAAAATAAAAAGCGACATCAATATAATTTCTAAATAAATGAAGCGTCATTATTCCGTCAGTAGTACGTAAAACTGAGTATATGAGGATGTCAGGTTGACATCATCATTATGTCACGTGACTTACGTCACTATCTGACGTCACTAAGTGCGAAATAATGAGTCATTTATGAGTCAGTCCTTAGTCATACGTTATGTAAAGCATGATATTGAACGACATCATACTGATGTCATATTTACATAAACGTGTTCACTGGGCTGCCTGTCGTAAGAGGCCACTAAAAGAGGTCAAGGCGGTCGCGGCTGCGCAGCGGAGGATGTGCGATAAATATTTCAATATATATTTTCATGGTGCGACCCCGAGACAGGTGGCGGCGCGAAGTCTCGTGCTGCCGTAAATTTCGGTCTCATTATGTGATAGGAGCCTATCGTCATACCGGGCACAGTTTCCAGACTCCGAGCTAATACAGAGAATTTGTAGATAGAAAAACTCAATATCACTTTACCCGACCCGGGGCTCAAACTCGAGACCTCAGCACAGCCGTCGTAACGCATGCACAATTACAACTGCGCCATCGGCAGTCAAAACATTTAAAAATTCTATCTCTAGTTTTCCCTATTAATACAAAATATTTACTAATTTAAAAACTTTGCGGTTGGTTAAGTGAGTAAACTCATCATTTTCTCATAACAATTAAATAAAATAAATAAAAATACTTACCAATTCAAAAACTTTGCGGTTGGTTAAGTGAGAAAACTCATCATTTTCTCATAACAATTTAATAAAATATTTTTTTTTTTTTTTTTTTTATGTATGTATCTTTTTCCTGCAATCTGTCTGGTCGACATTTAGCTGGAGTTATGAAGTTAAGATTAAGACGCGCATGGTACAATATCCAGTGATATGTCCATATAATTATTATGAATCTTCCTTGTTATGAAGAATATCTTGAGGAGCCTGTCTCTTTAACCTTTGGAATGTTAGGTTTGGGCGTTGCAACATTAAATTTCTAGCAAGTTGGTTGGGGTGATTTTGTATTCGTTTGGAATAAGTCTGTAGAGATTTACTAATTTCTTCCTTGACTGGTTTGATTTTTAAATCGTGATGAAGACGATTATTTGTTATATACCATGGCGCTCCAGTTATCATTCTTAGAGTTTTTGACTGGAAACGTTGCAAGATTTCAATGTTTGATGTGGATGCCGTGCCCCACAGCTGCAAACCATAGGTCCAGATTGGTTTAAGAATACATTTATATAAAAGTATTTTGTTTTCCAATGAGAGTTGAGATTTACATCTCATTAGCCAATATAGCTTCCTAAGTTGTATGTCAAGTGCTTTTCTTTTTGTAGATATATGTTTTTTCCAGGTTAAACGTCTGTCTAGATAGACTCCTAAATAGCACACATCATCGGATTGCGGTATTGTTATCTGGTTTAATTTCACTTCGGGGCATGTATCGTGTCTCAAGGTGAACGTGACTTGAACGGATTTGTTTTCATTAGCTTTTATCCTCCAATCTCTGAGCCATTGAGATATAGCATTTAATTCTTTCTGAAGTACGGAAGACGCTCCAGCAGCACTTTCATTAATTGCAAGTATTGCAGTATCGTCAGCAAATGTGCCCGTGAGCACGTTAGGCGAAGCAGGTAAGTCTGAGGTATAGATTAGATAAAGCATCGGTCCCATGACGCTTCCTTGCGGAACTCCCGCGTTTATGTTGTGGAGAGTTGTTACACTATCGCCATATTTGACATAGAAGTGTCTATTACTCAGATACGATTTGATAAAGAGGTAGAAATTTACAGGTAACTTAGTTAAAACTTTATACATAAGTCCCTCGTGCCATACACGATCAAAAGCCTGAGATATATCCAAAAAGGCAGCTGAACAATATAACTTGTGCTCAAAAGTGTAGTTGATTTTTTCGATTAATCTGTGTACTTGTTCTATTGTGCCATGGGCCTTCCTGAAGCCAAACTGATGTTCTGGAATTATGTTATGGAGAGCATTTTCTTGAGTCATGCGATTTAAGAAAAGTATTTCTAAAACTTTGGAAGGTATAGGTAATAGGCTGATGGGCCGGTAAGATTTGACATCATTAGGGTCTTTGCCAGGTTTAGGAATTAGTATGATCTCAGCTACTTTCCACTGTGGTGGCACGAAATTTCTCAGGAGAGCTGCATTGAATATTTCCGTAAGGAGAGTAATGCCGGCATCAGGTAACTCTTTCAGTATTTTGGCCGTGATCAGGTCATAACCAGGAGCTTTGTGGATATCAAGTTTTTTGATGGTGTTAAGTACTTCTTTTTTGGTGAACTTTTTAATAGGTGGGTCCAACTGATGTGGTTGGTCTAGTTGTAGTGAGATCTCAGCAGTTTTAGGAGAACCATGATCGTTATTTGGAGTAAATACGCTAGATAAATGATGTGCAAATATTTTGGCCTTGTCGTTATCACTCTTTGCCCACGTGCCGTCAGGCTTTTTTATAGGGGATTTGTGTATTACTGGTCTCTTAAGTTTTTTCGTGGCTTTCCAAAGAGAGTAGTCAGTCTTTGGTGTTGCGTCAAGATTTCTGAGATAAGTTTCCATATTATTGTTTTTGTAGATTTTGAGGGCTTCTTTTAGTTCATAGACCAACTTATTAAATTCAGTTTTATGTTTGGGATATTTTGTTTCTTGCCAAAGTTTTCTAGCCTGACGTTTTGAGTTGACTAACTCTAGAATTGCTTTAGGGTACATGTATGAACTAGAATTGCGATCTGGATAATGTGGCGTCGCGGCCCATGCAGCTGACTGTATGGTTTTATTGAAATGCTCAACAGCGTTAGTAACATCATCATCAGATTTAAGAACTGTCCGGCAGTCTAGTGTATCTTCAACAAAATTTCGAAATAGAGCCCAGTTTGTCTTTTTGGTATGCAGCTTACAAGCCGTTGCGACATTTTCTATACGACAACTCACTTGTGCCATTACGGGTGAATGATCAGACGTCATGTCAAAACAAGAGCTACACTTTATTGCTAGGGGGGGTAATCCCTTGCTTACAAAAAAGTCTACGAGGTCAGGTTTTTTATTGGTATCACTAGGCCAGTATGTTGGTTCTCCAGTCGACGTGACAGTAAGTTGGAGAGCTCGAATGGATTGCAGCAGTTCACGTCCCTTCGATGTGATAAGTCTTGATCCCCACTCGGTGTGTTTTGCGTTGTAATCCCCACCAGCTATAAACCGGTGTCCTAGGGTTTTAAAGAAAGCAGAATAATTTTCTCTTTTCATGTTGTGTTTGGGAGGAATATACAGCGCAGATAACAGCAGTGGTCCACCTGGGTCTTCGACTATTATGTTCGTAGCTTGTATTTGTTCGGTGCGATAGGCGTCGGCTGAGTAATGCAAAAATTTTTCTTTAATTATTATTGCGGAACCTCCATGGGCTGTATTGTCTGGATGCATAGTATGATAAATTTTGTATTTTGGTAAATTAAAATAAGTTTTAGATGTAAAGTGTGTTACAGTCACAAGTAATATGTCGACATCGTTGGATTCAAGGAATAGTTTGACTTCTAAGAAGTGTTGTGTTAAGCCATTGGCATTCCAAAGCACTATTTTTAATTGGTCGAATTTTTCTGAATTGTAGTCATGAAATTTGTTAGCAAGTTTGTCATTGTACACATTTGATTCATGATTTCTTTAAACATCTCTATTAACTGCTTCATATCGTTAGATTTGTCGGAATTATTAGCAAAATTTGTTTCATTAGTATCATTGTGGTTTGTTTTAAATACATCAGCGTATGTTCTTTTGTATGTTTGGTTTCTAACATTGTTCGGTTGTTCTACAGTGTTTTGAGTATTAGGATGGTAATCTATTTTCTTATTTCGAAGGGGTGGATATTTTTGTCTTTGTAGGTCTTTGTAAACACTACAGCCCTTGTAATTTGCCGGGTGGTTTCCATTGCATAATACGCATTTGACGGAGTCGGAGCGTTCTTTACGGGTACAATTTTCGGATGCATGATTTCCAGCACATTTGATACACTTCGGAGTTCGGTGGCAATATGATTTTGTATGCCCGTATTGCTGGCAATTAGCGCACTGCGGGATTTTGCGCACTGGTCTGGGTGGCTCCACTTTAATACGGCAATTTAGCAGGGTTTTAATTTCATAGATATCTTTATTGTTACTTTCAGGTTGAAGTTCAACAATGAACATATGCAATGGTTTTTTAGTTGACCTCTGTTTGATGTTCCATATATTAACGGTTACATGGCCGATTTCTTTTAAAGCTTGGTGGATATCTTCCACATCCGTGGAAGGGTGAATATTTTTGATCACAACTTTGAAAGATCGCTCCTGCTTAGGTTTATATGTATAAAATTCTGTTTCTTTGCGTTCCAATTGTTTAACAATTTCTTTATATGCCTCGGATGTCTTAGCTTGGATTTTAACTCTATAGTTATTTAAAACCTTAATTTCGTAGTTTCCTGGAGAGTGGTCATCAAGTAATTGTTTCAGAGGTTGCATGTTTTCAACTTTATCCACAAATATTGGGGGTGGCTTAGGTAGTTTTTCTTTATTTTGGATAGTGTTTTCATTTGCTGGGTCAATATTTAAGTCCTCGAATCTATTTGATGTTTGTATCGGTTGGCTGAGCCAGTAGGTACTAAGTTTGGCTTGTTTACATTGGTCGTTTTTGGAGCCCGGGCTGTCTCTAGGCCGCTTACGTTCAGATACTTGAGTCCATGGTGCTGAGGAGTCCTGTACACATGACGTTTCAATTTCTTTGTTACTCTGAAGGTCTTCACTGAGAGATTGAGACCGAGGTTTATTTAGAAAAAGACCTTTGTGAAATACTTGTTGGGTCAAAGTTTTAGTTTGGTTTTCAATTTCTTTATTATTAGGAGTTTTTGGTATTAATTCATTCATTTTAATCCCACGAGAAGGGTCGAAATATTAGGTCACTAGAAAGGTGACGCCCATTCTTCCTAGAAGGCATACAACGACGTTTGCCAGGTCCGCCGAGGTTGGTCGCTAGAGACTGGTCTCCCACCAGCCATGCATCCTATTGGCGCGTGTCCCACCGTAGGATTGGGGTAATTTTTGAAGAGGTGCTCTGCCTCTTGGCCCAGGCAATTAAGCCAAGGCCCCAAAATATATTTTTTATTTATTTATATCCACATACTTACTACTATTTACAGGTTCCACCCAATACAGTAGTGTAGGACATAATACTACTTACATTCTATCTATAAACTAAATAAGTCATAAGCGGCCATTGTGAACTCCGTCAATGAGCACGAGAATAGATTTACGACGATTACGACGTACGACGACGATTTTAGACGCATTGAACTGAAAAAAAAAACTTACCAATTTAAAAACTTTGCGGTTGGTTAAGTGAGTAAACTCATCATTTCCTCATTACAATTTAACAAAATAAATACCTATACATAAAAATCAGTAAATAACACCCAACAGACATAGCCCCGTTCCAACACTAAGGATAAGAGTCTTGTGTTGTGGGTATCAGGGACTACGCGAGACTTTCGGCCTCACAACACCCAGACCCCGGACACAAATGTCTGTCTGTCACACAAACATTTGTCCCAGTGTGAGAATCGAACCCACGGCCTCTCGTTTCACATCCGGCTACTCGCCTACTGCGCCACGCAGGCTTAAATATCAAGTAACAATACGTATGTAATTATTTAAAAAAACATTAAATTCGCAAAGAAAAGATAAAAAAATTATAAAAACTGTGTGATGGATGAATCTGGTGATTTTCTACCAATCTAGCTAAATCTGGTTCAATATTGGTCAGCTGCTTTACTTCTTACAGTTTTATTTTACCTATTTAAATTTCTAGAAATATTTTGACGAATTATATTGACGGGAACTGAAAATGTTTGACGGGTTTTGACGGAATTTCTTAATTAGTTGACGGGATTTATTATTTTTATACAGTAATTTATTAAATTTAATGCCCCCAGACTTTACCACAAGTGACTAATTAATTTGATAACTTTTACGAGTTTATGAGTAGGTAGCGTCTCCGCGCATTTATATTTTTTTACTATCATAGGTAAGTCGTGTTAAAGGATGTTCGGTGGGATAGATCTATTCGGTAGATCTTGGTAACGAAAGAAGAGGGGTCTCGCTGATACGACTTCGCCCACGTCTATATTAGCCCGCGCTACGCCTCTGGCCAAAGTTTATACTGTTGTGAGTGACCCGACTTTAAACGGGCTAGGAGTGGAGAAAGGAGTCCACACCTAATACCAATACGTGTCCCTGTAACTAGGATCCGCGATCTTCTCTCTTGATCTTGCAACTTCAAATCTACCTGGATGTTCGTCGCGGTCGTTCGTAAAAATCATAGTAGTCCTAAAGATTACATACATTTTAAGAAATTACAGCACTTAAGATGACACAATTTATAAAAAAAATATGACATGTTATGATGTTAATTTAGGCTTCATTACGAAACTTGGACTAAATGGAATTTCTATTAATGTTCTCAAATAATATAGACGCTTTTTTTAAGTTCCAAATAAAATCTTAAAATAATAAATCATATTAGAAACGCTAATATCGGGAGCGCTAAACGCCAACTTGAACCGCTTTTTGTAACACCCGATTGGGGCTAAAATCACTTAAAAATCAATGGTGCGGTGCAACACTTTAAGCGACAGCAACTACCAACAAAAATAACAATAGTAATGCATATAACAAAACTTTATTGCTTAGAAGAATATTCTAGGTTAGGGTAAAGAAGAAAAACTGTAGTTAAGAATAAAATATTTTAATTTTATAAAATTAATCATGATTCATAACTTTAAATGACTTGGACCTTTCTCAGACAGGCTTTAAACAACACACGAAATATCCATACTGAAATTAAAATGAATGCATAAAAAAATCCGCCAAAAGAAAACAGTCTGAACACAATGTACCCCACCATCACCCACACAACAAATGCATGTGACCCAAATCGTCTGAGTGACAATCTCGCAGGGAGTTCTCGTCGTACAACAGTTTGATGGTTAGTTACATCTTTCATGTAAGTCTGTATTGTACACGGCGCCTGTAGTACTTCACGAGCCACATATCCCCAGAAATCTTGTCTATTCCAGAGTGTTGATAATTTATCACCATACTAAAACATACAGATTATAATTAAATGTATTTCTACATAATAAAAATACACATAATATCAAAACGAATACATACCAAATCATTTAACCTTGATGCTACTTGGTATAACATTCTTATTAGGATTGTACTCTCATAGGAAGTGATTGGCATCAAATCTGGATCACCCATATAGTTTATTTGAGTCGATTTACTTCGCAGCTGCAAATATAAAATGTATATGTGTGTTAAAATAATGTAATGCCGCATGGTTGATTTTATCCCATCCTCTCCCTTCCATACCAGAACCACGCGTACTGGCTTGCGGAGCCACAGCTCCGTGGTGTCTACTACCCCGACCCGAACGAAGAGGTTCGCAAATTCGTATTTTGGCTGCACCATCAAGCTGTGGAACAGTTTGCCAGCTACCGTGTTTCCTCCCTCCTATGATCCTGGGTCCTTTAGGCGTAGTGTGAAGAAGCTAAACAGCAGGCCGGCATGATTGTGTTGAGTAGCGAGGGATAGACTGTCTCTCGCTACTTGATACTCTATCTGGACGGCACTGCGCTTACCATCAGGTGCAGTGTGGTCACTTTGCCGCGCCAGAATAAAAAAAAACCTACTGTGGTTTTCGTTTCCTATTTTAATCATAGTTACAATTAGAGCTTGAAAGCAGCTTGCCAGTTACAAGTTGTTCAGTGATTCCTGTATGCTAGGACGAACGAGTTTAGACATACACTAATGGTAAAACATAACCATTTGCTCGGTTACGGCATTAGATACGGCTTGCTAGTGGGGATGTCTGATGTGGTTTTTAGTTATTACAAGATTTCAATATTTTCTATTTAGAATGTTTTCAACCGTACCTTGTTAGTTATTGAGAGAGGAAAACTTGCTGAATTGACAAAAGAAGAATGATCCAATGAGTTATCTTCTAAGATTGGTTCAGGTGGCGTGAATGTACTCTCATTTAACTGAAAAAAATCAAATTGTTATAGAATCTACATACAAAAGAACATTGTTATTTCAAACATTTTTATGGCTCCCTTACCCCGAATATATGAGAAAAATAATGAATAGAGGCGTTCAAATAGGTTGGGACTTTTTTACACTCTTCTAGCAGTACTCTCTCATCTTCATTTTGATTATTAATCATAAGCCAATGTTTTATTGATGCCCATGTGCCTAAAACGAAAATTATCCTTGAAGTTTACATGTAAATATTTATATTAATAATACAAAATTTAATATCAAAAATTATTACAATTCATTATAAATAAAAAGTATTACCTCCATTATGTGTATTTAGTTTCTTAATTAATTCACTCAAACTTTTTTCAGCCATAGCTTTAGAAGAGATTATCCTTTTTACCAGTTCAATGTCAAAGGGTTGGGTGTTATCACTCCATACAGGCTCATATTCAAAATTCGTCGAAAGGTTAAGTTCTGATATAGCTTGTTTTGCAATGGCGACCCACTTATATAGCGGTACACCATTATATGTATAACTGTAATTAGAAACGCTTTGCAGTAACAATAAATAAGGGAATAAAGAACTGGAAATATTTTCCTAGGATTTATTTCTTTAAACGCAAGTTTTGCTTCAATAATCCGTATCAATTGTGTCACAAACCCTTTATCTGTTACATTTACCCCTAACATCAGATTTGGAAGGCTTATAACTTATCAAAGATTAAATACAATTCTTTCTATTTTAAATCTTAATTAATATTACTTATCGCCAAAAAAAATTGATACTCTAATTGGATGGCACTGCGTTTACCATCAAGTGCAGTATGATCAGTTTGCCGTGCAAGATTAAAAAAATATATATACATATAGATAACACATATAATAATATGAAAAAGTAAATACAATACCTTTGATCGTGAAATGATTGATGAAAACTGGAATCCATAGAAGGTGATAAAGTAGTGCCACTATCAATGACAGCTTGTTCTAAATTCCGTAAAATAGGAACTAAATGTTGTTGTGAAAATACCTGTCAAGAAAACAGTTTAAGGAGTACATTAGGTAATAACAGTTATCTACTCCAATATATATGGTTGGTAATATGATTTATTTTATTTTCATTAATCTATGTGTGATGTGTACAAATGTAATAATAGAATACTGATTTATCCTTGAGTAACATAGGACATATATATTAATTTTAAATCATTATTCCAGAAAAAGAAGAAAACTGCATTAACCCATAAAGTCAAAATTATGAAATTCATTTTTTACTCCATATGTGAATAATGAATCGGGTGCTAACATTGTAATGTCTATCTGCACGAAGCTACGGATCAGATGATGATCAGAATGATTTGACAAACCGAAAGTTGTGTGTTGGTTGATCCGGTATCCGTTAGGACGAGAGGTGAACAGTGAACAGAAGATGTATAATCTTTTACACTAGGCACCCAAGTAGGAGTAGAAATTAGCTGTGCAAAATTATAAGCTTAGGCAAAATCACAAAAAGATCTTTCCCCGTTATTTGTTTGTTGCGCGTGATGTGACTCAGCGACGACAAAATCTTTCCGGCGTGACGACGAAAATTCGAACACCGGCTTGTGGCACAAAAAGGAGGTACACAATAAAGTAGCCCGGATAGCTTAACCATAGGATATATAAGGCTGGTACTATATGGCATTGACGTTTGAATAAATTCCTCTGATATAGCTAAAATCCGTCCCCAGTCTCCCAGCGGGCAAGTAGTCGGCTGTGAAACGAGAGGCTGGGGGTTCGATTCCCGCACCGAGACAAAAGTTTGTGTGAGACAGATACTTGTTTCAGGTCTGGATATTGTGGGACCGGACTCCCTCGTAGTTCTTGATACCCATGATACAAGTTTAACCTATTGTCGGATCAGGACTATGTGTGTGACTGTTGGGTGTAATTTATTATTTGAGTCGTATAAAACCAAAGTCAGCAAAGTAGGGTCGACTTACTTTTTGGCAAAGCAAAACTTGATGACTTTGTTTCTAAAGCAACTTTTGTTTTGTGTTTTAGAAGGTTTTATAGCCGTTTAGTTAGCCACTATGACGGATTTTACACCCTGTGCACGGTGGTCGCTATGCGGGCGGATATAAATATCCTACCACCAGCAAAATAACAATTTATATTATAACAAAGAAATTAATAATTACCTTTCCCAATCTGAAAAGCATTGCAGCGTTTTTATAAGCTGTTAAATCCAGTCTCAAAAATCTAGGTATAACCAATTGAAAGATGCATGTGTACGATGGAAAATTTTCAGCAATAAATTGAGTATAACTAGAATCCAAGTTATTTGTGCTGTTTTCTTCTAAATTATTATCAATCCCAGGAAACCTAAAAAATATTTATGTATATAAGGTATAACAAATAAATCATGTATAAAATATCTATTATATATAATACTAGCAGTTGCCCGCGGCTCTGCCCGCATGGAGATTATTTTTGGGATAAAGAGTATTCAATCCAAGGACTTGTCTCCTGCACTGACGCACCTCTACCGATGGCCCCGATCGTCGTACCTCCCAGGTGTTATCGGCTTATATAGAAACAGTGGGCGACAGTGGAGGGCGCTGCGCTGCGCGGGAGTGATCGCATCAAGCGTGAGAAACGCACTTAAATTTATTCTCGCGCGCGTTATTTTTTTGCGGTAACTCCTAGGATATTCATTTAAATTACAGTGTAAACTCCATGTAACGTCACTCTATTTAACGACAAACTCTCTTAAGCGTCGAAATCAATTGGCTTTGGTTGGTTTAGCTTGTTTTTCATACAATGTTTCACTCTATATAGCATTACACCCACTCTCAATAACGACAACAATTAAGTTGCTAAAATTAGTAAAAACTGCGCAGCTGTGTACGATCTATTGTCGCTTCATTATCCTAGCCCGCAATAAACTCGACTGTCGGCATCATGCATACCGAACTTTCTAAGAAATTCATTCTTTTGTTTACAAATTGGGATTGCTTGCACGTGTAGACTGTTATTGACCATGATTCATAACTAGGAGTCATGGATTATCTATACCTTATCATATTCTTAGTTGCTCACAAACTTGCAAACTGTAAACATGGCTACTAAAAGAAAATCACTGTGTATTGACGAAAAAGTTTTACTGATACGCGCAATAGAAACGGGAGAGAAGATAAGTGATGTTGGCAAACGCTTTGGATTTAGTCGCTCTACCGTGTCCACAATATGGAAAAATAAAGAAAAAATCCTCCACGCTGCGGGCGAGGGAAAATCTTCCAAAAAATTAAAGAAACCTATATACGAAGATTTGGATAAAGCTGTACTATCATGGTTTCATCGACAGCGCCAGAATAATATGCCTATCTCGGGGCCGCTCGTGAAAGCTAAGGCGGAGAATTTTGCTGCTGAACTTGGTTTAACTTCTTTCAAAGCATCAGAAGGATGGCTCGGAAAATTCAAGCAGCGTCATCATATCAACTATGGTAAAATAAGTGGGGAAGCACGAAGTGTTGATGACGACCGCCTGCTTACAACGGCTTCACTCACAGACGAAGAAATTTTGGATTCAGTGAGAAAAACTGAGGATCAAGAACAAGGTGATGAAGAAGATGAGACGGATGAGCCTGAGCTTCCGCCGAGCATTAAAGAAGCTCTGGAAGCAGCAAAATTATTGGAAAAATATTTCCTTTATAACCAAGATGCCTCAGTATTGCTAGATATTAATAAAATAACTAAAAAAATACAACAAAATTACTGGTGCAGCAAAAGACGTCAGACAAAAATACAGTGTAAACTCTATATAGCGACACTGAAGGGACTGTGCATTTTATGGCGTTATAGAGAGTTGTCGTTAAATGGAGAGAAGAAACATCAGAATTAGAAAAATAAAAAGTTTATTTCTGACTATTGTTAGTAGTTATGTGCATAAAAAAGAATGTTATTTGAACGCTATTGAGTATAGTCTGTTATTTTTGTCTGACGTCTTTTGCTGCACCAGTAATTTTGTTGTATTTTTTTAGTTATTTTATTAATATCTAGCAATACTGAGGCATCTTGGTTATAAAGGTAATATTTTTCCAATAATTTTGCTGCTTCCAGAGCTTCTTTAATGCTCGGCGGAAGCTCAGGCTCATCCGTCTCATCTTCTTCATCACCTTGTTCTTGATCCTCAGTTTTTCTCACTGAATCCAAAATTTCTTCGTCTGTGAGTGAAGCCGTTGTAAGCAGGCGGTCGTCCACTTCAATGTAGGTTTGTATCACATTTGTATCAACACTTCGTGCTTCCCCACTTATTTTACCATAGTTGATATGATGACGCTGCTTGAATTTTCCGAGCCATCCTTCTGATGCTTTGAAAGAAGTTAAACCAAGTTCAGTAGCAAAATTCTCCGCCTTAGCTTTCACGAGCGGCCCCGAGATAGGCATATTATTCTGGCGCTGTCGATGAAACCATGATAGTACAGCTTTATCCAAATCTTCGTATATAGGTTTCTTTAATTTTTTGGAAGATTTTCCCTCGCCCGCAGCGTGGAGGATTTTTTCTTTATTTTTCCATATTGTGGACACGGTAGAGCGACTAAATCCAAAGCGTTTGCCAACATCACTTATCTTCTCTCCCGTTTCTATTGCGCGTATCAGTAAAACTTTTTCGTCAATACACAGTGATTTTCTTTTAGTAGCCATGTTTACAGTTTGCAAGTTTGTGAGCAACTAAGAATATGATAAGGTATAGATAATCCATGACTCCTAGTTATGAATCATGGTCAATAACAGTCTACACGTGCAAGCAATCCCAATTTGTAAACAAAAGAATGAATTTCTTAGAAAGTTCGGTATGCATGATGCCGACAGTCGAGTTTATTGCGGGCTAGGATAATAAAGCGACAATAGATCGTACACAGCTGCGCAGTTTTTACTAATTTTAGCAACTTAATTGTTGTCGTTATTGAGAGTGGGTGTAATGCTATATAGAGTGAAACATTGTATGAAAAACAAGCTAAACCAACCAAAGCCAATTGATTTCGACGCTTAAGAGAGTTTGTCGTTAAATAGAGTGACGTTACATGGAGTTTACACTGTATATGGTTTAAAAATTATAATAATTTGCATGAAATGCTTAAGGTAACTAACGTATTTAAGTTATTAAGGATTAATACTGTATCCATCTAAATAGCTTTCCAATAACCCCAAAAGACAGACAGACGCGGCGGAGGACTTTGTTTTATAACATGTAGTGATAACCATTAACTTCAAACCTAATATTTTTGTTTACTATTGGTATTAATAGTATAAACCATTGAACTATTTAGGTTATTGGGGTATCCCAGTATGGGAAAATAATTTTTTCTAATACCTGCTCGGACTAATTCCTCTATTAACATATCTCCATGGTTGAATAAGACTTAACCATAACTCCATCACAAGCCTGAAGGATGCATCGAGTGGCCAAGTCGTAACCAAATGTTTTAAGTAATGGTAGGCGCGCGCGCACATTTTTTGACGGGCATATTTTCGAAGGGATGAGGACCGAAATGCTGAGTCTGTTAAATCTTTTGTTGGAAACGAGTGTAAATGTTTCACGAGGACACGGACTGTTCGCACCCTTTCAGGACTTGAAACATTCACTGGACAACTTCTTTTGTACATCTGAAATAAATTTTATTACTTATATTTTTTAATAGAATGTATACAAAAATACTTTCTCAAATAAAATTGTTGAACTAAAATGTTCTAGTATAGTGCTAATTTGAGTTAATTTTATATATTCTACCTTTCAATTACATAAAAATATACATAATAATATTTATTCAATTTAAATTGAACATTACCTCAACATTCCTGGGACCAAATTGTTCAACACTCATCCATATGTCAATAAAGACATGCAAAACTGTCTCTGACCGCCAGATTTCATTCCGGGATTGAGTTTGCGAGGTGTGTTGATTGTTGATACTTGAACCAGTTAAATCCGGCAGTAATAATAAAGAAGGCGAGTGTAAGGGTCTGAAAAGTTTAATCATAAACAAGTATGAGGCGCAATTTTAACCATTACATTAATATGTATAGCTTGTTATATACCAGGGCTGGCCAAGGTAGTCGATAGTTAGGCCGTAGTTGATATTCGAGCCATTTTTCAAAATTTGAAATTTTTCGCGGGCCGCATTTAAATACGTATTTAATTCTTAACTTGGACGAAAATGAATTTTTTACGTTGCACGTAGTCTTTCATATTTGTTGTCAGTAATTTATGACATTTTAAAACACATACGGAACGATACTATTTTTTTAAATATAATAACACAAAAATGAAAAGGGAACTCGGGTACATATATAGATATATTTTAAAGAGCCGCATGTGGCTCGCGAGCCGTAGGTTGGCCCCCTGTTATATAAATTATATAAAAACATTGAGGATAAATGTTAAAACTTCAAGGTTTAATTTATTGACCATGCATCCACTGTTACAATTATTGTAAAACTTTAGAGTATCCTTGAATAAGTGTTGTTTGTGATTAGTAAACAATGGCTGCTGCTACCACTGGCATCTTCTGTTGAAGTTTGGTTAATAACATATTTTGACCTTGTCATTAATTACCACTGTTACATCATTTATTATAAAACAATATATTCTAGAAAATAGACCCCATGAGTTATTCCCACTGTTGATATTTTTGCATTTTATGTGCTTTTGGTATATTTCTACAAAATTTAGATGTTTTTTTTTATCCTGTCACGGCAATGTGACCACACTGCATCTGATGGTAAGAGCAGTGCCATCCAGTTAGAGACAATATATTATTTTATAAAACAGGACTGAAAATATTTTTATTTATAACTATTATTTAAAGAGGTATTAAAGATTTACCTATTGGCATTTTGTAGAGGTGCTGCCATTGGCACTTTGCCAGTGTAATTTGCTATATGTGGTAACACTGGCATGTTGGGATCCGTTGGAAGAAAATGCATTAAATAATCACAGGCAAGAGCAAAATACACACTGTTCCAGCTCTCCCATGAGCTCTTGTTTTGACTGTTGCTTATCAAGTGCAGTGCAAAATTAAATATATAATAATCAAATGGATCTTATTAGTTTATTAAGGAAACTTACTGATATTAATAAATACAATTCTATAAAAAAATTGGCAGTCAATAGGGTGTGCCAAGAGAAGTGAAAACATAAAACTATGAAATAACAGTGTTTTTTTTTGTAGATTTTTATTAATAAATTTTAGTATCAAAATTAAAAATTTCATAATTTATAAATTGAAACCTCTTGTCATTTTTCTGATTTTCAGATCTTTCGACATATTGAGCAAAATAAAAATACCTACAGCTACAGATATACTGCTTATTAGTAATTATATGTTGGTGACACAAAGATACAAGATTTTACCTTTTTAGATAGGTCAAAGGTACAGGTCATAGGTAGGACAAGAAATATTGAGGCTATTATGTAAAAACCAGATATACTTAATGAATTTCATATTATAACACAACATATTTTTTTATAAAGCCACAATAGAGATGAAGAACAGAACCTTCCCACAGGAACACTTGGGTAGATCAGATGGCTAAGATCCCAAACAGCTTGCCAAACACTGCTCTGCATAATATAATAATTATTATAAACCAATGAATTTTGTTTAAATATTTATAAAAATTAAATAATTTAGGAAGATAGTGGTAAACTGCAGTCTGAGAAGCATTTCCAAAATTAGAAAGATTTGTGTTTTTATAAAAAAAGGATGATGATGAGAGTTGTGAGTCTGTCCATATACAGTTAACAGTAAAAAGGATACTGAGAGCCAATGCAACCACATTCATAGACTGTGGATCAGTAGACAGCATATCAGCATAAAATTGAGGACATGGTCCCCTTTCTACAGCCATTTGTAAGTCCAGCTGAAATAATACACAAATAGAACCAGAATTAAAGTGACTGTATATTATTAAAGACATATTAAACATGATGAAGCCTTTTAAAGACATTTAAATACTCACTGGTAAAACACTCAATGGTAAATTGTACTTGAGTAAAGGGTCAGACAGTAGCTTATAACATAGCCGGAACATTGGTCCTTGAGGTTCCAGAAAACTTATTAAAGCTTCATATTCATATTTATTCACATCACATGTGATTGTCCTCAGCCCCCAACCACTATTGAGTGGTGTTGAAAATATATTGCTTATGAGCTGAGGGAACATCGCCTGAAGATCTTTGTTAGGACTTGTATGGTCTATAGTACGGGTAAGTCTAATCAGCTTTTCTTGTAAGGGCAAGTTGAGGCTAGTATAAAATTCACTCTGAAAATATTAATTTATTGGATTATTTGTTAAACAAACAATAAAGCATACATTACCACACCTTTAACTAACAGTAATAGACACTCAATTGCGAAAATAAGAACCGCAAATACCAGCTATATATATATCTTACTTTCAAACTGTAAACAATTTGGTATTGTAGATGCTTACCAATATATCGTGAGCCATGTCGGTTGATATAGTTTCAAGTTTGTTTTTTTTAATTCATATAGTTATAACATGGTTTCTCACTAAACCTATGGAGAGATATAAGCCAAGAAGTATTAAAATTTAAACTGTCGTAGTCATTGACTTATTATTAACGTTCTAGCAATAAACTCACAATAAACTAATGTATTCTTCATTAATAAAAAATCAAGAAGTTCAATAACTGCAATTCTATAATTTACAAATTTTACAACACGCTAACGATGTCAAAATAATTGATTTTCATATTGATCGATATTTTTTACTATAATCGATTTTCTTAGTCATACAACTGAATTTTAATAAATCGATTATGTAAATAAACAATTTCTTGGGTTGTCGTCAGAATAATAAAATAAATAATTTAAACTCATCGTATTATTTTATTTTCATTCAACTCAAATGTTAAATGGTTCTGAGCATTTGCAGTAATAATTATTTGCAGTTAGTACTTTGTATATAGTTATAGTTCAAGTTATATAGTTATGGTTTTGTGTTTTAGTTTTTGAGATCACAATGTTGTATTTTTATTTCTTGTATAAAACTTTCTCTTTTCATTTTATTTTGATTCTAATAAAATGTTAAATGGTACTGAAAATTTGCAGCAATAATTATTTAGTATTTTTTTGTTTAAGTTCAAAAATGCTTTGGTTGTCGTAAAGTAAGTAGTAGTTTTGGTATCTACTTATTATTTTATTTGTTTTTTATTCTGATAAATTGTAAATATTAATTTCTTGGTTTTATTAGTGTACAGAAACGCATGTGATTTTTCATTATAGAATAAAATATAATTTTTCCCAAATCGATTAATAATGAAAGTGTAAAATAGTGAAAAGTATTCACTGAATGACAAATCCCCAATTTATAGTGCCTTTTTCCCAGAGAAAATATTATTTTGTACCAAATCTATGTTTTGTACAGTATTTTAACATGAACCATAGGTTTTTTGCTTAGAGTATTTTGGTTGCCTACTCTAAGGTTTTTTGAGTCTATTCTCTTTATATAATACTCTTTGCCTTAAAAAAAATGGCGGGAATTCGATGTGATGTTCTATTGTGATTAAATAAGTGAAAAAAATATTTCAGACATGGCTTAGGCCTTTAAATTGTGACTATTACAGACATGGCTTCGGCCTTTAAATTGTGACTATTACAGACATGGCTTAGGCCTCTCGAATTGTGTTTATTTCAGACATGGCTCCGGCCTTTAGAATGAGATAAATATCAAAAATAACGACAGACATGGCTGCATGGTGGAGAACCTTTGCCTCCTCTTTTATAGAATAAATAAAAATAAAACTCTGTGACTTAATATGTAATGGCAACACCGGACTCAAGTTCATTCTTTGATTACCTTTATGCTAGAGTTGCCTAACTATCGATAGTTTGGCTATCGATAGTTGACCTCGAAAACTAGTAACAATATCGATAGTGCTATCGATAGTATCGATAATATCGATACCATCGATACTATCGATATCACGAACTAACTAATACTATTGATTGGAAGCAACAGTATCGATAGAATCGATACTATTACATGATAATACTATCAATAGTATCGATAGTATCGATTTTTTTATGTAATACTATCGATACTATTGATACTATCGATAGTATCGTTGTATTAAAATCAAAAAACTATCAATACTATCGTAATAGATATTTACTAGCTATGTAATCGATTATTGGAATAGTATGTGCTATCGATACTATCAATACTATCGATAGTATTACTTCAAAACATATACCGGTCTTCGATAGTATCGATACTATCGATAGTATTGATACTATCGGAGCTAATACTATCGATACTATCGATACTATTTTTGTATATCAATACTATTGCCCTGTATCATACTATCAATAGTATCGATACTATTGATAATATCGATACTATCGATATGCTATCGATACTATTGATATGACGTCAAATATCGATAGACTATCGATAGTTTAGCGATAGTCGACTATCGATAGGCAACTCTACTTTATGCTTTTACAAAATTTTAGCTCGTCTGATATGTTGTCGTAATAATTGTATTATTTTAATTTAAATTGATACATAAACATGCGGAAATTGCGTAATTCTTTTTATAAGTAGATAATACAACTTTGTTCGAAATGGTTTACGAATCCATACCACGAACAGTACGGATCCTTCTTCTAGGAGAACCTGGAGTTGGAAAGACTTCACTAATACTGTCTTTAGTGACTGAAGAATTCACAGAACATGTGCCACCCAAAGCGGAAGAAATTACGATACCAGCAGATGTTACCCCGGAACAAGTACCAACTAACATTGTCGACATTTGCGGTAAGATTTCACGTAAACATAAAATGAGAAAGCGACGATCACATTCAATTTGGTCCGCAATTTCAGTAATAATACAAGGAATGCTGTCAGTTACTATTTCATATCATACATTTTATATGGTGTGTATTGTAATTAATTTTTGGTCCACTTTGGATAAGTCTTCCGAATTTTGGGCTCTCTGAGGCTACTGGATCTTTTAAGAGTTGTTGTTCTACTGTATTTGAACTGTTATTTATCTGTTATTCGACGGGATTTCATTGTAAGTTAATACTTTGTCACATATTATTTAAAGTGGTAGAGCCTCGCTGTAGACATATTTGTCTACAGCATGAATGGGCCAGCTCGACCGGGGTAGTACCACTGTCTCACAGAAAACCAACGTAAAGTGACAGTTTACTGTCGTGTTTCGTATGGGGAGATAACTGGAGGCCCAGATTCCCCCTTCCCTAATCCCTATTCCTGTCCTTTAAGGCCGACAACGCATACATGATACTTTCGGTATTGTGGATGTTCATGGGCGGTGGAGATCACTTAACATCAGGTGACCCACGGCATCAGTTGCGTGCGGCGAGTCGTAGCGGACGCACGCTATCGTTTTGTGACAAGTTAATTAATATTTTTTTTTCATCTACCCTATATTTTTTTTTTTGTGTTTTTCGATAAATGGACGAGGTCATTGGACCTCGATCCAATAGTGTAAGAAATAACACGATGAGTGATGAGGAGATTCCATGTAGTAGTAATATGAGTGAAGAGGAGTTGCAGAGAAACATTTCTATAGTGTGTGATTTAGAGGAGTTTAACAGGCATGAGTCAAATTTGAATAGTCATAACACAAGCTTTGAAAGACCCGAGAAGAGAATTAGATCTGATAGTGATGAACAAGAGCAGGAAAAGAATAATGATGATGGATTTATATTAGTGCAGAGGAATAATAAGAGATTTGCGAAGCATAACTCATTTCAACAAGATAGACAGGCACACAAAACAGTTTGGGGTCCAAATAGCAGAAATAATGTCGATTTAAGTGCATTTGAAGTTTGCATTACATCTGATGAAGTGCTTCCTAAACAAATCGGTCTGGCAAAGATATTGAAAGCCGAAAATATAACAAACATGACACAAATAAAGTATAAATCCCCATATAAAATTATTATGAAATTTGAGACCAAGGCAGATTCTGAGAAGATCCTAAGTAATATTAAAATTAAAGAAATGGGATTTCGATGCCGGTTGACAAATGAAGTTAGTTTAACCTATGGAGTCATCAAGTATATAGAGCTGGATGTGAAAGAAGAAGAATTAACTGAGTCATTGCATTGTGAGACAGAAATTGTGTCGATTAAGAGACTTAAACGTATGACAGAGTCAGGTGAATGGAGCGACAGTGAAACAGTGCGATTGTGTTTCAAAGGAGCAACCCTTCCAACATATGTGTATGGTTATGGTAGTCGTTTTAAAGTTGATCCTTATACTTTTCCAGTCACCCAATGCACGGTGTGTTGGAGATATGGTCATCTAGCTCGAATCTGCCAATCTAAAAAGCAAATATGCCCAAAATGCAGTGGCGAACATGCTAACTGTGAAACTACCAGGTTCAGATGTACAAATTGCAGGGGTGATCACATGTCTGTTAATAAATCTTGTCCAATTTTTTTGAAGGAAAAGAGAATTAGAATTATTATGTGTAAAAAGAACTGCACATATAAAATTGCTTTAATAGAACTTCTGGAGAACCAAAAAAATTTGAAAGAATGTGTTCGAAAACAGGATAGTATGTTTAGAGGACATTCTGGTGTAGAAATAGCAGTTTCTGATGATGCTCTCATAGGCAACTCAAAAGGCGAAGAGAGTACAAATCATGAGAATGATGACAGTTGTGATTCCGGAAGCAGTGTAGAAGAATATAATATCAGACACAAGAGTAATAGTAAGTCAGATTTAAAGAAAACGAAAAAGCTATCAAATGCGTACAATATAACAGCAGAGCAACCTAGAGAAAAGTATAGCTATTCAGAAATTACTAAGAGTAATTTAAAGGATAAAGTAGGTGCAACATCAAAACGACAAGAAAAGAAAAGAAATGAACACAAAGAAGAAGAAAAAAGAGAAAATAAGGAATCTATCATGGAAGAATTTTTACATAAAGTTGAAAAGATTTTCAACACTAGAGTTAGTTTTAAAGAAAAGTTAATGTTAGTCTTAAAATTTTTAGTTGAAGGAGTAAAAAGATTATTTATTGACACAATAAGTAATGAGAACTCTATAAAGAAAATTATAAATTTCTTCTATGATGGATACAATGAATTTACGAAACAGTGATTTGGGCTGTGGGAGTTCTACTGCGCAATTCTTATGTTTTGGGCAGTGGAATTCTCAAAGCCTAGTACCTAAAAAAGTAGAATTAGAATTATTGCTAAACCAAGAAAAGATTCATGTATGCTTAGTCAGTGAAACTTGGTTAAATCGAGAGAAAACATTTAAAATTAGTGGCTATAACATCTATAGAGCAGACAGAGATGATGAATACGGGGGAGTAGCCATCATTATCCACAAGTCGATTAAAACTAGATTATTTCCAGTTACTTTAAGAAACCCAGGTATTGAGATAATATGTATTGAGATTTTTAATTGTAAATATGTAAAGCACGTAGCGGCGGTATACTGTCCACCATCAGTTAGTGTACTTCAATGTGACTGGGATCAGGTATTTTCATTATTTTCTCAAAAAGCTATAATAGCTGGGGACTTCAACGGTCATCATTCAAATTGGTCCAATAAAGTCAATACTAGAGGTATTCACTTATATGAGGCTAGTTTGGATTATAATTTTATAGCTCTAAATAATGGGGGAGCTACAAGGGTTAAATTAGTTAACGGTGTTCTTCAACAAAGCTCACCCGACATCACC
Source organism: Laothoe populi (assembly GCA_905220505.1). Taxonomy (NCBI): domain Eukaryota; kingdom Metazoa; phylum Arthropoda; class Insecta; order Lepidoptera; family Sphingidae; genus Laothoe; species Laothoe populi. Next base: position 12,681,445 of record HG992152.1, read on the forward strand.
TTTGTTACAACAGACATAGCAGTTCTTTTTAAATGGGGTGTTAGTAGGGAAAATCTTGGCAGCGATCACATATTTATTAAATTCCAATTAGAATATTCTGATATCCCAAGTTTCAACAGAACCCGCAACTTTAAACATGCGGACTGGCAACGGTATCATGACGACTGTCTCAGTAGCTTTACTGGAAATAATACAGCTTTGTTTAATAGAGATGTTCAGTCGATGTATAACTTTTTCATAGAAAAACTAAATCATGCTGCCGATCAAAGTATACCATACAAAAAAATATATAAGAATCCCTCACAGTCATTTGTGCCTAAACCTTATTGGTCTCCAGTCATATCTCTAAGTATTGCTAGACGCCGGCTGGCATTAAAAATTTTTAGGAAAAATCCAACACCAACAAATTTAAGTATATTGAATAAGAGAGTAGCAGAAGCAAAAAAAAGTATAAGAAAAGCTAAATCAAATAGTTTCAGGGACTTTTGTGGACAGATAAATGAGACAACAAGCTCCTCTGACATGTGGCGTAAAATGCGGTGGATAAAAGGTGTTAGGAATAACAGACTGTGTGCACACGATGATCAGAAAGAAATGTTGATCCGGTCTCTTGCTCCTGATTATGTAGCGCCGCTTTCACCTTTATGTACTTCACATAACCCACAATTAGAGAGTGATTTTTCCTCTCAGGAATTATTTAGTTGCTTAAAAAAAAAAGATTCTGCACCTGGGGAAGATGGTATCACATATTCTATGCTGTATTATCTTCCCATAGAAGGCAAGCTTTTTCTTCTTAAAATTTATAATTTAATATTTAACAATACCTCTATCCCAGTTCAATGGCGCGATATAAGAATAATTCTAGTTCCTAAACCTAATATTGAGATTAATTCTCCGCCAAAGTTTAGACCTATTTCACTGATTTCCTGCATCTGTAAAACTTTTCACACAATGCTAAAAAAACGCCTTGAGTGGTTCACAGAAAAAAATAATATCTTAGAACCTACCACATCGGGGTTTCGTAAGTCTCAGTCGAGTGTTGACTGCATAGCCAGATTGACTCTTCAGATACAGACAGGTTTTGTTAAAAATATACCGACAATGGCCTGCTTCCTTGATATTAATGAAGCATATAATAATGTTCTAGTTAAGGAATTAATTGTTATGTTGGATGAAGTAAATGCTGGTGCTAAAATTTGCAATTACCTATTAGACTTTTTGAGTAAAAGATGTCTTAAAATAAAAGAAGATGACAATAGTAACACTCTAATTAGATGGACAGGCAAAGGTTTAGCTCAAGGAGACCCTCTTTCTCCCATCTTGTTTAATATAGCAACATATAAGATTTGCCAATCAATTGATAATATTACAGTTAAAAGCCTACAATATGCAGATGACTTTGTTTTTTATGTACAGAACAAGAACATTCAAAAAAGTACATTGGATATTCAAAATTGTATAATTAATATTTCCTCATTATTGGAACAGATTGGATTGGACATCTCATTTTCAAAAACTCAGCTCTGTTTATTTAGTAGGGGGCATCGAAGAGATCAAGTTGAGGTAGCCATTAACGGTAAAGCCATACAAGTAGTAGATTGTGTAAGGTATTTAGGTATTTGGATGGATAGATCTTTAAAGTGGAATAGGCATATAAAAGAAATCAATGCAAAAGCATTGAAAGTATTGAATATTTTGAAGATTTTGGCAGGTTCTTCTTGGGGGGTTCATCCCAAACACCTTCGAAGAGTTTATATTTCTCTGATTAGAAGTAGGATTGATTATTCAAGCTTTATTTATGATAATGCAGCAAAATGTAACCTAATTAGATTAGACAAGACGCAAAATATTGCGTTACGCATAATTGGGGGTTTTATCAAAACCACACCCATTCATGTAATGGAAAATGAGTTATGCCTGCCTCCACTGCATTTGCGTCGGAAATATTTAGCTACAAAATATTGTCTTAAATCCCAGTCATTTTTTAACAATGTTACTTTGGATTTTCTTAACTGTTTGTCAAACCTACTTCCATACAGATATTGGTTAAATAAAAAAATACCATTATTAGTGTCAGTATATATCAAAACAAGAGAGGACATTGTTTCATCCAGTTATCCTTTGGAAATGTTTGGCTTGGACACCTGGGTTTCTAATATAAATTTACATAAGATAATTAAATCTAAGCTACATAACACAACAATGGCTAAGAAATATTATCACATGAATAGTTTGAAATGTATTGTACTAGAGGAACTTCATAATAAATACAAGGGATATCTGCATTTATACACAGATGGATCAAAGAAAGATAACATATGCGGTGCTGCCTTCTTTGATCCCAAAAATAAAAATAGTGGGAAATTTAAAATTTGTAATGGGCATTTATGTATAATGACAGTTGAACTAGTTGCAATCTCGGAAGCTCTAAGATATGTACAAAGGATGGGTAGTGATAAATTTGTGATTTTGGTAGATAGCAAAAGTGCTCTACAGCATATAGCTCGATGTGCCTCTGGTTTCAGAGGTGTCTCGATAGCTTATGTTATATTGAAACAAATTCTCTACTTTATATCTAAAAATATAACTCCGATATTGCAATGGGTTCCTTCACATATTGGTCTAGCAGGGAATGAGGAGGCAGACCGTTTAGCAAGGGCGTCCCTTCTCGAAGGCACAGAGATTGAAGTTGCACCGAGTCACTTTGAAATGTTATCAAAGCATAAAGAACATTGGTATAAAGATTGGCAAGAATACTTTGATGTCAGATCTCGTGATAAAGGCATCTGGTATAAGACAATTATGTGTGAGCCTCCTCATATCCCTTGGTTTGCCAATACAAAGTTGAACAGAAAGCTTGTTGTGATGGCACATAGAATGCGGTCTGGACATGTTCCACTGAACAGGTTTAGACATCTAATGGGCTTAAGTAACAATCCCAACTGTGAAGATTGTGGTACAGTCGAAGATGTCTATCACTGGTTGGTGGAATGTGTCAGGACCAGAAATATTCGTGACGTACTGATGAGAACACTAAACATAAATCTTATGAGTGTTGGAGCATTCCAGAGTGTTCTCTCAGAGCCTCATTCGAGTGCGGCCTTTTTGTTATTTAAGAGTTTTTGTAATTAAATTAAAATGTGATTCCTATGGGGCTGACATGGTTTTTACAAAGACCAAAAGACCCTAAAAATTATAGAATAAAAAAAAAAAAAAAAAAAAAAGGTGACCCACGGGCTCATATGACGGACTATGTCTAAAAAAAAAATATTTGGTAAAGATCTGATAACAGATTATGAAGTATTAGTAAATTGGCTTAAGTAGTTCTTTGTAATTTGTAATAACTTCATTCTGTAGATCTCAAAATTAAATTATTAATACACTTAATTTAATGGGGGTTTAAGGTATAAAATTGTAGTTTTAATGTACTAATGTTTCATACAAAATCTCCACAAATGTGGTATTTATCATGGTTTTCCAAAACTTAATCTTGAATAATTCTATAATAAAACCAGTTGTAATAACATTTACATAAAGGAAATATGGATGTAAATTGTAAGTAAAAAACAATTCTTAGTTAAAAAACCTATATATTAATCATAAACTCTTATCACCATTCCTGCTGTCTATTTATTCTTGACTTCTAGTATTAAATTAATAAAATATAACTCTAATGAAATACAATATTTTTTGTTTTTAAGTGAAAGGAATTTAAAAAATACATGCAAAATAAAATATATTATTACTAGCTGTTGCCTGCTGCTCTGCCACGTGGTTACTTTTGGGATAGAAAGTATTGAATCCAAAGAGTTGTCTCCTGCACCGATGCACCTATGTACCCATCTCACCGTTTGCCCTACCTCTGCTGTGTTGAACTCAGCTTATATAGAAAAGAGCTTGAATTTTGTTTTTGCCCGTGTTAATTTTTTGGGATAACTCTTAAGATTTCTATATAAATTATATGATGTAAAAGAGTATAGTAGTGTGCATGAAATGCTTAACACTTAAGGTAACTAACGTATTCAAGTTGATAAGGATTAATACTGTATCCATCTAAATCAATATTAAAAATATGTGATAAAGGACCTGGTGAAACTAAGGAAAAAACATGTATACCTAATGACTGTTAAGAACAGTAAATGGTGTCTCGAAATATTGCCGTATAGTAAGAAACAATTATATTTGTTGTGGAAACAGAAATGTTTTCAATACTATCTCATATGCAAAAATCGTAGATAATTTTATTTTCATGAAATATATTAAAATACTGCATTGCAATTAATGTTGCCAACCGACAACATATAATTAATATGCAGAATAAACAAGGTGGGCGAAAGCACAGAGCCTTGCGGTACTCCGGCATTTACTGACATAAGCTGTGAAGCGTGTCCATCAACGAGGACACGTATTCTAAGCTCATGCAGAGAGCCGGAAATCCACTTGCAAAGGTTGTTGGGCAGACCGTATGCCGGGAGCATGGAGAGAAGACCACAATGCTAGACCCTATCAAACACCATAGTAAACGAGTATAGTAGGCTATTCCTAAAACATAGATATATGCCATCATGCCCTTTTTTGTAGATATATAAAAGAGGAATATTCCACTATGCATTGTCTATTATATCTCAAAGGGTAATAGGCAGCGTTTTTGATGAAAGCTCCCGAGCGGCCTGACTATTCCAACACTTTCAACAATTATCGTGATATTTGAACCAATTAATACAAAACCTTGACATATTAGTGAAAACCGCATGACAATTTGTTCAGTAGTTTTTGAGTTTATCGTGAACAAACAGACAGACGCGTCTTTTCTTATTTATATAAATAAGAAAATTTTCCTAATCTAAAAAAAAAATGAATTAATATTTAAAAATGATTTTATATTTTTTAGTTATTGCTTATATTCATTTATTATTTTCAGTTGCTGAACAATCACTGGAACAAGTTGCAGAGGAAATAGAAAGGGCACATGTAATATGTATAGTTTTTTCAGTTGAAAGACAAGAAACACTAAGTAAAATAGCTACATACTGGTTACCATTTGTCAGAGACAACTGCCCAGATGATTATAGAAAGCCAGTCATACTTGTTGGAAACAAAATAGACTTGATAGATTATTCTGTGATAGATGTAAGTTTTATTTATTTATTTATTTAGGAAAGCTTACAGACTAATAGTTATAAATATAGGTAGTAAAGAAAATTATTTAAACAATTTGCTAACAACAAGCTTCCACATATTGTTATCTATTTAAGCCTGTACTGTATTATAAATAACTAATAATTTACACATAAATTAACATTAAAAACTATAATTTCATTTAACTACAAATGGAATATGCATGGTAATTAAACATAGAATAGAGAGACAAAAAGTACAAAAAAAATAGAATCACAGAATAAGTTAAAACACAGTTAAAATACAATAATAATAGTAAGTTTCATGTTTCTTTTAGGATGCAAAAAACAATTCACTCATTTTGCATCTCACTACAGCCGGACTAGTACAGAATAAATCAATGTCTAAATAGTGTGAAATATCATTGAATTTATGTTAATTTATATTTTTAGTTGATTAATTATCAATAGTATCATAATCAATAGCATCATAGAAATGTCCTTTTATGAAATAGAAAATAAAATAATAATAAAAAATAAATAATACTATTATGCATGACCTTATGTCCCATAGACTATATATTCTACCATCACCCAAATTTTGTGTATAGGCATTTCAATTTACAACAGCTGTAAATAAACCCTATATCACACATGCAAGAAAAATACTTGAGGTGAATGGTCAGTTTATGGTGTTGAATTTAAACAGGTCAATCACAATATATGCAGAAATCCACGTAGAGCAAAAAGGTCACTTAATTATTCTTGAGCTGTATAAATAAAATTATCATAAAACTATTTCAGAATATTTGGGACATAGCAGAGGAATATCCAGAAGTGGACAGATGTATAGAATGTTCTGCCAAATCACTTATTAATGTATCTGAAATGTTTTATAATGCTCAGAAGGCAGTATTACATCCTATCAGCCCAATTTATTCAATCGACGAGCAAGAGGTATGTTTGCTTACAAATATTTTGGTATTTTATCTTTAAATATTCCAGGTTGTCTGGAAGAGATTGCAATTTGTACATTTTAAGTTTATTGCAATGTACTGTTAATATTTTTATTCTGGTGTACAATAAAGCATAATAAATAAATAAAAAATAAATAATGTGTATTTTTGTTTATATCATTTCAGCTGACAGAAAAATGCAAAAGAGCTCTCACCAGAATATTTAAGATTTGTGACTTGGATGGTGACAATTTACTTGATGATTATGAAGTGACAATGTTTCAGAAAAAATGTTTTGATTCCCCATTACAATTACAGGTATTTCATTTACTTTCTGAATAGTGATCATAGACTTGAGAAACCAATAAATCTTCGACAGCACCAGTGCCGAAGTGGGCTGTGAATCGAGAGGCAGAGGATTTGATGTTTGTGTAACAGATATATATTTGTTTCGGTTCTGGGTGTTGTGGGACCATAGCCCCTCGTAGCTCTTAATATCCACAATACCAGATTTTCCGAGTGTGGGGTCAGTACTATGTGTATGATTGTTGGGTGTATATATTATTTAACGTTTTAGTTCCAAATTTCTAGCCAGTGTTAATATCAGCCCTATATGAAGCAATATCCCACTGCTGGGCAGGGGTCTCTTCTACTACTAAAAGGGTTTTGCTCCACCACCATGTTGCTATACTGTGTGTATGTAGATGTCACATACACTTTTTTAGATCTTATTTTATAAGTGCCCACAGCTCCGCATGCGTGATTACTTTTATCATAAGTATGAGATCATCTAAAAAAATTATAAGTGCGTTTAGAAACAACCATCTGCTATAGCCTCTATGATATTAAATCGTTGAAAGGGGGTACCGATGGAGGCAGCCTTCCGATGCGCCGACGGCGAAGGGGAACGTGTGCATGGGTGCCCCATTTACTAAACATGGTTATTGTCTTTATGTGCGGAACATAAAGTTTATTATTTTCTAAAATAATAGTAGCCTTAGTGACTCCTTATGACATGAGCTATCTACCAGTGGAAAACCATTTTCCTTAGCAACCAAAAAAAAATTTCAAATTTGGTCCAATCATATAATATGTGTGATAACCATGATACTTTTTTATTTTAAATGTATAATATCAACTTGTTTTCTGCAGGTTTTAGATGAAGTAAAATCTGTAATTGCCCAAAACATAGCTGGTGGAATTGAAAATGAATGCATTACAATAAAAGGTTTCATTTTCTTACATTGTTTATTCATACAAAGAGGAAGAAATGAAACCACATGGACTGTCTTACGGAAATTTGGCTATGATGAAAGCTTAGAGTTAACACACAGTTACTTATATGCCAAGTATGTTTAATATAATTATTACAATACTATATGATATAAGTTTTTTGGATAAATTTTATATGTCAAAGGATTGTGAAAACTTATTATATACTTTAAAGTTATGACAAGTACTGTAAATTGTAGGTAACTCTACAAGCAAAAACATTTTGTTAGCTTGAGTCAGGCCTACATTATTCTATAAAAAGTGTTATTTTAATTTATTTTTTGTATAAGCAAGATTTCGCCATCATTCTCTGTCTAACTAAACTTTAGAAGAAATGCTGAAACAAATTAATGGGTATTGGTCTCTTTTAAATTTCAAACATGGATAACAAAAATAATGTGGGATTATTTATTTACCCTGCATATTTACTAAACACAAGTTTCGTAAAAATAATATCATAGTTAAAAATATGACGGCGCCGGCACCGTCGTAGAACACGTGCACCAATCACGACAGCGCACGTCATTCGGTTCTCCCACTCTCCCCACTGCGGGACTTGTTTTGACACCTGTATAAAACAGGCGGAACGACCGCAGTTCGGGCAGTCTTGGTTTTAGCTTGGCTCGGTGCACTTGTGGTATCCCGCTGCTAGCTTATCCTTGACTCATTGGATAATTAATTTGTGTAAACGAATTAAATATTATGCTTGGCTTTTACATAGCCACGGCCCAGGCACTGCTGGGCGACGTAATATTAATCAATTGTGTTATGTATCAGCCTATGTAATAGATAAGTGGGTTTCTTACCAGTTCTTCCCACGCTTAGTATTCCGAACTGGCAGTAGCTTAATAAACTATTAATGGTTCAACTTGTGTTATTTCTACGGCACCGTAATGCGATTGTGCATCCTGATTGTCCCTGACGATGAGAGAGGTTGCATAATACCTCTCCCAGCCTCGGCCTGATGTACCTACACCTAACCTAACCTGACATACATGACATGACACATGATGCATGAATGCTGTGTTGTGTTGTGCTGCGACATCAGAAGTGCGATGGAGGACAGCGCCCACTAGCGTAAATCAGGTGATGTAATACCTACAGTTTGGTTATGTTATTTTTGTTGTTTGAGAGTTTGTAAAACATTAAGTAGTTTTACAAGTTTTATGCGTTTTGTTGGGTTGTAAAAAAAAAACTATCCATGATTAGAGTTTTATTATCAAAAAGAATAATGATGGTGACAAGTGCTAAATGCTAATCTACTGTACATTTGAAGGTTAGGAGTGTTCAAATCATTTTGATGCTATGTTGACGAATTGTAATAAGTCTCTAATGTTAGTCTTTGTTAAAAATTGTCGCAACAAAAAAAAAACAGGAAAATACGAAGCGTCGATGATTTTTGTGTTAATAATATTTGTGTTGAAATTCCATGTGCCGATTGATGGTTTCCCGTCGCGCTTTTACGGCGCTCTAGCGACGGCAAGTGATTCTTGTGACATTATGTTGTTTGCGTACCTACCTACATATGTCTAGTGTGTTTGGAATTTGGTGAGTCGCTTCTGGTTTTATTTATGTACCCTCAACTAAAGCGAGCAATTAGTTGGGAGGTGAAAATACGTCTGCTCCGATGGCATAGTAAACGCTACTATGCCGAGATCTCGGGTTCGATCCCGGGTCATGTAAAAGTGATGATATTGGGTTTCTACTACGAAATATCTGTATCGGCCTAAAGTCTAGAATTGTACTTGGTATGGCGATACGCTCGCTCCTCTCGCATCATGGGTCTGTAATAAGTTTTTCAAAATGTATGTGCTGGTTACACCTCTGCATATTTCAGGGATTGCAGCCGTGAGTGCGTATGTGTGTGAAAATATGTAACAAATGACGCGTATGATATATTTATGAAAATTGAATTGGCTTTGGTTCGATTCCAGCTTGAATGAGGATTGAAAGTAAACTTTTATATCAAATGTTAAAAAAAACCACAACTCAAAACTAGCATTTAAAGGTGTAATGAGTAATCATTCGTTCAATGCAATAAATAATAGTCCAGATTGTTTGACGGGTTTAGTTATGTTGTGTTTCAAATTAAAATCACTATTAATTTGTAATTACATGCTCTAGTATGACATTTTAATCTTTAAATGATAACTACTGTTTCATAAAAACGGTAAGCAAGTATTGTTCTCGACTGTTTTCCGCTAAGAGGAATTCAATGATTGTACGGGTGGTAATTGAGTTTTATGTTTTAAATTATTGTACCCGATAATTAATTATTTTTATAAGGTCCTTGCTAAACAAGAAGTAACAATATGAGGCTCTGTGACCTACCTTATTATTTTATCTGTATAGATCAAAGTTCGCATTTATGCCAATGATTCGTAAGGTTGTCGATAGCTTGCGTCCGTAGCCTGGTTGTCTACTCAACATATCTTGGGTGACCACGGGTGAGCGGTCAGCGCTTAAGGTATCTGATAATATTTGTGATCCTGGATAATTAAAAACCCGTAATTCATTTAATCATATTCTGGTAGTGTTAATTAACTAAAGAAAGGGTTAAATTCAAGTTTTGAGGAAAATGTGAACATAACATAGGTTACCTTAAAGGAAATACCTAGACATTTAGATTTCCTTTGTTTTACCTAAACCTATATTCACGCCGTGTCAGTATAAGCCGTGAAATATAATTTTAGAGATTGTGTGGTACTGTGACCAGGGCACAGTTTAGAATTCCTCGGGTTCACAATATAAAATATCGTAATTTGCCACAACCCTGAAGTCTGTTATGACTGGACCTGGAAGTAGTAGTTCTGTAGGGTACAGTCGTACTGGACCAGATAAGTAGAAAATAGGTGGAAATTAAATCTGAAGGGTACTGCCGTACTGGACCAGATAAGTAGAAAAAAAAAATGGAAATGAAAGCCCTGCGTTCCCATGAGGGATTCCCATAAAGGGAAGTAACTACAAGTTACTAGGCTATGCATGTCCGGAAATTACAAGCATAGCTAAAACTAAAACATTTAGTTTTGGTTTTTCTACTTTGATAATGTCGCTTGTAAGATACCGCGATAATTAAGTCAATTGTACCTTGAGTTTGCTGATTATTGATTTGGATATACCTTAGCCTGTGCATACTAAATATATTTTAAGTTTCAGAAGGGCTCTAGAAGGTGATAATACAAGGTACACGTTGCTTAATTTGCTGTAAATTATGGATACCATACGTTGAATACTGTGATGGCGTGACGGCGGAAAAGCATGGTAATGGCAAATTATACATGGTAATAGTTTGGCAATACGCGGTAAGCTTTAACTGGATTTATAAAGTATTTAGCTAAGGAACAGTTATGTTCGGACTAGCACCGAATAATAAAAAAAAGAGAAAAAAAAGTTAAAGTAATAAAATCATTGAAGGGCTCCAGCCGGTCCAATGATAAAGCTAAAGGGAATAATAATTCTGAACTAGCAGAAGCTAAGTGAATGATTATTCTGGACTAGCAAAAGCTAAGGGAATGATTATTCTGGACTAGCAAAAGCTAAGGGAATGATTATTCTGGACTAGCGAAAGCTAAGGGAATGATTATTCTGGACTAGCGAAAGTTTTGTATGGTTTCCTGTGGCCCAAACTGGCTACCACAAGCCTGAAGGGTCAATTTGGACCGGACCAGACCGAAGGGTCAATTTGGACCGGACCAGTTAATGTTCTGTCAGGATAATCGAACGATGTTTTCTATCGACAGATATCTAGGACAAAGATGGGGCGCGTGCGAGGACGCCCGCATGTCAGTATGGCCGTGACGGCGCCGGCACCGTCGTAGAACACGTGCACCAATCACGACAGCGCACGTCATTCGGTTCTCCCACTCTCCCCACTGCGGGACTTGTTTTGACACCTGTATAAAACAGGCGGAACGACCGCAGTTCGGGCAGTCTTGGTTTTAGCTTGGCTCGGTGCACTTGTGGTATCCCGCTGCTAGCTTATCCTTGACTCATTGGATAATTAATTTGTGTAAACGAATTAAATATTATGCTTGGCTTTTACATAGCCACGGCCCAGGCACTGCTGGGCGACGTAATATTAATCAATTGTGTTATGTATCAGCCTATGTAATAGATAAGTGGGTTTCTTACCAGTTCTTCCCACGCTTAGTATTCCGAACTGGCAGTAGCTTAATAAACTATTAATGGTTCAACTTGTGTTATTTCTACGGCACCGTAATGCGATTGTGCATCCTGATTGTCCCTGACGATGAGAGAGGTTGCATAATACCTCTCCCAGCCTCGGCCTGATGTACCTACACCTAACCTAACCTGACATACATGACATGACACATGATGCATGAATGCTGTGTTGTGTTGTGCTGCGACAAATACATTGAAATTCTGTTTGTTCAGTTAAATATCTGTTAATCGGTTATCATACATATCAATGATCTTAATATAGTAAAACACAGATAACTCTTTCTCTTAGTTTTGGTATTTAATAGTTGTTTCTATACAGAGTTTTATAGAAAACAGTGCCCAATGGAAATCAGTCGGTCAAAGGTAGATCAGCCATAGATTCAAAACACCCTCATTTTTGTTTTATGAGTAGATAATTGATACTGGGTGTTTTTGATGACTTTTATACCGGTCTTTGGCTATAGCGATATAATAATTGACATAAATGTGTCATTCCATTCATAAGTCAACAAATTATCTACTCTGGCGACTAATAGACATATCTGCCAACGCTGATATTGGCTGATAAGTCACGTTCCAAGATCAGCTGTTGAGGGAATGTCATTTGACCAGTACAAACGAGTAGTCTCGATAAAAATATACTGTAGAAAAAATCTTAATCAACATGATATTGGTTATTTATGCAATTTTCGTTTAATATGATTAAAAGAATTGTAATCTTGTCATACATTGATCTAAATAAAGATTTATTTACTTTCAGCATAAAAGTACCAATAGGTTCTACTTCTGAGTTGTCATATAAAGGGCAACAATTTTTGACTCAGTTATTTGAAAAGTATGACAGAGACAAAGATGGTATGCTTAACCCAACAGAACTTAAAAATGTTTTTTCCTGTTGCCCGAAAATACCATGGCATAATTTGAGATACACTGTGCCAACAAATGAAAAGGTTAGTATCTGGATCTCAACAATAATGTACGTACACATTGTATATGGAACTGAAAATAAGAGTCCAAATATTTTTAGGGTTATTTAACTCTACAAGGCTGGATGTGCCGCTGGACATTGATGACGTTAACAGACTTACAAAGTACAAGTGCCTATTTAGCATATCTGGGATTTAATTTTTTAGAAAATGACTCACAAAAAATTGCTGTACATAGTGAGTATGCAGTCACACATATTTATTTGGAATTATTAATTATTTTTCTAAATGCAGATTTTCAAATTTTTAGTAACTCGTGAAAAGAAGATTGATATCGCCAAAAAACAGTCAAGTCGTAATGTGTATCAGTGTCATGTCATCGGCCCGAGGTCTTGTGGGAAAACTTCCATTTGTAGAAGTTTCCTTGGCATCGCTCAAAAGGTTATTAACTACTTACATATTATTGATAGATGCCATTATGTGTTGATTATTTCTAAATGATTATTTCTGAATGGTAATAAATGTCGCTATAGTAGTACCGGCCGTGGCGAACGTAACAATACACTAGAATCGTTTGTTTTCGGATATAATAAATAAATTATACTTTACAGCATACTATAAAATTACATATTGCTAGGGTAGTTCCCATTTATTAGAAATATCGAAGGTATATCGACAGTATTTTAGAAAATAACTACGGGTTGATTAATATGTTTATAGATTAAGCAGAGGTTCGTATTGCAATAAAGAGGCCGCCACGGCGTACCGGTGGCCAGTTCAGTTCATTACCACTTCATAGTCAGTTCATCATCATATCGTGAGCAGTGTAGTCGTACAGGCAGAGGGTAGTAACCTATTTAGTTCATGTTGGCCTATTCCGTGTTTAGTCTAGTTGTAGTTCAGCCTAGAGCTTATTTATTACAAAGCCATTTTTAGTACATCCTGATATGGGGTTGGCAATGTTAAGCACTAAATTGTACAACAGTGATCATTAAATAAATAATTGATTAGTAATTGTCGTTTATGTGCTTTTTAAATAGCGGATCAGTTAAGTTTCTAACAACACACAATGGGGCAAGAAAACGTCCAAATCAAAATATAAAAAAATTAATTTATAACGGAGCACGTTACAACAAGGCAGACATTTTATACAGAAGTAGTAATAAAAACTATGACAATTAATTGGTGCATGAGCGCCTGAACAAACCGTGAGGCAATAGTTTACTTGTACCAAGGCGCTAAATACGAAGGCGCTGTGCGCCGTAACAAAAAGAGAGGGTCATTTAAGGTAAAGGTCATACCATAAGATGCACATAAATGACGGGTACCACTGCAGTGATCAACTTAATGTTCACTGTCACACAACTCAGTACTTAAGGTTCACAACCCCATGTCAAGATGTACCAAGTACCACTATCCAAGTAGTCTCAAGTGTGCACGGACAGCATAACCCTCTATGCTGAACTGCCACCTAGACCAACAGTGGTAAAGGACGATGTGAACTGACTGCACAACACGTACGGGCGTGTTGTGGTGGACAGTCCGAGAATGGACTGTGTTCTAGAGCGCCCGAGCGCTCCGTTTTATTGCCAACCTTTACCCCACTCTATTGGTAATTATAAATCTACCCACACTTATTTATAGAGTACCCTCGATATCTTTAATAAATAGGGACTACCCTGTCAATATAATAATTTTATGTCTTTATGAATATAATATGTGATATTTTTATATTTAAATAATTTATATTGTATTGCAGAGGATTAAACCTCACGCAAACGAGCGTGGTGATAGCAATACTGCTGAAAACTATTGTATAAATACTGTGCTTGTATACGGCCAAGAAAAATATTTAGTCTTGAAAGAGATCCCGATCACTCGCGTCTCAGATCCGTTGCAGCCGCATGAAGTGAACTGTGATGTTGCGTGCTTAGTGTACGACGTCGGCGCTAGTCGGTCCTTTGAATACATTGCCAGAATATACATCGTAAGCCTACTTTACAATATTACTCTTAACAATTTTCAAACCTGGTTGTTTGATTGTGATAAACGAGCTAATTATAAACTTAAAACATAGTATATTTGGGAGATTTTAATTGGTACCCGACGTGACCATAGGCGTCGAAAATAAGTTAGGTAGTACGTGATCTCTATCTTCTATCTCTAAGTTTTATAATTTTTATCAAACTTAGAGATAGAAGAGTAGATAGAGGTGTACCTCTATCTACTCTTTCGAGACAAGTGCGATCTTCTGTAAAACGATCTAACACCAGATTTGATTTCTAATATGAGTGAAGTTACATTATAATATATAATGTTTTTAAATTAACTATCATGAAAGTATAACATCTATGGTAGTATATTGGTAAAGTATAGTCTTAATTTTGAACTCATCTTTTAATTTGTTCATGAATAAATACTTACTGATAGTTTTTATTTGTTTGTATATAGAAATACTTCGCAGAAAGCCACATACCTGTATTAATAGTGGGCACTAAAGGTGACGCACTAATCGCCAGACAAGAGTACATTCTACAGCCAGATGTGTTCTGCAGCAAGTACCAACTGCTGCCTCCACAGTTGTTTAACATAAGAGAAAACAAACACGACGTCTTTATTAAATTAGCGACCATGGCTGCGTTTCCGTAAGTAATGATTCTCCGTATTAACTCAATCATGTTATATTTAGAGCACGCACTAGTCAGTGTAAACAATGATGGGATAGAATATTTCACGACCAATTAAAAAAATACTGATTGATGCAGGTTAATGTCCTTTAGACTGACATAGATTTTTTTAATTCATACAGAATCTAGATATGATTTTCTTAATATAGCTAAAAGATTGTTTCCACTGTCTTACAGTTCTATTGAAGAATACGCTAGTTATAAAAAATAAGCATTCGCTATTCCACATTTCAAAAGTTATTTAATTATGAATAATAAATACTTTTCCATTTTAATTCACGTGCAATTATATCATCATTTCTATTACTAAAGGCAAAAATCTTCACAATGTAACAAAATTCAATTAGATAACAAATTAGTAGATAACCTCAATTTTTCACTTTGTTTAGAATACTGTTATTTTAATTGTCTTTGTCAGTCAATTTCAAGCTGCTTGGATTTTATTCAGCAAGCACAGGTTAGTCATTAAACCTTTTTATATTGTTAATATTTATGTGCTTATTATTCGTTGTCTTGTGATTGCACGCTTGCACATCGAAAGCTTTTGTATCACTAAGTTTATAAGTACCTTATGAAAAAAACTTAGCCTTATACAGCCTCCGTGGCGCAGCAGGTGAGTACCCGGTTGTGAAATGGGAGGCCGTGGGTTCAATTCCCGCACCGAGACAAATGTTTGTGTGACAGACATATATTTGTTTCGGGTCTGGGTGTTGTGGGACGGTAGTCCCTCGTAGTTCTTGATATCCACGATACAGGTTTTACCTGGTGTTGGGTCAGAACTATGTGTGTGGCTGTTGGGTGTATTTATTAATTAATTTATTTATAGGGTCACTTTGTTTTCCGCATGGCAGGGCCTTTTTACGTGCGCATCGTTATGTGGCTGGCACACATCCTGGGTGTGTTTCACAAAAATTTATATAAGAATACGTTTCCCACACCTTTTTTTTATAACATAGTCCGACAAACGAGCCAGTGGGTCACCTGATGTTAAGTGATATCCATCGCCTATGAAAATCCACAATACCGAAAGTATCATGTATGCGTTGTCCGCCTTAGGGTTGGACCTCATCTGGCAGCACGGAATCGCATTTGTTCCGCCTGTGCTACCACGTGCTGCAGTATGCTGCCGCATGCGATCGCGCGCTGTCGCATTCCGCAGAAAAGTGGGGATGGAATGCTTTATTCCAAACTCACTAGTAGCTGTGGGGGCAAAAAAAACGACCGTGGTTTAATCGGTCCTGCAAGGAAGCTAGATTCCTCAAGCAAGCCGCATACAGGGCTTGGACCACGGCTCGAACAAATGAGGATCCAAACACATCTGATGTGAAACGCAAATTAAATGCTGCTTCGAGGTCCAGTAAAAGAAAAATTGCCAGAGCTAAATTCAACTTCATCGGCAGAATTGGTGAGAAGCTTGTTGGCTACCCCTCTGGGAGTCGCGCCTTCTGGTCACTCGCCAAAGCTGCTGAGAAAAACTTTTGCCAGTCGTCATTACCACCACTGAAATATGTCGATGGTAACTTAGCCCACAGTGCTAAAGAGAAAGCCGATTTACTAGGTACTCTCTTTGCCTCGAACTCGACATTGAACGATGACGGAAGCGCCGTACCGCCTACCATCCCGTGGTGCGGACACTCCATGCCGGAAATTAAAATTTCACAAATGGAAGTCCGGCGGGAGCTACTCCGTTTAGACGTTCATAAGTCGAGCGGGCCAGACGGCATACCAGCAGTGGTACTTAAACAGTGCGCTCCTGAGTTGTGTCCTGTGCTAACGCGTCTTTTCGCGCTTTCATACCACAGTAGACAAGTTCCGTCTTCGTGGAAGACTGCCCATGTGCACCCAGTGCCTAAGAAGGGCGATAGATCAGATCCATCGAATTACAGGCCTATTGCTATAACCTCCCTTCTCTCTAAGGTGATGGAGCGTGTGATTAATACTCAGCTCCTAAGATACCTAGAGGAGCACCAGTTGATCAACGATCGTCAATATGGCTTTCGCCATAATCGCTCAACTGGTGATCTTCTGGTGTATCTCACACACCGATGGGCTTCAGCCATTGAGAGTCAAGGTGAGGCATTGGCAGTAAGCCTAGATATAGCGAAGGCGTTCGATCGGGTCTGGCACCGGGGTCTTCTATCGAAGTTGCCTTCGTACGGACTGCCCGAGGGTTTGTGCCAGTGGTTTGCTAGCTTTCTGTCCAGCAGATGCATAAAAGCCGTAGTAGATGGTAACTGCTCCGAAAGCATGGACATAAACGCTGGCGTCCCACAAGGCTCCGTTCTATCTCCGACGCTGTTTCTGCTGCATATTAATGATATGCTGTCTATTGACAGCATTCATTGCTATGCGGACGACAGCACCGGAGATGCACTTTACACGGGCCGTGCAAACATCCCTCGTACCGTTGTGGAAGAAAGTCGCGAACAACTTGTGTCGGAAATCGAGAGCACTTTATCCAAAGCCTCCGATTGGGGTCGGGATAATATAGTCAAATTCAACCCCTCTAAGACACAAGTTTGCGCGTTCACCGCTAAGAAAACCCCATTCACTGTGGCCCCACAATTCCAGGACACACCCATTAACGTCTCGAAGAGTATTGGGATCCTTGGCGTCAACATCTCTAGCGACGTTCAGTTCCGAAGTCACTTAGAAGACAAGGTCAAGCTGGCGTCTAAAAAACTCGGTGTGCTAAACAGAGCGAAGAGGTTGTTCACTCCGGGGCAAAGACTGCTATTATACAAATCGCAAGTCCGGCCCCATATGGAGTACTGCTGTCATCTCTGGGCGGGAGCACCTCAATACCAGCTTGGTCCTTTTGACTCGGTTCAAAGAAGAGCTGTGAGAATCGTTGACGATCCCAAACTCACAAACGGTATCGAGCCTCGTAAGTCTAAGGAGAGACATAGCCTCCTTGTGTGTGTTCTACCGTTTGTATAATGGGTTGTGTTCCGAGGAATTGTTTGACATGATGCCCACGGCCACTTTCTACCATCGCACCGCTCGCCATCGACAGGGAGTTCATCCTCACACTTTGGAACCTAAATGGTCGCGCACAGCGCGGTTTCAGAGGAATTTCCTCCCGCGAACGCTCCGAATGTGGAATGAGCTCCCTGCCAAGGTTTTCGAAGGGGACTACAGTATGGGGTTCTTCAAGAAGGGAGTAAATAGGTTTTTGAAAGGTCGGCAACGCGCATGTGATACTCCTGGTGTTGCAGGCGTCCATAGGCTACGGTAACCGCTTACCATCAGGCGGGCCGTAAGCTTGTTTGCCACCAACGTGGTATAAAAAAATAAAAAAAAAGGCGATCGAACGCGTCAGCATGGGTGGCATACTGCCGCGTTCTTTCATGATCAGTTTAGTTTCAAGCGCGAGATGGATAGGACCACGGAAGAGAGAGCAGTGATTCTAGCGTGTCTTTGCAAGAAATGCAAAATCAAAATAATAAAAAGAAACGCATTCGCAAAATAAAACGGAGATACTGGTTAGTGATCGGCGGTGAAAGGATGCGTTAGCATGCTATCGCGCGCTTCAGCGTTCCGGAGTCTCCCTGCCGACCATTGCATTTTGTCCGTGATGCCGATCGCCTCGAGGATTCCGCCGCGTGCTATCGCATTATGCTTTCTGTCTCGGTCTAGCAAATGGCAGTTCTAAGCGACAGAAAGAGAAAGGGCGACGGAAAAAGGCGATTCCGTGCTGCCAGATGAGGTCCAACCCTTAAAGGACAGGAGTATGGATAGGGAAGGGAAGGGGGAATCTGGTCCTCCGGATATCTCACTTACCATACGAAACGCGACAGTAAACTGTCACTTTACGATGGTTTTCTGTGAGGCCCATTCATGCTGTAGACAAATATGTCTACAGCGTGGCTCTACCACTATTCACCTGTTGTATTTTGCCTTGCCTATGCTTGTAATGTCAATTTTTATGCGTTTGTGACGCTTTTATAATATGTTGTGTCCCGCCGCGCCGCATAGGCGTTCGTATTCGCTTCCGGAGGACTAAAACACATGCAGTGTGTTGCGCACGTTGTGAGCTGCACGGCTAGTTAAAATCCACCAGTGTTGGGGTCGACATCAAACTTTTAAGTTTTTATAATATTAAAGAACTGGCCTTGATCGCGCAATTTATTATTTAGGGAAAAAAATTGGTATTTATACCATTAAATATTCCGCGATTGAGGACCGTTCTCTAAAGTTATAGTATGTTAAGTTTTTGCCACGAAGTGTTAATTTGGATCTCGTGGCTAAATAAATGAATTATGGCTTGTATAATTTACAGACACTTGAAACATTTTGCAAGTTTATCCGGAGACAATTCGTCGTGGTGGAAAGCTGGCATCGGCGTTGCGGCGGCTACCGTCGTGGGGCTCGTTCTTATAAAGATATTTAGCTTCCAAAAACGGTGAACTAAGATACTGCCACAGTTTCCCTTAATTAATGTACATAACGTATTAAAATAGTATTGATCATGCATTGTTGTTTTTAAAGCTTGTTAATGTTTACCAAAGAAAACAGTTTGAAGGCATAGTTTATTTTTTGTTGTAAATAAAATAGTTAAATATATGGACTAATTGGGTTATTATTATCATTTTATATTCTATGCTGTAAATGTATGTATGCTGGTGCTTACTGCTGAAGATATAGTCTGCCACCTCCCTGATATTATTGACTCGGGGGGGTAGGTACGTATCATCCATAATATTATAAAATAAGTCGATAGGGAAAGAGGGAACACGTGGGCCGGCAAACTATTCCATAGCTTGATGGTGCGGCAAAGATACGAATTAGCTAAGCAAGTAAACACGAAGCTGTGGCTCCATAAGTGGTTCGGAAGATAGACCTAAACATTATTACCTACCGCCTTTAGGCAAACTGCTAGAACAACCTCATCGTCTCTCAAATGTTACCGGCCGAGCCTGTTCTATATATTAGGTCACCTGTCGCTTATTCGGTTTTACCGTAGCCAAATTTTTAATGAATTAAATCAGAACCCACTTACTACTTCGTTTTTGAGATAATGTAAAATTAACAATACGCTCGAGTGCTTATTAGCCTAAGGGAATTGTTTTATTGTTTCTAATTAAATTTTATGGAGGTTCTTTTTTTAAATAATATCTGTAAATGCACCGCAACCTTGGAGCCCAATTAAGATAAAATGGGTATTTGCTGTAGTGGATTCTTATGAGTGTAATGAATTTTTGTGCATGTTTAGGTCCTTATAAAAATATGACTTTTTGTACAAGAACACTCACGCCTGTGATCCCGGAAGGAGTAGGGAGAGGTCCCATACCCGGGACAGGTTCCAGACTCCGGGCTATTACTGAAAATTTATAGATAGAAAAATACAATATCGCTTTACTCGACCCGGGGATCGAACCCGAGACCTCAGCATAGCAATCGTAAGGCATGCGCAACTACAACTGCGCCACCGAGGCAGTCTTTCGAATTATGTTTTTTGGGTTACCTACAAAATATTATCTGTGCGACCGAACGATTTGTATTTAAAGCTTCAGGATGATAGGTCAAGCTGTTTTTGAGTTATAAACATACAACCAGACAAAAATAAATAAAATCAGAATTGGAATCAGTCAATTTTTTTGTCTGGCATTACAGTCACCACACTGCACCTGATGGTTAGCTCAGTGCCGTCCAATTAGATTATCGAGTAGCGAGAGACAATATACCCCCCACTACTTAACACAATCATGCCGACCTGCTTCTTCACAATAAACCATGTGCAAGAAGGTGAAGAAGCGGTCGAGGGTCTAGAGTCAGAGTACTCAGAAGGCCGCAAAACGGCCAAACATCGTACCCAAACTCAAGACCCCCGACAAAAACCGGATGTGCAGTGGCTGATCCCGAAATGCGACACGTGGTGTGTGGCTACTATGGTTGGTTTTACACGCTATGTACGATGGTCGCTATCCAGATGGATATGAATATCCTACCACCAGCAAAGCGCACAATTCCACGCAAATCAGGTAAATTACTGAAATGTGCCAGACGCTTCCGATTTATATTTTAGTATTTATTACTAATATCGATTGGGCGATAATTGTATATAGCCTGACCGGTCACCCTGTTCGCGGATCAGCTGCACTGCTGCTCCCTCCAAGATTCAGACACAACACCTAAGAGGTGGGACGATCGGTACAGGTGCGTCAGTGCCTCCTGCACTCACACATAACTCCTTGGGATGGGTATAATTTTCCAAAAAATAACCACCATGCGGGCAGAGCCGCTGGTAACATATAGTTCAAAATAATATACAAATTCACAGATACCAAATATTTATTGAACATTCAACATATTATTTCAACATATCCTGCATTCTATTGAGATATTAAGAATTTTGGAAAGATATTCCGATTTGCCTACTAGACTAACACAAGAAAACCTTATATAGCAAAACTTTTATCATTTAATACAGAAACAATATTTTGTTATCAATTATATTGTAGTACCACCTATGAAGTAAAATCCATCAAGACTGTTCTATCTCTTAGATATTTTAAGTATAAGGATTAAGGGTATGCAACACATATTTAATATCTATATAAACGGGTTAACATGTTTGGAGGAAAAATATACGTAATATGTCTAATCTCAAGTCTAGTTACATACAACTGTTCCCACTATGAAATATTAATATTAACATGATACATGTTTCAATTACGATAACAATATTACATTGACTTAAGAGATACTCACACCTTTTATTTTAGTACAGGCAAGTCATATAAGGTCAATACTCATTTCTTGGGTAAATGTTGCACTTCATCGTTAATACTAGTCAAGTAACATAATAGAACTAGTGAAACCTATAAGATTCAGTCGAGTAAAAATTAACTTAAAATAATAATTAATTATAAAAGGATGTTTTCTAATACGGTCTCTGTCGATCTCTGCTCCTGTAAAAATGAATATTATTTAAATAATAAGTAGTGATAGCTTACTTAGTAAGGAATGGAAAGGACTGCCTTGTCAACCTCAGCGTCACTTGTGACTACTTTATTTTTTGTGTTTTCGTTGTCAATTCTCGCTCGCTAAGGCGGAGGACATACCTGAGTTTAGTAAGCCGCAACAAACCAGCATGGCGAATTAGCATTTTATTATTTTGGAACAAAAGTAGCCATCCCCTCTTTTGCCCATAAATTATAAACATATCATAATTTCATCAGTTGCTCATAGAACATACTTTCGCATTTATTTAAAGATATTCTATAGATATCTAGTATGCACATTTATATTTGAGACATAAACTCTTACTAAGTAACGTTCGAGAATATTTACCCGCCGTCCCCTCGCATGGCGCCCCCGCCGGAGTTGCGGTCACGGTCGCGGTCGCCGCCACCACCGCCGGGTCCGAAGCCGCGTCGATCCCCGCCGTCCCTGCCGCCACCACGTCCGCCCCCTCGGTCACCACCTCGTCCGCCCCCTCGATCACCGCCTCGTCCGCCCCAGCCCCCGCCACCGCGACCTCCTCGACCTGGTGGTCCTCCGCCACGTCCACCTCCGCCGTTTCCACCTCCTGCACCACCACCACCACCACCGTCACCGCCGCCAGGCTTGTCTTCGTTACATCTGTTACAAGCCTTTCTCCAAGAAAAGTTTGTATTTCCGCAGGTAGGATTTGGGCATCTCCAATCACCCTCCCGGTTTCCCGAAGGCGGTCCGCCGCCCATGCCGCCGCCGCCGCCGCCACCACCACCACCCCTGCCGCCTCCTCGGCCACCGCCACCCCCGGGGCCTCCACCGCGACTTCCGCGGAATCCTCCGCCGCCGCCTCCTTTACCTCCACCCCACGTGTTTTGTCGTTGGGCAAGAGATACTTTGATTGTAGCTCCATTGAAATCCTTTCCATCGAACCATTGAATGGCCGACGATGCTGCATTAGAATCTTCATAGGTGACGGTGGCTTCGCCTTTTGGTAATCCTGTCGCTTTATCTTTGTACATCCAGACTTTTGGTCTTTGAGTTTTCTTATCAGTCTGGAAAAAATAGTTTATAAAACTAACCGTTCTTAATACTCAGTATTTAGAATTATCTAAAATTCGCAGGTACATAAATTATACCTTAATAATACCAATGGCTCCGAAATGTTGGCATAGTTCGTCTTCAGTTGTAGACGGGTTCATACCTTGGATGAAAACTGTATCTTCTTGTGTTACCATATCACCCCCACCTCGATCGCCTCCGAAACCGCCACCACCACCTAAAGGTTTAACACATTTAGTTTTGTTACAAGAGTAAACAAGGTTGTATTGTAATTAATTATTTTATACTATGCTGTTTTGCGATCACGTAACTATCTCAAATAGATCTACAATAGCCCGGTTATGTTGTTTTGTCACATATTGGTTAATCGCAGTATTTTTTAAGTTTTAGAACCAGCCTTTTACTTTGACCTTACAATTGACCTTATAAATCTAAAGCGAGAATTGCATTTTACCTGGCTTTTAGGTCGTTTAAACATAGTATAGTTCGTTACATCTTACAATACTGATGATAGACATCACTCAACTGTTTGGACATATTTTATATTAGGACAGGCATCCCAATGTATATTATATGTGTACATACCGCATTGGTTATAGCGACGTTTGACAATGTTGTAGTAATATCACAACGCTGATAGGTATATCCCTGATTATAAAGTCCCAAGAGTTTTACCAATAAATTATTGTATTATATACCATGTTTAAAGTTATTGCGGTATTTAACTCTTAGACGTATTTGTAAGTAAGGGTAAGTTATCCGTGTAACACAATATCCGGCCAATAGGGCTGCCAAAACGATATACGTGTTTCTGGTACCAAAATCCAATCGCGTAATAAACACCTTTGTAGCTCTTAAAGCCTTTAGTTTATAAATAAACATCCACGTTACTTCATACAGAAATATGAGGAGAAATTCATGTTCTTCCGTTCGACCTGTATTCTAATATAAATATTATAGGATAAAACACACCACCTTGGGTTTTTTAAAAGCCAACAA
The DNA here is from genome assembly GCA_905220505.1 of Laothoe populi. NCBI lineage: Eukaryota > Metazoa > Arthropoda > Insecta > Lepidoptera > Sphingidae > Laothoe > Laothoe populi. The sequence continues at coordinate 12,705,585 of HG992152.1, forward strand.
TTGTGTACCATAAATGTTAATCTCATGGTCCCTTTTCTAACACGGCTACATATCGGTTTCAGCAAGTTTTACGTAATATAAATTGGCACAACCTTTTATATAAGTAGTAATGAACACATGAAGATAATTCTTTCTGCTAATATGTAGGAAATCGAGCAAATTTACTTGGTTCCCATAGCCGCAAATCTGATAGGCTCCCTTAGACAGACGAGTTAAATACGAGATGTTATCGCAGGCGTTTTTACGTACTGCATCCTTCCTAGAATGTTGCAAAGCGTAGAAAACTAAATTCAGCAATAATACTCCAAAAAAAAATCACGTTGGTACCTCACAGCTTGATCACTCATCACTTGATCAATTCTCTATAAAATAAAAAAATAGATACGCTTGAACCATCATAAAAATCATGCAGAAAACCAGAAATAATTTCAAATTTTAAATAAAACTGCCCTAAGTACACGACAGTCATCACAAAATATTTTTTTAAATGCTTAATATTTTATTTTTGACTTGTATCATTTTTAAAACTCACGAACTAGTTCTATGGATCGTGGGGCCATAACTGGAATCGTCAGGTATTCATCCAAGCACTTAGGGCGTTTGAACAAATAATACGAGGCGAAACTCAAAAGATTACACCCACCATACGGAGATTTTATATACATCTTACTGCATTTACACCACCTCATAGCATGTGCGCTGGTTGCACAGCGTATGGCAGTCGGCACCATTGTTATCAGATATTTTTATGGGAGACATATTTCAACTTGATGACTTTTTATTACTGTTTATAATAAAAATCCGTCTAACGTTAAAACCATACCCTTATTGAATAAAATTGATCTCGAAACACTATCTGTTCAAAACTTCTACTATAGAATAGACATACCAAATAATATATTATGCGTGTATCTACTGAACCCAGATTGCGTCCTACTAGTGATAAAACAGGTTGTCTACGGCCTCACAATAATCGATAACATCTATATTTGTGATTTACTAGACGGCAGGGTGTCTTACACATTAGCTTAGCGAACATGAACATATTAGATCCGTCACTCGGAAGGGCGTGTGTAATTAGCGCTACGAGCCGTTGTGACACCAAGGGTATGCGTAGAGCCAGCGAAAACACCAGGTTTGTGGTGCCGCTTCCTCGTGGCGATTTTTAAGAGTTTGAGTGCATCCCCTATAATGATGAATTTTAACTAGCCTTGCGACTGTGTGTGCAACATTAATACCTTTACGCAGCGGCACACATGCTGTGTTAAGCGAAAGTGTACAGATGCTATTGTGCACGTCACCCGTGGCGTCGCGTGCTTGCAGATATTTTTGCTCAACACGCTTGGTTTATGTCGGCCGCATAATATACGTTGCGTACTTAAAAACACAGCAACCGTGTTGCGTCTTGCGACACAGTCAACGTTTTATCGCAGTCATGTGTGTGTGTGTTTCTGATCGTACGCTTCATAGTAATAATCCAAAATGACTAACAAAGACAATTGCAAGAACACCTATGATATCGGAGCCTGTCTAGGGAAGCCTTAACACAAAATATCTTCCTTTTGTATTTCGCGAACCTCTTCATAGTATTTTTTAAACCTCTTAGAACATTTTATAACGTAATGCTTAATGTACAAATAATTTATCAAAACAATCTGTTAAAATAGGGAAAACACTTTTTACAATTCAATTTATAATTGAAATGTAAAATTTTTACTAACCATTTTAATTAAAAAATATAAACCAAACTTGTAAAAATACATTATTTGAAATATTGGTAATTATATTAAATCTGGGTTTACTATAGTATAACTTTCAATTTGTCCGTCTCCAAACATTATAAGTACTAACAATACTACCAGTAAACGTGTAGAATACCATGTTTGGCAGCCCTTATGTAGATACAAATTAAAAATATGACAACAGCACCACTCGCTCGTAGCGAGGAGCTTTACCTTTGTTAAAACCACCCCCCCTGCCGCCGCCACTAAAACAATAAGAACAGCATTTAGTACACCGGGCAGGCTGGGGTCACATGTATGGCGCACGCAGATTGTTTCACACCTAGGTTCACTCTATTAAGTGACCATTTCCGCGTGTAGCATCCTTTTCTTTACCAAAATGATTATACCTTGAAAATCTTAGAACAATGCTTGATGACATTATTTGTAACAGATTTTGAGACACATGCACACTAACAGCAAATAAGTAAGTACATAACATAATATTAAAGCAATATATTTCTATACATAAACACCTTTGAAAGAATGATGTGGTGGTAAAACCATTATGCACTGTCAAAAATTCAATATTATATTTATCCAGTTTATGAAGTAATGAAACCGAGTTTGAAATAAATAGATTTAAAAGTTTGCCATTACTGTAATTTCGAATAATAATACTTTAAAATCGCCATGTTAGGGCTATGTTTACACCGAGATGGTAGAGAGCGACGGGGCAGTGAAGTAGATTGAACAATAAAATTTACGTAAACAGCTTGGGAAGCCCAAAAGAATAGCGCCACAGGCGCGGTAACGGCTTAAGCATTTGATCAGAACAGCGACATAGGCACTTTTCATGCGGACACGAGCGGCCGTCTTTGTTTCGGTGTATATTGAGTCTAATCGTAACAGCACAATTAATTTGGGCGGCACTAACTGAATTTTAAGGTTTTTGATAGATGAAATAAGAGTTTGCAATTAAATTTATAACATGTTTACGGATCTTGAGACAAAAAGCACACCAACACATCGTTCGGCAATTCGCTGCATCTTCACTGCGCTTTCGACGTGTTGATGTCGTTGCTGGAGTTGTAGTTTCGCTGCCTGGTAACCCTGGAGTAATGGCGTCAAGGGACTACCATATAGTTGTACTTATTCATCGAGAAATGTAATTCACAACAAAATAACTGCACTGATTTCGAAAGTGTTTCCTCATTTCACACGGTTAACCACCGAACACCTACATATTAATAAAAACTGAAATATCACTAAAACATGTTAATTTATGACAAATAAATCTAGCAAACACACACATAGTTCTAACCCTACACTAGATCAAACCTGTATAGTGGGTATTAAGAACTATGACGGACTACGGTCCCACAACACCCAGACACGGAAACAAATATCTGTCTGTCACACAAACAGTTGTCTCGGTCCGGGAATCGAACCTGCTACTCGCCGGCTGTGAAACGAGCCACCGCTGTGCCACGAAGGCTGTCAAAATTTATAATTTATATGCTAATACAGTATATCATCGGTGATACTGCAATACGTTCCATGTCAAAAAAAATATATTTTTATTTGTTTTGTTAAAATGATCGAGATCCTGTATCCGAACGCGCATCTGTTTCCGGGATTATTTGCCTATTATTATATAGATCTTATTAGCGTTATATCTTCATATGCATGTCATACACTTATCGAATTATTTAACAACAAAAATAATCGTTTTTTGTCTCTGCTGTAAAATCTGAGTCTACTCTGTAACACAATTCCGATCGATCAGTATTGTGTTACAGAGTAGACCGGCAGTTCTTTGTGACATAGCTCGTTTTGCAGTATCACCGACGATATACGATATAATCTATATTCTATACGAGTCTACAACCCAAACAATTTAATTACTCGACCTCAAAATTGAACTCAGATGCTGCCAGTTTAAAAGCCGGAGTAAGCTGTCATTACAATACATAATAGGTTTGATAATAAAAAATTCTGGTTATTGTAAACGGTACTTATTACTAACTTTTTAGTCGTTTTCAGATATTTAAATCAATAAGGGAATATTCTAGTCAAGAAATTGAAAACATGCTTCTTTTCACCATATTTTCAAAGCTTGAATCTTTAAGAATACGTCCTGAGATTTTTCCACATTTAAATTATTTTCGGAGATATAGCTATTTTAGTGACGTGGCATCGGTTCGGCGGGAACGAAGCGTACAATAGACAATACGTATTATATAGACATTGTAATAAAACAAATTTAACGGATTTAATCCCGTTGCAAAAATAAACAAATATGAAGCAGGAATCGTAGATTGAAAAAATGTAAGCATAAAGTACCATTCTCTGGCTAAGCGGGTAACTTTACCAGAAACTTTTAACGTGTTTTTCTTGAAACTACTATTTTCGAGACTATTGTCATATCTCAAGTTCTAATGAACCAATTTTCTTAAGAAACTATTAGGTGTTTTGGTGTTCTATAGTATTTTTACTGAGCTGTATAACAAATATACCGGGTGCCCAAGAAAATGGCGCACCTGCTTCCCTGGATGCAAGGGCATAATATTAATATGCTAATAAAAAAATATTTTTTGAAAAAACCATATCTGTTTCGGAGTTATAACATGATGAACTTTCAGCTGTATACTTCATCCTTCAAGATGCATTCCCGTTATACTATAATGTATATAAGCAGCTGCGCCAGTTTCTTGGACACCCGGTATAAAACATCATCACGGCAAAGAGACATCATGCCATAACGCATACAGCTGCAATCGTGTATAATAAATTATTGTTAATAAACCCATTGTGTGTCGGCCGCATATATAATTCGCACTTTAAAACAAAGCAGGCTATGAATAAGGCTGTAATATGCTCTAATACCATTTTTTAGCATTATACAATTACAAGTTAATGTTGTTTAACACTCCCTACGATACTGATCTTAATTTAAAATTAGTTATTCTTATTTCCTATATAATGTATAACACAAAGAAATTGTGCTAAATATACAAAGTAATTCTTGGAACTATGAGATATATTTTGTAAATGTATAATACCATATGAGTGAGACAACATATAAATTAATGGATGTCAATATACTATTTTGTGAAAGGAATACAATCAACATAAACTCAGTGCATAACATTTTTTTTTCTTGCAGTGTCCTGAAAACTATTTAACTATACAGCCAGGGGACATTTCTAATAAGTCAATCTTATTTTAAAATGGTTTACACCTGTAGATTTTAACTAATATGGTACACACAAATATTTCTGTTTTATATTCATTTTTAAAAATATTTATAATGAAATAAATTAATTACACAAACTTGGTAAAGTTGTTTTACATTTCTGAATAAAAACCTAATTGAATTTTCAAATATCTTCTTTTTAGATGTTGGAAATATGCTATTAAATGATACTTCTCATACCAAAACCTTTTACCTGTTTATCTGTTTACCTGTTTGTTTTTAGTTAACTTACAGTTTCATATTATTTTCACACATAGTTTAAAAAACCTTCACATAAGAAATACTTTTCTCATTCAGTAATATATCATTAATTTTATCCTTATGTAAGTGTTATTATAACAATGCTCCTGATATTTAGCAATGTATCAATTAAAACCCTTTATAATATAACAGTTTAGTTGAGTAATATTGTTTCTTTAGATATGATCATGTATTTGCATAATTATTTTTGTATAAAAAGTAACAAAATAATTTTCTTATACCTCATTAAGGAATGTTGTTTATTCATAATCTAAATAAAAAACTTAACAATTAACATGTTTTGTTATTTATGTTATTTGCTATGTCCAGGTGACACTTTACTTTGGAAAATCCCTTTACTAGTTCACTTAACAGTCAACACAGAACTTTTATACCTTAATGTCAGTCTGCACTAAAGTTATGTATTATTTTTTGGTTAAGTCAAAGCTTAACGTTTCGTAAAGTTACGGCTATGTTTGACATAACCTAAGTAAGCAACTGAAATAATGAATGAATATATAGTTTCCTATGAATTTTACAATAAAATGCTCACTGAATGCAGCCTTTCTTTGTAGTATATAGTGTTGATGGCTTTGTAATTATTATTGACAAGTTTTGGTTTAGTTCAGAGAACAGTTAAAAAAAATGAATATAAACATAAAATGTAGACAGAAATGCATGGAGGAATCCCTGAATTATTTTCACTCATGATAAAAATATGTTTGAGGCTTTAAGTAGTTGCTCGGGGCTAAGGCTTTATTATTTTAAGTATTGTATGTTTTTTTCATAGTCAAATATAAGATTATCACATTGTTTTATCATAAATAAGACTTTGATTAATTCTCTATTTTTTTTAATTGTCACAATAGTTAGATGTTGAATAATGCAATGATGTTAAATAACTGAAAAAGATGGAAGAGATCATAATCTGACTATGGTTGAAATAACTCAGTCAGTCAAATGTAAGGACACTGCATCATTTGACTTGGCTGTTTTTTACTTTTATAACAAGAGTTACTGCAGCTGAAACTATCCAATGTTGTTATATTAAACTAAGTAAAAAGACTAATAATAGTCATAACTAGAATATGGTTGAATCAACAGGGTCTTAGGAGTCAGAAAGTCAATATGAAAAGTTAGGGCATGTCCTCCTAATTTTAGTGGCTACTTATACTTGCACTATTTTATCGTAAAATGTGTTCTAGGGCTATTATTCATATACATGAACTTAGGAATTGTCAGTTTAGTGCAGACAGGCATTAGACCCTCAATAAGATGCATTGTGTAGATATGTGGTTCATTAGTGTACTTGTCTTGCTATGTTTGGAGCTGGTAAATATTTATCATACAATATCTACACACAGTCATTGAGTCTTTCTTTAAAAATATATAATAGGACATGCATGAATAGGTTAATAATGAACTTAGGTAATAGTTACAGTGTTTGGTCTTGCTTTTGCCACAATTGAATAACACCAATGTTTAAAACAAAACAAAACATGTAATAACTAATAAAGAGGTATACAACTTTTATTAGTAAGTCTCAAAACTAAAATTACACCATAGAAACTATTTGTGACTCTGATATTATAAGTTGTATACAAAACAATAACCAAGCATGGAAAATGGTTGGTGTACCAGCAAGATTTTAGTTCAACACTATGTTTTCTTAGCCAAGATAAGTTTTAAGTGATGATAAATTAAGGTCACTCACCCATAGCCACTGTCTCTATTCCCCCCATCTCTACTGTAGTTGCTTGAGCGGTCACTTCCATACCCTCCTCCTGAATAGCTACTGCCACCTCTGTCACCACCATAGCCCCCACGGTCATTTCCTCCATATTTGTTACCACCTCGCTCATCTGAGCTTGCATTATAGCCTTCATTACTGCGCTCGTAATTACCGCTGCCGCCATAGTTGCTACTGCCATAATTTTGACCGTAGCTATTACCTTGTTGATTGTTCCCGAATGAATTTCCACCTAAAATAAATTAAATTCCATCAATGAAACTGACCTCCAAAACATAGTATTCGTACGAAAATAATGATAATATTGAAAATATAACCTTTATTCTAATAGTCTAACATAAGCATCTAGCTCACTTTTGAGTAAATAATTACGAAAATTTACACAACAAATTATGTTAACAGAAGTAAATCTTTTAATACTTTCAAGCATGTCGTTAAAATAAGATTTAGGTCTCATTAAGAATTGGTTAACAACTGAGGTTAACTCACCTGAACTTTGTGGATTCCATTCTTGAGCTTGATTTTGACCAGAATAGCCCGTTTGGTTATAGCCTCCTTGACCACCGCTATAATTGTTGTCACTAGAAGCCATTGAAGGCGGCGGTACGGAATATTGGGTCGAATAACCGCCTCCGCTGTAATCGCCACCCGAAGCGTAAGCTACAAAATAAATACATTTAATTAGTTACTACCAGTAACTTTATCAGACATCATTCAAGAAATAAAGTAGTTTTATAATATTTAGAGACTTACGATCACCCATTTTGAATTACTGTGAAAATTTTATAACAAATCCTCAATGTAAAACGCCACGCACGCTACGAAAAAGGAAGTTTAGACCAGGGTTGCCAACTGTAGATTTTTTTCTGGGACATACACGAAATAAGTTGAGCCATATAAAAAAAATGACATCCGGTTCTTCTTTTGATGCTGCGTACACACCGGCCCAACGAACGCCAACGAATGGGTTCGCTGACCTTCGTTGGTCCTGTCTGGACGGATTAGCGATCGCCAACGATCGTTCGTTGGCATGTTGCTGCGTACACACCGGCCCAACGAACGCCAACGAATGGGTTTCGCTGACCTTCGTTGGTCCTGTCTGGACGGATTAGCGAACGCCAACGATCGTTCGTTGGCATGTGCCGGCGATCCGAAGCGTGTCGGTAACATCAAAGGAATCGAGCTATTACATCGAACTCAGTGTGGACGGTCGCCGAAGGCCATCCAACGAACGCTCAGTTGAAGCCAGAGAGCGTAGCATACAGACGTCTTACCTAATAAATAAGATATTTCCCACCGTACCCGTAATTTATGGAGAAAAACAAAGAGTGGAGTAATGATGAAATGTTTTTGTTAATAGATGTATACAAAGAAAATCCGTGTCTTTGGGACCCTACTCATAAAGAATATAAGCTAAAAACGAAGAGAACTGATTGTTGGATAAAAAATGCAAATATTTTTAATTGCGATATCAACATCGTCAGGAAAAAAATGGAATCATTGTTAGGCTACATACGCACTATGCGGTTAGCCGTCCGGTTGACCGCGTTCCGGTCCGAAGGTACTGGGTGCATTCTTATTTGCAAACACGAGATGAGAGCAAAGGTTGGTCGGCAGCCGCATCGCAGTGCGAATAGAAACTTCATTCTCGTACATATTCTTGATTACGGTCAACCGGACGGCTGACCGCGTTGCGGCTAACCGCATAGTGCATATGTAGCCTTAACTTCATTTCGACGAGAGCGGCAAAGATGTGACGGACCTAAAAAATCAGTTACTACAAAGAAAAATAATTAACTTTCGTCAAGTAAAATATTTTCTTCAAAATTCAGTTCTTGATTTAAATTATTTTGCCATTTTTATAAAAACTTACTTCGAAAATGAATATGGACGCTTTGTGTATGATCAAACATCGATGTAGATGTTGATATTTTTGTAACTTCGACTTATTGGATTTTAAAGACAATATAATGTATATAGCATTTAAAACTTAGAGTAGACAACTAAAAGGAGACGGCATTACGCTCGAATCTTGAACAAAAAAGTCAGCAATGTAGGTGGGGGGCTTCGTACACCTACAAATAAACATGTGCACACAAATGCAAAATGTAATCACGTCGCTACGCACGCACACTACACAATGCCATACAACACTGGCAAATTTATGCACACTCTGGGTGTGATTTCGTGAAAAGGGACCGAAGTAGGGAGGTATAGTTAAAAATAGTGTAAATTAATATTTCTAATTTAATCGAAATACTGTAAAGATAATAAATGTAATAAGTAGTGAGAAAAATACAAGCGAAATAAGCAAATATAAGAACAAAATTTTTTTGAAAATGAATTTTAAATAATTCGCCTTTAATTTATTTAAAATGGATATCCAGCTGTTGTTACATTACTTAGGACTAAGTTATAATGAGGTAACAATAATCTTACTATTAATGAACAACATTTTAAGGATACCACGACATGCGTTGAGAAAAAAAAGTAACACCAGTATTCAATAAAAGTAGAAAGGTTAATTAAATTTACAAAAATAACAATGAGCATGACCAAAAGAGAATTTAACTAATAATAAAAAATATATAATAATAATAATAATATAACACTTTATTCTTACACCACAAAATACAAAACAAGTTACAGTATCAACTTATTTAGGTGTTACAAATTGGTGTTACAAATCTTATATCTAAATATAAGTATAACCATCCCCTCTGGAATCCCACACGGGTCTTATTTAATAACTAGCTGCTGCTCGCGGCTCCGCCCGCGTGGAGGTCATGTTTGGGAGAAAAAGTATACAATACAAAATACCAATATTCATGCGTTCAACTTAAAAATTACAAATATTCATACAAACTTTCATTCCCTATTTTACCCCCTTAGGGGTGGAATTTCCAAAAATCTTGAAACATATATTTTTTATTTTTAACTAAAATGCCAAATACTAATTTTTATGAATTTAACTTAAAAAATGACGGATTTTCATACAAACTTTCATCCCCTATTTTACCCCCTTAGGGGTGGTATTTCCAAAAACCCTTCCTTAGTGGATGCCTACGTGATAAAAGGTACCTACTGTCAAAATTTCAAGTCTCTAACCCCAGCCGTTTAGGCTGTGCGTTGATCGATCAGTCAGTCAGTTTCTTCTTTTATATATACAGATAAAAATAAGGGACTTGATATTGCTATTTTTATAAATGACCTCATCGACCTCTTGAAATGTCCCTGTTTATTGTATGCTGTTGATCAAAAAAAAATTTTACGCAGTAACTAGTATTTATTATGCCGTGGCTCTGCAAAACTATATCGACCTTATCTGTGAGTGGTGTTCTGCAAACCCTATGTTTTTAAATGTCCAAAAATGCTTTTGTGTTTAATTGACTAAACAAGTTAACCACAGAAAAATTGCTAGAAAAATTATGAACAGCAGTATCAATAATTTACGAGAAAAAATGATAAACATTTAAAAAAATATCGATCCTCGATATCTATATTTCAATATCGAACTATCGATATATTGTCCAAAAAATATTAGTAATAAATATCGATATTTCTTAATTATAATATCGATATTTTATCAACATTCCTAATTTGGACGTACGCGTATCTCCGAAGGCCAACGAGCGTGCGGCAGCCAACGCTAAATATCCTTCGTTGGCGTTCGTTGGCTTGGTGTGTACGCAGCATTATGCCATGAAGTATTTTTTTTTTTAGTATTTTTTGTGTCTTCTGCCGGCGACTACTTCTACTTTAAATATTCATTTTAACATAACAATCAAAATTTTGCAAAAATATGTACAGATGTACAGACAAAGTGCCTCTTCTTAAGCTTTATTATAGTATAGATTTACATAAGTACTTATTTTTAATATACACAGGTACTTTATTGGCGCAGGCCTTACTGTACTGCTAAAAATGTAATCCATACTACTACGAGGCTGTATGGGCTTGAACCCTTTGCCTCCTCAGTAACCCCAGGAACAGGAAAAAAACTCTTTGGTTTTGATTTTTGTCTTTTAGAAACGTCAACCAAAAATGAAAATTATTCGTTTGTGCGGGAATAGTTTTTGCCATTGTTGTCTTCGTAATCTGTTACTTTTGTTAGAGTACATATTCTAGAATTCATCTGTTATCATTCATAATGGCATCATTTATTGATATGAGCTTGGAGGATATAATTAAAAATAAAAAAGCTAATATAAGGCATGTGCTTTCATATAAATAATATTATGTTTACCCTATTCCTAAAAGAATACTTATTGGCACCGAAAATAAATGATAACGTTTACTGTTTTTAGAACAAGAAAAGCAACTTATCCTAATAAACAATCATATCCGATTAAACAAACTTCTCAATCATCTAATCACAGAATAGCCGACGCAAGAAATAAAATAATATCTAAAACAAGAACGCAAATAACGGATGCTAGAGAAAAATTAGCTCTAGTTGGCAAACAAAAGGATGCTCGATCCAAATTGGAACAGTTAAGAGGCCATAGGGTAAGTGCTTGTGAATTTAAATCTTTATTATCAAATTCCTAAAATAACCCAATGGTACATCAAATCTTGATTTTAGCCCTAACCACCTCATACTTGATACTCAAAGCGCTGACAGGAAGTTTTTTCTATAAATATTTGCCATTGAGGTTTTCTATGGATTTTCTTTGAAGTCTATGGTCACTTTACCACAAATAAGCTAGGTACATAATATATTACCAGCAATTTAGTTTGGTTTATAGAACAGTTACCAAATCACAATATGTGTACTGTTTGTTAATGTGGAGTTGTGTTATTTATCACCAAATATGCTCATCAGACCATTACCAACTAACTCAAATGACACTGATGATGATGATGCATGATGCATATAAGACATGTTAGAGATAGTATAACATTTGTAAAGTATGCACTTTGTTTGATATGCAAATAATAACTGCAGTGTTACTTTTTGTAATTTTTTTTTACAGACGCCCAAAACGCTGGTGGCTGGGAGAAATATTATTCAGAACCGGGTAAAGAGTGCTAGACCATTCCCTAATAAAGAGAGAGGTATATAAAATAATATTTATTCATCACCTTTCTCTTAGTGATGTAGTTAGCAAACTAGAAAACTGCTGTTTTTCACTGCCCATGGCTGTTGATCTGTGTATCACTTATACATTATTAGGGCCCATTTTCCCATATTAATTTATCCAGGGGTAATAAAAAGATAAAGCTCTAAAGGACAATGGGCGAATTTGTATGAGCCCTGTCCCCACCCACCAACAGACACCATACATATACATTATTATTAAGTGTACTATAAAAACTCTTACCACATCATTTAAATTTAATAAATTAATGGAGATTCCTTACAAAATAAAAAAAACATAAATTAAAAATGATCTTAGTAAACACTGCTATTTTATTGCATTTTATACTATTTTGACATACTTTTAATAAATATATAAAGAAATATGGTCGCGTAACATTTTGTTACATTTTATAGGCAATTTCACCAGGAACTGTTCGCCAAGTAACTAAACCTTAGGAACTACCAATAGCTAAAACAGCCTGTTTGGATATTTGAGCTTAGAACCTTTGGCATATTTATAGTACAAAATCTGATGCTGATCTGATGATGGTAGGGAAAGGAAAGATAAACTGGATCTTGGAAAATGTAATAGTTGAAGACGTCTTGTTTGCTCGTATATGTTTAGTACTCTGTGTAATTGCAGAAGTTAAAATCTTTCCACAACAGATGATAGCAATAGCAAAAATATTATCGGAGCTTGTGAACTACATTAGTTAAAAACGTCCCGTTTGGACATAAACGTTTAAAAACCTAGGCAATTACAGAAACACCCTACATACGTGGTGCAACACGACCTCCATTCATAGCATGGATGGCATGAATACTTTTTAGTATTTTGTTTTTACAAATATCAAAAGATATTTAAAATAAAGATTGTCTTATGAAAAACTACTCATTTTATGGTTTTTTGCATATATTTTTAAAATAATGATATCAGACGAATTAAAAACATAATACTATTTTATTATAATATTTACTAACAACCCCCCGGGTTTGCACGATTGTTGTCAACCTTTGGAAACAAGTACATGTCAATGTGAACTCTTTCTAGATTATTTTAAAATCATAGTGCATTATTTTGATTAACCCTTATGGTTTAGCCGGAGTAAGTTTTTTTTTTTGGCGCGGCAATGTGACCACACTGATGGTAAGCGCAGTGCCCTCCAGATAGAGTATCAAGTAGCGAGAGACCGTAATGTAATCACCCGAAAATATAATTAGACGATACGATTATCAAACGTTGACTTTACTGTACATTCTACAAATATAATATGTAAGTATTAGGTATACATTTAAACCTTCGGGAAAAATATACAAATGATAATTATCATGTCGAGGCTGTCGAGAGAGCTTATACATCCCTCTCCGATCTGCAGATATAGTATCACAATGCAATCGTGTGATAGTTCAGTAGAAATAACACAAGTTATTTAACAGAGTTAATAACTTGTAATAACTTCAGAGTTTATTAAACTACTGTCAGTTCCGAATGCAGTTATCCTATGGAGAAGAACTGGCCAGAAACTCCATGGTCGCGTTTTCGTGCAAGAAATCCCCGTTTTCTCCCATCTCCGTTCTTCAGGGTGTTCCACTCGCAATGCGGAATGACCTTAGTGTCCTAGGTATGGATATCCGCTGCGATCTTAATCCAACGAGTCACATCGAGGGCGTAATATCCGCCACCTCCCGCAGGGTCGGAATCCTGAACAGGGTGCGGCGGTTTTTCACGCCCGGTCAGCTCTACCGCTTATATAAAGCGCAGGTGCGGCCGGGAGTGGAATACTGCTCGCACCTCTGGGACGGTTCCGCAAAATACCTTCTTGATGCCTTGCGTGGGTTGCAGCGGCGGGCCATCCGCATTGTGAATGATCAGACGTGAGTAACAGTCTGAAGCCGCTACAGCTGCGTAGGGATATTTCCTTGGTTAGCGTGTTCTACCGTCTGTATCATGGCGAATGCTCTGAAGAATTGTTTGATCTTATCCCATCCTCTCCCTTCCATACCAGAACCACGCGTACTGGATTGAAAGAAAGAAAAGATTTTTTATTCTCGGAACGTTAAAACACATTAAAAAAATGCAAAAATTACAATAATAATAATTGATGCGACAATGGGGGTACCTATTCAGCTGCATGCAGCAGTACAGGCTAACCCATACTGCAGCGCTGGTTTTCGATAAAACTCAACCAGTGACGTACACATGTTATACAAAATAAAAATAAAATAAAAACTCTTAAAAACTAGCCAGTATTAAATATAACCTAGTAACAAAAATAAACCTGAATTAAGCGTAATATTGCGGAGCCACAGCTTCGTGGTATCTACTACGCCGGCCCGAACCAAGAGCAGAGCAAACTCGTGTTTGTGCCGCACCATCAAGCTGTGGAACAGTTTGCCAGCTACCGTGTTCCCTCCTTCCTATGATCCTGGGTCCTTTAGGCGTAGTGTGAAGAAGCTGAACAGCAGGCTGGCATGATTATGTTGAGTAGCGATGGATAGACTGTCTCTTGCTACTCTATCTGGAGGTGAAGTGTGGTCACTTTACCGCGCCTGCATAAAAAAAAAGTTGAAGCATTCGTTAGTCTCGTTGAGAACTGGAGTCGCTACCGCAAAACTGCAACTTGACGGTTTTATGTAAGACAGCGGAAACATACCATTGAGGTAGGCCATTCAAGCTGTAGAAAAAAAATTATTATAATGTTGCTCTACCACCTATATACTATGTTATAGCACGGCGTAATTTAGTAAAATCAGCAAAAATTAAATTTTCTATATAAAACAAAAATGTGAATTAAAAAAAAACTCAATACTTTTCGTTGTTGTCGTCATACCAAAAAATCATCACCTTGTTAAGATTAATCGATTGAGACCAATTTCAAACCTGTTGACGGGTGGGGACACTTGACCCATTGTCCTTTATAGTATATGAGTGCAAATATTATTGGCTTCACTTGGCACAGACTGCAATGGGTTGTCTGAGACAATAAAACGGTTTGCAATTTTCTCATTATGTCTGTATGGAGCTTATAATAGCGAAAAACGGGTAACATAAGTCTCAACTTGGACATTCTAATTGTAAAGTCACTATACTACATATGATGGCAAGTGTAATGTAGTTAAAGAATAATTTCTACCAATGATAGACTATGTATTTTTTGTAGGTAGCCAAGGTTATGGCGACTTGCTTATTTGCTTCTTCTCACTCTGCTTAATACATTGATTGCAGCGGAACACACCTGTTGTGTTATCACTGCGGTTTTTTTGACTTTATGTAGAACTTTTTAGCCATATAAAGGTTGCACTAACCAGGAGTGCCTGCCTATATGTTTAATAATATTAGTGTGGATGATATGGATTATTCATTATTAACCTATTTAAACATTTAAGTTTTCTCAGATTCTTCAAGGCAGGTGGTTTCTCATCCAATAACTTCCATGAAAAGACAACAAAAACCTCAAAGGTTTTTGGAGAATAGATCTATCGAGGCACAGTTTATGGGTATGTATCTCATTCTACTATAAGAAATTAATATGCTATTTACAATGGTATTAATTAGTAACATGACAGAACAAGATGACTTAGTTAGTATTTTAATTGGTCACCACTGTAGTACAAAATAGCAAAATCAAAAGAATATGTATAGTCACAGGTTAACTTTTTTGTTACTAAGTACGGAAATTGTTACATTATATGTTGATTAATTATTGTAATAAGATATGGTTTATTGTTTCTTTGATCTGCTTAAAACCCTAAATTGTTGATTGTCAAATGATATTCAATTTGTAGATTTTTTTGCATTTACCTATTCGTTCCAAACAACATCATGTTACATACTCTGTAATCTGTGGAAACTGCTATGGAATGTGTATTATTGTTTGTTCATTTTAAATTCTTGATGTATAATTGCTTCTGTTATTTCCTAAATAAATAAATACTTGTAGATGAATACACAAATGAATTATTAATATAATATCAGTTATATTTTTTTAACAATGCAATGTTATGGTAAAAAATTAGCTGATGCTGGGTTCAATGACCCACTTGTTTCCCATAGTCCTTTCAGTCCTCTTTCGTTGGCTCGCGCCCATACACACTTTGTTAATGGGCAGTGCATTATGGAGCCGCGTGTTTTATTTAGTTTTAGATCGGATACCATAAATCAATTAAAATTATTAAACCTATATAAATTATATCATTAGGATGTATCAATTATACTCATACACCTATAATAATTTCCACTGTAATAAAAAAGAATCCTGTATAATTCGGCTACAAGAAAAATTTGTCCCGACTCTGACTGAACTAGTTAGACTACTCAGTTTGACCACTGGGTAGATATCATCATGAGCTTTGATCACCTACCATCGGGTGACTCATTTGCCCGTTTACTCTACTAACAAATGATCTGTACCCAACAGTAGGTCATACTTGTAAAGGTGGCCATACACAAAATTAACATGATTCACCTACAATCAATCCACTCGATCCCACTTGATCCCACTCGAATCCACTCATATATGTAATATATATGTATATACTATCTCATTCTCGTACGCTTAGTCCTATAGAATCCTTTTACGTGTAGCTTTTTCGTTTCATCGAGTTTCAAATCACAACGACTGTAAGAGAAGTTTCAATTCAAAAAATGAATATGCTTGTATTTGAACATAATTGTAAATTGCAGGTGGAATGCCTAAACTCAAACCACTTGTCAGAACGGTTGCAAATGATATAGATATAATAGATGAGTCTATGGAAGAAGAGTATATACCACCAAAACCAAGTTTGAATAATCGCAAAGCCAGTCTGCAGCTTAAAATAATAGCGCACAATAATGATTTGCGGGACAAGAGATACTCTTTACATAGGTGAATATATCATTGTTATCAGATTTAATGACCATTTTCTATCATTGCTATTAAATACGTTTTTTATTATAGTCCCAGAACTGCTGTTATTGATAAAGAAAGAAGTCCGCCGAGGCCACCGTCTATTCTTAAGAAGCGTCCAATGGCTGCCTTACGAAGTGAAAAGCAAGATCAAATAACAGATAAATCACCATTTGAATACCGCATCATTGTAAGCAATTTGAGGAACACTGTCACAGCAAGTGACATACAGGTACCAACCACTTTTTGTTCATGAAAATATTATTACACCTATATCTTTAAGGCTTTGTCCGCTCTGGGCTATGATTGAGGGGGTGAGATGGGACGGGTGGTGGCGGCGTGCGCGGGGTCTCCCCCCGCAACGAGTAGCGATAGGCGCTCATATAAAGGATGTTCATTATTTAAAACAGTGAAATGAGCAAATGTCAAATAAATCAGATTAAATAGAACGTAAAAAACCATAAATTAATATTTTTTAAAAACCCTCAACTATTATGTTATTTAATTAAAATTAAAATCTATACGACAGCCTCGGCCTCAAACGGGAGGCTGTGGGCTCGATTCTTGTAACAAAGTTACCGAATGTTATCGTTACAGACTAATGTTTGTTTCGGGTCTGGATGTTATGGGACCATATTCCCTCGTAGTTCTCGATACCCACGATATAGGTTTGACGCAGTGTGGGGTCAGAAATATGTGTGTGACTTTTTGGTGTATTATTTATATGTACCTATATTATTACAAATTATAATGATAACAATGTCAATTATTACTCATTTTTAACTTTCAGTGAAATAAGTTGCAATATGAGTGAAAGTAATCACGTCTTTTATATACTACTCGCTGCTGCTCGAGGCATCGCCCGCGTGGAGTTCGTTTTCGGGAGCAAAAGTATACATTAAATACCAAGTTTATAAAAACCCCTTCGCAAATAATGTATTGTTTTAGGACAAATTTCATTACCATTAAAATCATGATTGAATATGCAATTACACCAGGGCTGGGCAAAATACATGCTTTGCTTTAATTAAAATACAAATTACAAAATACTATCGCGGATGTATTATTTAAAATACGAAATCCATACTAATACTATAAATGCGAAAGTAACTCTGTTTGTTTGTTACCTCTTCACGACTAAACGGCTGAAAGTGAAATAAGTTGCAATATGAGTGAAAGTAATCACGTCTTTTATATACTACTCGCTGCTGCTCGAGGCATCGCCCGCGTGGAGTTCGTTTTCGGGAGCAAAAGTATACATTAAATACCAAGTTTATAAAAACCCCTTCGCAAATAATGTATTGTTTTAGGACAAATTTCATTACCATTAAATTCATGATTGAATATGCAATTACACCAGGGCTGGGCAAAATACATGCTTTGCTTTAATTAAAATACAAATTACAAAATACTATCGCGGATGTATTATTTAAAATACGAAATCCATACTAATACTATAAATGCGAAAGTAACTCTGTTTGTTAGGTAACAAACAAAACGACTAAACGGCTGAAAGGATTGTAATGAAATTTGGTAAGGGAATAGATTATATCCTGGAGAAGGCCATAGGCTATCTTTTTTTCTCAAAAAACAACCTTGAAGGCGGTCAAATAGGAGTTCAAAATTTGTATGAGAAATCCATAATTCCTCGACTTAGGGATCTGTAAATTAATATTTAGGCTTTTGGCAGGAAATAAAGAAATACGCGTTTCAACGTTTTTGAAATATCATCCCTAAAAGGGGCAAAGTGAGGTTAAACTTACGGGGTATTCTTTAGATGCAATCTCAAGATTCAGGCAAAACACCTGAGAGGCTGGACAATCGCTACAGTTGCCTCAGTGCCGAAGACAACTCCTTGGATTGTACACTTCTGCTCCCGAATATAACCTCCACGGAGGCAGAGCCGCGAGCAAGAGCTAGTACAAAATATTTTTAAGTCGTGTATTTGAAATATAATATACAAAATATAAATTACAAAATACAGGGTGTTACGTTATGTAAATAGAATAGTATAGGCCGCGCCAATAAAAGATGGATTTATAATTAACTAGCTGTGCCCTGGAGCTCCGCCCGAGTGGGAGATGTTTTTTGAATGAAAAGATATAAAATCGATGGAGTCATCTTAATCTTTTACGTCTTTCTATATTTGGCTATTGTGCATTTATCCGGGATTTAAAAAGATAAGTCATTATCTTATCCCTAAACCACGACTATGCAAAAAAATCATGTTGATCCCTTGCTCTGCGCAAAACAAATAAACTATACCGTGGGAATAGTACACTTTCCGGGATAAAAAGTAGCCTATGTGCTATTCCAGACAATAATCTACCTCTGTGAAAATTTTCAATCAGATTCGTTCTGACGTGATTGAGTAACAAATAGCCATCCATCCATCCATCCAAACATTCGCATTTACAGTATCAGTAAGATTGATAAACTCCTGATAAAAGGGTTCACAACTTTTAAACGGCTGTACTGATTTTCATGTAACTTACAGTTTTGTAATGAAGAAGAAAGAAAAGATTTTTTATTAGATTAGATTAGAAGACATCATACCTTTTTATTTGATCCCCCACTTGGATATACTTCAAAATATTCGATTGTTCATCCGCAGTTCCACCCCCATATTCCCTGCGTCTGGGGTTCAAAATAGATAAAAATAATCTTTGAAGCGGGTTGTATATCGTGTCAAAATTTGAGCTCAATCGATGCCGAACTTTTTGAGGTTTTGAAGTATACACAAACCAACATAACATTTGTATACAAGATTAGTTTTTGTATACCATAAAACCGAAACACCCAAATTAGATTTTGGTATAAAAGATCAGATAAATATATGACATAATAATAATAAGGAAAACTCACGCGGTGACATGCAAAAATAATGTATCCCGTTTCTTGAACGATGCATGGGCAAGCGCGCGCCGCGCGCTGCTGTTTGTTCAAAATGTCAACCCCTTTCCCTAATACACAAGCGGGCCCGTTTACGCATATTGCGCCGCATTTTTATTAAGTAATAAACAAGGTAACCAGGTTGACGAAAATTTTTATATGATTTTGGGATACCAATATAACACGTTAAAAATTAGTGCAATGGATTGTGCTACTGATTCTCAACAAACTACTTTCGGCTTTGTAGTATACTAAAAATAATGTTGTATATATAGATTAATGGCGGCCGATATTGTGTTATCCCACTCGCACGGTGTTCGCATCTCTGTTTCACACCGTACGGTTAAAAAAAACGGTAATAACATTTAAATCACTTTTAATTCGCAATCCAAGTGCGATTTACCATTGTTTTCAAGTCAATGTTTTGCCAAGTTTGTTGTAGTAATTTTGTGTGTTATGTTTTATTGTTATTCATTGAAATTATCGTATTATTTAGTTAACATAAGCAGCGATAGCCTAGTTGATTGTGGTACGGACTGTCAAGACAAAAGTCGTATGTTCGAAACCCAAGTGGCATACACCTCTGACTTTTCTAAAGTTACGTGTGTATTAATTGTTAACTATCGCTCGCTTTAACGGTGAAGGAAAACATCGTGAGGAAACCTGCATACCTGAGAATTCTCATAAGAATTTCGAAGGTATGTGAAGTCTACCAATCCGCATTAGGCCAGCGTGGTGGACTAAGGCCTAACCCCTCTCATTAGTAGAGGAGGCCCGTGCCCAGCAGTGGAACAATGTTTAATACAGGGCTAGTATTTTTTTTTATTAGTTAACATGACTGATCAAGAACAGAACGAGACAGACTGGCCCTAGCGAAGGGCCACGTTACCAGTAATAATTATTCTAATAAAAAAAACGAAGCCCCACAGAAGTCGTATATGATGTGTAACATCTGAAAATGGTAATAACCCCCCATCCCCTTGGTAATCACTAATAAGCAAAAAAAACATAACTATATTTTACTGGTGTTTCGTAACGAAGAATATTTATTTTTAATTAAAATTGTATTCTTTTCATTCTTCGTCTATTCCATTCTTTCGATTTCATTATTTTTGTTTCCATTCATTCGATTCTATTCATTCATTTCCTTTCATTCGATTCCATTCTTTCTATTTTATTTCTTCGATTTCATTCATTCCTTTCCATTTATTCCTTTCCATACTTTTGATCCCATTCATTCTATTCCAGTCGATTCCGTTTTATTCCATTCGATTATATTTGATTCCATTCGAAAACCATAATCAAACCTCTCATAAAATGGGTTGATACAATCTGACTGCCAACTTTAGCACCCTGCACTTGTAGTCAAATCAAATAGCGCGCACTTCCCCGAATTCATGTTACAAAGTTCCGTCCCTTTTCACGAAATCACTCCCAGAAATCAAAAGTAAAGATGTTACACACCAAAAAGTGAAAATATAATTGTAGGTATTATTCCATTATCCAGCGGTAATATAAGCCCGCTGAGTTTGTTTCGCCGGGTCTTCTCAGGTGGGGTCGCGTTTGGATCCGGTGGTAGATTTTAAAACGTGCGACGTCTCGGAAATACCCATGGTCCTTATCAGACCCATTTAAAAATATTTATATTTGACTGGTATTTCTTTGAATAACATTAAAAATAAAAATTATAAACACCTTATAAATTAATAAATTGATTGCTAGTGTATTGATGATGCTATGTATGCTATGTATACATAAGCTGATATCCTTTTCTTAAATTTCTTTACTTTTTTTTAATGTACTGACTTGTCATAAGAGCTATGTAATTGCCTACATGATTAATAAACGATTTCATTTCATTTCATATTCTTAAAAGTTATTTTTATTCAGTCGTGTAACCTTAATATAACCAGGGAATTAAAAATACCGATCAAAAACACAAATACAAGCACAAAATAATCTCATTGCAAAATTAATATAATATACGTAATATATGTATTTATTTGAAATAATATTTTAATTGTGTATGCTTTTCTTATGTTCGACTTTTTTTTATTTATTCATGTCCATGGAATATGGATACGATATACGATCACGTTCTATGATACAAGTCCATCAGACGTATACATACATAAATGACAATTTGACGTATAGCACAGGTCTCGCCAACTTTAAAGATTGACATATTTAGCGGTCGTCATTAAAATATCGCCCCATAGCTTTAAGAAGCTTACCAAAGCTATGGAGCGATATTTAATGCAGAACGCACCCATTAACAAGATCGTTATTTAATGTATTTATGGTCAAATGTATTTTGGAGCCCTATGTATTTGAAATACTAAATACAAAATACCCTAGGGTCAGGTATTTGAAATACCAATTACAAATTACATTTTTAAGAAGTAATTCAAATACAAAATACGTATTTGTATTTTAATTACGTATTTCAATTACAAGTAATTCAAATTCTGCCCAACCCTGAATTACACCGACTATTCAGTTAAATAGTAGGATATATCTATACTTCTATACTTATACCGGGTGTCCAAGAAAATGGCGCAGCTGCTTATATACATTATAGTATAACGGGAATGCATCTTGAAGGATAAAGTATACAGCTGAAAGTTCATGACCTGACATAATTTAAAGGGCAGTCTATTAAAATTTCGTTGCTGGTGAAAAAAGTTTTCATGGATTTTTTTATTAACGATTGAATCTATGACGAAATTAAAAAATATGTGAACCTTAAAATGACTTACTTTAAGCATTCTAACTGGTTTTATGCCGAATAGTTGAGATAATAATTGAAACTTTAAACTGTTATAACTCCGAAACAGATATGGTTTTTTCAAAAATTATTTTTTTATTTGCATATTAATATTATGCCCTTGCATCCAGGGAAGCAGGTGCGCCATTTTCTTGGGCACCCGGTATATAAAGCTGAAGAGTTTGTTTATTCAAATTCGAATTCAAAAATTCTTTTAGTGTTGGATAGCCCATTTATCGAGCGCTATAGGCTAGCAATGAAATATGTTGCGAAAACGGGGAAAATTAATTCCTTTTGAAAGCTTCCTTGCGTGCGCTGCGTTAAGGTGAGGTGGACTCAGACAGTTCTGTTCAGACTACATTTTTAAACTAATTATTCGATGTTAAAAACTAAAAATATTAACAATATAAAAATTAGCCATGGAAGATGAACATATTTACAAAACGATTGTGCTTCTCGATACACGATTCATTAAAGTTGGCTCGATAGAAAATATTCGTAAAGATGCATCGAAATTTTAAAATTTCAATCCACACGACCCCAAATGAATCCGTAGTATACGGTTATAAAGAAAAATATTGAAACGAAATTTTTCTATAAAATTTTCAATGAACTGCATTAAACGAGTGTGTGAATATTTTATCACATTTCATTTATAAATACAAAGAAATAAATGTTTTAAAATTACGAAACATGAAATGGCAGTTGTCTCCATGTTGAAATGATTTTTAAACTGTCGTGACAGGAGGATATGCCGGCGGCGCAACTAAACAGGCGAAAGTCGCCCTTATTGACGAGTGATTTTGAATTGTATATTTATCGAAATAAAATTCATTTTTGCTTGTGTTTTACTCACTACTTTTTACCATAAATATTTTGGAAGCCTTGCCAACCAAATAAAGTAAGATGCATATGTGCCAATATCAAAAATAATAAGTGCGACTACATTAGTGTTTACGCCGCGCGGCCATTGACCGGTAGTGATTTTATTGTGTATTTCTTGTGATTTTGTGTGTTTTGTGTTGTGATTACAAGGTGAGTTGAACTATAATAATTGTTTAGTCGATCGATGCAATAAATGTAAATAAATATATTGGTTTTCGTGTAAGTTTTGCATCTCGAAAACGAGACTATGTGACTCACAATTTTCGGTTATTTACAATACAGTTTGTACATAATAACGTTGAAATAAGCTTTATAATCATATACAGTGATTGTTTTAGTAAATATCTGCATGTAATTTTGATAAAACTTGTAAAATAATTTTCAATAATATCGGTTGGTGAAATTCAAAATACGACGCATCGGCACAAAAACAGCAGAAAATTTTGTTGCATACAACTTTGAGCTGTATTGCTATGAAATTAGGGACTGTTTTCTTTTTAGCGAAGCATTCAACCGGTTTAGGTAACGTGTTTCTAATAGTGCTGAATTCTAGAATATTTACCGTTGTGCGATACGATATTCTTACGATAACGATTGTTATTTGTACTTCGAAGTCGGCATTCGTTTATAAATTGCTCGGAATTATAATTTATGGCTAATATGGCGAAATGGACCTATTAGATTGTACAGGAAAAATAACAATTTTGAAGTTATTACAGTTGCAATTTTTGTTTTTATATTACAGTACCATGTCTCGACCGTGGAGAATCAACGACGGGCCGCCATCGTCGCACTTTCTGGAGGAGCTGTTTGGGGAGGATGAGACGGACTCTGAGGAGCTCACGGACTCCGAAGACCAGAGCGATAGTGACGAGGTATTTGTATGCAATTGTTACTGATGTTTATGTAAGGTATAATTTTTAGAAAAGCATCTAAAAATATGTATACCAGATGTTTACACCCTGCAAAATCTTCACAAGAAGTATCTAATGCTTATCTAAGAGCTTTGGGGCTTTTTTGGTGCTGTGGAATTTATCTACCTTGGTTTAATTTTTTGACTCATGCATGAAGTATCTTTCAAGAATTCACCCTATTCTTGATGTGGTTATTTACATGTCTCAATGTAAATTGTAAACTCATTTGTAGCAAACTTTGGTTATTTATTTTATAGTACGAGACACCGGACCCGCATCCTCCCCCGCTCTGCACCAGAAGATCTTCGGAGCGGCGAGACGGCGACGATGCGGCCCTCAATAGATCCCGGTCGAGATCTCCACCGCTGTCTCCCCAGTCAAATTTGTAAGCTTTATATTTTTCATCCACATACCTTCAGAACACATTTATAGTTTTATTGTAGCTAAAATTTCTTTACTGTATACGAAGCGTTTTCTTTGTCTCGAAACATTTATACCGCTCTCTCAATATTCTATCTATTACACCTAATTACGAAAGTAAGTAAATTTCAACAAGACTACTGCAAATTTTTTTTTATTCAATTTTTATGTGTCTCTTCCATTATTTTTTCAGACCACCGGAGTCTCCAAGCAGTCGGCTACTTCTAGAAGATGAGGATGATGTGATTCTGCTCATCGTGGCAGAAGATACGCCGGCGCTTGGAGACCAGGAAGAGTTTTTTGACCCGGACGCTCATGTCCTGAATGCAAGGGGTGAAAGAATGAGTCGTATGCCAGGCCGTATGACTGACGCCCGTAGTGGGCGTGGGCGAGGGCGTCCAGGTCGTGGTTTACGGGGTGGACGTCGTCATCGAGTAGGTGGTGACCAACGTTTTCAGTGGGAACTTGGTCACCCACTACAAGAAGTCTGGACTTCCGATGACGATGTCCCCTCGGAATTGGCTCAGATGGCGAGAGAAGTTGTGAGGAGGAGACAGGCGATGAATGAAAGGGATAGCATGGGTAATGTGGATGCCAATGATAGAAGTGATATTCCGCTGGAGAGAGAATCCCTTCACTTTGAATGATCTCCAACGGAGACTTTTCAATGTCAAGAGGAGGTATTTAGGCCTGAGGAAGAGCCTGGTGCAGTTGGTACATTTACATGTGCTTATGATGCTTTTCGTTCCTTTTGGGACGACAACATCCTACAGCACATTGTAAATGAGACTAACAATTACGCCAGGAAGATTCCCTCAGACGATTTTGTTAGTAGTTGGCATGATACGAACATCCACGAAGTGCTAACACTCTTCGCGTTTTGGATGATGCTGGGTATCATTAGGATGCCTACAATCCGAAGCTGCTTTTCTACAAATCCAACGCTGAGAACCGAAACTTTTCGGAAGATTTTCACACTGGACCGCTATTTACAGCTCACAAGAGCATTACACTTCGTGGATGAGGACCCTGTCGTCCACACAGCGAATCCTTCCACCGTTGACCCTGCTGCAAGCTTGGATCGTATATACCGATTGAGGCCTATAGTAAACCATCTCAACGCCAAATTTCAGGCAAATTACGTTCCGATGAAGGATATTTGCATAGACGAAAGTCTAACCCTCTGGAAGGGAAGGCTGAATATCAAACAGTATATTCGGTCCAAGGCTGCAAAATTTGGAATCAAAACCTTTGAACTTTGTGAGTCCACAGGTTACCTGTGGTCTTTCATAGTGTACACGGGTAAGCAGACCAGTGTAGACATTTCCCAAGCTTCGGGGGACTTGGCAAGTACTGCAGTGGTCAAGAGGCTTATTGATCCCTTACTAAATAAAGGGTACCGACTTTTCATGGACAACTGGTTCAATTCCCCCCTATTGGCCAGGTTTCTAAAACGTAATGGTACCGACTGTGTTGGTACATTACGTCCGTCCAGGAAAGATGTGCCTTACTTGGTATCTAAAGCTCCGCTCAAGCGAGGACAATTCGTAGCCAGGCACTCTGAGGACGTTTGTGTACTGGCTTGGCAGGACAAGAAGAGGGTTACCATGCTCTCAACTTGTCATGGTACTGCCACTGCCTTGTCCAGTGTACCCACGAACCCAGTTCGTCCACTAGTCTTCAAACCCCAAGTAGTCTTAGACTACAACAGGGGGATGGGTGGGGTGGACCTAAAGGACCAAATGCTCGAGCCGTACTTAATTGAGCGGAAGCGATGTGCCAAGTGGTACATGAAATTGTTCAAGCGGTTATTGAACTGCTCTATCCTCAATGCGCGTATCCTTATGGAGTCTTCTACCAAACAATCCCAACAGCATTTAGTTTTTAGACTCCAGTTAGTAGAATCCATCCTTGAGAAACACATCTCTCACGTTCCCGTGTGTCGTTTGGGTCCGGAGCGTCGCTCGCATAGACATATGGATATATCCCGATTGTCAAGTAATTCCTCACACTGGCCTAAATATATAATTACAGATAGTGGGCCGGTGAGGAATCGCCAAGTCAGGAAGAAATGTTTCATGTGCGTGCGGGCGGGGCACAGAAACAAAACAACACCATTCGAATGTGAGTCTTGTCATATACCGCTGTGTGCGGTAAATTGTTTCAAGGCTTACCATTCCTAGTCCAACGGCGCAGAGAGGATTTAGCTAGTTTTTACAAGCTGTTTGGCAATAGGTATCCTTTATGCTGGTTGTTTTTGTTGCGTTTATTTTTTTTGTTTTTAGTAATATTCTGTATTTTCAACTCAAGACATTATATGTTGCCACTATGTACATGTTTCAAATTATGTAAACCTGTGTAATTGATGTAAGGCACTATTTAGGAACACGAATTGAAACAAACTTTCCGTTCTAAACATCTATTTATTCATTTACAACAACAACAAAATGTAAAGAAATAATATACACAACTCTGTTTTTTATTTTGTACAAAATAATAATAAAGTTACACCTAGACTTTGTTCTGATTTATCGATAAGCATCGATAAGACACTTGGGCAGCAGCGGCACATTACTAGTCGTAAATAAAGTACGTGTTCGAAGAAAATCTATATTTTTATTTTCAACCATTTTGTTATTTATTCTAAGTGTAAATTATAGCAATTTACTATAAATATACTATATTGAGTATTTATCATGATAATATAATGTTTACGTAAAGTATGTAGGTAGCTTAGGCCTTGAAAATAGACATTTGAAATTGTCATAGTATATCCGTTTTTACTTAGTAAATGTTGATAATTCTTTCACAACTATAGAAAACAATGTCAAATAATGATCTGTTGTTTATTATTAGGGTCAGTCCGCGCTCGCAATATAACAAAAAAATGTTTACAAATCGTAAACACTTGACGTAATCTGAGACTGAGTGGTTATTTCAAGGCCCTTTTTTTGCTCACATAACCCGAGCAGGACAAAAGAAAGGTTTGTTTTTTTTGTTAGCGTGTCTCTTGTACATGAAATAAATTAGACTATTCATAAAAAATATAGTTATAATTTTATATTATTCCAACAACAAGTCGCTCAACACACGATTACGCAATTCCGCAATTTTCGCAATTTACTAAAAGTCGTAATGTCGAGTTTGTTTTGTGGGTATCACAATACAATGTAGTTATAAATACCCTTTAGTTTTCTTATGCCGTTTAGAGAACGAAGTTTCATATAGTATAACTATTTTTATGGACTATGTACCATAATACTGCCTCCGAAATTTGAGATTCCCGCGTTTTACGCTTACGTCATCTAAGGTACATATTTAGATTGTCAAAATTTGCCTCCCGGCTTGAGGGGTTAAACATGATGCGCATGTGCGAGACTTGTCAGACGGCAATTGGGCCGTGTTGAGAGCAGACGTATACGCGATTTTTCGCTCGCGCTGTCAAAAATATTTTTTGTGAAAACATGATGAATATGACATAAAGTGTTCACAAATAACACTAACTCATGATAATATATTGAATATAATCAAATATATTTTACTTATCATAATAATTTCAAACGATACATATTTTATTTATCATAATGACTCAATTCTTATCAAAAGTCGTGAATACAGGTTGAGTGATTTGAACAAACTATTTGAGAATAAAATTATGGTATGATACTTGATATAACAAAAATATACTAATATTGTCATTACGAAAGTGAGTCTTCCAGTTTGGAAGGTTGCATGGTTAAACCGCTGAACTGTTTTTGAAAATAATCGATATAAATTATCACTAGTATTATTTAATCAATACCATTATTAAAATATTGGTGTTCGCGAGACGAGAGGAACCAACAGTTTATGTCCTAAATAGATGTAGAAATATAAAATAAATACAACCAACCGACACACACATAGTCCTGACCCCACACTGGGTCAAACTTGTATCCTGGGTATCAAGAACTACGAGGGACAATGGTCACACAACACCCAGATCCTAAACAAATGTCAGTCTGTCACACAAACATTTGACTGTGCGGGAATCGGACCCACGGCCTCTCATTTCACAACTTACTAATCTCCCGCTGCGCCAGGAGGCTGTCAAGAAATGACTAACTTATGTTACAAATTTGATTATTATTTTGTTGGAAATGAGAACCGTCATCAGCGGGCTCATACTATTTCCCACTACCATTGCGACTGATTACCAGATCCCTAGAGCTCGAAGACTATTATCGTAAATAACTGCTTTGGATACAGCACTTCGGAATTTCTTTCAATTAGATATCATAAGTTCTACTATATTTATTTTATATTGATTGCGCAAGACTAAAATACGATAATAACAATCAAAGTCAGTCAACCTTAGGCGAGCGACTACAAAGTTCATTATTATAATAATTTTATTAATTTAGCAGTTTGACAGACAATACGTTTTAAAGTACTCGTTTGTTTTCGGCGGACGATCGATTATACGTTATTGTGTTCGTGTCGGCAAAAGAGAAATAATATATAACTATTCTTGTCATTTCGTGCATGACGTCAGATATGGATGACAATATTAATTGTCAGAAGAATAGATCTTGCTTAATTTATGATTTCTGAAAATGCATCAACTGAAGATATATACTTTTTACCCGGCTTCACCCCTATCAAATATTATCTATACATTTTCTCACTTGTTTACGGCAATTAGTTACTATTATAATTTCCATAGCCAATTTTTATCCTATGATATCGCTGTTACTTTTTCGTATAAAAATTACCCTATTCAGTTTCACTTATCTCGATACCTGCTGGTGGTAGGATATTCATATTTGCCAGGATAGCGACCACCGTACACAGAGTATAAAACCCGCTATAGTGGCACACGCAAGTGTGTCGTGTTCCGAGTGTACCTCAATGTACCTCTGGTTTTTGTCGGGGTCTAGAGTTGGGATATGATGTTTGGCCGTGTTGTTCTGAGTACTCTGACACAAGACCCTCAACTGCTTCTTCGCCTCCTTGCCCCATGGCGTAGTATGAAAAACTGAACATCAGGCCGATATGATTGTGTTGAGTAGCGAGGCATAGATTGTCACACGCTAGTTGCTAGTACTTTAACTGGACGACACTGCGCTTACCATCGTGGCACCTTACCATTACCAGGTGCAGTTTAGTCACTTTGCCAGGATAAAAAAAATATCAGATTCTATCATCATCGGAGCCACCTTGACAAAATAGTAAATAGACAGATATATTTTTTTTAAATCCTTGATATCGATTTTCTATTACTATGACAATTGATATTACTTATTGTTTTGACAAAATATTTTTTTCTAATAATATTCATTCATACCAACGAAAAAGTTTTTATTCCACAACGAAATATTATATTAACATTATTAATTCAATTAACAATATATTGAGTTCTATTATTTTGGTCATAGAACTCAAAATTCAACGGATTTATGACAATTCATACTTGACGGTCTGCATTGTGCAGTGGACGTTTAGTCGGTTGTGAAACAAGAAGTCCAAGTTGGATCCCGAAATCGAATATCGAAAGGATACACTTCCTTTACCGAAGATCAAGAGAAGTGACGGGAGATGATGATCGCGAGAAGGGTAAAGAATGGGAGGGTAAAATCAAAAGGAAACTGGACGGATTTGGCAGAGATGGGTGTAATCCCTAGTCTAGCTTAGCTAAGCTAGCTATGAATATGTCTAGTAACCTTCGCCGAGCGGATACCGTGAGAATACGCGAGGATCTTATCATTCAGCTCAACCAGACCCTAGATCTCTTGTTTATTTTTCTCAGGAATCGGGTTGAGATCTATATCAAGAAAACCTAGGTGATCGTGTTCTCGTGCAAGAAATCCCTGTTTCCTCACGTCACCGTTCTTAAAGGTGTTCCACTCCCAACGCAAAGGATAAAAAAAAAATTTTTCATAAAAATCGGTTCAGTGTTTTCAGTTCAGTCGTGAAATGTAACAAAAAGAAAACTTTCAACCACTACTAATTGACCATTTTAGAGGCTACATTTAAAAAAATACGTGTACGTTTATTTGTTTGAACGCGCTAATCTCAAGAAGTACTGTTTCTAATTGAAAAATTATTTTAGTGTTGGATAACCCATTTATCTGGGAACGCTATAGGCTATATAACATCACGCTATGACTAATAGGAGCCGAGCAGCAATGAAAAATTTTGCAAAAACGGGAAAATATATTCCTTTTGAGAGCTTGTTTTGCGTGCGCTGCGTATACGGTTAAAGTTACGCAACAATCATGTATGACGGAATTGTTCCTCTTAAAAAGTTATAAACCAATTCCGCGATAGCATATATCTATCTTTTTCGGTTAGCTCACCTTAACCTGCCTCTGCCTTTTTAATGGTAATGAAATTTGTCCTAAAACAATACATTATTTGCGAAGGGGTTTTTATAAACTTGTTATTTATTGTATACTTTTGCTCCCGAAAATGACCTCCACGCGGGCGAAGCCTCGAGCAGCAGCGAGTAGTATATAAAAGACGTGATTACTTTCACTCAAATTGCAACTTATTTCACTGAACGTTAAAAATTAGTAATAATTGACATTGTTATCATTATAATTTGTAATAATATAGGTACATATAAATAATACACCAAAAAGTCACACACATATTTCTGACCCCACACTACGTCAAACCTATATCGTGGGTATCGAGAACTACGAGGGAATATGGTCCCGCAACATCCAGACCCGAAACAAACATTAGTCTGTAACGATAACATTCGGTAACTTTGTTACGAGAATGGAGCCCACTGCCTCCCGTTTGAGGCTGAGGCTGTCATATAGGTTTTAATTTTAATAAAATAACATAATAGTTGAGGGTTTTTAAAAAATAAAAATTTATGGTATTTTACGTTCTATTTAATCTGAATTATTTGACATTTGCTCATTTCACTGTTTTAAATAATGAACATCCTTTATATGAGCGCCTATCGCTACTCGATGGGGGGGGGGGAGCCCCCGCGCACGCCGCCACCACCCGTCGCATCTCACCCCCTCAATCATACCTCAGCCCAGAGCGGACAAAGCTTACATGTATGACGGAATTGTTTCTCTTAAAAAGTTCTAAAAAAAGTCAGCGATAGCATATGTCTATTTCAGTTGGCTCACTATAACCTTTTTAATGGTTATCGAATTTGTTCTGAAACAATGCATCATTTTAAAAGGGGTTTTTATAAACATGGTGTTAATCCTTATCCAAATAAATACTTTATTCATCAAGAGTATTTAATTTTGAACAAAGTAAGGGCACTTACGTCATTTGATTTCAATGAATATCTTAGGAGATATAAGCGTTTTAAAATATCTCCGCAGCAAAATTAATATTGTTGTTTGTATGTCTGTTTCTTACCTTTTCATGACTAAACGGATGAACGAATCCTAATGAAATTCAGTAGAGGGATAACTTATATCCTAGGGAAGGACATAGGGTATCTTTTGTCTCAAAAAATATCTTGAAGGGGGTGAAATAGGGGTTGAAAGTTTGTATGGGCAATCCGTAATAGTTTAACTTAGGGATCTGACAATTCATATTTAGGCTTTTGTAATAAATATAGTAATACGTGTTTCAACGTTTTTACCAAATCATCCCTAAAAGGGCGAAGTGAGGGGTTAACTTATGAGGTATTCTTTAAATGAAATCTCAAACTTCAGGCATAACTCTTTTTTTTGTGAATGAATTTTATTACTGCCGCTGGGCCGAGTCCCTACCCCCAACCCGACACTACCAGCTAAAAACCCGCGGTGGCCTTCTTCTGCATTTACGGAGCGATCCCGGAGTATTCTAAGGACTGCTAGAATTGCAGCCGAAATCGCCCCTGCGCGGTGCCGCGTAGCAGCCCATCTCCATGGGGGGCCTAAGGAGCCCCCGAAGGAGCCGGCCAGTCGTCCAAACGGCGCCTCCTACGTCTTCTCTGACGGCGGGAGGGATCATATCGTTCTCGATCTCCCTCGGTACTCTCTTTCTGCGAGATGACGCTCCACCAGGACCTCCGGTTGGCGCCCATGGACACCACAGCCGGCAGCGAGAAGTCTCCTCCGACGACTGCTCTGAGAGCGCTGCGCTCTTCGTCCCAGGCTGGGCACTCCTCCAATGTATGATGGGCCGTGTCCTCGCGGCAGTTGCCATAGTGGTGGCACAAGGCGAACACCTCCTTTCCGATCCGACACAGGAACGAACCGAAACATCCATGGTCTGTTAATACCTGCATCAGTCGGAGCGTAGGCGCCCCGTGGCGCCTGTCTAGCCATCTAGACAGGCAATTAAGACTATTGCGCGGGAAATTAGAAAATTTAAGAAAACGACCATAGGGACCATATTTACTTTTCTAATGTAACCTTAGCGCGTTTGACATAACTGTCAGTCGTTTGACAGTTCGCAAAATATAGACACATGTAATAACTTAGGATGACTACCTTCATGGATTTTATACCTTTTCTTTCAAAAGTAAATACCACGCGGGCGGAACCACGCGCAAAAGCTAGTCTAATGTCAATTCTAATGTAAAATACTCTATATATTTTTCTTTCTTGCAGGAATTATTTGGGGATGTTGGTGGAATGGTAGAATCACGATTAGTGAGACCCGGAACGGCAGAAGTAATTTACAAGAATCAAGAGGATGCGCAACGGGCCGTAGACTTGTATCACAATCGACATCTAGATGGACAACCCATGAACTGCCTTCTTGTATCTCCTCGGTCATCTGCAACACCCAGGCAAGTAAATTTTATTGCTGCAATAGGAATTTGACAATGACTATCTATCACTGTTATTTATTACATTGACCTTTATTGTACTGTCACGATTATGCCTTGCCCATGGGGCATTTTGTATATTTTATTAGTTGTCTTGTGTTTAAAACTACTCTATTCACATACAATACCGACATTATGGGCTACTTTTTATCCCAGAATAATTTAGGGTTCCCGTGGGATATGTTTTTGTTTTTCACAGAGCAGAGACATAATTTTTTGTATAATGGTAGTGTAGGGATTAGAGAATGGCATAGGCTATTTTTTATCCAGATAAAATGCACGGTTCCTATGGGATAGTAAAATATAGAAAGATGTAATAGCTTAGACTCAAGACTTAAGATGAATCCATGGATTTTATACAGTTTTTTTTTCAAAGATAACTATCACGTGGGCGAAGCCGCGGGCAACACCTAGTCTTACTAATATTAAAAATGCGAATGTTTGGATGGGTGGATGTTTGTTACTCAATCACACTACATCGGCTGCATAGATCTGGTTGAAATTTGGCACAGTGATAGATTATAGTCTGGAATAGCACATAGTCTACTTTTATCCCGGAAAAAAGTACAGTTCCCGGGGATAGTTTAGTTTTTCACAGAGTAAGAGTTCGATTTGATTTTTTGCATAGTGGTAATTTAGGGATCAGATAATGACATAGGCCGTTTTTATCCCGTAAAAATGCTTGCTTCCTATGGGATCGCAAAATATAGAAAGGTGTAATAGCTTAACATGCCCCCATGGATTAAATAAAATAAACTAGTATTAAATAAATTCGTTCCACGGCTATGTGTATTTTATATGGTCGGTTTCATACTTCATGCCGATTAGGGCTAAACTTGGATATCAATATTCAATTTGATACCAAGTTTAAGTTACATGTAAAAATTAATATATTATGGTTATATCTAATGAAATTCTTAATTTCAGAATAAATAGCAAACCAGCACTCTACAGCACTAACTCTAATGTTGAACCTGATATATCGACTTTCCATAAAGTGTTATTCAGCAATTTGTGAACTGAGAAAATTTTGATGCTCACCATTTCAAGAAACTGACGTATTAACTGACGAAAATTGCTTGTTTCAAAATGTTGTATTCATGGCCATCTAAATAATATCCAATTTTTTATTTTTCATTAGAAAATATTTCATTTATTAGCATAGCATTAAATAAATGTTTGAATTTAAATATATGGCTGTTAATTTCATGTCAATTTATTTATGCTGAATACTTCTTTTTGTTTCTGATCAATTTGTAACCTGTTTTATGTTGGCTTTAATGAAACTAATTACATCTTTATTTTGGAAAGATGATACCATTCATATTTTCTGCATATACATATATGCTTTGGGAGTTTAATATTGAAACCATTTTATGTTAATTAAATTCTTTTGTTTGGATAACCAGCAAATGGTTAATGGTACTTCTTTAGATTAATTGGTATATAAAATAATGTTAGTTTTAAAGTATATTTAAGTTTTGTCTATGCTTAATTGTGTACTTGAATATTAAATCACAATTTTATAAATGGTTTAGTTTTTCGTTCATCAGCAGCTAGTTGACGCAGTCAGCAACGGAATGACAGTGATTCATTGATACACAATTCTTGTATGAACAACTCAATTGGCAGATCATGCGGCAACTCAGCACCAGACAACTCAGACCTTTAGTATGGTCAGATTTAATTTCCAGCCTTTCGGGCCACAGTTGGTACAATGTTTATCAGTATGTCACTCTACCTAAAACCTAAATCTAAAAGAATTTTACAAATCTGATCGCAAGTAAACCTGATGGAAGAGTTAACGCTTTGTTGAACTTCAGATACAACGATGCATCCATATAACTAGTGGATTAGGTACGACATTGATAAGTAAATGACAACACCAAACTGTTCGAAAGCAATGGAGAGATTTCCTCCGTACTATGCGGCCACTTTTACCGATCCCAATTTTGATATTGTGATAATATTTTTATCACAAATATTTGCTAGTATCCGCCATCGAACATAATTACAAAATTACATGCTCAGTGATAATTACTCACATTAGGTTTGTCCCCTGTAATTTGGCTAGGGAGGGTAGACTGTAATATAAGTATAGTATCTTTTTTTT
This sequence comes from Laothoe populi, assembly GCA_905220505.1. Classification (NCBI taxonomy): domain Eukaryota; kingdom Metazoa; phylum Arthropoda; class Insecta; order Lepidoptera; family Sphingidae; genus Laothoe; species Laothoe populi. The sequence continues at coordinate 12,741,297 of HG992152.1, forward strand.
TTGTTTCATTCTCTCTTTTTCATATATAAGAGAAGGCAAAGTTTCTCCACCATGCAGCCTTGTCTGTCGTTATTTCTTCCAAATCTCCGCGTATTTCTTTACGGAACCTATATTAAGATATTTTTTTGTGGCTTCGCACTTGTGCATTTAGCCAAAGACGAGTTGGTATAATGTTGATAAAATACCAAAAAGGTAGGGACACTGTTTAATATTAACGATAATTTTATTTCGGAGTGGAATATTTTTGTTTTTTATAAAATTAAACGGTAGAGAAACTATTATAATAAAGTTTCAGTAGTATTTTATCATTGACTTATATTCTATAGACACTTAGAGTATTTAACACTGGAGACACCATTGAGCGCTTACCCCGTTTGACAAATGTAAGAGCACAGTGCTCATACACGTTCTATAAAACTAGTTGCGGTTCGTGATCCGCCACTAAAAAAGTGACATTAGGTGCGAATTGAGCTCCGTGAAAAAGCCCGCCTGTAGCGGTATTAACATGTAAAAATAGATATGATATATCAAACTTACAAAAATACAACATTATTTTTCACCTGGGCGTATTTTTTTAAAGTAATATTATCCTTAAAAGCAAAAAAACATAATTTCTAAAAATTATCATCGGGTAATAAATGTTGCCAGGTTAAACTTTTAGCCACAGTAGTGCAAAATTTATTTGCATTCAATATCTTAAACGCAAGTTGTTTTTTTATATTCATTTTTAACTAGATATTGCCCGCGGCTCCGCCCGCGTGTAGGTCTTGGAGCATTTTAACCTTCTATATTTTGCTAACCCATAGGAAGCGTGCATTTTTTCGAGATAAAAGTGGTCTTTGTCATTTTCTGATCCCTAAAGTGCCACTATGCAAAAAATCATGTCGATCCCTTGCTCTGTGAAAAACTAAACTATCCCATGGGAACTGTACATTTCTCCGGGATAAAAAGTAGCCTATGTACTTTTCCAGACTATAATTTATTTCTGTGCCAAATTTTAAATAGATTCGTCCAGCCGTTGTAGCGTGATTGGATATCAAACAACCATGCATCCATCCAAACATACGCATTTATAATATTAGTAGGATTACTTTATTTATGCTTTCTTAACTTAATTTATAATTTAAAAATATTAGGAGAGTTGACATATCGATTAAGTTTACAATTTCATAAACTTTATTACACTGGCATTTTGGGTGGTTTATGTGGTAACACTGTCGTTTATGCAAGACTCAAATAGTGTTGTAGATAAACTTATAAAGGTTATCGATATAATATCGATAAAATTACTAATCCATCTGGACTGTCTTCTAAACACATACTTTTAATGTAAATAGTTCTAACACACTAGGAATGTAACAAAATATACCAAAACCAAAATAAAGTATTTGTCAAAAAAATGTATCCGGTATATTTAAAAAATATTTAGGTATGAATTTTGGCGCCAATCATTTATTACGTAAGATGATGTAGGGGGGGAGTCGATCATGTCTTAATTTTTCTTACAAGGGGAGGGAGTCTTAATAGTTCTTACGTAAGATCACACAAATGCGCAAAGTTAGGATTATACTTTGAAAAAGCGCGGGCCATGCCTATAATTTTAAAAACATGCAACTTAGATTTTTTTATATTTTTTTGAAAAACGGTATTACTTGCCCTTTCACCCGGTTCCGGCTTGACGTCGACTTTTGGGACATCCTGTATTCATGTCGAGATCTCAAGCCCTTTTTATATGCTCTTCATAATAGATAGCCGTTAGCCGGCTACCACACCAAAACAGGTGATAATCGCTCTCAATGACATACAATAATTTAATTCGCTAATCGCATTCGTTACCAGTAACACTGTATTTCTTGGCTCCGCTTATTTAATTTGAAATTTTATGGAATAATAGAACATGTTCTCACAAACTATATACCATTGGAAAGATCGTGTTGTGTACTTTCCGGTGGTATATTTCCTGAATCGGAATACCTCAAAACGAGTCAGTAATCATCAAATATATTTTAAAATAATTTGCAACGGCCGTCATTGATGTATTCCATGTGCTGACATACCTGAAAAACGCTTCTCTACAATTAGTGTTGACCAAAAAAAAATGGAAGTGTCACGGAAGTGGAAGTGTCAAAGCAACCAAAAACTGATAACAGTAATACACCTTTACGTCCCATTGACTCACCCGGCAAGTCAAGGAACAATAATGACTCGCTACCTTTTAATGACAATATTACGTATCGAAAAAAGCCACTGTTGATACTAGCGCAATTAGTGGAAGTTCCGGCTTAAACTCGGCTTAAACCGCGTCAGTTATTACAAAGAAAGACGTTAGGGAAATAATAAGAGAAGAATTCAATGTCATGAAATTGGCTTTAGCACAGGAGCTTAACCAAACCCTTAAGCAGATGGTGAGAACCGAATTTCAATCTATAAAACAGGAAATAACTGCTTTGGAGAATAATGTTTGTTTCTGAATGAAAATTACGAAACCACCAAATCCGCCATCGCCAAATACCAAGACACAATGGAAGAGCTAAAGAAAGAGAACGTTCAGTTAACAAATACGTTACAGGATTTGCAAATCAGGCTTCAGGTTGCTGAGCAGCATAACCGTTCTAACAATCTTGAGATAGAGTGTGTCCCCGAGCACAAACAGTAAAACTAGTATCTATGATTACTCAGCTGTCTAAGGTATCCTGCGACTTGAAAGAATCCGACATTCATCATTGCACTCGTGTGGTAAAAAGTCACAGACAAGAGACCCGCTCAATCATTGTTAAATTGGCTACCCCTAGGCTTCGGGATACATTTTTAGCGAAAACAATAAATTTTAATAAGGCAAATCCAAACGACAAGCTCAGTACTGCTCACATAGGCATTGGAGGTAATAGATCGCCGCTTTACATTGTTGAGCACCTATCACCTAAAAACAAACTACACGCAGCGGCTCGCCAGATCGCCAAAGATAAAGAGTACAAATTCGTGTAGATTAAGCAAGGTCGTGTTTTCATTAGGAAAACAGAAGAAGACGAGTTTACTTATATAAGAAACCAAGAGACCAGAACCGACCTAAAACAATTCTCTGCCATATCCCGTTTGTCCAAATCATATAACTCTATTTGTGAAACGATGTATGTATGATGTATTTGTTGATTATGAAATTGCCAAAATTCAAAAAAGCTGCAAATTATAGAATTTTAGCTTCTAGCTACAATTCTATATATATATTTTATTATTAATTAAATTCTCATTTGCTCATACTAATTGTTATTTTTGAAAATTTAATTAACCTTTCACTTTTATTGAATACTGGTGTTACTTTTTTTCTCAACGCATGTCGTGGTATCCTTAAAATGTTGTTCATTAATAGTAAGATTATTGTGATAACAGCTGGATATCCATTTTAAATAAATTAAAGGCGTATTATTTAAAATTCATTTTTAAAAAAATAAAGTTTTTATTTTTGCTTATTTGGCTTGTCGTTTTCTCAGTACTCATTACCTTTATTTAGCTTTACAGTATTTCGATTAAATAAAAAATATTAAGTTACACTATTTTTAACTATACCTCTCTACTTCCGTCCCTTTTCACGAAATCACACCCAGAGATTGCAAGAAAGCGATAGAAAAGATGATACACATAAAAAATAATCTTAAAACATTTCATAAATTATAATTGTTTTATTTTATCTATCGATAGATAAGGACAACGCTATCTATAACTCGTGTCGACATTGCTACGCTCTACTGTTTTTACACAGTTGTCAATATATGACACTGTAAATACATTACACACCAAGATAAATTTGTAACTGTGTGCATAAATTTGCCAGTGTTGTATGAAATGGTGTAGTGTGCGTGCGTAGCGACGTGATTACATTTTGCATTTGTGTGCACATGTTTATTTGTAGTTGTACGAAGCCCCCCACCGACATTGCTGAATTTTTTGTTCAAGATTCGAGCGTAATGCCGTCTCCTTTTGGTTGCCTACTCTAAGTATAGACACGAACTGACGAATGATGAGATGTTCCAAAACCCTTGTCCGCCCACTAATGCCATCTATTCATTTTACTAAGAACTATTTGGAAGTGATAACTCCCGTCACTTTCTCTCGAAAGGGACTTTCGGGCGCCAAAACGGGACAAACTATATAATGAATTTTGTTATGAAATATAGACTTCCCGTATTCAGAATTGAAATTAAATGAATATTTATTGATATTACGTTCTAAACGTTATGAAATTATGTTATTTACCTTATATACTATTAACAGTTTCACTGTAAATCAATTTAACGCAGATTTGTTCGGGAATGTCGCTACAATTACTAAAATTAACTGGTGTGGATTCGTAGGTGGCATGAAGCATACTAACGTCGGTGCAGTGTATACACCGCGACTCGGTGGAACATAATGTTTGTTCTGGTCGCCGCATCTAGTACCCAGTACATATATATCGCTGTATTTTATATGGTCTTTGTTAATTCCCAGATTTAGAAAGGCTGCATTGTGGAGAAACTTTGCCTTCTCTTTTATATAAAAAAGGGAATGAAACAAAAAAAAGGTCTTTGTTAAGAAAAAAAAAACAAAAATGGCGGGAATGTGATGTTTGATTTGTGATATCATGTGAATTAATTATTTCAGACATGGCTTTGGCCTTTTAAATTGTGACTATTTCAGACATGGCTTTGGCCTTTTGAATTATGATTATTTCAGACACGGCTTTGGTCTTTTGAATTATGATTATTTCAGACACGGCTTTGGCCTTTTGAATTGTGATTATTTCAGACACGGCTTCGGCTTAAAAATGGATAAAAACTACAGACATGGCTTTGGCCTTATAAAAACCAGAGAAAAAGAAGATTTTCAATTTTAACCTAGATTCGGAAAAATAACAACAGACAAGGCTGCATGGTGGAAAATCTTTGCCTTCTCTTTTATAGAGAGAATGAAATAAAAAAAAGGTCTTTGTTAAAAAGGTTACTGAACAAAATAACAAATTGTTTACGTATGTTCGTATTTTATTCTTTATTCTACATTGAATATCACAAAGCCCGGAACCACCATATTAATTAACAACATGGAAAGAGAAGACGGTGAAATGAGCGACGACAATGATAATATGCTTGTGGATGAATATATGACGGAAAATATCGTAGATAATGAAGCATCGACAGTGGTTAGTGTTTTTCAATATTATATTTTTTGATTGTCATTCTGTATTTGTTGTTATTCTATTTGCTTTAGTTCAAAGTCATTGGTTACCAATTCTACAAAATTTTGAGTAAAATACGTGTCACAACTCACTTCTCAGAGTCTTTAATTCTAAGTTCTTTAACATTGGTACCTATTGTTTTAGATGTTGACTTAAATGTTCATTTCGGGTAAAAAATTTACACAAGTGATAGTCTTCTTTCTCATATTTAATAATCTTAAATTAAAAAAAAAATGTTACTTTCAGTTATATAAGACAGAAAAAAATGGACTGGTCATAAAAAAACTGGAGAAAGTCGATGCTGTTAAGTTGGAAGAGAGAGCTAGAAGGTTTGGGTTAGACCTCACTGGCAATAAAGTAATTACCCAGAAACAGATTGATGATCTTTATCAGAATTTTGGGATTGAAAGTGAAAATGAAAGACATTTTCGTTTTGACTCAATCCATTTAAGTGGAATCGATGGCCTCACTACTAAGGAGATATTTCAATACTTGGAAGATTATAAGCCTTTATCCCTGGAGTGGATTGATAATATCTCCTGTAAGTTGAAACTTTCTCTTTTGTCTCTGAGCTTTAGTTTTACTTTGCCTAATTATTGGCTTAATGCTATCAGTGTCAACCTTATCCTGTAAATTTTTAACTCTGCAATGGTTATTTTAATTGCATTACTGATGCAACTGTGTCACTATGCACAGCTAATCTGTTTTGTATCATCAGATATAGATTACCATTCATCTCTGTATACATTGCATTACTACTCGTAGTTTGGCAGTAGTTGACATTTATTTTTTAAATTACAGGTAATGTTGTATGCCAGGACCATATATCTGCTGCACTGGCATTATTGGCACATTCTAAAGAAATTCAAAATGAAGATTTGAATAGAAGGCTCGCTAAGAATTCAAATCATCACTGGAGGGTAGGCGTTCCACATCCAAGAAAGGATTTGATACTTATGCGTTTTGCTACAAATGGTGACAAAAAAATTGTGAAAAAGAAACAGGATAACAAAAGTTGTCCTGTATATTATGATCATGAGTTTGATTCAGTTAGTAAAAACCCTTGGGGTGATTTATGTAAATCATGGGGTGTTTATGATCATCAAGAAGTTTTTGAGACTAAATATACGAAATATGACTATGAAGATGTAATAGAAGAACAAGAAATAATAGTTCCTATTAAAAATAAAAAGTTAGCTATGAGATTAGGCAAAAGACCACATAGTGTGAGTCAGTCCAATGACATGGAAAATGACAGTAGCTCAGATTCTGAATGGAAAACTAAATCCAAGACACCAAGAATGCGGATGCATGCTGATGATGAAGAACAGAAACAAAAACAGAAACATGTTTCCGATCTGCCAAAAGAAGAATTCACTGATAAATTTGCTCCTTTATCTATTGAAGTTATTAATAAGCAGGGAAACTATACACATAGAGAGACAACAAAACTTTCAGATAAATTTAGATACCATAATAAAACAGAAAAATGTCAAAGCATACAATCTCGCCTAGGTGAAAAAATTATACCAGAGGATGATTCTTGGTCTAGTGATGATTCAGAAATTAATTTTGATTATAATATTACGAGTAAAGTACAAAAAGTTCAAAGTAAAAGTAATGACAATAATAGCATATGGTCTAGATTAGAAGTAGTACCAAGTAGTACAGGAGGGGGAGGAGGAGGAGGAAGTGATTTAAGACAAATCATCAAATCAAAAAAAGAAGGAAAGCTTGATGACCTCCGAGAAAGAATAGGCAAAACAAAACACTCCAACTTACGTATTGAAATTGATAATAAATAAATGAAAATTGAAAGAATCACAATTTGGCAAACTTTACTACATCTCATGAATTTATGGACACTGAATTTTTGTATATGAAATATTAATCATGGTATCTGCAAGTTTTTATTTTATGAATAATGTCATAATTGGTTAGTATTTTACTGAACTAACTAAGAATATTTCTTGTTTAAGTTTATGAAATCAAATTAAAATGTAGTGTGAAGATGCTAAAATACAAGGTTATAATATTTTAGGTGTCATTATGCAATATGATTTACAAATAAAACAATGAGACTTGATTTAAGGTATTTATTTTTATATCTTTGTGCTTGATAAAGTGCATTTATATGATTATGTGAGTTGTTTCATAGTTGGAAATAGGTTACATTTAACATGCCGAAAGTGACCAGATTTATTTATATATTATTTATGTATAGAATATGGTAAAAACATACGTCTTATTTACAAATAAGTGATATTCTTATTTTACATATAACTATTTATTCACAATGAGAAATTTAGTTAATAATATACAATAACCACATGCTCAAATAAATTAGCAAGATAAATTTAAAATGTAAATTTCAGTAATTAGTTACTTAAAAACTGCGTTTAAGTCTCCCTTCAGATATGTAATTAATATAGCTGTGCAATAATACCAGCCAACAACGTGGCCTATTGTTTAGTGACAGATTGCCATGAAGCAGAATTCATAAAAATAGTCCATTGTATTATTATTTAAATTAAGCTACGAAATACAGCCGTTGACACGACCCCAGGATGAGCCCTCGATCCTCGTAATGTAAAACAAGGTTCTACCTCATCTATACTATCCATACTAATACTATAAATGCGAAAGTAACTCTGTTTGTTACCTTTTCACGACTAAACGGCTGACCGGATTGTGATGAAATTTGGCAAGGAGATAGATTATATCCTGGAGAAGGACATAGGCTATCTTTTTTCCCAAAAAACAACCTTGAAAGGGGTCAAATAGAAGGTCAAAATTTGTATTGGAAATCCATAATTCCTCCCCATAGGGATCTGGAAATTCATATTTAGGCTTTTGATAGGAAATAAAGAAATGTGTTTCACGTTTTTTCAAAATCATCCCTATGGGGGTAAAATAGGGGATGAAAGTTTGTATGAAAATCCTTCATTTTTTAAGTTAAACGCATGAAAATTCGTATTTTGTATAATATACTTTTTCTCCCAAACATGACCTCCACACGGGCGGAGCCGCGAGCAACAGCTAGTATATAATATAAAGCTGAAGAGTGTTGGAACGCTCTAATCTCAGGAACTACTGATTTTGAATTGAAAAATTCTTTTAGTGATGGATAGCCCATTTATCGAGGAAGGCTATAGGCTATATAACATCACGATATGATTAATAGGAGCGGAGCATTAATGAAAAATGTTGCAATAAAGGTGAAAATATATTCCTCTTGAGAGCTTCCGTTGCGAGGCGATAATTGTATATTGTCTGACCGGTCATCATTTTAGAGGATCGGGTGGCCTCTCTCTATGATCAGGCACAGCACTTGAGTAGTAGGACGATCGGTACAGGTGCGTCAATGCAGTAGACAATTCCTTTTCCAGTTTATGCTTTTAGTGGAATAACTTTCAAGACATATTTGTAATAAATCATTGCAGAACTTCATAGGGATGCGGTATGTTTATGTATAAAAATATTTTTTGTGATATGACCAGTTTCAAGAGTTTGTTAATAATTGAAGCATATAAATCATAGAATTTAATATAATAATTCAAACAACTGAGCCTCCCGTACAATAAGCGACTGAAGTAGAGATTTTGGGCGCCTGCGATGCAGATGGCAGAGTAACTTTTGTTATAGTATTTAACTTATTTTTTACGATGCCACTGAATGTTTAATATACGTAAATAGTATGAGTAGTTTTAAAGAAAAAAATCATAAAAGTTGACAGAAAGTTCCCTAATGAAGACATATTTTAATATATATTTACATGGCACACACTACAAAGGGTTGTCCAGAAAACTATTGAAACATATTGATTTTTACGATATAATCGCGGTACCTAACTATATTAAAAATATTTCAAAACATTGATATAAATAATTTGTTAATAATTATAATTTGTTCAGTTGAAAAAGATCCTTGAAAATAAATACATAGCATTACTTCACGGTCAAGTTATAAAAAATTAAGTATAATTATGTATTATTGTGCAATTTACAATTATTGACTAATTTATTAGTAAGTATATAATCTTGTCTATGTCTAATCTATGTCTTTATACAGATAAAATCTTTTGTGCGAAATAATCAAAGCTTTCCGTTTGCGCCAAGCTTACATGTTTGAGTGGATTATCACTTTAACTCTAAGGTGAACTAGTGAAGGGTTAAATAATACTGTTACTATACTAAACTACTGGTTTAATTAAGTACAAAGTAATGAATAAACTGTGTCACATTCTATTTTACTGGTGATTTTAATACAAAATTATCTATTAACAGTGACTGCTGTGGGCTGCCCCACAATGGATTGTATTTAACCTTACTCGTTGCTATATGGTAGGAGTGTTTCCCACACAGCACACTCGCTACGAACATAAGCCAGCGCAACAACAAGTGTGTGATACATACATACTTATGCCACATAACTTGCAGTGATTGACAGAAAAATGTGTTTAAAAAATCTATACAATGTACACAAGCTTACTACAGGATATAATAAATCTGTGTTACTACAAGTGTATAGATCTTTGGTAACACACAGCCCGCAGCACACACGATGCGCACAATATGTAGGTAACAGGTGTATTCAATAAATCTATGTAATGCTTAATCGATTAATATAATGCAAAGCAAATAATGTGTGACCATTTTGGGAAACTGTTAGTTATTTAATACTTTAAAATATATAAAATGGTTAAACTACTTCTGGCACATAATTCCACGTTCTGCATATAATAATTTGCCAACATAGATATTTTCACCACAAAATTTTGGTGTGTATAGATGTATAATTTTTTTTTCTTGTAAACTAATATATAGTGGAATGATTCAGTCTTACTTAGAAGTACTTTCAGTACATAATATCAAAAAGGTTTTTTAAAGTACGTAACAAAATATACAAATAAAATCAGCCGATGCTCAAATAGCTCTTGTGATTTAATAATTATTTACTTTCTTTTCTCTTGTCTACCTTTTCTTCCTTTTGGTCAGTAGAGTCATCCTTTTTCTTTGAAATCAAAGTATTCTTGGCTTTCTTCAGCTGCTTTTTAACTTTATCTTTTACTTTATTTTTCTTCGGCGTGGGTACTTCGACGGATTTCATTGATGAACTATTTGATTCACTATTCCTTTGGGCTGTGAATTATGGTAAAAAATTACACATATATACCTAGGTTAATAAATTACTTAAATTCCCTGGAATTTAATTCACTAAGTAATCAATAATTCACTAGGCATTTTATTTATGACTAGTTGAACGAAATAAAAAAATAACTGTTCTACCAATTTTAAATAATATTCTATATCAATACAGTTAGCGATAAGACCGTCATTTGTACATTCTATTTTAAGTTTATTGCAATTATTGAATTAAAATGAATGAAAATATTAACAGTATGTTAATATTTTCATTCTAGTGTACAATAAAGCATAAATAAATACACGGTCAACAATTCCACGGTAGGCAGCGGCTTTGCTGTGCCCTGGCATTGCAGAAGTCTATGGGCGGCGGTGACTACTTACCATCAGGTGGCCCGTATGCTCGCTCGTCTGCCTATCGAGACACTAAAAAAAACATAAAAATCTCATAAGTATAGTTTAAGATACAAAAAAGCTATGCGCATTTAATCACTCGTGTCTCGTGTGTCTAGTAAGGATATTAAAAAAAAGTAGGGAGTAAAATACAAGCCAAAATATTTTTTTTTTCTATAACATTAAAGTTCAAAATAGCATGTAAGAACGGCGAAACTGGCCAGTATTTGAACGCACCGCCCGCGCCGCACCGCCGGCGAGCCTATGTGTCATGAGTGGTAATTACCTCGTTTGGTTGCGATGGAGGCGGCGATGGCGAGATCCTCCTGTCTCTCCCGCCGTCGCTCGGCTTCTATTTGTTGCACGAGTTCATCGCGCATGCGCACGATCTCCACCAACCTCGACACTAGTTGTTCTTCTCGCACCTATATCATATTATATTATGTGAAACATGTTTCTTTATACTTATCATAAAGGTTAAATGTTTAACATAACTAACTAAGCTCATTGATCTTTAATTTAAAACAAACCTAAGTAGGTAATTCAGAAAAAATTTAATAGCTATATAACTAGACTGTGTAAAAAATATTAATTGAAACAACCTTTTCTATTTATATTGGATTTCTTTTGTGAGTGTGTAAGGGCCTAGTAAATTGCCAACAGCCTTCGTGGCGCACCGGCTGTGAAACGAGAGTCCGTGGGTTTGATTCCCGCACCGTGACCAATGTTTGTGTGACAGACATATATTTGTTTCGAGTCTGGGTTTGGGACCGTAGTCCCTGTGACTGTTGGGTGTATTTATTAATTTAAATAATATAAAAAATACTTATATAATTTATTAAAACAAAATACCTTATCAGAGTCAATCCGGTTGACAGCTGGTTGTGATTGTATAATTCGAATTTCATGTTCAATATCCGCCTGCTCCTGTTCTAGCCTTTGCTGTCGCCGTCTACAATATCACATATCATCGTCATAAATACAGACAATATTCGACCTTGCAAATTGAAATTAACATTTAAAATGACTTGATTTAGTTATAGATTGTGGGCACCGATAGTCATCGTGCACATTGAAATAAAACATTTCAATCAAACAAAAATAAAACTTATTTTATCGCGGTTTATTTTACTTTTTAATCCGACAGTTCTACTTGTCAACTGTTACTTCGAATGTCCAGTTTGTAAGAATATTTTACTTACATATCATGTATGTACATACTAGGTATTACACAATCTATTGGCATAATAGGTATTATAAAATCTGTTAGCAGTATGTATTGACATGTGACAATATGGTGGAAATTCATTAGTACATATATTAGATACAGCCACTAGAAAATAATTTGTCTAATGGCAGTAACATACACTAATGTAGCACTCTAGAGTAACTCAACTGGACTTAATAAATTAATGAAGGAATATCAAGCAGTGGCTGGAGTTCTATAAAAATATACCTAATCACTCGTGTTTATAATAATAATAAATAAAATAATAATACTAGCCCTGTATTAAACATTGTCCCACTGCTGGGCACGGGCCTCCTCTACTAATTAGGCCATAGTCAGGGGTTAGGCCATAGTCCACCACGCTGGCCTAATGCGGGTTGGCAGACTTCTCATACCTTCGAAAAATTCTCAGATATGCAGGTTTCCTCACGATGTTTTCCTTCACCGTTAAAGCAAGCGATAATTAACAGTTTAATACACACATAACTTTAGAAAAGTCAGAGGTGTATGCCACTTGGCTTTCGAACCTACGACTTTCGTCTTGGCAGTCCGTACCGCAACCAACTAGGCTATCGCTGCTTTTCTCGTGTCTATAAGGATATTAAAAAAAAAGTTGGGAGTAAAATACAAGTCAAAAACATTTTTATATCCATAATATTAATTATAAAATATATGATTTTTATAATTTACATTTAAATGTAAATGTGTTCTACTTACATATACATTAATTCTGTTTGTTTCCGGAACAAGTCATTTTTCTCATTAACTAACTCGCAGAGTTGTATGACTAAGTCCTCTACTTCCTCTTGTGGTACGGATGTCGCGTCGTCACCTGAAATAGTATTACGATACGCTACTATAGATTATGCCACCATATGCCCGCACCCTCATTCGGACCATAATTATTATTTATTGGGACACATCAACATACCATTTTATCTGATTAAATATGTAAACACAAATTTCAGTTCTTTTCTGATCACATCAATAGATAGAAGAAGATAAAACCTTTATTTTTTTTTAATTGTACGGTATGAAATTCTCTATATAATGTACATACATATACATTCAAGCCTGTAATCCCCGAAGGGGTAGGCAGAGCTGTAACCAGTACACCCACTTTTCGCGGAATTTCGGTCCCGTAATGTGATATGGAGCGAGCCTATCGCCATACCGGGCACATGTTCCGGACTCCGGGCTAATACTGAGAATTTCTGGATAGAAAAACTCAATATCACTATACCCGACCCGGGGATCGAACTCGAGACCTCAGTACAGCAGTCGTAACGCATGCGCCATTACAACTGCGCAATTTGTTTATTATTTTTGACAGTGATTAATAATGAATTTATAATATGATTGATTAAATCTGATGAAAGGTCTCTATATTAGTCTAAGTAGAAAAAAATATTGTATATACTCATTACACACACACACACCTCACATATATAAAGTCAGTGAAACAAATATAATTTTAATTAGAATATAAATTATAGCAATGCTAAAAATTACAGATAAAGATAAAGTGCTTAACGAACTACAAAAATGTGCATTCAGATTATGTTTACCCTCACACTTATCCCTGATCATCTTCTCAATGAGCACGCCTTGTCGTTCCAGGCCCAGTTGTTGTGTTTCTAATAAGTCTAGTTGCACTTGCAGCTCCTCCGGGGACATCAGGAGTTTCACTTCTCGGCGTTCTGGTAATGGCAAACCTGGGGCAGGCCCTTTGGTTTTTTTTCCTCCTAGAGTAAAAAAATGTACCATATAAAGTAAAGACTACTATCTAGCGTTATTTTGATAGTTTAACAAAATATTTAACAAACCCAAACTGGAACTGCCACTACGTAACCCAGAGGTGTCAATGCCTTTTTCGAGTGATTCACCATGTCCCGAAACTGTTGAAAGGCTATCCGGAGGTGTCGGCGCAGGTATATTTTTCTTCATTAACGGAGTAGAACGGTATTTCTTGAAGGTAAAAAACCGAACGTAAATATATTTATATGAATTATATTTTTACAGACTCATACAGTTACAGGTTTGACCAATAAATATATTTGGGCACATGGCAATGGTATTTGATTAGGCTTTTTATTGCTTTCATTTTTAAATAAATTACTCTAAAAGTTATAAAGCGGCCCCTTATGAAAATAACTAATCCTAACACAAATCGGCCAAACATCGTACCCAAACTCTAGACCCCCGACAAACACCGTATATACACTGGCTGATCTCGGAACGCGACAAACTTGCGTGTGCCACTATGGCGGGTTTTACCATCAGCAAATTGAATCGTATTTTGATAACTGAATCGCTTATAATTTAGCAGCTGCTGAACCTGTTTAACCTTATATATGAAATTGACTCACATGATCCGAATTGACTGTCGAGTTGAATGAGCTAAGCGACGAGATGCTCACAAGGTCATCCATAGAAGTGCAAGGCTGTTCCAAACGAGAGGTCTCCGTCTCTGTCTCCGTTACTGTGATGACCGGAGGAGGAGGTGCCTTCGGCTTTACACGTCGAGGCGTGCTGGACGGCAGGTTCGGCGTACTTGTAGCCATTGACGAATTATACATCTTTGAGCTTTAAAAAAATATTAATAAACCAATAAATATTATTTAAGTAATGATAGCTTCAGCTTTGTTCATTATCGCTTGCTTTAACGGTGAAGGAAAACATCGTGAGGAAACCGGCATACCTGAGAATTCTCAAAAAAGAATTTCAAAGGTATGTGAAGTCTACCAACCCGTAATAGGCCAGTGTGGTGTACTAAGGCCTAACCCCTCTCATTAGTAGAGGAGGCCCGTGCCCAGCAGTGGGACTATATTTAATACAGGGCTAGTATTATTATTATATAATGATAGCTTCAATTTTTTTTTGTTATGATACATTTTTAGAATTAATAAGACCCAACAGTCACAAACATAGCCCGGACCCCACACTAAGATCAGGGTATCAGGGACTACGAGAGACTTTCGGTCTCAGAACACCCAGACCCTGGGCACAAATATCTTTCTACCCTTTCTATCTAATTAGAGATGGGAAATTTTGATGTGTATGTGTGAGAACCCATGGCCTGATAAACAAACTGAGTTTATTTAAAATAAAAAAATATAGTTTTAATCTTTATAGAAAATATTTTTCGTTTCTATGTAAACTGGTGAAGCCTTCTTGATGAAAATGTTTATTATTTTCAAGTACTTAGTTCTTCGTAAATAAACTATTTAAAAGAAAACATTATAAACTCATTTGCAAAAAAAACGGGCGGTTTTGATTTTAATTCTTCTTTAAAAAAATACGGTACCAAAATGATTTCAATCATTTGTACATGTTACTGGCCGGTTTTAAAAATGCCGTGGTGTTTAAAACAGTACGTTCTAAATTCAAATTTTCGTTTGATGCTCGTTTTTACAGAAAATCACTTTTTATCCTACATTTTTGGTGCGAAGTTCCAAAAGATAATATCGGTTTTCATAACTTTTAGTCAATTTTTATGAATTTATTTCATATTCTTAATTGTCAAAGCTTCATTTATTGCTGTTTAGCTGTCTCAATAATGTTAGAGAAAGTGGTAAAAGCTACCAAAATTATTGCGCTGCTCGAAGAGGGTTGCAGTCAATGCTTCGTGGCTCAGAGGCTAAGTGTGAGTCGCTCGACGGTTCAAAGGACCTGGCAGCGGTATCAAGACACCGGTTCCGTCGAGAGAAGGCCTGGTTCTGGAAGAAAACCATGTACCCAACCACGGGATGATCGTTTTCTTGTGAGTCGCGCATTGAGAAATCGCAAGTCTTCGTATGTGGACCTTAAGAACAACCTCGAAGAAGTAAGAAATGTGCATATTAGTCTATGGACGGTCAGGAGGAGGCTTCTCGCGGCCAATATACGCAGTCATCATCCGGCCCGCGGCCCTAAGTTACTCCGTGAGCACAGAGTTGCCAGGCTTAGGTTTGCTCGAAATTGTGAGTCATGGACTCAAGAAGACTGGAATAGGGTATTGTTCTCCGATGAAGCCAGGATATCTCTGTTCGGTGAAGATCGACGTCGGCGAGTGCTACGAAGACGAGGAGAACCCTTTGCAGAGGCTTGTTTTGAAGAAATCACACCTTATGGTGGGGGCTCTGTTATGTTTTGGGCAGGAATAAATTCAATGGATCGTACAGAGTTAGTCTTCATTGAAAACGGCTCACTGACTGGACATCGATACATAATGGAAGTTCTAATTCCTCATGCACAACCCGCATTAGCTGCTTTAGGCGAAGACTCAATTTTTATGGACGACAAGCTGTTGGTCGCGGCTCCGCCCGCGTGGAGGTTTAGACAAAAAGTATACACTACAAAATATCAATTTTCATGCATTTAACTTCAAAAATGAAGGATTTTCATACAAACTTTCTTACACTATTTAACCCCCTTAGGGGTGGAATTTCCAAAAACCCTGAAATATGTGTTTTTAATTTTTAACTGTAAGGCCAAATACCAAATTTCATGCGTTTAACTGCAAAAATGACAGATTTTCATACAAACTTTCTTCCCCTATTTTACCCCCTTCGGGGTGGAATTTCCAAAAATCCTGAAATATATATTTTTTATTTTTGACTAAAAGGCCAAATACTAATTTTCATAAACTTAACTTCAAAAATGACGGATTTTCATACAAACTATCATCCCCTATTTTACCCCCTTAGAGGTGGTATTTCCGAAAACCCTTCCTTAGTGGATGCCTACGTCATAAAAGGTACCTACTGTCAAAATTTCAAGTATCTAACCCCAGCCGTTTTGGCGTTGATCGATCAGTCAGTCAGTCAGTCAGTCAGTCAGTCAGTCAGTCAGTCAGTCAGTTTCTTCTTTTATGTATACAGACAACGCTCGCGCCCACCGGTCTGGCGATGTGGAAGCGTATGTGCAAGAGGTCGGCATTCGTCGTTTGGATTGGCCAGCTCGAAGTCCCGACCTCAATCCTATAGAGCATGTCTGGGACGTTCTGAAACGACGCGTGAGATCAGTACAACCGGCTCCGCAGACCATCAGAGAGCTGAAGAATGTGATTACCGCGGAGTGGGAACGTATTCCGCAAGCAAGTATCCGGGATATCCTCGCTAGCATACCCAGACGAATTCAAGCTGGGGTTTCAGCTAGAGGGGGGTCACACTCGATACTAAACATTTATCTGCTTTTACTTTATTAAAGAAAAAACAAACAAAATTCTTTGTTAACTTTTACTTCATGAGCATATGCACTACTAGCGAGCATACACTACTAGTGAACTTTAGCATTAAAACCCATAAATTTTATCAAAATTTTATGATAATACTGACGAAAACGATTATTTGCTTATTAATTTACAAAATTGTGAAAGTAAAACTACCTATAATTATCAAACAAACCAATAGTAACTTTTGAAATGGTTCATTACTTAGGTGCCCGTTTTTTTGCAAATGAGTGTATTAAAATAATCAAATAAAATCATTATATTGGTGTACAACATTGTTAAATCTGAAAATAAGTTCTAAAATTATCTTGATCCCTAGACTTTGTTGAGTAGTGTATATTGAATAAAAACTTGAGTGGTCGTCGTGCATTTCGGTATAAGTTATATATTCACCTTCTGTTATCTATTTCTTCATCAGATGACGGCTCTTCCCCATCAGACCAGAACGGATTGACGGCTATAAGTCGTTTACTGAAATGTATATTAATATAATTTAATCCACGCGAAAAGAATACAATATTTTCAGACTAGTTATAGATCTATATTTTTCTATATAGCAAAATTTGGTTACATATACTGCTTACTTTTAAGTTAATTGTACTTATTACAATCTAAACATTCACAATTATACATTGTATTAATAACAAAATTACTTACACAGGAGAAGACGCATTAGCTGGTATTTTTGGCGGAGATTCTGTAGGTGGCACATTATCTTCTTCATCGCTGCTTCCAAATGGATTTGTACTTACTTTTCTGGACTCTGAAGACTCCTTCTGTGAATCTTCTGTCTAAAACATAAAATTATTATCTCTTGCATTTTTATTGAAGATATAATTCAGATATAATTCAATTCATTCATGTCCAGCTTTAGCTGTGCAGGTCCAGTCTATAAATACTCTTTTTTCTACAATATTAATGTTTTTTCCACTTCACCATGAACTGCTTTGACTGCCTGTACTCCCTGCCATACAACAAAACCAATATATTTAATAAGATTTACAATTAATAATGATGAACTTACCTCATCATCATCTGAAAAGGGGTTCAAATGATGTGGATATTTATTATTATCTACTTTTACAATTTGTTTTGGTTTTTCAACTAATGGTAAGATCTTTTCAGATGCATTCTGTTTTTTTCGTCTTGGGGGTACAGTGATTTTGATTTCTTGAACATTTTGATTTAACTTTTCCAATGATAGATTATCCAAATTTGATGAAATACTGTGGCTTTTTGCTATTCTACTATCATCTGTTATGTTGCTATCCTCTTTGGGTATGGCTATTATTGGTTCAGTGTGATTTTCTTTGTCATGTAAGCTTTTGTTAATATTATTTAAGCTGTTTTCATCTTTGTTGTTCATTATATTTATATCTGTATCATCTAAAGGCTCTTTATCATCCAAGGTATCACCAGACAGCTGTGTTTGCAAGAAATTGAATTTATCTATATTACTTTTATAGATTTTTTCCGGTGCACTTTTGAATGGGGTTTCGTATTCAACGTTGATTGTAGTACTTATGTCTTTTGAGTCTATTTCACTTTGAGTTCCACTGGCGCTGCTGAATTCTTTACTTCTAGTGTTTAAATTGTCTTTTATAGAGATGTTGGCTATTTTGCTGTCTAGGTTTGTGTCTTTTTCTATCTTTTCAAACATGTTTATTTTGTCTAAAAAAAATAGTAGTGTAATATTTTTTATATTATTGAAAAATATGTATTTCAAGCTCCAATTTAATGAAGTAGCTATTGTAACTTATTTTAAATACATTTAAAATTAGTGTTGATTTGGTAACTTGTTAGTTTATTTTCCTAGCAGTCCATATCAATTAAATATAAAATATACCAGGTGCCTGGACACCCGGTATATGCTTTACATTTATATTATTCGAAAAGCATCACAAACACAAAAACAGTGCAAATAGGTTATTCAAAAAAGTTATGAAAGACAAATATGAAAATGGTGTTACCATATAAATAGAGCAATAAGAATTTTTAAGTTAGTAATGATAATTTATATGCAATCTTAAAATAAACAGGCCTGTTGTAAATTCGATTTTTATAGATAGACATTCTTACATGCCAATAATATTTACCCTTAGGAAATAATATAAAAATATACGAAATTTAATCCTACAAATTAAGTAATGCACACGCATGTCAATTATCATGCATATTGTGGTGCAAAAACAACAAGAATTTAATACCTAACTAAGAGTGTGTTGGACCATGTTCAGTGTAGGATTCTATAGCTGTTACTATTAACAAATAAAATAGGAAGAGATTGGCTGACTCTACCTAGTAAACTATTTGATATTTCTAAGGTGTGTTATTATTAAGAATAATTTTCAGAAGGTTCTTAGATGTTTTCCAAAATTTCATTTGGGGTGAAATCATAGTCCAACATAAACATAATCATCTATCATCAATAGCTATTTGATAAATTTTTATTACTTCATATCATTATTTATGTAAAATACCCACAATATAAGTTCAATGGAATACTGAAAACAAGTAAAGTTGGCTTTATTTTTCTTTTCATATCTTGGATAGCAACAGCAAAGATGCCTAGGAAAATCACAACTATCCATGTTACATAAAAAAAAATCTAATTTATTTCTCATATAGATAAATGTGTACATTCATTTCTCAGTTATAAGGTAATCTCAAATTATGCACAGCATACAATATTTATTGTTTACCAAACATCTTGCGTTATTCAAATGATTTATAAGACTTACCTAGAATTGACTGTGGACGTGGTTTTTGTTTGGTTTTGATTGGCTCTTCTGGAGAAATATCTTTATTTTGACACAAGTCATCATTAAATGCCAACATACCAATTTGTTCACAGTCATTATTATTAAGGTATTTAGATAATGTTTTTTCATTTTTACAACTATCACAAGAGAAATCACATCCTTCAATAATATCAAAGCTCTTAGGGTTTAAGTGTCCAGAGCATTTAGAACAACGGAAACATCTTCTGTGGTACAGTTTGTGGGATACAATAAGACGTTGTGCCAGATAAACAGGCAGGCCACATGCCGTGCATTTGTCTAGACCAGTTTTTCCAAATCTTATTGGTGTCTACAAAGAAGTAACAAAGAGAAAATTAAGACAGATAGATTAAAATGAAGTCAGACATCATGTACACAAACATTACACAGAAATAGATTCAGTCAGTAGTAGAAAATAGAAATATAATAAAACTTTTACTTACAGGAGGATCCATATTTTTTCCCGTTTGAGAAAATTTTATATTTGGTTCACTTTCCGGCACTTTTGTATTCACTGAAAAATACCAAAAAAAAACATTTTAATATCATGTATCTTTATAAAACTGAAAATGCCACATACCTTAACATAAAGTAGACCTGTATTGTGTTTAACTTGTACATTTGACAGCCTTTGTGGCGCAGCAGGCACTTAGAAATAAAATATCAGGGCACGGGTGAAACAAGAGGCAGTGGGTTCAATTCCCCACTGAGACAAATGTTTGTGTGACAGTCAGATATTTGTTATGAGTCTGGGTTCTGTGGTAGAGGAGTCTCTTGTAGTTCTCGATACCTACAATACAGGTTTGACCTAGTGTGGGGTCAGAACTATGGATGTGACTGTTGGGTGTATTTATATATTATAATAAAATTTCATTTATTATATTTTGTGATTCAATAATAATGAACAATGTTTTGTTTAGTAAAAGAGAAAGTGATCATGTTCTATTTAAAGAATATAAATAAATAATTATTATTTATTTGTTATATTACATGTTATATTACACTGGTCAACAAATTTTTGTAACAAGAAAAGTGACTATTGACTATATTATTTCTCTGTATTTATTTTGTTTCTATCAGGTTTAGTTTTTGTGTGGTGAACTTACTTTTAAAACTCTACACAGAAAATTTACACCTTTAGTACAAAAATATATCAACTTTATTTTGCCTTTGCTGTCAGACAACAAGATAAAGCATGGGTTTCACATATCTGTTGTGTTATATAAGTGCGCCTTCTTACTGTATAGGCAAAAAGGTTTCGATCTAGGCCATTTCAAATTTCCGTGATTTGTAGAAAAGGTAAGAATCATTCAACTGATGTTATTTTGTCTTACTAATACAAAAGGCGTTACAATAAAAAATAAAAAGAATGTTAAGTGTCCTGACCTATCATCTGCTAAAAAGTCGATCCCTCTATGTGAAGGACTATCTCTACCAAAACCACTTCAAAGTTCCAATTTGTCTACTACATCTCAGGAAATAGATAATGCAACTTTAGATCCTGACTTTCAAGAAGCTTCCTCATGCAACAAGCCATAAACCAGGAAATTTTTAAAGAAATACTCTCTGATCTGAAAAAATCTTCTTGGGAATCTTTCATGAAAATGACATAAATTTTACTTAGAAATCAGCGATCATGACTATAAAACTATTGTCGAGGAGCTTCTAACTATTTTTGAGGCTTTGGGTTGTCACATGTCCTTAAAAATACACTACACACAAAAATATCCTGCACTCTCATTTGGACTTTTTTCCAAAATATTTGGGTGTGTCAGCGATGAGCATGGTGGAATATTCCACCAGGACTTTTATATAATAAAGCAACAATATCAGGGCTAATGGAGCCCACATATGCTAGGGGATTATTGTTGGATATTTACGACGAGACAGCCCTGAAGCAAAATACGGAAGAAAATCATAAGACACATGTATATGTAACACTACAATAGTATATGCATGTTAATTTAATTCATAAAAACTATACTTTTCGGAAAATTTAAAAAATCATATTACAGTTAAACTATTCGTAGTTAACATTTTTTCTGTTACATACAAAGTGGATTTTTGTTGACCAGTGTAATTTGCCTTTTGGTATAAACAACAGTCCACATATACTAACATACCTTTGTGGCTTAAACGCTGGTAAAACTGTGATAAATATGTTAATATTGAAAGTCTGTCTGGGACATCATTTTCAACCATATCTTCAGGGTCTAATAAAGCTGGAATTCCCAAATGTTTTTCTGCTATACTAAATGCTAGTTGATTGTTTTCATAAATATTTTCTGGCTTCAATTTAGTCATGTCACTGAAAACATAGTTAGTTGTTAACTTTGATTGTGGATGGTGGTACAATCTATTAAAATTCTTGTTTGTTGACTCACATAAGGTCAGGTCTGAAGTGATGAACTAAAGCACAAAATGCAATTCCATTTCTCCATGATGTTGTCATATTATCAATTTGCACTTCTGGGCAGTCTCTTACTAAACGTTTACACCACAACTCCAAAGCTTTGGTACCTTTTCTTTCAGACATTTTAATGTTTTTGATTTATATAATTTTCGTAGTCGTAATAAACTCACATCAGCATCGAATACATTTTAAAAATAATTTATCGATAAAATTGAAAATATGTCATTGTTTTCATCGTGTACCGTGCAAAATGCAAATATGAATTACTAAATATTTGACACTGGTTGATGACTACTTGGTTAGGTGGCAAAGTGCATGAAATTTGGCATGAATGAAACTAGCAACTTCGCAACTTTCTAAAATAAATAAATAGCAGCAACGCCATCTGTTGACTTTATATATAAAGAAACAACAAAATAGAAATCATGTATATTGATGATATTAGATATGTAGGATATAAATTACAGCTTCCATTTGAAGTTAATACTTTATTATTGTTAATCAACCAAGATATATTTTTTGTACAATATTAGCTTTTATCTACTCTAAGCTTTTATATGTAATAAAAAATATGCAAAGGTACTTAACTATGCAGCCTAGTCTGTCTTTACTTGCTCAATGGGTAAGACAATGACATAGATATAGATTAGAGAATGAGCTGAGCACTCTCTATACAGCTGATAAGTGAATATGGGCAGAAAAATGCGAAAGAGATAAAGCGAAAATGCGGCCAGGAGTTGTCTTTTTCTAGAAATTTCATTGGTCTACGTCACAGACTTGCAAGAGTGAAAAGAAATAGGTATTGACCGCACAGTCGCTTTGTCTCTTTCTACAAGGTGGCCAATTTTTTTGAGAATAGGTCAGTCCATTCTCTTTGTCTATAGGGTAAGATTACTGAAAGCTATACCGTTGGAGGGCGCTATAAGTTTTTTGCCTTTCAAAATTCATGGATTTATTTTATTGTGCGCTATTTGAGATGTTTATTCCTTATTTATTAGCTTTGTAATGAATTCCACCTATTTTATTAGCACTAAATTAAAATACGGATTGAAAAAAAAGTACTTTGCTGCAATTATAGTAATATAATCTAGCCGAGACGTTAACTTTAAAACATTTCAACAGCCTCTAATCTATATACTATTATATAAAGCTGAAGAGTTTGTTTGTTTGTTTATTTGAACGGGCTAATCTCAGGAACTACTGGTTCGAATTGAAAAAATCTTTTAGTGTTGGATAGCCCATTTATCGAGAAGCGCTATAGGCTATATAACATCACGCTATGACCAATAGGAGCGGAGCAGCAATGAAAAATGTTGCAAAAACGGGGAAAATTGATTCCTTTTGAGAGCTTCCGTTGCGTACGCTGCGTTAACGGTTAATTAAAGTTACATAACAATCATGTACGACGAAATTGTTCCTCTTAAAAAGTTCTAAAAAAGTCCGCGATAGCATATGTCTATCTATTTCGGTTGGCTCACTATAACCTTTTTAATGGTTATCGAATTTGTTCTGAAACAATGCATTATTTGGAAAGGGGTTTTATAAACATGGTATCAATCCTTATCCAAATAAATACTTTATTCATGACAAGTATTTAATTTTGAACAAAGTTGCCCTTTACGTCATTTGATTTCAATGAATATCTTAGGAGATATAACAGTTTTAAAATATCTCCGCAGCAAAATTAATATTGTTGTTTGTATGTCTGTTTCTTACCTTTTCATGACTAAACGGGTGAACGAATCCTAACGAAATTCAGTAGAGGGATAGATTATATCCTAAGGACATAGGGTATCTTTTGTCTCAGAAAATTATCTTGAAAGGGGTGAAATAGAGGTTAAAAGTTTGTATGGGCAATCCGTAATACTTTAACTTAGAGATCTGAAAATTCATATTTAGGCTTTTGGTAAAAAATAAAGAAATACGTGTTTCAACGTTTTTACCAAATAATCCCTTAAAGGGCGAAGTGAGGAGTTAACTTATGAGGTATTCTTTAAATGTAATCTCAAGCTTCAGGCACAACACTTTTTTTTTGTCGCGGGGAAAGCATTTTATTACTGCCGTCCGCTTCGGGGGGACGCGGAATGAGAATAAAACGGCTATGATGGACTAGCCGGTCTTACGACCCAGCACCCCCTCGCCCGGATGATGGCTATCCGGGCTGCCGCTGGGCCGAGTCCCTACTACTTATGTACACCCAACCGGACTCTACCAGCTAAAACCCCGCGGTGGCCTTCTTCAACACTTACGGAGTGATCCCGGGGTATTATAAGGAGTGCTAGAAGTTTCAGTTAGGAGTTGTGCCTGTCTAGCCATCTAGACAGTCACAACACCTTAGATTCAAGACGATCGCTATGTCGCATGTCTCAGTGCAGAAGACAACTCCTTGCATTGATACTTCTGCTCCCGAAAATAACCTCCAGGGGGGCGGAGCCGCGAGCAACAGCTAGTCCAGTATAATAATGAACTAGAATGAAATATAATGGCACACGCAAGTGTGCCGCGTCCCGGGATCAGCCAGTGCACATCCGGTTTTTGTCGGGGGTCTAGTTGGGGTACAATGTTTGGCCGTTTTGCGGCCTTCTGAGTACTCTGACACTAGACCCTCGACCGCTTCTTTACCTTCTTCTTCTTCTACGCCCATGGCCTAGTGTGAAGAAGCAGGCCGGCATGTTTGTGTTGAGTAGCAGGGGATAGATTGTCTTTCGCTACTCGATACGCCAATTGGACGGCACTGCGCTTACCATCAGGTGCAGTGTGGTCACTTCGCCGTGCCAGTATAAAAAAAACAGCATAGAAAATTATATATTATCCCACTGCTGCTCATTTAATATGATGAAAATAATATAAATCTTATGGTATCTGTGTGGAGTCACAACATCCTCTCTATTGTCATAGACATTTCTATATCTTGTGTTAATCATTTTTTTGTTGTCGTGGGGAATGCATTTTATTACTGCCGTCCGCGCCGGGGGGAAGCGGAATAAGAATAAAACAGTTACGCTGGATTAGCTAGTCTTACGACCCAACATTCCCTCGCCCGGATGATGGCTATCCGGGCAGCCGCTGAGCCGAGTCCCTAACCTCTATTTACACCCCACCCGACACTATAACCAGCTAAAGCCCCCCGGTGGCCTTCTTCGGTGTTTACGGAGCGATCCCGGGGTATTCTAAGGAGCGCTAGAATTGCTGCCGGAAATGCCCTTGTGCGGTGCCGCGTAGCAGCCCATCTCCATGGGGTCTTCGGAGCTCCAGCGCACCGAACGACAACGACAGCAAACGAAGCCTTACCACCCGTGCTGCCGTCCATCTCGGGGTCGCACGATGCTCCAAAATTGGGAGTGCATCGATACGGGCTCACAGGCTCCGCTGCGCGCCCGCGACCCCCGATGGCCCCAATTAGTCGCCTCGTACGACAAGCAGGGGTTACCGTGGTGGAATTCTCCAAACGTCCCTATTCCACAGGGCAGGAGACGCCGGTCAGTCGTTCGATCAAACCGTTCCATATCCCTCTCGGCACTCTCCGTCTGCGAGATGTCGCTCTCGCAGAAATGGGCACCCGCACGCCACCTCCGGCTTGGCAACATGGACGACGCCATGGCCGGCAGCGCGAGGTCTCCTCCGACGACTGCTCTGAAAGCGCTGCGCTCTACGTCCCAGACTGGGCACTCCTCTGTGTGTTGGGCGGTGTCCTCGCGGCAGTTAACACAGTGGCGGCACACAGATGACTCCTACTTTCCGATTCGACTCAGGAACGAACCGAAACAGCCATAGTACCTGTGTCCGTCGGAAATCTTGTACAACGACCCATTTTTTACTTATTCTGCAAATAATCACGAACTATGATGAACTTGCAAGGGAATTGATATTTCTTTTGCAACAAACATTTGTGGTCACCTAGTTGGAACTAATTTGACAGTAGTCTTCCTCATTAAAATAGCTTAGGGTAAATTAACACATTGGGATCAATTAGAATAAAACTAATTCAGTTAATTAACGCATGTGAACTGACTTTACTTCTATCAACAACAAAATTAAAGAAACTTTTGAAAGAAAAATTTTGGAAAAAGATAAAGCCTTATGTAAACATTAGGTCACTCCATCTGGGTAATAATTTCGATAATTCATTAGTTCCGATTCACCCCTACATTTCTATTCACTCCTTTTTACGGATTTAGGTAGGTACTATTACCTAATTGTATGTTTATCAAAATAATTCGAATAATAAGTGCTCATAAGAGTATTATAAATACTGTTTTATTATAGTAATCAAAATTACATGTTTACATAGCTTCACCAAATACAGGACGACAAAAACCCAGCGCGTCGGGCTTAAAACCTACAGGACAATGATTTGGTACATTTATTATGTTTCTATCGGATGATTCGACCAATGGACTGCCAACTTCAACCGCCATCTGTTCGTCTGTTTGCGACTGTTGTCGCGTAGTATCCAAACCGCTGTACATGAGCTTTTCCAACAGCAGCGGGGCTCTGTTAAACATATTTGGTAAATTATTATAATACAGATATGCAGCTTAGATAATTATAATTTATTAAAATGACACGCTGTTTTTGTGTTATGGGCACCCATGGGTTGTGACTTTATGTGACAGTATTTTTCTAGGACACATTTAGTTCCCAACGATGCACTGGGAACAGGCAGGAATGAAACTTTAGGATACACTTTCCTTCTATGATGCCGTTGTGTTTAAATAGATACCCACATCAAATTTGTAAAGTGTGGTTTTACCTATTCCAAATGTCGCGACATTCGCCATTGACATATTCTTGACCAGCAGGACAATTAGGCGGAACCGTAACAATGTTTACAGGTGTCACATCAATTTGCTTCCAAACGTCACGACATTGCCCATTTATCCATTGTTGACCTGGTTGACAGTTGGATGGCACTGTTATCACGTTATGAGGCCACACACTATCGGATATCTTCTCAGCTTCACTAAAATATAGAAAGTTGAAAATACAATACGTCAAACAAACGATAGCAAACATTTTATACTGTATCATATTGTTATCGTTATTTATCCATTTTATCTTGCATCGTGTTGAATTGTTATTGGGAATAAAATTGCAGAGATTGTTAATGATCCTAGTTTTTAACCATCATTAAGGCACAAGAGTAATTCAAATTCATATAATTTTTAAATGTAATTAACCGGGATCCTGAGATTCGGAACTGAGATTATTGTTATTTTTTTCAATTAACAAACATCTTGGTCTTGCGCAACCCCCACGCATCTTTTGTCATACTGTCGCCACTTCAGCACGTGACTCCAACAACAATGCGTATGCAGATATTTCAGATGCATTTTTGTTTTAGTTATCTCTTATTCTCTGGTTGTTAACTTTATACCGAATTTGATACACCGCAAAAAATCGTCTAAACATACTTTTACTCCTCGATCATTAAAGCTGTGTCTTAGTGCAATATCCTAAGGCATTATGGCAATATCCTGTATTAGGGTACCTAATATCATGCCGTATACTTAGCTTTTACAAATCGATAACAACCTAACGTTTAGGTGATGTGACTTTTACAATTTATTTTAGTTTCCTTAACAATTCCCATGTATCGTATAAGAGCTTTGATGTAGATAGCGTCCGCTAGAAGTTGTTAGAAACAGTAATTTAGATTTTCATTAGGAATTTTTAGCACTTCTATTCCACCATACATTGTTTTATTATATCTCAAAAGAATTAGGCAGCGTTTTCGATGAAAGCTCCCAGGCGGCTTGACTTTTACGAACGATGTTAAATAGTTACACGTGATTTTTACGGAGGCGGGACCGTGGGCAGAAACAATAATACAAACACTAGTATGAGTACAAACTAAATAATTGTAATAAACAGATTTGTATTATCTAATGCAGTAGATATGATATTTGTTCCTTACTTATACTTACGGGAAATGTTTCGCAGCCTCAAATATGTTGCGCCATACATCGCGACATTGTCCATTAACCCATTCCTGTCCAACAGGACAGTTTGGAGGAACAGTAACGACATTTTTTGGCCAAATGTAATCACTAGGTTTTGCAACAGCACAACTAACAAGTACAGATATTAAAATTAAAAACTTTAGCATTTTACAGCAATTTGTAAGACTTATATTCTTTGTTCGATGTTAGAGTTGAAAGAGTGAGCACTTGGATAACACGGATTCTTAATTGAATTCTGATTGCTTTAATCAGTCTATTATTTACTTAATTAATGATAAATCATTGACGTATTGATATGTTATCTTATACTGTTAACAATCAATAATTAAGACTATTTACATTCCGACAAGTACAAAGAACGTAAAATTATGCCTCTGTTTTTTAAAAGCGTATCTAATTATCGTTACAACGAAATGGATTCTATAAACTATAAGTCATTTGATATAAATATTTACGAATATATGTGTAATAAAATCCGTCTTATGATGCGAAAGAGAGCCAGCGTCTCGCTATAACGGGCATACGTTTCTTTTTCAATCAAGAAGATATTGGAACTCTAACTCATTCAACTAAATGAATAAATACTCTATTTCATTTAGTTACTATAAATTCCGCCGTATTCAGTTAAATCGTGCGCTGGTGTTGCGTTCAAGAGTACCAATTGTACAGTTTTCGAACTCAATCCCAATTTTAAATTGGAATCCAGTGTCAAGAGTAACCCTCCAGGTATTGTAGATGGTTTGCATATAACCGTGCAATTTGGGTAGGCAGTAATTTCATTTTTGTATCTGATAACAAGAGACCGATTATATTATACAACTTGAAAGCCTAAAATGCTTAAAATATGTATGAAAATAGGCAAAATATGCAACATTCAAAAATAAATAAAAAGTTAGTATTCAGGTTTTTATAACAAAGCAGCATATAATTAGTGAATGATTCATTTATTAACTATAAGTATCGGAATTTAAATGACATATTTTTGTAGACCAGGTTTTACACTTTGATTTATTGCAAAAAAGTTTACCCCCATTGAAATAAATCGAATGTAAAAATTATAGTTTACTAATTAAAAAAATACACTTAATAGTGTTCCTGGTTAGGATATGAAGACAAAGTTATGAAAATATTGCATTGTTATCGGACCTTGACACGTGCAAGTTTTCAAGTAAATCGGACGTCTTGAAGGTGGTACAAATTACGTTGAAAGATTCCGTTAAATACAGCTGAAGCTAATATAAATAGTGTAAAAAAATATAAATAGGTATTGTAAATACATCGAGTAATAAATATATTGCCCTCCTGCTGCTTTCGCTCATTAGCACTCCTTATTACGCGCAGTTCTGCAAAAATACAACACCTTAAATTAGGCGGAGTTGCAGGTAAAACTTGTCTATTACAAAAATATTGTACTACACTGTATAAGTATATATAAGTAGAATTCTTGGATAATTCCAGTGGATCCGACATTCATCCAATAAACGGAATCAATTTATCAATTGACTTCAAGATGAGTGTGTACTGTACTGTGAAGTGCTTAATACGGTATGAGGCGAGAAAGAGATTAAAAGCGCTGTGACTGAGGGTGAATTCCGATCATGTAACGTGCTCAAAGAGTTCATTTTAGAATGTATTTAAAAATATATATGTTTACGCAATGTCAATAAGAAATGTACGGAATGAAGTCGCAGAGGTCTCTACATGATAATATCATTGATATATAGAAGGATAATATGAATATCACCTTCCTGTCATTAAGGTAAAAAAGGTTGAATTGTTGCGTTGGTAACTTTATATTTTATGGAAGGGGTTACTTATTTGTCTCTAGACAACAATTACATAACGTATCATGATGATTGTACAATGTACAGTGTACACCACATATACGAAAGGTTTGTTTTGGATTGGACAAGTATTGATCCATTATTTTGAAACAGTGAAATGAGAAACAATAATTATATTTTTGAATTATTATTATTTTTAGTGATCTGTATTCAAAAAGTGATTGATAACAATCACATCGTCTCGGTATTTGTTTTTCTGTCTCGGATCATTTTATCGTACATTTTATGGCGTAGATGATTAAAATTGGAATTTTAATATACTATGGTCTCGGTTTTATGTTTCTATATTTACTACAATAAAAGCACCACTCCAATAATTATTAGTAACACATTATTTTGTAACTCGTTCTCAAAAATATAATTGTATGTTTTTGTAGTTTATGCTACAAGAACAGAAGAAGATAAATAGCATACTATTAAACTATGGATGGATACTATTTTCAGCGACTCGTATATTATATATACCTACTGGCCGGGAGAGAAATTTGGACCGGTTTATTAGACGTTATGCAAAATTGTACTCAGACAGAATAAGATGATATCGGAGTGATTTCAGATTTAGGAGATATGAAAAGACATGTATATGTCCTGATTTTCTATATTACTAAAGTGAACTCTGCGTTCGTTGCTTCTCTGCCTACATCCTCAAAAATACGGGCGTAGTAGTTTCAATAGAAGTACATCTTTTGTTGATAGTTGACACGCGAGCAAGAATTCTCTAGAATAGGTACTCTATTTGTTTCAAAATGGCGCTGCATATAAATTTGTATAATTTTAAACTATATTATGGTTTAAGACTTGTAAGTCCATTATTAGGTACAATGATACTATCTGGTTACTAATAATTATTAAGTAACTACTTATAGCAGTTGAGAAAAAATAAATTATAGCTGCATGTTCTATGTTCAATTCACCTTATAGCCATGTCAGCACAAAATTATTGATTCTTTGAATGGTCCGTCTTGTTTGCGTGAGTTCCATTTATAGCTTTGGTAGGTACCTAAATATCGTTGGTATTGTATTGCGCAGTGGGGTGGGCGAACAGTAATCGACCATATAGTCGCTCACTCTACCATTACACGTTCTCCTACATTCTAGACGTACAAGGTATAATTCACGTCAGGAGCTTAGTTATATTTAGAGTTTCGTGGTGTTTAAACATCTTAAATTACATTTGAATTTCTTACACGTCCTGTAATATGAAATGAGTATAGACATGAAGCTAAGTTTAGCAGTGTTTTTGTTGTTGATAATAATATACGTTGACGCAAAGAAAATTTCCGGAAGTCGCAGTTCTTCAGGATCGAATCGCGGCTCGAGTAGACGAACGAGTTATAAGCCACAACCGGCACCTACACCTTTTAGTTACCCTCAACCATCCGCTCCAAAACCTACTTTATTTGGATGGCAAGAATCTGCGAAAAAAACACAAACATTGTCATCATGGCAGTCAAAGCCATCTTCTGGACAAAGTCATTCATACCCGTCTAGCCAAACTGGATTATCTGGAAGTAATCAAGCAAAACAGCCGCCAAAATATCAAGATAATGTTCAGAAAAACAGTGCATCTCAAAACTGGCCTGCGCAGCAATCACAGACAGGAAACGGTAACCAGCCGAGTTATACATATCCTTCATCCAATGGCCTTTCTGGAAATTCAGGTAGTGGTTACCCACCTCAAGGCGTATCTGGACAAACACAAAAACAAGGGCAAAATTATCCACAAACACAAGGAAGTAGATATCCTCAATCAAATGGCGGTAGTTATCCGCAACAAGGAACTGGACTATCTGGTGCTGGAGGACCACCTCCTCCATACCCCGGTGGAGCACCTCCTTCCTATCCTGGCGGCGTTCCTCATTCAAATCCTGGTAATATTGCTAGCGGAGGCTCATATCAAAACAATAATTATGGCAATCAACATCCTCAAGGTCCTCCACCACCGTACAGTTTTGGGTCTAACTATGGGGGTCCCGGAGGGCATGGAGGTTTTGGTGGACACGGAGGATATAATCCAGGGTATAGTCCTCAAATGCCGGGATACTTTGGAAACTATGGAAACGCTGGCAAAGGATTTGGTGGTGTAAGCCGTACGGGTAGTGCTCTTACTGGTATTGGAATAGCCGGAGCTGGAGTTGGCACTATTTTGACTGGATTAGCTCTCTGGAATTTGGCTCGCAGTACTGGTCATCATCAACACACAGTTATTTATGATAATAGAGGTCATCCGGTTGCTGTAGCACCATCGAACGATACAGTGCCGCCAGCAATCGACCCAATATTGGCTGACCTGGTAAATTGCACATTAACAATAACTACAAATAATGCAACAGAAATTCTTGAAATTCCTTGCGCAATTGCTACATCGTTTACCCCAGAGGCTCATGTAAAAAACGTTGATAGTAATAACAACTATGGTAAAGATAATACTAAATGTATAGTAGGAGTGGTAACAAAGAGTGGTAAAGAATATACGACAACTATTCCATGTTCAACTCTTCTCAACACAGCCGCAGAAAACAACGTGACTGAGCCTCCTTTGCTGGACAATATTAATGAAAATGCTAACTTGACAATGGAATCTGTGCCAGGCGATTTAAACATAGGGCAACCTACAGCTTCAAAACGTACTGGATCAAGTAGCGAGGAAAACCATAATGTTACTATGGGTTGTGTGCCGCAGCCGGGTGTGAATCCGGATCCAATTAATCCTTGCTTCTCTGTTACACATAATTTAACAGTGATTCCGTTACCACTAACAACATCAACGAATTTGCCTGAAACAAAATAGATATTCTTTAGTTATTTATACAATCGTTTCTACTTCATAAATTAGTGCATAAAAAGTGGATAATTTTTGCATTCATATGATCACTATACAGCTTATAGTTTATATTTATTTAAGGAAAAGTATTTTAAACAGGTAGAGTAATTTTTTGGTAGAGTCCTGTATGGGAGCTAGACTTACAA
Source organism: Laothoe populi (assembly GCA_905220505.1). NCBI lineage: Eukaryota > Metazoa > Arthropoda > Insecta > Lepidoptera > Sphingidae > Laothoe > Laothoe populi. Next base: position 12,774,453 of record HG992152.1, read on the forward strand.
AGTTGAATATAGAAAAAAGTGTTCTTATAAACAAACTTTATTTCCCTAAACAGATTAAATCTAATTGATTATATATTTTATAAATCCCAATCAAAAAACAATCTAATCTAATGGACTTTGGACACTCTGGCGTTACTACATTTATTTTAGAATCGCGAGTGCATCTTATATAATAATTATTGTGTACATGGGTATAAGTAGCTGCTGACTGGTTTATATTATGTGAAATGTTGTTTAGATAATTCTTGTATACCTAGAAAAAAAGCATTTTTCTTAAATATTAAAATGTAGTTTTATTTCATAAAGAACAAGTTTATTTTCGTAACTTATTTTTGGGGTCGCTGGCATACGGAACTCTGCCAAAACACTTATTGTAATTTAAACTCATCATAATATATAGCATTAAAATAATAATAATAATATTTTATTTGGAATTATTGTCAAATATGTACATCAGTAATTTGTATTTTAAGTTTATATAATATAAATATATAAATGATAAGTAGCTCCTTCTCAGTAAATAAATAAATATTATTAATTTCATTTGTTTTTAACGAGTTTGTGCTTTGCCATTTTGAAACAAGTAAAGTAGCGCTTTTTACAATAACCTAATATAAATTAATTAACTAAGTAGGAATTCTTAGAAATCTAAATTGGTAGATATGATATATTGTTTATACCAATAGGTAAAATTTAGTATCACATCTGTTGGCACCAGCTAAACTAAAGCTAAGATCAAATGAAAACGTAAGTTTAGAAAGATCCTCGTACCTTCGATAAGGGAATAAATATATTTATCATATTCATAAATCAATGCCTCGTATGCCCTACTGTTTAAGTTCAATCCTTTATCCTCGATAAACAAGAATGTGATAACTTCTAAGACTAGGCTTCAGTCAGCTATCAGGGGCATGCCAGTTACAGACTGACTGGTCCGTCGTCCTGTTCTAAGAGTAGGTATTATACTGGTTCTGTTGTAGCGTCGCCATCTATGTGTAGTGACTAGTTATTTTATGATATATTTTGTTCAAAGATGGCATCTATACACAGTATAAAATGAAGTCGCCCTCCGCGCCTGTCTGTCATTTTGAAACGGTTTTCACCATCATGCAGATAATTTTATTCCGGATGGTTTATGTGTATAGTACGTCCTAATTAAAATTTACTTTGTATTAACAATAAAGATATTTCGGAACCAGTCGCCATAAGACTTACTTTCATGCCGAACGTTGTTTCTATGGCAACATGTCCTAACACTTACCTAACAGTCTATTTTGTTTTATAGTAAAACTAGTTGTTGCTCGCGGCTCCGCCCGCGTGGAGGTCATGTTTGGGAGAAAAAGTATACAATACAAAATACCAATATTCATGCGTTTAACTTAAAAATGACGGATTTTCATACAAACTTTCATTCCCTATTTTACCCCCTTAGGGGCGGAATTTCCAAAAATCCTGAAACATATATTTTTTATTTTTAACTAAAAGGCCAAATACTAATTTTCGTGAATTTAACTTCAAAAATGACGGATTTTCATACAAACTTTCATACCCTGTTTTACCCCCTTAGGGGTGGTATTTCCAAAAAGCCTTCCTTAGTGGATGCCTACGTGATAAAACGTACCTACTGTCAAAATTTCAAGTCTCTAACCCCAGCCGTTTAGGCTGTGCGTTGATCGATCAGTCAGTCAGTCAGTCAGTCAGTCAGTCAGTTTCTTCTTTTATATATACAGACTAACGTCCCGGTCCGGCTTCGCACTGGTTACAAATTAGATTTAAAAAATTGCGAACTAATGCAATGCAATATGGATGGATAAATTTTAAATTCATGAGGTTTTTATATGTGTTATTTCTTAGCCTACGTGTTGAAATAAAAGGAGAGGGAGAGTCGATGGTGCTTTAGGCTTGATGAAAATACACAAAAGGAATAAATGGACCGTTTATTTTGAAAGTGGTGTAAGTCCATTTTCTTTTGTTTCGAGAAAATTAAAGGTTACTATATTTGTTGATTTAAAAATACAGGCAAATCATATGAGGTCGGGCATTGTTTCTACTGTTTTATCAACATATAATTTGTTTATATAAATTTGTTTTTGGCTAATTAGACTACGATAACACATATTTATGTGCTGTAAATGGACTTACACCACTTTCAAAATTAGACAATTATAAAAATCGTTTAATATCAATTTTGAAAAATCAAATATCGCTTTTAAAATATACTTCATTTTAATATAATTTTGTTTACAAATACGCATAACAAACACATAAAATTTTATTTTAGACGGCAATTACATTGTCATTACAAGAATTTACTTATTCTCTGCATGTGGTAGTGTTTCAAAATATGCATGATGCACCGGAGGTATGTAGGGTAGTAGCTGCTTCATGTCTTTATATTTTTCGTACGTAATAGGTCTGGCATTTTGGTACAAGAGCTCCAGGGCGATTTTTTCAAATTTTAACAGTCTTCCAGGACGTAGAGGTAATAAATTGATAATTTTAAATTCTGCGTCCATCATCGTTGTTTTGTAATACATTTTTCTAATTTTTTAATATCTATCTTTTAACTTACGAGTAGTGGAAACACGGAGGGGAAACAATGCAAATCGTCCGCGGGTGAAACCGCGGGACACAGCTAGTATAAAATAAATGAAAAATAACAAAACACTGATCGGCATCCATCTGCTATGCCACCTACCTCTGTCAATTGGACTTACACCACTTTCATAATCTATGATTATGCAATTTCATTTACCGACCGATTTTAAATTGTACAAAACATGGGATTTTTTTGAGAAATTAAACACGGACTAGTTTTATATAAAAAAGTTACATTAAATTAAGCATGAATTACGTGATAGCTCATTTTTCTCAAAAATGGACTTACACCACTTTCAAAATAAACGGTCCAAATATTAAATAGTTAAATCTGTATATTACATCAATATTTAGAGTTCACAAAATAAAGTATGACGTTTTTTTTGTAATATAAATTGTACCCGTGCGAAGCTAGGCCGGGTCGCTAGTTATTTATAATTTTTCAATATATTTTAACCATTATCCTTTAATTAGTTTAACAGAATATATAAATGGACTGCCTCGGTGGCGAATTTGTAAATGCGTTACGACTGCTGTGCTGAGGTCTCAGGTTCGATCCCCGAGTCGGGTAAAGTGAGATTGGGCTGATGTATTTCTAAATAGAAATACTCAGTATCAACCCGAAGTCTGGAATTGTGCCCAGTACCCTGATAGACTCGCTTATCACATTATGGAACCGTAATAAATTCGGCGAAAACTCGGTGTACTGGTTATACCTCTGCCTACCCCTTCGGGGATAATGGCCTAAGTGTATATATATGTATATACATGCCTATGCCTGTGTTATACATGGAATAACACTATCGAGATGGTAGTAAGGATGTCAAAAATAATCGATGTTTATATGGATTCTTTCTCATAATAACCGTTTTTTTATCTTAGTCATATTATGAAAAAAAATTAATATAAAAATCGATGTTTTTCTTGTAAAAAATCGTTTTCTGATAAATTGATTATAATTCAAAAGTGAAAAATCGATTTCTAAATAATCAATTTTTTCATTCAATGTCACATCCTTATATGGTAGGTAAAAATCAAATTAAATCCAGACATGACCCGACAACAGTCCGACACTAGCGTTGGGTTGTATATACTATATCTATGGCTGCCAACAGCTATCTATATGTACTACGTACTAGATGTGGCGACCAGAACAAACATTATGTTCCACCGAGTTGAGGTGTATACTCCACACCGACGTTAGTATGCTTTTTTTTTTTTTTTTCTCTTTATTGGTCTACCACAATTGTTACACTATAAAAGAGGTTAAAATTGTAAAACTATTCTAGAACTAAGTGCACAATTTTGCACGGTAAACACTGCATGCTTAAAATTAGGTTTATGGAAAACATATATCGTAAACAAAACAAAACAATAGAAAATACCGGTCAGTTAAGAGTAAACATTAACATTAAAAGTGATTGTTGTAAATAGATTTCATAAATTCAGTAACTTAATTTGCGTCTTAAAATTTCTGAGGGTGGCGCCAAAAATATCTAAATGTAATTTGTGTGCGTCGTGAAGCTTACATAGTCTAGCAATCGGCGAATTTGAGCCAGAAACGGTTTTTCGAAATGGAGAACTGTTATATACTGCCTTAGTATATGATAGTGCCTACCCATCTCATCCTATTGTCCCGTCAGCACTTCTCATGTTTTATAATTTCTAAGTCCATTGGACAGTTTAGTTCATATCCATCATCCACGCGTGACACTTGCCCCTCAAATTGAGCCCAAATTGTTTAAAATAAGTTTTGAGTGTAATTAAATCTTTTTTTAAAAAGCCTTTTGGCAGTTTTCTTATAACAAATTGGTGGCAGCGGTGGGATACCGACGGTGAAGGTATCCCTGGTACGTCTCCGTCCGGGCTCGTTATTTCAAGTGAACATTATTATTTGTGAGTGGCAAAGTGAAAACCTCGAACTCATCTACATCCAGTGTCTTTTGAATCCAGTGGAGAAATTCGGCAAACTATCCTGTCGAAATATATTACATATAAAGTATCAGAAGCCAAAATCATCATCAGTAGAAAACTGAAAAAAATAGCCTGACAACAAAACCCGAAAAACTTCAAGAAAACATACCTAGAAAGAAAACCTGAGAAGATAGAATACTTACCTTGTCCCGGGATCGCGGTCGCCGAAAAGCGGTCATGTTGGTCTACATTTTCTGCGTGTTCCTGTAAGTCGTCTTATTTTTACCTTAATCACCTGTGGAAGTGCAAAGTGAAATTTACCATAACTCTTCACAAGACAAGAGTGTGACTGCAGTGAAATTATTTTTACATGTTTTTATTTTTGTTTTAAATTTCATATCTGTTAAATTTTATTTGATTATTGTAGTAGCGTTGAATTGACCGTTGATCACAACATTTCTCACGAGTTAATTCTTAGAAACAGCTCCGACGCTTATCAAGTTACAGTCGTAGATAACAAACAGGAGGGCGTCTATTACACCGTAGTTACTAAATATATTCTCAAAAACATCCCAAAATGCAATCGCAAGTAAAAAGTGAAAAGGGAGAATTAGTTCAAATTGGAGCATTATTCAAATTTATAAAATCATATGATGGAAATAGGGAAAAACTGAATTCTTTTATAACAAATTGCGATAATGCAATGGATTTAGTAGTCGAATACCAAAAACCAATTTTATTTAGATTCATTCTATCTCAACTTGAAGGAAAAGCCGAAACGGCCTGTTCCATCAAGGAATTCGATAGTTGGGAACAATTAAGCTCCTTCCTTAAAACCCAATTTGGTGAGCGAAAGCATTACGCCCATTTACTAACAGAACTACAAGAATGCCGACAATTTAATGACCCAGTTAACCAATATGCACTAAGAGTTGAAACTTGCCTATCTAAACTACTTACCGAAGTTACACTGTCCAATAAGAAAAAAGGCGAACTAGCTGGTCGCACAGCAGCCATGGAGGATTTAGCTCTGAATACATTTTTATTAGGTCTAAAACCTGATATTTCTAATTTAGTCCGAAACAAAAATCCCTCAAATTTAAACGAAGCTATCAACTTTGCAATATCCGAGGAAAAAATTTTGATATTATTTAACAAACGAAATTTGAACTACCCATCAACCCCACAGCGTTCAGCTTCAAAACCCCAATACACATTTAAACCATCTACTTCTAACGTTAACCATAGACCCCAAATTAAACAATTTGAACACAAAAATCAAATCCCATTTTGTCGTTATTGCAAAACCCAAGGTCACACTATTGATATTTGCAGAAAGCGTGAATACAACAATAATAGATTCAAAGTTCCTCAAACACACCAAAACTTTCAAAGTCCTAAACAAGGATACTTTAAACCCACTCACGTCAACTGTGTAGTTGAAGACGATATTTATTATAATCCTGAAACACAACCACCTAATAGCGCAGACGACGCCCAACTTTGTAATAATGACGATCATTTAAACGAATAATGGGCTCACGGAAGTGCCTCGTGAGACCCAAACTACGACCCACAGCACAATACATAACTGAAAATGGCACTATTTCAATATCCAAGGACCACACGGGTAACCAGCCCCAAACAAGAGTCCAATCTTCAATTTCCAAGGACCACACGGGTAACCAGCCCCAAACAAGAGTCCAATCTTCAATTTCCAAGGACCACACGGGTAACCAGCCCCAAACAAGAGTCCAATCTTCAATTTCCAAGGACCACACGGGTAACCAGCCCCAAACAAGAGTCCAATGTTCGATTTCCAAGGACCACACGGGTAACCAGCCCCAAACAAGAGTCCAACGTTCAATTTCCAAGGACCACACGGGTAACCAGCCCCAAACAAGAGTCCAGTCTTCAATTTCCAAGGACCACACGGGTAACCAGCCCCAAGTAATCGTCCAAAATTGTTCGAAATCTATTAAAGTTTCAGATGTAACTTTAGATTATAAATATCCTGGCCATGTAGCTGAAAATATAAATGAAAGTAAAATATATGAAGTAACTTGTAACCCTAATAAAATATCATTACCTCACGTCCTTGTTCAAACATCTGTATCTAAAAAACCACTTACCTTACTCGTTGACACTGGATCCTCTGTATGTCTTCTCCAGAAATGTTCTGTCCAATTACACTCCGACCTGAAATTAAAAAATAATATAATTAAATTAAAAGGTATAGACAATCGCGAAGATGCTGTACCTACTCTTGGTAACTTTGATATGAATCTTATATTTGGCAGAGAATCAATTTCTTTTACATTTCATTTAGTAGAAGAGATAGACTTACCGTATGATGGCATAATAGGAAATGACTTACTTACCTTTTTCCAATGTTCTGTTGACTATAATCGAAAAATGCTTAATTTAGATAAAAACAAAATTAAACTTAATTTTACAGATCCAATTTACCAAATCCCGCCTCGTTCGGAAATTACCGTAGAATGTTCCGTTGTTAATCCCGAATTAAAGGAAGGTCTTATACTTGACCATCACATAAGTGAAACACTATTCGTTGCCAATTGTCTAGTAAAAGTAAAAAATAATAATCGGGTCAATCTTACAATTCTCAATACCTCTGAAGAACCTGTCAAGTTAAACTCAAACCTCCTGCTTACTCTGCACCCAGTTGATTATGAATCCTGTCAGTCTTATAACACTAGTCAATCATGCCTAGATAGAACTAATGAAGTCCTTAAACTTTTACGAGTTTCACATTTAAATTCGGAGGAATGTGAAGCACTTTATGAAGCATGTTCCAATTATTCAGATATATTTCACCTACCAAATGATATACTTACCTCGACTGACGCCATTCAGCACGAGATTCGCACTTCCTCTGAACAACCCATTAACGTAAAATCTTACCGGTTCCCTGAAATACATAAACAAGAGGTTAATTCCCAAATACAAAAAATGCTAGAACAAAAAATTATCCAACCTTCCTTATCTCCGTGGTCATCTCCAATTTGGATTGTCCCAAAAAAAATAGATGCTTCTGGTCAAAAGAAGTGGCGTATCGTAATAGATTACAGGAAGTTAAATGACATAACCATCGGTGAAACTTATCCTATACCCAATATTGTCGAAATTCTTGACCAGCTTGGTGACTCCAAGTATTTTTCAACCCTTGATCTTGCCTCAGGGTTTCATCAAATTAAAATGACCCCTCAAGATGCCAGTAAACTGCTTTTAGCGTCCCTCAAGGACATTTTGAATTCACTAGAATGCCTTTTGGCCTAAAAAATGCCCCATCGACTTTTCAACGCCTGATGAACAATGTTCTTACAGGTCTCCAGGGTGAAAGATGTTTTGTCTATTTAGATGACATTGTTATTTATTCTCACAACTTACCTTGCCATATCCAAAATCTAATTAAGGTCTTCCAAAAACTCCGTTCTTTCAACTTGAAACTCCAACCGGACAAGTGTGAATTCTTGCGGAAAGAAGTAGGTTACCTTGGACACGTTATAACCGAAAATGGTTTAAAACCAGACCCAAATAAAATAAAATCAGTGCAAGAATTTCCTGTCCCAAAATGTCCAAAAGACATCAAATCCTTTCTGGGCCTTATATCCTATTATAGACGTTTCATCCCAGAATTTTCAAAATTATCCAAACCCCTCACATCCCTTCTTAAAAAGGACATCCCCTTTATTTGGTCAAACGAACAACAGTTAGCCTTTGAAATGCTTAAAAACAAACTTGTTACCGCTCCAGTACTTATATATCCAGACTTCACAAAATCCTTTAATCTTACCTGTGACGCATCCAACTACGCGATATCTTCTATTCTCTCTCAAGGTCCTGTTGGGAAAGACCATCCTATAGCTTATGCATCCAGAACTCTGAACAAATGTGAAACAAATTATAGTACAACGGAAAAAGAATTGTTGGCTATAGTTTGGGGTTGCAAAACCTTTAGACCATACTTGTTTGGTCGTAAATTTGTTATTATTACCGATCATCGACCTTTAAAATGGCTTTTTAACCACACTGACCCCAGCAGCAAACTGCAACGTTGGCGTCTTCAATTACAAGAATTTGAATACGAGATAGTATACCGAAAAGGTAAGTTAAATTCAGCAGCTGATGCTCTTTCCCGTTATCCTGTCAATCCCGTTAACCCCGTAAATCCTGATAACTCCGATAACGAATTGATAGATCTTGGCCCTTATATGGACCTTAGTCCTTTCAGCCGACTTACAGACTTCAGCCCATTAAATTCTCCAGATGTGGATAACCTTCAAGACCCTTTACGTTCTGATCCTCTAAACTTTCCAAGTCCAGAAAACCTTCTAGATCCATTAAATCCCGAACTTCAAAACGATCAACAACCTACTACAAGCAGTCAAACTCCAACATTACGTTATCCAAATCCTAAAATCGATGTCCCAATTTCAACCTTACCTGACCCAGATGTCACATACACGAAATTTCTAAAAAACTCTCCAGATACGACTTATAATACAATTATAGTCGAACATAATGACAGCTTACTGAAGACCCAAAATAAAACTGTAGTAATACCTACATCTATTGACCTCGACGAGTCAATTCCATATGTCCAAGAAATTTTATCAAATTCAACTGAATCAGAATCATTCGTTAATTCAGAATCAACATTACACTCATATAAGTCTCTATCAACAAACAACAAACTCTATTATTTTCTATTTATCAAAGTACACCACTTTGACAACTGCACTTACAGTGACATATTTGAATCCCTTAAAAATTTAAGAAATCATTTAATATCCAACACTAACACTATAGATAAAATAAGCATAACAGATTTCAAAAATCCTTTTGACAGACACGCCTACATAAAAATTTACAATATGATAACCTATTTATTTCATAACACTAATATTGAAATCAATATTTATCGCAACAAAATATATTACCCCAGTTGTTCCGAAGTTCAGAAAATCCTTCGTGAAAATCATGACATCCCCATTGCTGGACACCTCGGTTCAACAAGAATGTTTAACAAAATTCGCGAACAGTATTACTGGAAAAATATGCGAAACGAAATAGAAAATTATGTCAAAAATTGTATCTCGTGTCAAACAAACAAAGCCCTTAGGAAAATAAATCGAGCACCAATGCAGATAACTAGTACTTCTACCTCTCCATTCGAAAGACTATCCCTCGACATCGTAGGTCCACTCCCAGAATCCGGTACAGCCAAACTTAAGTACATTCTGACCCTTCAAGATGACCTAACTAAATATTCTGTAGCATATCCTATTCGCAGCACTACCGCTGAAGAAACCAGTGAGTGCTTAATCCATTTCATTTCCTTATTTGGTATCCCTAAAACTATCCTTACTGATCAGGGCACAAATTTCACATCCGAGATGTTTAAGGAAACATGTAAGTTTTTTAAAATAAAGCAATTATGGTCATCCCCCTATCATCCCCAAACACAAGGCGCACTAGAACGAAGCCATTCCACGTTAAAAGAATATTTAAAGTCATATAATATTATATCCGAAGAACAGGACAACTGGCCAAAATTTGTATATACAGCCATGTTAGCATATAATACGGCAATCCACAGTACAACTAATTACTCCCCCTATGAATTAGTTTTTGGTCACAAACCTATCCTTCCTAACTCAATATATGAACCTTCCTCGAATGCTACTTACCCGGATTATATAAGGATGTTGCAGCACCGCCTCAAATATACACGCGACAAAGCCATTGACCATATAAATAGGTCCAAAGAATCCTCCAAAGCACGTTACGACACCCATACTCGCCCTATAAACTATCATGCTGGCGATTATGTTTATTTAAAGAATCACCTCCGTATGCGTAAAGCTTTATCACCAATATGGAAAGGGCCCTATAAAGTCATAAAAGTAAATGGTAGAAACAGTTTAACCCTATTAATCAACAGGCGACACGTTACTCATCATTTCGATGAAGTAAAATTAGCCCGTCGTCGCGATTCCTGATCAATTTATAAAATGTAAAGTTATAAGAATTAGTTAAAGATACCCTATGATCAGATTCCTTATATTGTATAATTTATTATATTATTTCCTTACAGTTCCCTATGTTCCGCACGGGAAACATATATTGACTTCTCAACGAACACCTCTGGCATACATTTTGATCCCACTGGGTCACTTAAAATAATTGACGGACATCTGACTGTCCTGATACCTATAGATATCTCCTACATAGGACCACAAATAAAAAATCTGAACGGTGTGATAGGCACCTCTAAGTTCCTATGTAAGCAAAGTGCTCTCTACTCCGATATAGAATGCCTTAACATGCATCAATCGCTTGCAGTTAGATGTAATGACTTAATAAATGAATTTGAATCAATATCTCATTTAATAGAATCCAGAACCAAAAGATCTGCCTGGATTGGTGGAGTAGGAACTATTTTTAAACATTTATTTGGTACTATGGACGAGGAAGATGCAATACGATACAGTAATGCTATTCACGCTTTAGAAAATGATCAAATAAAATTGTCTGAATTAATAAAACAAAATATCCTTGTTACAACATCAACTATTTCCACCTTGGAAAATACATTAAATAAGATCAGTGTAAATCAACAGTATTTGAATAGCGCTATTGACACTCTAACCTTAGCTCAACAAAATTTAACCCTATTATCTGATCACTTATTTATCAAATCCAAAATGAGTGACATTTTGAATATCTTAGAGAGCACTCTGTTGACATTGTCTTTCAAATTGGAGGACATTATAAACGGAATTATGTTTAGTAAATCTAACATTTTATATCCTTCTATAATAACGCCTAAACAATTGTTTACTGAACTCGCTGAAAATTATAGATTTATAGCCGACTATCATCAGTTTCCTGTTAGTCTATCTTTAGAAAATATTTACCTTATAATGAATGTATCTGAAATCGCTACCTATTATAGTGAAAATAAAATTGTATTTGTTCTAAAAGTACCCTTAGTAAGTTCAAGAAATTATTATTTATATCATAATATTCCTTATCCAGTCTTCGTAGAAAATAACACCTATGTAACTATAATTCCAACTACGAAGTATATAGCCCTTACTAGAGATAGATCATATTATTGTAAGTTAGACAGTTTAAGTAATTGTAAAGTATTACATACTCTGAATTATATCTGTGACATTCCTGATGTTTATTCTAGTTCCGCTACTCCGATATGCGAATCGGAAATATTTTCAAAAGTATCACATTCTATGCCTAACCAATGTAAAATTAAATTTCTTCAAGGCCATTTAGATATTTGGCAACAATTAAATAATAATAAATGGATTTTTATAGTTTCAAATCCATCCAAGTTATCTATAGATTGTCAACAATCCAATACCACAGAAATAGTGATATCCGGAACAGGAATATTAAATTTACCAAAACATTGTATAGCCTATTATAAAGATTTAAGGTTAATACCAAAATATACCGAAATTATCAAGTTACCAATAATTTACACTAATTTAAATATAATAAATGATTCATGCTGTAATTTCGAAGTACTTTCAAAAATTAGACCATACATACCTGTATTAAATTTAACTCGTATTAACCTTGATTCTATTACATCTCATCAAAACCTTAAGTTAAATGATAATATCGTGAAAAGCCTAGATACTATTATTAAAAAACCCCACATTGTTCTATATGGGGAATATTATTCATATACAACTATAACTATATCCATTATAATTGTAATTTTTATTTTCTTTATATGTTATAAATTTATTGTAAAGAAGGGCATATGTCACCGTATTTTCAATAAGCGTAAAAACCATTTAAATATCGAAAGAGCACAAGAGCTCTCAGAAACTGCTGTAAATCCCTCCAGAGTTTCCACCCCATTGCCTAGAATCCGAACAACCCTCACATAAACTTAACCCTTTTGGGGTAAGTTTAGTCCTAACCTTGGGGGCTGTTATATACTGCCTTAGTATATGATAGTGCCTACCCATCTCATCCTATTGTCCCGTCAGCACTTCTCATGTTTTATAATTTCTAAGTCCATTGGACAGTTTAGTTCATATCCATCATCCACGCGTGACACTTGCCCCTCAAATTGAGCCCAAATTGTTTAAAATAAGTTTTGAGTGTAATTAAATCTTTTTTTAAAAAGCCTTTTGGCAGTTTTCTTATAACAGAACGAAGAAGGCTTATGTGATGCCTCGGGTACCGACGTGGAAATGTAAAATTAAATTTACTCAGAAGTAAAGGACTGTCAATGGTACTTTGCAGTACCTTATAAAGGAAAACTAAGTCCAGAGCAATAAATCTTTTTTCTAGAGATAACATTTTGAAGTGTTTCAGACGGGCGTCATAACTCTTTATTTTATTTGTTATATTTGTAGTGTATGCAAGGTGATTTACAAATCTTCTTTGAACTCGCTCCAATCTAAGGGTATGAGTAGCAAAGTGTGGACGCCACACAACACTGCAGTACTCCAGTAGGCTACGAACCAGACTGTTATAAAGCAAAATTTTGGTTTTAGTATGTTTGAAGTTTTTGGAATTCCTGATGACAAAGCCAAGTGTTTTTGAGGCTCTTTTAGATAAGTTGTCAATATGTGGCACAAAAGTCAGCTTTTGATCGATTAATAACCCCAGGTCCCGAACAACATCAGTTTTCTTGATGTCTGTTCCAAACATGCTGTATTTAAAATTAATTGGAGCCCGCTTACGAGTAAAGGTAATGCTAAAACATTTTTTTACGTTAAGTTCCATGTTGTTAATTGAACACCATTTACAGAGATCATCAATGTCATTTTGAAATAGCACTGCATCTTTGTAGTACTCAATCACTCTGGCTATTTTAAGATCATCTGCGAACATAAAAGGTAGAGAGTTCTTAAAAATACTGGGGAGGTCATTTATGTAGACATTAAATAATACAGGACCAAGATGCGAGCCTTGGGGTACGCCTGAAGTTATTTGGAAGACTGAAGATTTATATCCATCTGCCACTACGTAAAAAGATCTGTCATGTAAATAAGATTTGAGCCATTTTAACAAGGGATCAGAAAAACCGTATGCTGAGAGCTTTTGTATTAGAATCGCATGAGAAACCCTATCGAAAGCTTTACTAAAGTCGGTGTATAAAGCATCGACTTGTTTATTAGAATCTACCGCACTTGCCACCATCTCAGCAAAGCCTACCAAGTTACTACAAGTAGATCTAGCCTGTATAAATCCATGTTGATGGTCTGAAAGATATTTTTTAAAATAACTTCGAATAATTGGGCAAACCAAGGACTCAAAAACTTTAGCAATTGCCGGCAGTATTGAGATTGGGCGGTAATTGATCACTTGATACATTGATTCGTTTTTATGGATGGGGACAACTTTGGCTTGTTTCCATTCTGAAGGAAATAGCCCCCGAGCTAAGGACATATTAAAGATATAACCCAGAGGAGATGCTAGGTGTTCCGCGCAGTGTTTGAGAAATACTGATGGAATATTATCTGACCCAGGCCCCTTGGTTATATCCAATGCTTTAAGATGTTTCAATATTGAATTATCATCAATGTAAATGCTAGATAAACAATCTGATCCAGACGCTAATTTATTAAGGCTTGGGGATTTGCGAATAACATCTGTCACCAGGGAGTCTGTAGTATAGACTGAGGAAAAATAAGAAGCGAACATATTACAAATGCTTGGGCCAGTGTTAGCAGTATCGCTAGAATTTGACATATAGGCTGGATAGGTACCAGTAGAGGAACCACGCTTGGATTTGATGAAAGTCCAAAAAGATTTCGGGTTATTAGAAATATTTTTCTCGATATGCTCAATATAAGAGTTGTATAATTTGGATGCTAGCTTCTCCGATCTCTTCGTGCATAACCGCAGCTCAATTTTGTCCAGTGGGTTTTTATAGATGCCGTATCTCCTTTGGAGTGTATTTTTTTCTCGAAGTGCCCTTTCTAGACTTTTGTTAAACCAAGGGGGTTTAGAGCTTGTATATGGTCCTTTCAACGGCACATATTTAGCGATAATCTGATTTATTACGCCATAAAATATATTAAGCATTTTATTGACGTCAGAAATGTCAGAATATAATTTAGACCACGCCACTTTACCTAGCTCTGAATTAATAGCATTGTAATCGGCTTTATAAAAATTTGGTCTTTTATATAGTTGAGGCGTCAATTTTAGTCTAGGATTGATCTGCAATACGATTTCTAAAGGTGGATGGTAGGGGTCTACGTAGCTTAAAATATTTTTAGCTTCACAAACTTCACAATTAGAGAAATTTGTTAATACCAAGTCCAGAATATTGCCTTTTGCATTTAATATATTGTTGAATTGTTTGAAATTATTTGCGCAGATGAAATCAATGAAATCTTTATATAATTTAGTATAAGTATGGCGACATATGACCTCGTGAACCGTGTTCCAATCGATTTTACTTAGATTAAAGTCTCCAATCAGAATTGTGTCGTAATTATGATTTTCTGTTACTAAATTAAAGTTGTCTACGAAATGGTCTAACTGTGCCTGATATAAATGCGGTGGTAGGTAAATACCACATAAAACTATTTTTTCCCATGATTCACATCCACTGTAAGCCACATATCCTCACACTCACATTCCCATGAAGTCATTCTGGACGCAACAAGCTTTTTCGAGACAGCAATGACAATTCCACCTCCGTCTTTCTTATTGCAAAAACTGGACTTTACTCTATCTCGCCTGAAAACATTATATCTTGAATCAAAAAGCTCGCTGCTCAGAATGTTATCATTGAGCCAAGTTTCTGTTAATATTATTATATCATAACTAGAAGTACATACATTTTTATGAAAAATATCTGTTTTAGTTCGCAAGCCGCGCGTATTTTGATAATAAATACTAAGATTGAATTTTGTAAAAGTTGACACAATTTATAACAGTTCAAAATAAAAAAAAAAAATTAAATTATTCTATTAAGAGCGTCCATGTCTTTAATCAGTTTATACTCGGAGTCATCAGACTTCCTCATATAAATACGGCCTCTTCTTACCCAAACGTATTTATAGCCTCTTTCTTTTGCTACGGACCGAGCAGCAGCATGTAAGGACCTATTTGTTGCACTCAGGTGTTCTACTATATAGATAGATGATTTTACGCCGCCTAGTCCTAGATGCGAAGTGTTAAGTTTGTCACTTATGGGCTTTGATTTGTTAAAGTTTATGGATGCTGCAAGGAACGAGTCCCGTAGAATAGGCTTGGTAAATTGTACAATAATGGACTTTGGCCTAGTGCTATTGAAGTTTGATTTGGGTACACGAGTGCAATTTGATATATTATCTTGCTTAATCTCAAAATTTATAACTTGCCCTATTTGGGATACTATGTTCAATAAGTTTTCATTTTTCTTCTGAGGGACACATTGTATTTCCAAATTACTCGACCGTGATTGTTGCTCCAAGGCGTTCAAGCGTGATGACAAGAAGGTAATGGTGCCTGCCATAGTGCTTGTTTGATCTTCAAGAGCTTTGATCTTTTCTTTATTTTCTCTATTTTCTTGAATTATCTCTTCATATTGATTGCTCATAAAGTTAACTGAGTCTCTGATCTCCTTAATCTCATTTTTAACGGATTTTAATTCTTTATTCAGAAGAGCACTCATAGAAGATGAAAATTTGGCTAGAAGAGAGTCGAATTCGTCGTGCATTACCTCTCTTACTATTTGACGTACGCCTGCCTCTGTAAGTGGCGAGGTCCTTACGGTTTCTGTCGGCGATTGGAGCGCAGGTCTTTTGCATCGACGATTTGCGTTAACAGGACCATCAGTGCGAACTGGGGTGTTATCATTTCTCTTGCCTTTAGGGGTTTTTCCTGAACACATACTGCATGTCCATGAGGAAGGCTCACCTGATAAGTCCACTCCTAAACATTCGTGGTGAAAGGCTTTCTTGCAAGTTGAGCACTTTATATAATTTTCATCCACGCCACCAACCACGCAGCAACCCCATTCAATTGTAGATGTTGCCATCATAAATGCCCAGGATACTCTTTATTCAGCGTAATCAAAATTTAATAGTAAGTAGTAAATTTAATTTAATAGTTTTGTCTTGCACAGCAATTACAGTAATATTTACGTCACAATATTGCTCACCAACAATCGTCCGCACTAAATTTGCACAGTAATAAAGGCGCCGATGTTCTACTGCGCTGACTAGTACAGCTCACGGAAGTTCACGGCTAGAAGAACGTAAGCGCCGTGGAGAATATGTCGCTTACGCGTTATAATGATCAGCTTCAAGAAAAAAATGTTCGTGGGTAGAAAACAAAGTCACTTGAGAACTATTGAGATTATTACATTTAAATGATAGTATTAGCGCACACTTTTGTAAGAATTTCACCTCACACAATGTCCCATAAGTTAACTTATTCTTTAAAGCAAATTTAAAACTCAAAATCGAACTTTATCCAATTTTGTTTAAACGATTTTTACGGAGCGTTATAAACACGTTATGTCTTAACCGATCGGGATAGGTATATATAAAATTACATGCTCAGTGGGTATATATATGCTTCGTGCCACCTACGAATGCACATCAGTTAATTTGAGTTATTTGTAGCGACATTCCCGAACAAATCTGCTTTAAATTGATTTACAGTGAAACTGTTAATAGTATATAAGGTAAATAACATAATTTCATAACGTTTAGAATGTAATATCAATAAATATTAATTAATTTCAATACGATCTGAATACGGGAAGTCTATTTCACAACAAATTCATTATATAGTTTGTCCCGTTTTAGCGCGCGGAAAGTCCCGTTCGAGAGACAGTGACGGGAGTTATAACTTCCAAATAGTTCTTAGTAAAATGATAGATGGCATTAGTGGGCGGACAAGGTTTTCGGAACATCTTTTTTGTTCGACAGTTCGTGTCTATAGAATATAAGTCAATGGCTGCCAATGATAAAAACCATTGTCATAATAGTTCCATCTATACTCTGATTTTTAATTAGAATAGGTGGGTTGCCACATTATCGTAAAATAAAAATAGTTTTTCTTTTTTTTTTTTTTTTTACCTAAATAGGCTTGCGTTTGACCACTATCTCGCCTGATGGTAAGTGATGATGTGGTCTACGGTGGAGCACGCTTGCCTAGAAGATACCTATTCACTCTTGACTTAAAGATACCCAGATTATAATTTTCGGGAAATATAGACTCCGGCAAAGAGTTCCACTCTCTAGCGGTGCGCATGATAAATGTACTAGCAAAACGCTTCGTGCGCGCTGGTGGAATATCAACCATGTATCGATGACGCTTCGCCGAGTCTCTTGTCGTCCGATGATAGAAAGGGGTTGGGGGAATTAAATTGTGTAATTCCAAGGCACACTCGCCGAAATGTATCCGGTAAAAAACCGATAAACTAGCAACTTTTCGTCTGTGTTCAAGGCTTTGCAGCCTTGCCTCGACTATGGAATCGTTGCCTATGAGCCTCTTGGCGCGTCTTTCGATGGCCTCCAACGCCTCAAGCTGGTACTTGGCCGATCCATCCCAAAGATGAGAGCAGTACTCCATGCACGACCGGACTTGGGCTTGATACAGATCGAGCAGCTGTCCCGGCGTGAAGTACCGTCTCACCTTCGCAAGGATAGCCAGCTTCTTGGCAGCCAATTGAGCTTTATGCTCAATGTAGGAGCCAAAACTGAGAGTTGGAGACAAAGTTACGCCTAGAATCTCTAGGTGGTCAGTTATCGGTACGGACACATCTCTGAAAGTAGGAGTCAGGTGGAAGGGACTCCGTTTAGCAGAGAATAGACAAGCCTGGGTCTTAGTGGCATTAAACTTGACCAGGTTGGCATCGCCCCAATCGGAGACTGCCTTTAAGGACAAGTTCAAGCGTTCTACCAAGGCCTCCCTGAGGGACTGGACTTGGACTCCACTGGTTCGTGCATTAGATATGTAACTTTCTACCACTGTGCTGTCGTCTGCGTACCCAAAAGTACCGGGCTTAAGCAGATCATTGATATGCAGCAGGAATAGAGTCGCAGAAAGTACCGACCCCTGAGGTACCCCGGCATTGATAGCCAATAGATCGGAGGAGCAGCCATCAATGACCACTCGAATCAATCGTTCCCTCAAGAAGTCCGATATCCATGCACACAATCCAGTGGGCAAGCCATATGAAGGAAGCTTGCTTAAGAGGCTATCGTGCCACACTCTGTCGAAGGCCTTCGAGATGTCGAGTGAAACGGTAAGCGCTTCCCCATGCCTCTCGACAGCCTCGCTCCAGATGTGAGTGGCATACGCTAGAAGGTCTCCAGTTGACCGGTTTCGGCGAAATCCGTATTGTCGGTCACTTAGGAGGTCATTCGCTTCTAGGTATGCCATGAGTCTGCCATTCAGTACACGTTCCATACTTTTGCAAAATGTTTCTCGGTACTGCAATGTGAAGAATTGTTCCCTCAAAAAAATGAAAAATTTAATTACAATTTGGCTTCAAAATCTTAACCATGAAGAAACAGAATGCATGACAACAAAGATTTACAAACTTTAATTACAATATTTATATATAATTACTGTAAGATATTTTATATTATTCCTGTGTTTTATGTATGTATATTTATATGTATATTTATTTGTGTATGTATATATATTTCTGTGTTTATGCACGTATAAATACTAATTAAAAATATACTTTTATTAGGGCTCACCGTTGAAATAATTTTGTATTATTCTGTAACACACTTTAATTGGTATCCCAAGATACAGGCCAAGCCTAGTTTGGGTACCCCTGGAAATTATTTTATGTTTGTTTAAGTAATTGTCCTTTTTTTTGTTAAACATTGTCAAAACTAATTGTAAACAAAACTATGTTACTTCAATAAAGGATTATTATTATTATTATTATTATTAGCTTATATCTGGCAATACTAGCTACTGGGTAGAGTCTGTTCCGGCTGAAGGACATGTATCCATGGCCATGAATAAATAATATTAAAAAAAAAGGTAGAGTCTGTAGAGTGTAGAGTTTAAATTTATTACTTATTTCTTGATTTTTAAAACAGATCCTTTATAAACAAAACATTAAACTCTACAAAAGTTTAATATGTCTGACCCTACTATACAAACGTTTTGTTGTCATCACACTGGAAACAAAACTGATCTGGCTGTAAGAATTATGGATGAATTTAATACGGATTCTTATAATATAGTGTGTATAATTTCTTCAACTATCGGAATTTTGGGTGCACTTTATCAGGTATTTATAATACTTTAATTATTATAATCCTTTAAATATCTAGAAGACTCAATATTTTAATTTAAATCTTTGCACGAGGCAAACATGATTGTTTTATCAGTTGTATGACAAACTATCATAAAACTAACTTTCCTTTAAATGCAGTATCGTTGATTTAATGATTATACGTAATTAAACAACATAAAAAGATTACCTTCCTATCTCGGGTAGTTAGGTAGAAAAACAGATCGCTTTTATTTCAAAAATAATACATTACTCAAAAATAAGTTGAAGATCTATGTATCAAATAGCATTCTTATTTTGAATGTTTTTTTTTAACATGAATAGCTGTGCTATTTTGGTCCAGCCAGTAAAATAATGAGTAAATTATTGTTTCATTAAACCTGAAAATGGAATTTGCTGTTTATAACACATGTATAATATATATATTTAATAGTTGATTTTACTGTTTTTATAAATCTTTTTGGTATCTTGTAATAGCATTACTTCAGATGAGCAGCATGTGTCTTTCTGAGATCTTTCAAAAATTGTTTTGCTTTTCTGTTTATACTTTTCACTAGAGATAATCATAATACTTAGATTTACTATTAGACTCACCTAAGACAATTTGCCTATTCAGAATTTCATTTTCAAAATTGGTGTACAGTAAAAAAAAGATTTTGTAGATATAAAATTTACTTTCATACATATGTTTTTTTAGATATGTTATGTGCCCTGGTTAAATAAGCCCTGAAAAACCTCTACTCTCCTACTCCTCTCACTGTGTTTTAAAATATTACTTAATACAATGATATAATGCCTGTATCCCATTGCTCAACACTAAACTAAGTTTCTGTTGATATGTTTAATATATTCTTAAAAGTATTCATATTTTCAGCTGACACTCTCAGAGGACTTGTTCCATGCTCTTACCACTACAAAGCAACAAACAAAGTTGGTAAAAAGGGATGCAGAGTCTATTTAAACATAGCTGTGTAGAATACTGGGAAATGGAAAACCCATTTAAATGATATACATGACTTACTGTTAACAAAACATAATTCTTTATTTTTAAATTGATGTCTTTTGTTCTAAAGATCTAATCAAAAATGACTTAGTTTTGAAAGTTACTGCATATTTTTGGTATTGGTTGTGGGGTCCTTTCTCCACACTTAGCCCATTGAACATAGTCCCCCCCCCCCCCCCCCGCATAGTAGTGCAGTGCTCTGGGACAATATGTGTGTTTTTTGGCCTTCAATACCCTAATTGTCCACTGCCTTGGCAGCCTGTGTAATGGCGAGTCATTCACATCACATTTTCTTCTACAAGCTGGATATAATAGTTTTTGCTGAAGAAATGTTGTTTGTGGACTTTATCATTGGGGGTGCCAATCATTAGTTGGTAGCAACTGATAGCTTCCTCAAAGGATTTCTGTGTGAGCTCCGTTTGTGAAACTCCACAGCTTGAATGGTTTTAGGTCGATGGCTGCTAAGTCTGCCTCCTACTGAACAAAAACGTCTAGGGTCGGCAGACCCAGCAATACGCCCAATGATGTGGGTGTGGTTTTCATGCAACCAGTTATGGCTGTACAAGGCTGGCTAGCCTTTGGAAGTGCTGCAGTTTTCTTTTGGGATGTGTTCAGTTTGGTTCTGGACTACCAGACTACAGCCCGTATATGATGATTGGCCTTATTACTGCAGTGTGTAGCCACGTGACAATTTTGGGGTGTAGGCCGCCGTGCTCTCCTCGGTTGCAATCGAACGTGTGGTGGGCAGGATTCGGCGACTGGGCCTCACCATAGCCCTCGACAAAACCGAGGCCCTTTGTTTCCTTGACCTCGGATGGGGCCACCTAGAGAGGCCCGTATCACAGTGGAGGGGTTACGGATTCCCATCGGCTATACATTGGGATTGGTGTCAAACAGCCGGTGGAATTTCCGTGCCCATTTTGAGAAGTTGTTGCCGAAACTGGTGCGAGCAGCAGGAGCGCTCGGAAGCCTGCTGCCGAACCTGGAAGGACCTAACCTAACCTGGATCTAACAACCCTTGCCGAAGTTTGTACGCCGGAGTCGTGCGGTCGATGGCCCTGTACAGGTGTCCCGTCTAGACTGAGTCTCTGAATGCCCGCTGCTTCGCTCTGCTGCACAAACCGCAGCGTCTAGTGGCGCAGTGAATAGTAAGGGGCTACCCCACAGTCTCCCTCGAGGCGACCTGAATTTTGACCGGCACCCTCCCTTGACAGTTGGTCCTCGTCTCGTCAGCCTTCTTCTGGCGCGAGGAGGCTTCTAACGGTCGTCGAGATAGATTGGCCGCGAGAAAAATAGCGGCCCAACTTCGCAAAACTGCCTTGGAGGAGTGGTGTACCAGGCTGGAGAGCCTCAGTGCGGGTTTGATAACCGTTGCGGCATTGCGCTCTGTCTAGTGCGCCTACATTCCGACTGACACAGTTAATCAAATTTTCAATTACAACGCATGTCGTCGCGCGACATCGCGCGGGGACGCTCGCACTGTGCTACTTCTTGTGTGGTCGGCGGCGTCTGACGTGCCACTGCGCGCGAGTAACACACGGCGAAACCGTCCGACTTTAACCAGGCGCTGACAACAACAAGCGGAAACAAGGGGTGCGTCGACGCGCGCTTCCATATATGCATAATACAATTTTCTACTTTAATAATGGGAAATTAGAGACGAATATGCTATAGGCGAAAAACATAAAGCGACGCTATGCTTCGACTCTCCGCCAGTGTGCGCCTTTACACTGCCAAAATATGGTAAAGGTATGGTATATGGTATAATAAACCTGTACTGTCTTTTCTTCAGCATGTTATCGATCCATTCAGAGATGGATCGGTCGGCGCCGTGGCTTAGCAGTGCATAGTTTATGCTGTTGAATGAAGTCTTGTCAAACGCCCCTCCGATATCGATGAAGGATACAAGCGGCTACACGCTGATGATTGTGTTGATAGTGCAATTTCGGTGAAATTACACTGTGAAGCGCAGATTCTGTTGATTTACCTGAAGATGTTGGTGGTGTAGAGGAAAGTGCGCCAAAGCCTCGTCTCTGAGATCCCGATCACAATCTTTCTATTGGTATTACATATTATAATAGTGTACCTATGTATCGTGGGGATAACTTAGCAGATAGAGGAATGGTCTGCTGACATAGATGTTACAGATTCGATCCCAATCACGAGAGCACACACCTCTTACTTTTCGAAGTTGTATGTGTATTTATTGTCAATTATCAGATTAATACTGAAGGAAAACATCACAAGGAAACTTACCAACCCACATTAAGCCATCATTGTGGACAGGTCCCCTGTGTCACCTGAGTCAACTCTCTCATTGGAGTGGAGTTCTGAGTCCAACAGTGGGACAGAATGTATACAGGACTAATATTAGAGATTGTAACCTGTAATATAAATGCGAAACGAATGAAGTAAACTTTGATATGTGTTGAGCAATAGGAGTTAACTGTCAATCCTAGTTCTGTGAAAACAAGCATCAGCATCATAAACTAATAAGCACAATTATAGATTTTTCCAGATCTATCCAGAGAAGCAAGACAGGGTATAACTTCAAACCGTGGTCGTCATATTATTATATGGTTAGCTGTGGCAGATTTATTGGCTTCTTCTGGTAATGTATGCATTTAATTCTTTCAAATGAATGCAAATTGTTTGAATTTCACATTCCTACTAGTCATATCTATTATTAGAATCAAGGTTGACAGCTCACTTGGTTGGACCCATTAAGTAGCATCTGTGGTGCTTTACATATGACTTCTTAATACCTAATTCATTAGGCTTACCTAATAATAATCCCTGAGGTTAATACCTCTTTAACTCATTCAATTGTCTTCCGCATTGCTATGGAGAAGCGGACCATGAAATGTACCATCTTATCACCCCGATTTTATAATCGCGATTTTAGTATTTTTGTATGAACAATATCCAAATAATTTAACCGTCGTTCGTATTTCATACAGAACGAAATTATTTATGTTGTTACAAGCTTTTATTATTATTATATATTAACTTATATGTATGTATGTTACTATGTTTGTTCGGGTGGAATCTTGCAACTCAATTTTAAAGCAGATATCCTTTTTTTTATCCTGGCACGGCAAAGTGACCACACTGCACCTGATGGTAAGTGCAGTGCCTTCCAGATAGAGTATCAAGGTAGCGAGAGACAATCTATCCCTCGCTACTCAACACCATCATGCCGACCTGCTGTATAGTTTCTTCACACTACGTCTCAAGGGCCCAGGATCATAGGAAGGAGGGAACACGGTAGCTGGCAAACTGTTCCACATATTGATGGTGCGGCAATAATACGAGTTTGCGAACCTCTTGGTTCGGCCCCGGGTAGTAGATACCACGAAGCTTTGGCAATCCAGTACGCGTGGTTCTGGTATGAAAGGGAGAGGATGGGATAAGATCAAATAATTCTTCAGAGCATTTCGACCATTCAACCGATTAAGCTCAAATTTTGTATACACATTTAGTTTGGATAACGATTCATGGGTAGCTGTGTGACATCTTTCTAAATCCAACATGGCGGAACACCCAAGATGGCGGACTAGTTATTTATAATGCACTCATAAATTATGGGTAAAGTAAAAAATCTTCTTTCAAAACAAGCTTTTATGCGCTAAAAAGAATAAAATAAACTTTTACTATCAACTTGTAACGTTAAGTACTCGTATTTTAAGTAAGTACGAGTACTTAACGTTTTGAGGATATTAAAAATCATTCAGATCCAGTTTTTTAATTTACTTGTTTATCTCTACACAGGTAAAACTCGCGACAAGCGGTTATATCATACAAATTGTGTAATGACGGTATAAGTCGATAGTAAATGTTAATTTTATTCTTTTTAGCGCATTTAAATAAAAGCTTGTTTTTAAAGGGGGTAATCATTAGATGTAATGCATTAAAAAATAACTAATAAGGAACTTCACTATCCACGAGTAACATTTTTACGCCGGGTAAGCCGTGATCGAAATCTAGTTATTTATACATGACAGCGCAGCGAGCGCGTCGCTCGTTGGCTATGATATGTGTAAATATTGGCTGTATTTATTATTACTTAGATAAATTAATTATGTAGATTATCAATCTAAGTTAGTTCACTTCCTGGTCTGTTTTTTGAAATGCTGATGTTCAATTACATGCATTTATAGAAGCCGGCATGTGTTTTTAAAATATGTAAATATTGATATCAATGCTAGATTCATTTCCTGTACTATTATTATACATGAATTCGTTTATTCCATTGACATTTTAAGCTTTTATTAACATAAACGAAGTGCAATTTGTATATCATATAAGTATCGAGTATTTGATTTTAATACGTCAGCCATTAACATTTACTGCTGTGCTCTGTTCAGCTTACTTCTTTTTTCATACTTATTAAGGAAACGACTAAAACTTCTTGCCCATGGGGTAGTGTGAAGAAGCAGGCCGGCATGATTGTGTTGAGTAGCGGGGGATAGATTGCCCCTCGCTACTCGATACTCTAATGGGACGGCACTGCGCTTACCATCAGTTGCAGTGCGGTCACTTTGCTGTGCTAGGATAAAAAAAGACAGTTCGTACCTCGTACTGCTCACCTACGCCATCCTCCACACGGACTTGATGCTAAAAATGTATATATAAGTAACAAAATTAATGTTTTAGGTGCATTAACTAGATTATAACCAGATTTTGCCAGTACCTACTTTCGCATGTAAATAATGAATTAGAGAAGAGAAGGCCATTCAAAACTGTTTTTAAATCTTCACTTCTTAACACTAGGCACTTATCGAGTTTCGTTACTTTTGCCACACTCCTAGGCAACAGGGTACGGCTATATCTAGGTTGCCTTCATACCAGTAAAAAGGGAGAAGAGAACGTGATGCAGCGGTTGTGCGCGGCCGCACCCAGTTTAATGCTATAGCGATCATGGATAAAACAAAATACACTTCGAAGTCTTTTCTATGGGGCTTGAGATAGCTAGGTTCTCCATCACTGGACTTCCGCTTGCCAATACTTTTGGAACATTGTGTTTATGTTTTATACTTACTATACCTACTATATTATAAGTTACATGAATACCTATGTCTGTTGCAGGTGTTTTGGTCCGCTCTTCTTTATGGCTAAGATATAAAAGTATAATGCCCATGCCAGATGATGATGTCAGTGTCTTATTTTGTAGTATAATTTCTGTAAGTTTACTTTGTATTAAAGAAGTATAAATTTAATGATGTTACATTATTTTCTGGATACAAAAATGTTTAATCATTTTAGGCTTGGACTCAATACTTCTACACAGCAACTTGGTTGTGGACTTTGTTTTATGCAATTGACACGTGGCTTACTATCAAAAGACGGGACTCTCACCTGTTAATGTACCATTCGTTTGCTTGGGGTTTGCCAATAGCGACCACAGGCATTGGTCTCTCAATATTATACATTCCAAATGCCACGTTAGTATTTTTATAACTTTTGATTGATTACGTCATCAGAGATTTATGTATCTATGTAGCTATATGTAAAAAAAAACTAAAAAAATACTAGTAAAAGACTAATTTATATTTAATTTATAATTTATTATGGACAATCAATTTTTGTAGCAGACTAGATTAACGCTTATGAATACGATAGCGGTGATTATTTTCAAATTTTAATGAGTAAAAATATTTTCTATTTCAGATGCCACAATTTGCCATCAGCCACCAGTGCTCTGTATAAGATTTTACCGAATTACTGTGCTACATATGTGCCGATTGCAACGGTCATGGTAGTGAACCCCATTATGTACATATTATCTAGTAAGAATGTAGAAATGGCAATTGCACTACCTTTTGCCCAGGTAATTTGATATTATTTAATTTTATATTCAGAGCTTCGTTTAGCTTTACCAGCACGCTGGACAAGATTTCTACATGGCGCCCTTATTCGCTATCCAAAATCCAAATCAAGGAAAATAATGAAATTTTATATAAATTAACAAACATTTTAAAGGTTAGAATTATAATAAAATATACCTATCAAATGGAGTATACAGTAGTGTGCGCGTTCCAGTGATAATTTAATGATTTCGTAACCAGCGTAAGGGAATTTAAGACTTAATGTTAGACCGACCACTACTAATTATGCAATAACTATTAGGTGTTGGAATTAATTCGTAGCGTTTTTGAGAGAGAAATAACAAAAAAAAACGAATGATAATAGAAGAATATATTAATCAAAATGCTGACCATCGCTTGCCACTACTTTTCTCTCATCTTTCGGGTAAGGAATCCTTAAATCTATCTAATCTATGTCGAGACACACAGCCAGAGCCTCGCCATGCCTGTCAATCGCATCCCCCCAGTGATGTAATAGAAACGCTAGATCAACCGTAGATCGGTTATGAGGGAACCCGTATTGTCTGTCACTGATCAACGAGTGATCCTCTAGTTAGCGAACCAATTGGCTGTTAATCAGTCGCTTCATGACTTTTCACATCACTGAAGTAATGACGATTGGGCGATATATTTAATTATGCAACTTGCTGTTATTACATTTAAAAACTGAGATGTGTCTTCTTGGCTTCTCAAGGTAAAAACAGAATACTGTAATACCCATGACATCTCTCGCAAAACGCTACTAATTAATTCCAATACCTAAGAATATTATTATAACATCTTGGATAAGGTGACAAAAATAAAAAAAGCTACCTTAATTTCCGACGCTTGAGGCGCCCCTGGTTACATTTGTGGCTGCAAATAGTCAAAACGCCATGTCTATAAATCCTGAATCAATGGTAGTCAAAATTTCGGCGACGCTTCACATATAGAGAAGCTCCGAATATCAATGCGAGAGGAAAGAAAGAGGAGTTCGTTAGAGGAACATTGACATCCATTCCTCTACAAAAGAGAACAAATTGCAGAGTATAAATTCTAGTTTGAGTGGATATTCGAAATGTTTGCCAATATTTAGGATGAAATAAAACTGGACGAAAAGAAAGGATGCATTTTAACAGCTTAAAAAGGATATTTTTGTTTTTCAGTTTACAAGCAAAGAAAGAAGGGTTGTGGATGCACTAAGACTGAAATTTTTCTTCATAAACATAGTTTTTTACATGTGTTGGTTACCAAATCTTTTAAATGGCTTCTTATTATGGACCATGTGGTTTAAAATACCAGTAAAAGTGATTATCTGCATTTGGTACATAATGGTCAGTATTGAAAATCTAAATTATTTGCCTACTTTCGAGTAAATTACTCATTCCATATAATTTATTGTTACAGGCTCTAATTAATCCCATGCAAGCTTTATTAAATGCTTTAGTTTATCGAAAGTGGAATACAACTCGGTATAGATTTATTCCAACATACTCAAAAGAAGACCAAAAAGAATTTCAGTTCTATGATGAACAATCACCTCTGCTGGGTTCAGAACCACCAAGACTGCAATTAGCACCTATACCAACAGGCATAAACAATTATGCCACTATGTGATTTACTTAACACATTCATTGTATTTGAGTATTGTCTTCAAATATATTTCTTAATTGCTGTTTGTTTGAATTTTAATTATTATAATATAAAAAGTTAATAAATTTAATTAATATAACATATAGGCCAGCATGGTGAACTAAGGCCTAACCCTTCTTATTGGTAGAGGAGGCCCATGCCCAGCAGTGGGAAAATGTTTAATACAGGGCTAGTATTATTATTATATTATATAAAAAGTTAAAGGGTATGTCATAAATAACTAAAATCATGAAATTTCAACTTGTATTTATATACTCTAAATTAATTTATAAAATATATATATGTATGTATATCTGTTAAAGGTATTACTAAATTTATATAACATCACGTTCATTGTCTGGTGGGGCCATGGTTAAATCTGTAACATCTTTCACTATCATATGTGCTACTTGCCAGGCCATTTCTTCTTCCACTTTTGATGTGTTTGTTGGCACGAAGCGATGTACCATTTTCTTAAAAATAGATTCCTTTTTATCTGGGTCAGGCTCAAGTTTAGACTCAAATCTTCCTAAGCTGTTTACTCGGCCAAGACTAAGTCCATCATGTCTGTGCCTTTGCCATAATGAGTCTGCATTATAAAGCTGATTAGAGTCTATTGTCATGTCAGGTACAGAGTGGTTTCGTTTCTTTTTCCTAAATACAGGATCACCCATGGCAAGTAGTGTATTTTGAGTGCTTATGCTATATTCACTACTACAGTCTGATTGTGATCTATGGTTGGTGGGCCATCTTTGGTCAACTGAATGAATCATTTCTGATAGATACTTATAGTACAACTCAGATTCTAGAAATGATTTAACATATTGTGCCAATGTTTTAAAGATAAACTGGAATGGTACATCAAAACAAGTATTAAGAGGCCCTTCTTCTCTACATATTTCACTTTCAATTTGAAGCCTGATCTCTGTTGGAAAACCTACAGGATGTGTAGCTTGAAGAGAGAAATACTTATCATAAATAACAATAGCATCAGCCTGTATCTGGTCAGGGTTTGATGTATTATCATTGATTAGATTATCTCTAAAATGTATGACAGCCATTAGAAATTCCAATAATACTCTACAAGATTCTTGTTCCAAATGTTCAGTAAAATAAAAGAGTATAGTCTCATTATATAAAATATCATTGAGATTTAGAGATCCACTGGTTAAAATGTCAATTTGTGCTTTTATATAGAAAGGACTGCCTATGAAATCATTAAAATAATTATCGTGAATATGGCTATATAGTTTTTCTTGAACAGGCTTAAAACAATCTTCTCTTATAAGCCCATCTGGATTACATATATTTGATATAACTAATTTTCTTAAACTATCTGGTAAGTCAAGCTGACATGGAGCTTCTACAGCAACATATTTTTTAAATAGGTTTACTGATTCTTCTGATAGATCATTTATACTCAAGTTTTCATAAAACTTGTATTCTTGTGACATCGCACACTCTACTAAATTTCCACAAGAACTTGTTGAACACTCTGTTAACTTATTAGAATTATCAGTATTATATAGATTACTATTTAGTCTCTGTTTTGAATTTTTGGCTGTGTCTTTATTGTTGTGATTGTCTGGTTGGCATTTACATTGTAAATTAAAGCTTTGTGTTCTGTTCAGTTGTGAATGGTTGTTGGTCTCATTATTTGTGCTACTGTTTTTGACCATGGTTTTGAAATTTTCTATATCCAGCCAAGCATTTACAAGTAATTGCTGTTCAATTGTCTCCATGAATTGAATTAAATATTTTAACCCCTTTCCTTCTACAAGTATATCATGTAGACTCAAAGATAATTTAGACTTTTTCTCAAACACATCAGTTATTTCTGAAAATAACAATAATATTAGAAATACTTATTATACTCTATTGATTTCATCATACAACAATTAAATTGACTATAGTACCGACCTTCATTTTCATCCACGGATTGTGCATTAATACATTTTATTTCAGTATTCAATAGGCTATATTCTGGCGGCCGCACAGGACAACCTGTTTTACCCTTTGCTAAAATAAAATACCTATTTAGAAATGCGCAATATCAATAACTGTGATTCGAAATAAGTTGTGATTCAACTGTTTACCTGCACTTTTCCAAAACTTAATCATTTCCTTAATAGATGCAAAGTTAGCGTTTGGATGATTTCAAAAGTGCTGAATCAAAGACTATCTATAAAAATCCTTCGTTCTCATCTATAATCGTCATGATCGTATACAATAATAAAAAACTCTATGAAATGTTTTGAAATTTGTAGCGTTTACGTTTTACAATATTGTGAAAGAAATTAAATGTCAGATTTTTTGACATGTTATCAGGTGCTTTTTTAAAGCGCCCAGATGTTAAGCTATAGTCTTTCGACCGTACAGCCTATTCTCCGAGATAATTGATTCCTAAGTTCATGATCTGTAACGTAAGTTTTAATCGAAAGTCAAAATAAAATATGTTTGGTCGGTCGTCAATTCCATGGAACATGTAATTTTTTTGAGCATATTTTATTGCTTAGAAATTTGTACTTAATTAAGCAAATGTTCAACACAAAAAATATCTCTTGTAGATAGTAGGTTACAAAATGTTATCAATAATTTTTTCTTTCTATAAAGAGTTTTTTTTTATCAAAATAGGCTTGGGTTTGACCACTATCTCGCCTAATGGTAAGTGATGATGTGGTCTACGGTGGAGCACGCTTGCCTAGAAGATACCTATTAAATCTTGACTTGAAGATACCCAGGTTATAATTTTCGGGAAATATAGACTCCGGCAAAGAGTTTCACTCTCTAGCGGTGCGCATGATGAATGTACTAGCAAAACGCTTCGTGCGCACTGGTGGAATATCAACCATGTATCGATGACGCTTCGCCAATTAAAATTAAACAACGGACAATTACCACTAGACCTAGAAAACTTGACATAATTGATAAAGTGTACTAGTGGCCCTCACACTAGGCACAGCCTGTATGGTGAGAACCCTATTACAGCACGTTTGACAAAAACGAAATACCACAGTGCATCAACGGTTGGAGAAATAGTCTCTCGATTGCCTCTAACGCCTCAAGCTGGTACTTGGCCGATACATCCCAAAGATGAGAGCAGTACTCCATGCACGACCGGACTTGCTCTTGATACAGATCAAGGAGCTGTCCCGGCGTAAAGTACCGTCTCACCTTCGCAAGGATAGCCAGCTTTTTGGCAGCCAATTGAGCTTTATGCTCAATATAGGAGCCAAAACTGAGAGTTGGAGACAAAGTTACGCCAAGAATCTCTAGGTGGTCAGTTATCGGTACGGACACATCTCTGAAAGTAGGAGTCAGTTGAAAGGGACTCCGTTTAGCAAAGAATAGACAAGCCTGGGTCTTAGTGGCATTAAACTTGACCAGGTTGGCATCGCCCCAATCGGAAACTGCCTCTAAGGACAAGTTCAAGCGTTCTACCAAGGCCTCCCTGAGGGCCTGGACTTGCACTCCAATGGTTCGTGCATTAGTGATTAGATATGTAACTTCTACCACTGTGCTGTCATCAGCGTACTCAAAAGTACCGGGCTTAAGCAGATCAATGTTCAGTATTATCAGTATTTTGATGAAGTTAGTTGTCCGATCCGCGAGTAGTACTTTAAAGATATATATACTAAATCTATGTTTCTCCCCATCGCAATCAGTTATATTCATCCTTTGGAAAAGGCAAAGGTCACCTAAGTAGTTATATTTGATAGAATAGGTATAAAATCCAAGGATTCATCTTAACCCATTACATATTTCTATATTTTGCTATCCCATAGGACACGTGCATTTTCTGGGATAAAGGTAGAGCTATGTCATTCTCAGATCTACCTAAACTACCACTATGCAAAAACACCTTGATCCCTTGCCCTGTGAAAAACTATTCCGCGGGGATAAAAAGTAGCCTATGTGCTATTCCAGACTATAATTTATCTCTGTGCCACATTTCAACCAGATCCGTCCAGCCGTTGCAGCGTGATTGTGTAACAAACATCCATCTATCCATACATCCATTTATCCAAAAATTTGCATATATAATATTAGTAGGATAGTAGGATTATAATTGACTATATAAACTATATATAGCAGCGATAGCCTAGTTGGTTGCGGTACGGACTGCCAAGACGAAAGTCGTATGTTCGAAACCCAAGTGGCATACACCTCTGACTTTTCTAAAGTTATGTGTGTATTAAAATGTTAATTATCGCTTGCTTTAATTGTGAACGAAAACATCGTGAGGAAACCTGCATATATGAGAATTTTTCGAAAGTATGTGAAGTCTGCCAACCCGCATTAGGCTAGCGTGGTGGACTAAGGCCTAACCCCTCTTATTAGTAGAGGAAGCCCGTGCCCAGCAGTGGGACAATGTTTAATACAGGGCTAGTATTATTTATTATTATTATATATAAACTATAAAATTAGAGAACGAATCTCAATCGCGCAATACCACCATCTAGAGACGGCCCGGCCTGCTCTGCTCTTCTTGAATTATTTATGCTTACAAATAAAGAATTTGATTGATTGAGACGCAGATTTGTAGTCCGACCGATACTTCATACTTGCTTTAGGTACCCCGGCTACTCGCTTGAAGAAAGCTTCAGGTCAAGGGCCTGGATGTGTCTATATGTTTGGTCGGACGTCTGCTGTCGCCGTCTGCGCTGCATGGAAGACACCTCGTTCTTCAAGTTCGTCAGGTTTACGAGTGCCTTTACAGGTCACACGACGTGGAGACAGCTCGGCTATTTGAATAGATTAGCCAGGCGATAGACGACGCGCAGGAGCAGTTCTTAACAGCAGAATTAGTTGTTCTGGGGGACTTCAACGCACACCATAAGTTGTGGTAGGGCTCCTCCAGAACTGACCATGCTGGCAGAACGAACTGCTCATGCATTAGCTTTGACTCATAGCTTGACACAACTGGTGAACCAGCCTACCAGGATCCCAGATGTGGTGAGTCATGCGCTCTCTCTGCTGGACCTTCTGTTGACGAGTCACCCAACCGGGTATAGTGTCGGTCGGTCGGTAAGAAATTAAATGCATTTCCATCTTTTTTGTTTCTTTACGAGATGGTCACATTCAAACTTGCTGGCGATCTGACGAATATATAGATAACGATCTTTGATGATAGTCAATAGAACTACTCAATTACGAACAGCAGACGTAAGGTAATTTAGTTATTGTATTAAAATTAATGAAAATAACTGGTTAAATACCTACCGGTAATAATCAACTGATCTAGGAATTCGAAGATACTTTATGTTAATGAAATATTTTAATATTATATGAAAACCATATCCTGATCTATAACGAGTAAGCAGTCCTGTGTAGATTGCGACCAAGAACAATGTGATAGCATAAAAAATGCCGACGAGTAAATGAATAAAAAAAATGCGTGTATTTGAGATGGAATTAAATGTTTTCACGGTCTGGGAAAGTACGTAATATTAATATAAATTGCTATAACTTTCAGGATTTTTTAAGATTAATTAGTATACCGAACAACATTTTTAGGTCGGGTGTGAACATAAAATTATCAAAAAATAAATACCCTAGGCATTAAGAGGTATTTTTATAGTTCGCACCGCATTGGGAAGATTTTTTATGAACGAAATAAATGTTGAATGTATTTTTTATTATATACCGAGGACACGGTTTCCTAAGGTACCTACCGATAAACCTAATCACAAGTTAAGCTATGAATAACTGTTATCGTTTTGGCTAAAACTACAAAAAGTTCCTTAGTAACTTTTAACATAATATGGGCAGTCGCTTTTCTGTTGGGTAATCTGAACAATGTATTTATGAAAAACTAAGTATTAATTTTGAATAAAAAAAACCCAAGTGCCTAAAAATTTAAAATATACTGGAACGGAAAGAAACTAGCTCTATAATATAACTTGAATGTTAAACTATGGTATTGCATGCAGCGACAAACTACCTAGATCTAGAATTTTACCCTACACTGAATAAACAATAACCAGAATATGTTTGCCAGAGCTTGACTACTTGACTATCCAGTATCCATTTAAAATATTTATAACAAATATGTTTTATAATATTTTTTGTCACCGCCTGCAAAACCATATAATAACCACTACCTACCTGTAGCGTTAAAATTCAAAATATTTATAAGGATATTAGGTACCTAGTAGTTATTTTCTAGCAGTTTCGCGTTTTTGCAAGTCTTACTCAGGATAAATAATAGTTTACAGCCAGTTATTTACCAGAGTTGCTCTTAAAATAATAGTGAATAGTTCAGCCGTTTTAGGTGATGTACGAACAAATAAATAGAGAGACAGCGTAGAATATACCTTCTATAATGTATTTAATGTTTCATCAATTATTTTATCCGGTTTCCCATTTAGTCAATTTATATTTTGTTTGAGCTTTAATTATATTTTTTATAGCATTTATTATATTTTTATAAGTACATGGGAATGTTTTAAATAAGTTTATTCAGACCTTACGCATACTGGAGAGTGAGGACGCAGTGCATCGACAAAGGCTATCGACCTTCCCACAGTTACTTGAAATAACTGTTAAGCTGTTGAAAATAACTCCGTTCAAGCAAACAGCGCACAGGGCACCCGGTTCCTCGACTTGATCGCACATATTTGCGGGAGTCTTGCAAAATCCAAACAAAAGCGTCGTGGTTTTATTACTGAAAAAAAATGTATAAATTATTTATTATTGCTCATTGCCTTTTTTGCCAGTTTGCAGATAGTTATACAACTTATGATCAGCGACAAGATGGATCCTGGAATTTGGAAATAGACGTAAAAAATGTGCAAATAGTTGCTTTAACGAAGGGAAACAAAGAGGATTATGTGGTGAGTTACGAAGCTACATGCATTTCTTTACTAAAGTTAGTGCACTTATAAACTTTGAATTTAGGTAATTATAAACTATTTTCCTTTTTTCAATAAACACAAGTAGCAAAAATATCCTTATTCTGTCTCACATATTCTTGCTTACACATTAGATAAGTTTTTAATTTGCCTTTTTAAGATTTGGCTCTTCTACAGTTCATTTCAAATCAGTAGTTTAAGCTATTATTTATAAGTGATTTTCATACGGCACGTAGGTAAATGTTTCCTACCTAAACATTTAATAGGTAACATGGTAGTTAAAAAGTAAATGTTAGTTAGATACGTCAATCTTGTATTATCAAGGAAAATATTTTTGATAATACAGCTGTAACATTAAATATTATTACTTTACTTATTATGAATATTAGGTACTACATGACCTGATATAACTAAATGCATTACTTTTTGTATTCAATAACGAAACGCGGTCGGATACTTGTTAGGTTATCTAACATTTAAATATTTTTAATCTATTCGGCGCATCACCTGAGCTTGCAGTTCACCCTAAAGGTTCTAGGCACAACTATGTTACCCCACCTCAAGTACCTAGCTTAAATGCAGAAGAAATACTATGATTATATAATATTCTGCATTATTATTACCTATGGGTACCTCTATGTGAAGTTGATTACTTCTATAGCTCCACTGAGTACATACGAGGAACGGAATTTTAAAAGCTTATGAAGATATATTTGTTTTGTTTGATAAATAATTACACTGTCTGGAAGTTCTCTTAAAACACTAAAGCCCTGTCACTATCGTAGGCCCTGAAGTTCTTAGATTGCAGTCACGAATTAAATGCACTAACTTAAATTATTAATGTATTAAATATCTAATTGCAGGATTACGATTACGCTTATGATTATTCGGAAATGACCATTAAGCCACCAAATGGTACGAAACCAAAACCAATAAATTCTACAATCACATCAACGGAAAACCAATTTGCAAATACGACAAATGCAACGAATACGGCGACTGAAAATATCATAAATGTTAAGAAAAATAATACGGATAAAGATGATGAAATAGCAACATCATCAACATTGCCTCCAATAAATGATAATCCTACTACTGTGTATGATACAAATGCATCTCATGTGACAAATAGTATTGCAGTTGTTACTACTCCAACTATGAATTGCAAAAAAGGTTTTGTACAAAACAAAAACGGACACTGTGAGCTCATTCTGCAAAGCACTTCAAACGCGTAAGTAATATACTTATTTGTTCCAACTCCAACGTTCCAATGATTTTCAAATCAGGATAAGGTATTTACTTTTCTGCGATAAGTAGGTACTATATTTTATTCTCCCCTTTTTTAAATAGGCACATTACATACATAGTTACATTCTTGATTTTGCCCGCGGCTTCGCCTGCGTGGTGGTTATTTTTAAGAGCAAAGGTATAAAATCTTACTATATTATGCTATCCCATAGGAACTGTGCATGTTCCGGGATAAAAAGTAGCCTGTGGCTCATTATTGCTAGTGCATAGTGCGATATTTTAATGAATACTTAACTTATAAATTTGACCTTTTTTGTGCGCTATTTATTGGCTAACTAACTATACGTGTACCTAAATAACAAATAACAATATAGCTACAACAATCTTGTAAAATTATATTAACATACTTAAAACGAAAGTCGTATCGATTTGAAACTTTGCAAATGTATGTAAACCGGAGGACAATAAAATAATTTAGTAGGTATTAGTATCATCCATGGGCGTATATAAGGGGGGGGGGGTTCAGGGGG
This sequence comes from Laothoe populi, assembly GCA_905220505.1. NCBI lineage: Eukaryota > Metazoa > Arthropoda > Insecta > Lepidoptera > Sphingidae > Laothoe > Laothoe populi. The sequence goes on from HG992152.1 coordinate 12,811,355, forward strand.
TCCGGACCCCCCCCCCCTAGCATTCGACATAATAAAAAATCGCGGAATATTGATAGCGGATAATATAGACGGTTGGCAGGCTATTCGATTTAAGTGATAATTTTTGCTATATTGAGTTATATGCATATTCGGAATAAGCAGATTTTTCTGCGACTTTTGAGCCTAGTTTAAATTTTTTCGTGTACTTTTTAGCGCTTAAATTAACTGATAAAACAAGGCTCATCTTTTTTACATGGTACATTTGTTTAAAAAAATAGGAGCAAATCTTACAGTAGTCGCATATGATGTACCAAAAGTACCTGAGTTCTAACATCTCATCTTGGTAATAAATAAGCAACATTAAAATAGTTATTTACCAAAATATAAAAATAAATTTACTTCACTTGACACTTGCATGTTTTGACAGTTTTTATTTAAACAATAAAACATAAATGGATGAAAATCTACGGTAGATTTTCATCCATCCAAAGTATTTTCACAGAAGGATTCAATAAATGTTGTCAGTATGGTTCGAGGTCAAATATAGCTATCCTTTTTCACGTACATAAATTTATATTTTCCTAGGAATGGCACTATGTTTATGTCACTTTATGTATACAATATCAAACAATTATATATTTGTTTAATCTCCATGTATCAAAAGGATACCGGTGTTCGGAAAAAAGTAATAAGTAGGGATTAAATACAAGCCAAAATTAATTTTATTTCCATAATATTAAAGTTAATAAGTAGAAGTTTTTTAATTCATAAAAAGTACACCGACTTTAATAAAAATCAAATTATGCGTCCCTATAAAATTTGAGGGTTGCCATCGTTTTTTCAATGTTCCAATGGGATCACCTGGGAAGTATACGCATTTAAACAAAAAAAGAATTTCTCGAATCGGTCTAGGCGTCTTCGAGTAATCGGGGAACATACATAAAAAAAGATTCCGACGAATTGTTAACCTTCTCCTTTTTTTAGTCGGTTAAAAATAAAACCGCCTTCAAAAAAACCCAGACACAACTAAATAGCAAAAAATAATTGGTTACATTTACATGAATTAATTACATACAATTTAAATCAATTATTTTTGGAGTCGCCGCCGGTGTTGTTTTCTTTACATTTAGATTCATAAAAACCAAGTATGGATCTATTTTTTTTGTATGCCTGATTATTCTGTTTTTTCCATGTTTTGGCTGGCACCGACTTCAAATAATTGATTTAAATTGTATGTAATTAATTGATGTAAATGTAACCAATAATTTTTTGCTTTTTAGTTGTGTCTGGATTTTTTTGAAGGCGGTTTTATTTTTATTTAAAAAGTAATAATTTATTTTTTTCTTTTTAGTGGTACTTCTATAAAATAGGTACATTGGATAGATTACCAATAGAAAACACCACTGAAAAAGTAACAGAATAGCAAAATTCGCAGTTTTGTATATTCGGACAACATATTTTTTCAAGTTATTATGGTTTTAAAGCCAAACTACTCAACCGATTTTGATAAAAATTCTATGGGATCAATCTGGAAGCATATTTTCTGTAATAAAAGAAGAATTTTCTGAGATAACAAACATAAAAAAACACGTCGAATTAAGAACCTTCTCCTTTTTTTTGAAGTCGGTTAAAAAGGAGACGGCAACACGCTCGATTCATGAACGTAAATTAATCATTAACCGTCATTCAGTCATGTATCATTCGGTAGCCGGCTACCGCCCAAATACGGGCCATAATCGCCCTTCTTTGACGAGCGTATTAAGCGATTTTTAACGTTAATTTTATGGACATAAAATTGATTTGGCTTGTATTTTACATTATTCCGAAAACCGGTATCCCTGTAATACATAAGAGGTTAAACATTCATAAACAGATACTAATATGAGAACATTGGTTTCATAGTTCCTTTTCGATTCGTTCGTGTTCAAATCCTGCACAAATTATAATTTCAATATTTATAATTTTCTGTACCAAGTTATAGTTATCACAGAGTAAACATGGAAGAAAACCATTTGCTCCTGATGCCATAATATTATAAAATATAAATAAATGGTCACCGGGCGAGTATAGCAGTGACGCGTCGACTACAACTTTCTCGCTCCCTAAGTCGACGAGAGCGTTATATAGCGTGACGGCTCAGTCTCATTCAATACCCACAAAATAAAGTGTCGAGCTCGCCTACAGAAGTTTTCACTTCAAAAATAGCTCGCACTTCATTCCTTCGCACCACTTCCTGTTACGTAGTTCCGCCCCTTTTCACCAAATCACTCCCATAAAATTATGCTTATTTTATGTATCTTCTACTTTGTTACTTTCGTCATAATGAAATAAGGTAAGTCTTTTAATATTTACTTGGAGATAGGGTGAAGGTTTTAGGCCTTCAGAAATCCCACTCACTGTTAGAATTAATAATACAATAAGCTACTAACTGGGTGTCAGTTTTCTGTGAGACAGTAGTAGGTACTAATCCGGTCCAGTGTGTCAGTCCATGCTGTGCATACATTATGTGTACCTACTCCATAAGTAAATTGAGATTTAAACACACTATTAGTTAAACTTAGAAGAAGGATATATTGTTGAATTTCGTACCTACCAGGTGATGGGAAAGGTTTTATATGAGCGCAAGTAAGTAGATAACTATGGCAAGCAATACACATGATTTTTTTACTAATATATATTTATACTTGGACGTATTTATTATCCCTACAATACAATTCTCGACTAAATTAATTTATTTATAGGCAATTAAAATTAAAAAGTAGGTAATTCGCAAGTAATAATTTACGAATCCATGTAAGTACTTACATTGGCTATTCATAACAATCGTGACTAGGTATATAACATCAGCGTCGGTTTTAGCCCTGCGCGAGATTGCTACACGGCGCGGCGGCCCATATCCACTATTCAAACCCAAGCAAAAAAGAAACTAATTGTACATACATACATATACACTCACGCCTGTAATCCCCGAAGAGATGGGCAGAAGTGTAACCAGTACACTCACTTTTCGCCGACTTCATTACGGTTCAACAATGTGAAAGTAGGGAGCCTATCGCCATACCAAGCACAATTCCGGACTCCGGATACTGAGTATTTCTAAATAGAATAAGCCAATATCAGTTTACCCAACCCGGGATCGAACCCGAGACCTCAGGACAGCCTTTGGTAACGTATGCGCAATTACAACTGCGCCACCGATGCAGTTAGGTAGGCAGAAGTCAATTATAAAACGGAGTATACTACCTAATATAAAATATAGCAAATTAGTATTTGCGATCTAGTGTTGCAACTTTAGTGATTTTCGGCACTAGATCCAGGAAATATAAGATGTATGGTGAATTGATTGCTGTCAAGTATATAACAAGTCACAATATACTAGAGTTGCCAACCGTTCTGTTTTCCCAGGATATGTCCTAATTTTTAGTGTCATGTATAGTTTTTAAGCAGCGTCCTGGGTTTTTAAAGCGCCCTGATAAGCTTTTTTTTAGCCTAGATAGTCCTGTATTTTAAAATTCGCATACGCGGCGCGGGCGTCTCGGCTCGTAAGTGTTTACGCTATTTTAAAACAAAGATGCGTCCTGTTTTTAAACGGAATTGTCCTGGTTTTTCTAACTTCAAATCCTAGTATTTCAATTCCGGGGTTGGTAACCCTACCATATACTGAATATACACCTGTATGAGTGGACAGAAGTAAAGGAGTCCGCTTCAATACCTTGGCCGGTCGCCCAACTGCGTCTGCCACTAACGGCGACTCTGAATACTATACCAATGCCAATGTGGCGCTATATAATAGTAGTTAGGTATATTCGTTTTGTATAACTAGTCATCTCAATATATGTTAACAGTTTGAATATAAATACGCCATGTTGCTTTACTAACTTATTTTATTAATATAATATAAGGACCAAATTAGTGTGGGTAAGTGTTTGTTATAAGAATCATACATGTATGCAGACTCTAAAAATACCAAAAATATTCCCTATTGTTTTGCGTAAAAATGAATGTAGGTATGGTTTACTTAGGTGGCTCTGATTAATATGAGAAATGTAAAAAGTAAATAATAATATAATACTAGCCTATAAAACATTGTCCCACTGTTGGGCACGGGCCTCCTCTATTAATTTATTTAATCAGAGGGGTTAGGCCTTAGTCCACCACGCTGGCCTAATGCGGGTTGGTGGACTTCACATACCTTCGAAATTCTTATGAGAATTTTCAGGTATGCAGGTTTCCTCACATTTTCCTTCACCGCTAAAGTAAGCGATAATTAACATTTAATACACACGTAACTTTTAGAAAAATCAGAGGTGTATGCCATATTGGGTTTCGAACATACGTCTTTCGTCTTGACAGTCCGTGCCGCAACCAACTAGGCTATCACTGCTTTTCATAAATTATATAATTAAAATTAAATATTTAATAATAATAATTTCCTCTTTCATTTATACTCTATATTTTTTGCTGATGTCGATGCGTACCTACCGTATATTAATATTATTTAAGTTAAAAATTATCGAAGCCATTGCAAAGCTGCTCTGGATCCGATCGTTAGTTTTATTTATGTCTCAACATCATATTAAAATTTTATCAAAACACACACAAAGACTGCTGCCTGATGTTTGTTTCTATGTATTCTACATAGTCTGTGTTTCATGTCACCAGGATCTACTCTTTAAAATAAGTTCTGTATAAAAAGTACCTACCTATTTTATACAATATACTAATATTACAGTAGGTACAATCAAATGAAATAGATAAATGGAACTTTTAAATTCAATTAACAATAGTAAGATTGACATATTTTGGTTAAATACTAATTTATTTGTATGAAATGAAATGAAATGAAATGAAATGAAATCGTTTATTGATCAAGTAGGCAATTACATAGCTCTTATGACAAGTCAGAACATTAAAAAAAGTAGAGAAATTTTAAGAAAAGCATATCAGCTTATGTATACATAACATACATAGCATCATCAATACACTAGCAATTAATTATTCATATGGTATTTAACATTATTATTATTTATTTATTATTAATTATTTTTTATTTTTATATTATGAATTAATATTATTCAAGGTAATACCGGTCAAATATATATATATATTTAAATGGGTTTGATATGGACCATGGGTATTTCCGAGACGTCGCTTGTTTTAAAAGCTACCACCGGATGCAAACGCGACCCCGCCTGAGAAGACCCGGCGAAACAAACTCAGCGGGCTTACATTACCGCTGGATACTACGCGGCGCGACCCAGTCCTGAGAGAATCCAGCAAATCAATCTCAGCGGGCTTGTTTTTGGTCCGGTTCATTATTTCTAGTAGATGACCTGTCACAAATTACATTGCCAATTTATTATTTTATTTTATACGCGATCGGTCGTCATAGTTTATTATTTTTTAAGTGTATATAACAACATGTCATTTATTAATATTTTATGAATATAGTTTTTATTTTATTTTGTTATACTATTTGTATACACTAACATGGTGTAAGCTACAGGGCGCCAGGTCGCAGTGTGCAGGAAGAAACCGAATGCCAGACATCCCTATCCTCTAGATATTGTTGAACATTATAATAGCCCCTGTCCATAAGATGACGTTTAATATGAGTCTTAAACATTTTATTGGGCAAATCAATTACGTTATTGGGGATTTTGTTATAAAATTTAACACAGTTACCCATAAAAGACTTTTTAGATCTTACTACTCTAAACGAGGGTACTGTAAGTTTGTTTCTGTTTCTTGTATTAATGTTGTGAATATCACTATTTTTATAGAAATTGCTTATATTTTTACGAACGTACATGATATTTTGATAGATGTATTCAGACGGCACAGTTAATATATTACTATCCTTGAATACTGATCGTAAAGAATCCCGACTACGTAGGTCGTATATAGCTCGGACTGCTCTTTTTTGTAAAATAAATATAGTATTTATATCAGCAGCTGATCCCCACAATAGAATGCCGTAAGACATAATACTGTGGAAGTATGCGAAATATACCAACCTAGCCGTTGAAACATCTGTTAGACGTTTTATTTTCCGGACTGCAAAAGCTGCAGCACTTAATTTAACGGATAACCTTTCTATTTGAGGACCCCATTGCAATTTACTATCTAGAGTTATTCCTAAAAATACAGTTGAAGAGACTGAATCTAGTAAATCTCCGTTTAATTTAATACACGAATTTATATTTGGTACATTAGGTAATGCAAACCGAATGCATTTTGTTTTTCATGCATTTAGTAAGAGATTGTTAGCAGAAAACCAACTTGATATTAATTTTAAAACATTATTGGGCGTAACTAGGTCTTTATCCTTACGATTTACTTTAAATATTAAAGATGTGTCGTCAGCGAATAAGACAATGTTTGAAATCCTCTCTACCATATAAGGAAGGTCATTTATATATACTAAAAACAAAAATGGGCCCAGAATGGAACCCTGTGGAACTCCTATTTTTACTGTAGATCCTATTGATGTGACGCCATCTATAGAAACTTTTTGTTCCCGACCCGATAAATAGGACATTACAAGATCCAGAGATGAACCAGAAATTCCATAATATTTGAGTTTTACAATGAGGGTTCGGTGGTCGACGCAGTCAAAAGCTTTAGAAAGATCACAGAAAACTCCAAGAGCATCCTGAGACCCCTCCCAGGCCTCCAACACAGTTTTTATTAAAATTGAACCAGCGTCTTGAGTAGACCGACCCTTTGTAAACCCAAACTGGTTAGGATGCAATATCATATTCCTATTAAAATGAACTAGCATTTGGTTGAGCATGATTTTTTCGAAGACCTTACTAAGAGTTGGTAATATAGATATAGGTCTGTAATTAACCGCGTCATGTGCACAACCTTTCTTAAAAATGGGTATAATTTTACTAATTTTCATTAGATCAGGAAAAATACCATTAATTATACAAAGGTTAAATATATCTGCTAAAATAGGAGCAATATTTACAATGACCGCTTCAATAGCTTTAATGGATAGCCCCCATAAATCTTCAGTACCTTTTGTTTTTAGAGACTTAAAAACTTTAACTATTTCATAATATGTTACCCTTTCAAAGTAAAAATTGGGCATATTTCCCTTAACATTTTCTTTTAACAATGATTCTGCTAAAGTCGCCGATGACTGCAGGGATTTAGTGGTCTCTACAGGTATATTAGTAAAATACTGCTCGAGATAATTGGCTACATTAAGTTTATCTGAAACCAGTTCGTCATTTAAAAGTAAAGCTATAGAGTCATTTATTCTAATTTTACCAGTTTCAGTATTAATAATGTTCCAAGTCGTTTTTATTTTATTATTAGACTGTCTTAATTTCTCACTAAGATGTGCGGCTTTAGCTTGGAGACATACTTTTTTAAATATTTTTGAATAATTTTTGACGTATTTGGAAAAATTGACATCAGGTGTATAGGACCTTTTGTCGTACAAGTCATATAAAATATCTCTACTACGTCGTATGCCTTTAGTAGCCCACGCGTTAAAATTAGTTTTAGGGTTTAGTTTAAGCGATTTTATTTTACAAGTTTTGTTAAATTCATTGCAAATGTTACTGAACAATATATTGTACAAGTCGTTAGGCCTAGAAGAATTTGGGGTATAAGAATATAATATAGACTTCAAATTATTACTAAAATTATCTAGATTCTTTTTTGTCAATTGCCTGCATGTAATTGATTTGTTTTTACTGCATGAATTATTTTTTATTTTGACCAACTGACATTTGTGATCTGACCGAACACCTGTTGTTACGCATTTATTTGTTATATTAAAATTGGTTATAATATTATCAATGCATGTTGCCGATGCATATGTTACCCTAGTTGGCTCAAAAAACAAACATTTTAAATTAAATGAGCCAAACAACGATATAAATTTACTTTTATCAAAGGAATCAACCAGAATGTTAACATTAAAGTCTCCACACACTAATATCTTTTTATTGTCATTAAATTTTTTAAGGAGATCCTCCATTATTGTCATAAATCTTAATAAGTTAGATGACGGAGGCCTATATACGCATAAAAGAATGTATAATTCGGTCTCTGCACATGCGACCTCACAAACCCGCTCAACAGAAAGGTGAGAGATATCCCTTCTTTCCTTAAATTTAACATTATCTCTAACTAATATTAGGGCTCCCCCACCCTCTGCCGACGCTCTATTGAACGAGCTGGCGACCCTGAAGCCATTCACATTGAAGCTCATATGGTGCGCCTTCAGCCAGGTTTCTGTAAAACATAAGATGTCAATTTTATATGTGTCTATAAAAAGTTCTATTTCTAAAATTTTGCCAGAGAAGCGGTTTATATTCTGATGACATAAAACTAAATTATTGTCATTCTTCTCTGTTGTCACCCTTAAATGTTTAAATTATTATTCACCACATTTATTTTAGTAACATTACTAATAGCGGTGGTCCCTGAAAACTTTGTCATATTACTTATGACTGTGTTTGTATAATAGGCTACTGATGTAGCAGTTAAATTTAAAGCTTTTTTAGAAAGATACAATGTACCTCTTGTCAACTTGCCTTTACCAATAAATATATTGGTGTCAAAAAAAGAAAATTTGTCACTATTATGACTTATTAAAAATTGTATATGCCTGTTCAGCATATAAATATTATTATTAACACTATCAGACACATTGTCCAGATATGGGAAGGCACACAATATGATCCTACCACAATTTAGATTCAGCATTGCTTTAAAACAGTCTGTAATCTCTTTTTTATTTAAACTTTGACTATTTCCTACTAGAAGTGTCAAACACGAATCAGTATTATATTTTTTATGTATTAAATTTTCTACTATTTGTTTAAAACTCAATCCTGGCATACAATAATTTACCAAAGAGTGACTTAGTCTATTTTTGAGCAAAGTACTAATGCCTTTGCCTATGTTGTCTGAGTACATTATAAGGTTACAATTATTAACATTTGCATTAACACTTGAAACAATAGGGGTTTGTTTTATTTGCAAAATTGGAGGTATTCTTGCACTGTGTACAGGCATAGTTTTATTAGATGACAAAACATTTGACTCGGACAATGATTTAAATTGATTTGATTTGTTCGCTGGTATTAACTTATCACTGACTATATCATGAAGATTACCTTCATATTCTATTGTTAATTGTTTTAAATCATTCTGTGAAGAAACATATTTATTATAAGTAACACTTAAAGATTCCTCCAAAGTTTTAATTTCAGTGAGCAAGCGCTCAGTATCAATTTCATAAATATTTTTACTATCTTCTAGCTTTATTTCATAGTTTTCAAGTTTAGCTATTAAGGCCCTACGTTGTTTCCTTAGTGCCAAATTAGATTTATTATATGCTTTATTTAATTTTACCAATTTAATTTTTTTAATAATTTTATTAAATTTAATGTATTTTTTGATTTTATTGTTACTCAACATACGGATATTTGATTGCTGGGTTATTATTTGTATATTAGGATCTGAACTGGAGTTAACTAATTCGTTATATAAACTTTGGTTAGACAAAGTCTGGGAATGTATTTTTTCATTTTCTAATTCTATAAGTTTTTCATTTGAAACACTTAATTCTTGCTTTAGATCTCTAATTTCATTCAAGGATTCCTCATATAATGAGCTACAGTGTACAAACGATTCTGTCACCGCTTGGAGTTTGTCACGTTCATCAAGAATGATCAAATAATCCTGATGCAATGATGCAAGTTCCCGCTTGAGGGATGAGTTTTTACTTATTATGTTCTTCACCTCCTCCTCACTCTCCTCTCGCTCTTGAAGAAGCTGTTGGCATTGGTCTTTTTGTGCTTTGAGCTCTTTCAGCACCTTGCTCAACTTAAGTTCAGCTTCCTGAGCAGCAACCTTGCGGGTCTGCATGTTTCTAGGTGAGTGTGGATGAGTATGGAACAAAAGAAATATATCAAGACAAGACAAAACTAAAAAGATATTTACCTTCACAATGACAGGGGGTAGATATAAATTCAAACTTAGTACCAGTGACTTGATTTGTGTATGTTAATACTCGGTGTATTACTGTAAAGTATATGTAGTTTCGTGTTTAGGTGTCTTTAATACTGTCTGGGGCAAATGAAGTTCGACTTGAGTTTTGCTTCCACTTATTGTCAAGCAAAACAAGTTATGAACGTTGCCTGTGTGTGATGGACGTTTTTCACAATAGTGAAACAATGTTAAGTATAATGTGGTGTTAAGTTATTTATCAAAAAAAAATCACTGATACTCGCCGTAAGTTAACTTGACTTGAAGATAATTTGAAAACCAAATTTGAACTCCTGCTTTGTGACAGTTGACAATCGTTTAAACTTTTACGAAACAATTTTGTTGTTTATTTAGTCAAATTTTCATATAAAACACAATGCAAACAATAATTAACTATTAACAATTCAATATTATTTGATTTAGTTAATCTTTAAACATTTAATTTAGATTTAATTATTATTTAAGTTTTTAGCACAATAGGGTATTTGACAATTTTTGAAAATTGATGGACATCGATAGAGGACGCTTCACTTATAGCCCCCGTAATATTTTTATTATTGAAATATACTCAATTTATATAAAATCCGTGATTTAATTTTTTCATATATAATTTCGCGCTAAAACGCGTTGTCACGTGACATTATCTCTATGTGACGTCATCGCACATCTACAAACATTCGTGACACCTAACAACATAACAAATTATTTGCATTTATATCTAGTTTTTCCACAAAAATTAATGAGCCAGCATATAAATATTGTTCAATGCCTTTGTGTAAAAACTCGACACTAAATCCCGATAAATTGTTCATCCATGTGCCAAAATCCAAAGTTTTAAGAAAGAAGTGGCAGATTTCGACTATCAGCCCTTGTAATGCCTTCTTCCATTCTTATAGAAGACTTGAAGACGAAATTAACACGTTTACACATCGAAAAATATGTTCTTCCTTACAATTTGATTTGTCGTAGGATGCAATGTTTATGTGCGATGTCGTCACGAGTAATGGCGGCCGGTATTGCTACGTTTTTGGCACCGAGTGATACAGATTAAAAATTCTAAATTTTAATGACGAAAATAAAATGTTTATAATACGTTTAAAATAAAAAAATCTATTTAATAAATATGATGGCCCACTATCCTTTCTCCTAGTGCAGTTTTATATTTTTTGGTTACACCAGTCAAACACCCTATTTAGACGACCGATCGTACCGGTGTTGCCAGTGTATTCTATTCTATGTGTGTCTATATCCGCCTAAATGCGTGTGTTAACAAATGTGAATCTCTCAGTGAATCTACACATTTAAAGACTGCTTAAACCGAACTGTACCTACTAATTTTAAGACATTTTAAGATCTTGGTACCGTTAAGTCTATTGTTGCTAGAAATGGCGTCCACGTAATACATATTGTAACAAATCCAAAACACATAATCTTCCTTCTGAACGGGCTGGCTAAAAGGAAAGTGTGGCAAATACATGCTTTTAAATCAAGTTACATTTATCTCTGGCTATCATACCTTTTGGAACATAATTTTATTCTTTTTTATAAATATTTATCTTTCATGAATAAATTTGATTCTTATTTCAATGATATAATTAAACAAGCATGCATAGATTTTTTACCTTTCCAGCATTTGATGATTTCATCAAAAGCAACAAGTCAGACATCTGAGATTGGGATATATGTTAATTTTTTTATTTTTGTCATGTAAATATATAATTCAAACATACTTAACATATTTTTCAGGTTGCAAAAACTAGTAAAACTTTCACAAAAATTGAAACGAAGGAGAGCTAATCATGACAACCATGGAGGCTCGGTATGATGTTTTAGTGTTTCTACCTAGCTATGATTACAGTTATTTGTTCAAGATAACAGAACCGATTAAACAGTTTAAACAGATGGGTATTCTGATAACTTAAAAGTACCGAATATCTTTGACTAAGGAAAATAAAGTAAACCCTGTTATTATGTAGTTATTTTAGTGCACATTTAATTCCTTCAATTTCCTTAGAGATCTGAGTGTTTAGATCCGAACAGGTGTCTGGATTCAGTAGTTTTCTTAATCATAGCTAATGGAAAGTACAATGATTTTTAATATTATATAAATTGACAAATCGGGTGATACAACTGGCAGTTAAATATCAGATGTGTATTAAATATCAATTATTATGTAAAATATATCGACTATTAAGACTTTAAACTTCCACACCAACTTTAAGGCTATATTTCATGTATTTAAAACACTTACAAGTGGCCTAGATTTTTGATAAGTAAACTTGTGAAAACTAAAATTTTAAGATCTTAATAACTCAAGAACTATAGCAATGTTAATTAAATTTGTTATTCTTGATGTTTAAATTTTTTGGGTAAAATTACATGCTGCTGGCACATAGTCCCTGTCATTACTGAACCTTATTGACACAGTTGTATGGTGAGATAAAATAATTTCTGTCATTCATTAGTATTTAATTCACATTATTATAACTGTACCAATTGACATTGTAAGTAATTTTAGTGTCTAAATATTAAGGAAAAATAAAATGAATTGAAATGTGTTTTTATTTGTAATAATTCAGAATTATCTAATTATGTGTAATAGTACAAAACTATTGTTTAAATAAAGGTTTATGTAATGTGGCATTTTGTTTTTATCTTGGCTGTACAAACTTACTACATTGTGAGCAATATCACAAATGTTGAAATTTTAAGGAATCAGCATTCACAATAAATAAACAATAAAATAAACAGCATACAATCACACAATAATGGTACAGACAAATTGGAATTAAAGTTTGCACAGGCAAAATAACAAAGGAATAAAAGCACCTATAGTTATAAACACTGGTATCAAAACTGAACTTTCATCCATAGAATAAGGATCAGGTTGTTTAGGGCCACTGGCACGCCTTGGTTTTGCACTTTTTTCTTCTATTTCCTCTCTTGGTTCTTCCGTTTCGTTTTCGGGCCACACTAAAGGAGGGAGTTTAGGAACTTCATCTATAGTACCTCTCATCACATACAAGGCATTAATTTTAGGATTATCTCTATAACCCTTTATAAATTCAACTTTTATTTTACCCCCTCTTATATCTGATTCCTCTTCGTTATAATATAGTTTTCCATTTTTAATTGAATAAGGTATGTATTCATCATGTGCCACACCTCTACCGACTTTATCAAAAATGTCTAAATCAGCCACAATGGTATGGTCTCCATTCAAAACAACGTCAAACACCTTCATGTTAGGTGCATTAAAATAGACTTCACTGAATTTCAATACTAACACGTAATCGCCATCCTTGTTGGCAGGAATATCGTAGCCGAAGGTGCTGTGATGATATCTTTCCGTCTGGTACAGTATTTCGTCCTTAGGATTGACTCGACCGATCATAACCAATTGTTTACCGTAATCGGAAGCGGTGCCGACTCTTCCTTGTAAAGAGTCTTTTTCATAGTGAATTCCATATATGTCAGTGTGAGCGGGTCCTCCAGCATTAATAGCGTAAATGATTTCACCTAAACCAGTAGCAGTTTTTATAATACAAAGCATGAAAATAAAAGTATGGACAGTTAACCGCAACATCGTTTTTGATTTTACCACTTATACTATAATGGCTAGTAAAGTATATTTTCACTTTAATAAATATATTTAAAACAACACGCTTTTTAATAGATCATGATGATTTATAAAGTTTTTTTGTAAATTAATAACTCGGTTATCTGGCACCGGCAATTAAGTACAACTCATAGCTGACATAGCACCACCAAACTTCAAAGCAAAGTTGCCAACAGTTAAACAAATTTTACACCAGCTTCAACTTTAAAACCATCACTAATCCAATAAAATAAGAAGCTACACACACTTATACCGTAAATTTTGCGACAGATTTTATTAGTTATTCGAAAAAAAATATTGGGTAAATTGGTAAAACAAGTACCAGTTATTATTAGGTACATATATTACAATATTACACATAGAATTTATTTACGAATTTTACGACTTTGATTGCGGTTTAAATTTTCTTTCGAAAATAAAAATTTACTGTTAGGCCGATCTACGCAGAATAGGGCTGCCAAAAACAACAACTAATTTTATACCGCCATCTCTCTGACATGATACAAATTCGAAACTTATTATACATCCATCGTTACCGACCACTCCTGAAAGCTTTGTAAAATGGCCGATGCCATGTGGAAAGTTAACTTTACACTTTAATTTTTATTTTTGTATCCAATTATACAAGGCAGTCTGCTATAAATACTGGATACATGAGTTAACTAAATTATACACATGTTGTATCCAATTATACAATCTGGCAGCACTGACGCAGAATAAGCTCACAGCCATGGCCATGAATAAATATTTAAAAAAAAGAGCTCTTGTGTCTTGACGTCTGGCGGACTAGGCAGTATGGTCGATTGACTATAGCCTGTCCTTTGGACGAATAAAACGAAAAAAAAAAAATTGACGTCTGGCGGTTGGTCTTTTGGGTTCAGATTTAATTTAATGTTTAATTGGATCCCAGGCCTCAAGGCCAGGAACTGTGGCGAACTTGAGTTTTACTGGAAAATCCATTAAGTTGTGAACACTACTTCAAAGTGTCAAGCAGTGTTGCCAGATATCATATTAGGAAAATCACCAAATATTTTCTCAAAATTCAAATTCTGTTCTCTTTATGCATAAGTTATAATACTAAATAAACGACTTCGAAAATTGCGATGTGTTTGCCGTAATCTATCAAGAGTTTTCCTTTTTTACTTTTACTCTCAATCGTAGTCATTACATTTCAACAAAATTTATTTGAGACCACCATGAAAATCCGAGCACACTTAGGGAACTTAAATCTCTAATTTACACATGAAAAGTAGAGGCGAAGACCCTTTTTTTGGAGTCAGTTAATATTCAAAACTTTATTCACTATGAATAAACTTGTACCGTAAAACCGTTAACTAAACAAACATTTATCACCGTTGGTCCATAACATGTTTTTTTAATTAAGAATATTTTTGAACAGTAGTTTCAATTATCTCAATTCCACTAAAGCTCCCTACATAATTTGCGGTTGGCATCCATATCCATACCAATACTATACAGGCGGCTTGACTTTTCCCAACACATCCAACTATTATTGTTATATCTATTTCAACCAATTTTCACTAAATCAAATTATATACCTAAACCTTCCTCACGTATCATATCATCCTCTATCTATTGGTGACATAGAGTAATCTAACTGCATGAAAATCTGTCCAGTCGTTTTTGAGTTTATCGTGAACAGACCGACCGACACGCAGACAGACAGACGCGGCGGAGGACTTTATTTTATAATATGTTGTGATACATAATAATGTATGAGTAAATAAAGGTAACAAGCTTTCATAATGTGTAGCCATAACGCCGCACAGATTAGGCACTTGGAAGTCTCGCAAAATAAACCATTAAACAAGCAGCATGGGCAACGAGGAAAAAACTATTTTTAAACATAACGAAAGCTAATCAGCTTTAGATGACTCAACAGTGACGAAGGCTTTTAGCCCACGTGCAACGTTTAATCATTTTATGCCCTTTATAACCAATTAAAAGTACGAATACATATTCTTATGAATGTCTAATATATTAAGGTATTTGCTATTACTCGATTTTATTACCGAAGGTATTTTGGAGAGTAGCTACGGGTACATTAATAAATACAACCAAGTGGGGAGTAGTAAATGTTTAGCATAAAACGGTACGCCTTCCGTGCTTCGATGTTCAGTGGGGTAGCAGTCGGGTCGATAGTGAGTACGTTCGTGGTTCGTTCTCGGTGCAGACCTAAGTGTAATCAGTTTAATTGGGCGGGTATAAGCCGGTTCACAGTCGGTTGGAGGCGTGTTGATCCGTCGGCCAGGGAGACCTGTAGAAACGGTGGTACCGCTGGCCGCCCGCGGTACAGTACAGGGGCCCAATCGTGGCTAACCACCACGAGAGGCTGCCCCACCATGCCACGCATAATCTTGGGTGGGTCCGTCGTGCCGGTTGGTGACCGGATGTGGGGTCCCGGCGGCCTATCCCGGGAGGGTACGGGGGCCCTTCCGTCCGGCGGATCAGCTCACCTCCTCTCGGCTCTTTTAGTGGACCGGCGCTTGTTGCGGCCTTCTGACTACTCTGACACTAGATCCTTGACCGCTTCTTCACCTCTCCTTTTATATATACCTACCTATACAGGCATACCCCGGCCCTCGGCCTGAAGCTTTCTTCAAGCGAGTAGCCGGGGTAAAGCAAGTATGAAGTATCGGTCGGACTACAAATCTGTGTCTCGGTCAAGAAGAGCAGAGCAGGCCGGGCCGTCTCAAGATGGTGGTGGACGGCATTAAGATTAGAATGGAGTCCGCGGATGTTAGCGAACTCCATTGTGAATGCGGTGGTGGGGTTACGCACCGCTGTAGAACCTGCACTCTTAATATGCACTGTCATGGAGTTATGGGAAGGAGAGGTGAAGAATAGCCGGTGGGAATTTCGCGCCCACTTTGAGAGATTGGGAGTAAAATTGACTCGGGCAGCAGGTGCGTTAGGAACCCTGCTGCCCAATTTGGAAGGTCCTGGCATCCCTTGCCGAAGGCTGTACGCCGGAGTCGTGCGGTCCATGGCCCTGTACGGCAGTCCCGTCTGGGCCGAGTCCCTGAGCGACCGGTGCGTCGCTCTGCTGCGCAAGCCACAGCGTGCAGTGGCGCAGCGCGCGATCAGGGGCTACCGCACGGTCTCGTTCGAGGCGGCTTGTGTTTTGGCCGGTTTCATACCGTGGGACCTGGACGCAAGAACCCTCTCCGCCTCATTTCACTGGCGGGAGGAGGCGTTCAGGCGCGGGGAGAGACCGGCCCTGAGAGAGGTGGAGGCCATCCGTGGCTCCCTCCGCAGAGCCGCCGTGGAGGAGTGGCGTCTCAGGCTGGACAACCCGACTTCGGGTCAGCGGGTCGTAGCGGCAGTGCGTCCTGTCTTCCGTCAGTGGTTGGACAGGCGCCACGGCGCGGCGACGTTCCGGCTGACACAGGTGCTCACAGGCCACGGTTGTTTTGGCGAGTACCTGTGTCGTATAGCCGGCGCAGAAGGGTCGGCCGTGTGTCACCATTGTGACAACTGTCCGCGTGACACGGCCCAACACACTTTGGAGGAGTGCCCAGCCTGGGACGAAGAGCGCAGCGCTCTCGTAGCAGTCGTCGGAGGAGACCTCTCGCTGCCGACTTTGGTGTCAGCCATGGTTGACAGCCGGAGGTCCTGGCGTGCGGTGGCCCTCTTCTGTGAGGCAGTTATCTCACAGAAGGAGAGTGCCGAGAGGGATCGGGAAAAGCGCTCCGATCCCTCCTGCCGCCAGTCGAGACGGAGGAGGCGCCGGGTTGACGACTGACCGGCGTCTCCCGCCCTGTGGTTTGGGGGCGTTTGGAGAATCCCACCACGGTATCCCCTGCCTGTCGTAAGAGGCGACTAATAGGGGCATCGGGGGTCGCGGGCGCGCAGCGGGGGCCTGTCGTAGCGCCCTTTCCGGTGTGTCGAAATTTGTTTTGTACATAGTTTTATTTTGTATATACTTCGTCGGCACACCGGGCGACCCCGGGATGACGGCAGCGCGGGTGGTTGGCCTCGTAGCTGCCGTGGACGCCGAGGGCGTCCTTCGGTGCGTGGGGGCTTCTGAGCCCCCCCCCACTTGGAGACGGGCCGCAAGGCGGCACCGCGCAGGGGCGGTTTCGGTCGAAAATGGGGCGCTTCTCGCCCCGTGAGCCCGGGACCGTCTCTTATGCGCTGAAGAGGGCCACCGCGGGGTTTTTAGTTGGTATTGTCAGTGTAGGGAATTTGTTAGGGACTCGGCCCAGCGGTCGTCCGGATGTCAACATCTCTCCCGGACGGCTTAACGCTGGGTCGTAAGGCCGGTGAGCCCAACATAACCGTCCCGCCATCCCCCCGGCGGATCAGCTCACCTCCTCTCGGCTCTTTTAGTGGACCGGCGCTTGTTGCGGCCTTCTGACTACTCTGACACTAGATCCTTGACCGCTTCTTCACCTCTCCTTTTTTTTTTTTTTTTCGCGGGGAAAAGCGATTTATCACTACCGGCCCGCCGGGGGGATGGCGGGACGGTTATGTTGGGCTCACCGGCCTTACGACCCAGCGTTAAGCCGTCCGGGAGAGATGTTGACATCCGGACGACCGCTGGGCCGAGTCCCTAACAAATTCCCTACACCGACAATACCAACTAAAAACATCGCGGTGGCCCTCTTCGGCGCATAAGAGACGGTCCCGGGCTCACGGGGCGAGAAGCGCCCCATTTTCGACCGAAACCGCCCCTGCGCGGTGCCGCCTTGCGGCCCGTCTCCAAGTGGGGGGGGGGCTCAGAAGCCCCCACGCACCGAAGGACGCCCTCGGCGTCCACGGCAGCTACGAGGCCAACCACCCGCGCTGCCGTCATCCCGGGGTCGCCCGGTGTGCCGACGAAGTATATACAAAATAAAACTATGTACAAAACAAATTTCGACACACCGGGAAGGGCGCTACGACAGGCCCCCGCTGCGCGCCCGCGACCCCCGATGCCCCTATTAGTCGCCTCTTACGACAGGCAGGGGATACCGTGGTGGGATTCTCCAAACGCCCCCAAACCACAGGGCGGGAGACGCCGGTCAGTCGTCAACCCGGCGCCTCCTCCGTCTCGACTGGCGGCGGGAGGGATCGGAGCGCTGTTCCCGATCCCTCTCGGCACTCTCCTTCTGTGAGATAACTGCCTCACAGAAGAGGGCCACCGCACGCCAGGACCTCCGGCTGTCAACCATGGCTGACACCAAAGTCGGCAGCGAGAGGTCTCCTCCGACGACTGCTACGAGAGCGCTGCGCTCTTCGTCCCAGGCTGGGCACTCCTCCAAAGTGTGTTGGGCCGTGTCACGCGGACAGTTGTCACAATGGTGACACACGGCCGACCCTTCTGCGCCGGCTATACGACACAGGTACTCGCCAAAACAACCGTGGCCTGTGAGCACCTGTGTCAGCCGGAACGTCGCCGCGCCGTGGCGCCTGTCCAACCACTGACGGAAGACAGGACGCACTGCCGCTACGACCCGCTGACCCGAAGTCGGGTTGTCCAGCCTGAGACGCCACTCCTCCACGGCGGCTCTGCGGAGGGAGCCACGGATGGCCTCCACCTCTCTCAGGGCCGGTCTCTCCCCGCGCCTGAACGCCTCCTCCCGCCAGTGAAATGAGGCGGAGAGGGTTCTTGCGTCCAGGTCCCACGGTATGAAACCGGCCAAAACACAAGCCGCCTCGAACGAGACCGTGCGGTAGCCCCTGATCGCGCGCTGCGCCACTGCACGCTGTGGCTTGCGCAGCAGAGCGACGCACCGGTCGCTCAGGGACTCGGCCCAGACGGGACTGCCGTACAGGGCCATGGACCGCACGACTCCGGCGTACAGCCTTCGGCAAGGGATGCCAGGACCTTCCAAATTGGGCAGCAGGGTTCCTAACGCACCTGCTGTCCGAGTCAATTTTACTCCCAATCTCTCAAAGTGGGCGCGAAATTCCCACCGGCTATTCTTCACCTCTCCTTCCCATAACTCCATGACAGTGCAAATTAAGAGAGCAGGTTCTACAGCGGTGCGTAACCCCACCACCGCATTCACAATGGAGTTCGCTAACATCCGCGGACTCCATTCTAATCTTAATGCCGTCCACCACCATCTTGAGACGGCCCGGCCTGCTCTGCTCTTCTTGACGGAGACACAGATTTGTAGTCCGACCGATACTTCATACTTGCTTTACCCCGGCTACTCGCTTGAAGAAAGCTTCAGGCCGAGGGCCGGGGTATGCCTGTATGTTCGGTCGGACGTCTGCTGTCGCCGTCTGCGCTGCATGGAGGACCCCTCCCTCTCCACACTGTGGGTGCACGTCGACCTCGGCTCCCAGAGTCGGGTTTACGTGTGCCTTTACAGGTCACGACGGGGACGTAGAGACAACTCGGCTATTTAATTATATTAGCCAGGCGACAGACGACGCGCAGGAGCAGTTTCCTACAGCGGAATTGGTAGTTCTGGGGGACTTAAACGCACACCACGAGTTGTGGTTGGGCTCCTCCAGAACTGACCATGCCGGCAGGACTGCTCATGCATTCGCTTTGACCAATGGCTTGACACAGCTGGTGGATCAGCCTACCAGGACCCCAGATGTGGCAAGTCATGCCCCCTCTCTGCTGGACCTACTGCTGACGAGTCATCCAACCGGGTATAAAGTGACGGTTGGTGCTCCCCTGGGTACCTCCGATCACTGCCTGGTTGGGACGTCGGTTCCTTGCGCTCTGCCTCCACGTCCCGTGAAGGTCAAGCGCAGGGTCTGGCACTACTCGTCGGCAGATTGGGATGGTATGCGGGATTACTTCGCATCCATCCCTTGGCGGCGCCGCTGCTTTGATGGAAAGGATCCTTCAGTGAGTGCCGACGCCATTGCTTGCGAGATCAGAATAGGAATGGAATATTACATTCCTTCCTCTGATATCGCAGGCAAGGGCCGAGGACGCTCCTGGTTCAATCGTGCATGCGCCGATGCTGTTGGCAAGAAACAGGCGGCGTATCGTGCTTGGATCGGGGGTCGCGCTACGAAGGATCCCAACCTCAAGTCACTCAAAGCAGCCTACAACTGTGCTGCCAAGGTCTGCAAGAGGGCGTATGTTAAAGCGGATGCCCAGCGCGTCTCCAAGATTGGATGTGCTTTGGCCGATAACCCAACAAGCAGTCGTGCTTATTGGAGCTTGGCTAAGGCCATCCAATCTAATTTCTGTCGCCCTTCGCTGCCACCGCTGAGATATCGAAATGGAACACTAGCCCATAGCTCGCCGGAGAAGGCCGATTTATTGGCAGACCTCTTCGCGGCTAATTCGAGACTCGAGGACTGCAATACTCATTTACCATCTACGCTGCCCGGTTGCGGTCACACAATGCCTGATATCCGTATCAGGCATTGTGATGTGCGGCGTGAGCTGCACTCTCTCGACGTCCGGAAGGCTAGTGGTCCTGATGGTATCCCAGCGCTTGTACTTAAAAAGTGTGCGGCGGAGTTGTCTCCTGTACTGACGCGCCTATACCGATCGTCCTACCTCTCAGGTATTGTGCCTGAATCTTGGAGGGAGGCTAATGTGCAGCCGATCCCCAAAAAGGGTGATCGGTCAGACCCTAACAATTATCGCCCAATCGCCATAACCTCAGTGATGTGTAAAGTCATGGAGCGACTGATAAACAGCCAATTAGTTCGCTACCTAGAGGATCACTCGTTGATCAATGACCGCCAATACGGGTTCCGTCATAACCGATCAACGGGTGACCTTCTAGCGTTCGTATTACATCACTGGGGGGAGGCGATTGACAAGCATGGCGAGGCTCTGGCTGTGAGTCTCGACATAGCCAAGGCGTTTGATAGGGTCTGGCATCGTGGCCTTCTCTCCAAGCTCCCGGCATACGGTCTGCCCGACAACCTGTGTAAGTGGATTTCCGGCTTTCTGCATGAGCGTAGAATGCGTGTCCTCGTTGATGGACACGCTTCGCAGCTCATGTCAGTAAATGCCGGAGTACCACAAGGCTCTGTGATTTCGCCCACCTTGTTTCTTCTGCATATCAATGATATGTTGTCGCTTGGCAACATTCATTGCTATGCAGACGACAGCACGGTTCATGGGCGTTATAGCAGCAAGCCGCCTGGTTGCCGGGCGGATACTGAGAGGAGACGCGAGGATCTTGTCGTTGAGCTCAACCAGACCTTGGATCTCATCTCATCATGGGGTACCAGGAATCGGGTTGAGTTTAATGCCAAGAAAACCCAGGTGTGCGCCTTCTCGTGCAAGAAGTCTCCGTTTTCTCCCATCCCCGTTCCTCATGGTATTCCACTCGCAATGCGGAATGACCTTATTGTCCTAGGTATCGATATCCGCTGCGATCTTAATCCAAGGAGTCACATCGAGAGCGTAATATCCGCCACTTCACGCAGGGTCGGAATCCTGAACAGGGTGCGGCGGTTTTTCACGCCTGGTCAGCGCTACCGCTTATATAAAGCGCAGGTGCGGCCGGGAATGGAATACTGCTCGCACCTCTGGGACGGTTCCGCAAGGTACCTTCTCGATGCCTTGGATGGGTTGCAGCGGCGGGCCATCCGCATTGTGAATGATGCAGACGTGAGTAACAGCCTGGAGCCGCTACAGCTGCGTAGGGATATTTCCTCGCTTAGCGTGTTCTACCGTCTGTATCATGGCGAATGCTCTGAAGAATTGTTTGATCTTATCCCATCCTCTCCCTTCCATACCAGAACCACGCGTACTGGCTTGCGGAGCCACAGCTTCGTGGTGTCTACTACCCCGGCCCGAACCAAGAGGTTTGCAAATTCGTATTTTTGCCGCACCATCAAGCTGTGGAACAGTTTGCCAGGTACCGTGTTCCCTCCCTCCTATGATCCTGGGTCCTTTAGGCGTAACGTGAAGAAGCTAAACAGCAGGCCGGCATGATTGTGTTGAGTAGCGGGGGATAGACTGTCTCTCGCTACTTGACACTCTATCTGGACGGCACTGCGCTTACCATCAGGCGCAGTGTGGTCACTTTGCCGCGCCAGAATAAAAAAAAAAAAAATTGATCGGCAATGTCGCGGTCGCTACAAATAACTAAAATTAACTCGACACTGAAAGATGCAATGTGGTGTGCTTACTTAGGTGGCATGAAGCAAACTAACGTCGGTGCAGTGTATACACCGCGATTCGGTGGAACATAATGTTTGTTCTGGTCGCCGCATCTAGTACGTAGTACATATAGATCGCTGAGTGGTAGGTATATTATAAATTTTTATGGTTTCGTACCACAAAATGCAATGTGGATGGTAGATATTAATCCTCAACAGTGATAAAACCTAAGGTATACGATATGTTTCATGGTATTTAGGTAAGAACAAAATTTTAGGTGGGCAAGAGACATTTTGCGAGATCTTTTGGTTCAGAGGTCGAAAAATTACGAAAATCTTCACTTTAAGGCTTTTTCATAATTTTATGTTGGATGTTTTTGTTTGTGGATCTTATACCTAGTGGCGTATTTCATCTAGGCATAGCATTTATAGGAATTAGTGAACAGTGTCATTGAAGAATTTGTCAACCAACTAGTTCATCACAAAAATGATAATTCATTGTAATGTTATTAATGTCTATCTAATATCCCGCCCACACATCCGTCATTGTTACTCCTGTTTAGCCAGGTTCAACAATGGCACGTATTTTTTCAACACCGAGAAATGAAACTCGTTAAGTCTCTGGGAATGATTAAGTGTCTTTTATCCCACAACGAAACTAATCAAATAGAAATATAGGGTTAGATTAAAATGTAAATGATGTTCAGACAACTCCTAGTAAATAATATAAAAGTAATATAAAAATAGTACTAAATTACAGTGTTACGTAATCTTAAGCGCGGCTCCGCCTGTGTGGAGGTTATTTTTGTAAGAAAAGGTGTACAATCCAAAAACCTGTAAATTCATCAGTGTTTCTTTACAATATTATGCATGTATCATACATATAAACCTGCCTCTTGAATCACTATATCAATTAAAAAAAGCGCTTCAAAATCCGTTGCGTAGTTTTGAAAATTTAAGCATACATAGGGACGGACAGCAACAGCGACTTTGTTTTATACTATGTAGTGATTGTACGTCGAAACTTATTGAAGTCTGATTTGAAGTTATACCTAATTAATACTACGATTAATTGTGGGCTTTATAAAGTGTACCGGCAGTCACTTTGTTAACTTGAGGTTAGTTTGCATTGTTTATCAGATAATTTAACGCTCAGAGTGGCGAGAAACTGAATTTCAGAGGCGTCTTGCCATTTCAACGGCGAGTTTTGATAGAGAAGCGAACATAGTTTAGTTCACGAATGTAAACAGTGGAGAATCTCTCGAGTTGTAATTAGAGTTCGTAATACCGAAATGATCATTACTAAGGTTGCCTATACTAAGATTAATGTGATATAATAAGCCTGTTTATTTCCATATCCCTTGGTTACATTTTAAAAGTTTTTTGTCGTTGTATAAAATCAAATCAAATATTTATTGAATCCATGAAATGCTATACATTATTTAGATTCAGTCAATCATTTTTATTGTACTGCCAGTTCAGAATACAGTTTCACTAGAGAAAAACGGGCAAGAAACTCTAGCATTGCTCTTTTCGAATACTGAATAACAATATTTGGTCATACATTAGATTAGAGCAGCTCAATGTATGTTCATTAAGTTGCCTTATTGTAATATTTTGAAATGAAATTAATTACAAGACTTATGGACTCACATGGCCGTCGGAAGAGAGATGAAAATCTCGAATCGGTTGGTGCTTATTGTAACAGTCCGAGCCAGACCAGTCCATACGAGCAGCACCCGTTCACGAGTAATGACGCATGTGCCAGCCATCGGCCTCCTCAACCATGGTACAGGGAAGAGACCGAGCCGGCACATGCCGCTGCACCAAGCACGGATACTTTAGCGAGCATGAAATACCCAGACTGAATACAATTAAAATACTAGATAAATATCAAGTAAAGTCATGTAAGGCATACGAGTTCGCAATGTTAAGGAATTAAAATATATTGGCATTACTTAATATAAAATAATATATAATGAAAATATGTATAAGTCTTAATATAAATATGTATAAGGTCCCTAATAATAATTTAATGGCTACACTTCTAAGTAATAGCATAACTTAGTCCCAAGCCTTTCGGTCATCTAAATGTTCCGAGATTTTGTAATAGATGTTGGGATGTGTAATATAAGTTCATTTAATTTAGAAATTAGTTAGTATTATTAATTTTTATTATCATGTAGTGGTTACCCCTCTCTTAGTTAAAGCCTCCTCCATATACTTCCAGAGATCTCTGTCTCTGTCAAGAATCGCCCCATCGTTTCCTGTATCTTCTATCATATCATCAGCTCACGGTCTATATAGCCAATCAACTTTTCTTTTCGCCGTTGATTAATTTCGTTGTGTTTTATGGTTTACCTGTTGTCGCTAAGATATGTTACATGCTCAATGTTATTTCACCTTTAAGGCTTTTCTGTTACTTTGATCTATGGCTAATTATTTCACTTTTCATTTTGTGTACTTTTTTCTAAGATTTTATTTCACTTCACTTTCTTTGTATAAGTCCATGTTTGGCAGTGAATTTGTGGGGCCCTGGGCGAATACAACTTAGGGGCCTGCCTTATTAATCAACTAATTACCATTTTGTCAAAAAACTGTGTTCTATAGCGATGTATAAGAAAAAATAGGTCAATCAAATTTTTTATTCATATAAGTAATATGACTTAGTATTTGTGTTTACAAACAGCGACGGTAGGTACTACGCGAGGGTATGTGCAGTTACAATATATCACAACGTATTATAAAACAAAGTCCTCCGCCGCATCTGTCTGTCTGTCTGTTCGCGATAAACTCAAAAACTAATGAACGGATTTTCATACGGTTTTCATCTCTAGATAGAGTGATTCACGAGGAAGGTTTAAGTATATAATTTGTCAAGGTTTTGTGTAAACTGCCCGATTTATTTCTATAAAACCGTTTTTTGTTTTTTTTCTGGCACGGTTAAGTAACCCCACTGCACCTGATGGTAAGTGCAGTGTCGTCCAGTTTGAGTATCAAGTAGCGAGAGACAACTATACCTCGCTACTTGACACAATCATGCCGGCCTACTGATTACCTTCTTTCCACTACGCCTAAAGGGCCTATGATCATTGGAAGGAGGGGACACGGTAGCTGGCATGCTGTTCCACAGCTTTATGGTACGATTTGACGATATCAATTCTAGATTACGATATTTGCACATTGGGACAGTTCCACAGCAAAAAAGTTTCTTGCTCGTGGCTAAACTAGGTTGCCTAACTAGTTTCGCCAACAAGAGCAATTTTTCAACTGGTAAAATGTTATGGATTTTTTGCACACTCGGTAAGTCTTCTCATACTGTAACAATTAATGATATACCAAGGAATCAGATTTTGATGATTCCATTGCTTTTTGCATGGCAAATATTACATATTCATTTTCGGTCTGCAGAAGAGATACTCGAAACCTACCCTCATTTATTTTGAGAACTTTTACACAATTTTTTTTTATTTATTCACATATTAATAAATGTCAGCAAGCTTATATATTATTAAGTAGTCTTAGATGGAAATCTTGTTATACAAATAATAACCAGGGGCAATAAAAAATAGATTATTTAAAGTATTAGCCAAATTTTATTTGAATAACAAAAACTAATCGGCTTTAGTTGTCTCAACTCAAAAGTGTTTGTTAGTTAGTAAGACTACTGGAAAAAACCTGAGGTGCAGAAGAAAAATATTGGGCTATTTTCAGTTACGGGGTTTTGCTCACAGTTTCTATGTTCTGTGGTTTTGCTGCGACTTAAAGAAATTACAAAGTTTGACTAATTCTCAAACATATGTGATTTACTGTTTCAATGTGCATAGGCCAGTATTTCCATACACATCATGCTACAACTAGAACTATTGAATTAAAATTAAAAAGTGAAAAAAATAATGTCTGACATTATTTATTTGATTGTAATAATATGTTGATAAACCACAACAATCAATGAATCACTCACCTTAGTCTTCATTTGTCTGTTTTGTCGTGTAAATACATGTAAATAATACTTTTTACTTTTAGCAATCACATCCAAGTAAGTCTCGGATCAGTAGATAAGCAATGGGACCTACGCCAAACAGCGCTTTTCGCATAGGAAGAATTTGACTGAAGTTCAGAACTGTATCAGTCCGTATGAAAGCGGCCGAGGTGTAGCACGCGACCTCATGCCGGTTGCCTTTCTCCGTTTCGCGCGTAAATAATAATTTTGGATAAAGTATTTCAAAATTACGATGGATATTATTGTATCATGGATTCAGATTTATACTTCTTAATTCATTCAATTCCAGAGTTATTCAAATGAACTAAGCTGGATAATAAGTTAACGCAATAAATTTATCTATTTCGAGTGACCACCGTAGTAACACTTTGGTGATGTTAAAATATAATGTTAACATTACGGTATATTTTGGTGTTGTGGAAAAGTTTGTTAATAGTGTGTAGTTATGCAGAGAGTTGATATTTGATCTCAGGCGGCTACATATGATGGTTATTTCTTTTATAATTTATATTAGTAAAAACCAAAAGATTATTATGTATAAAAATGCATTTTTCTTTTTTGTAGTGCACATCACGATTAAACATGTACAGTTCATGACAATAATTCAATATTTTTATCTATTTGTTAAATACTGAGAAATGGGTTGAAAATTCGCAATTAGTACTTAGTTCTTGGTTCCTGAAATTTTATTTGGACTATACAGATGCGTCACTGTTAGGAAATAGGGCACCATTTCCTCATTTATTCCGTACAAAAATAATAAATATGATAATATTTTTTTGAATCTGTAAAGATTCAGCCTATCCGGCATTATATCAGTTTGGCGACGTCATATTGTACTGTTAATTAAAACGAGCTAGTTATCCGTTGTTTTTATTAAAAAAAATAACTATTAACATAAGCAGTGTTTGCCTAATTGGAAGTGATACAGAGTGACTGCCCAGACAAAAACTGCGGGTTCTAAACTAGCGCAAATGCCATACACCTCTCACTTTTCGAAGTTAGGTGTGTATTCATTGTTAACTGATTATTATGGTCGTATGCTTAAATGGTGAAGGAACACATCATAAGGGAACCTGAGAACTCTAAATAAGAATTTAGAATGTGTAAAGTCTACAATCTGTACTAGGCCAGCGCGGTTTTTAGGATCAGTGCCGGTTTAGCATTATTAACGCCTTGGGCAAGATTGCTACGCGGTGTCCTCTATCCGCTATCCAAATCCATCCGAAAATCATCGATTTCTGAATATCTACTTTCATTTAATCCATCCTTAATGTGGAAGATGAGGTACAATAAGCCTTTTAGCTTATATCCTATGATAACAAACAGATTACTTTTTACCCAGTTGAGAGTTCTCGCGCCGGACGATATATTTTCACGGGGGAAAATGTTGTATTTATTTATTGTTTAAGGCAATATTTCAAGTTTCGATAAACGTAGTCAAGCATGCGTAGCTACGGGTAAAACGCAGATCTTTATATTATTACTTTAAAAATAACATTCTAATATTCTATTATGTTATTCATGTGTGGCATGATAAGCCAATGGTAAATAAATAAATTTTTTCAATGGTGAATATAATCGTTTCGTTTATTTTTACGGAAATTACATCGTTTCATTTATAATGCTTATATAAATTTACTTTTCATTAACCCGTTATAATTTAAAATTAAGAGACGAGCCCAAACCCACATTATTTACAGTCAAATTTTTATTGAAATTACAAAGTTCAGGCCAGTAAAACCGGGTAAAACTTGACTAATTCAAAGAAAAATTTAATTGCTCGATCTGCAATATCTTAATAATTACTCAACAGTTTCACGGGGGTTTCTCACGCCATTAAAATCTAAATTAAAAAGATATATATCTGTGTATACCTTAACTCCGTGTTTTTTTTTACTGCCTGGAAGGACAGACGAGCAGACGGGCTACCTGATGGTAAGTAGTCACCGCCGCCCATAGACTTCTGCAATGCCAGGGCATAGCAAAGCCGCTGCCTACTGTATACCGTGTATATATACATATAGTGTTATTAAAATACATAAAACAAATTAGATACATGTATATACGTGATTTTCATTAAATAGTTTGTGTAAACTGAAGTGTAGTGTAGATTGGGAAGTTAATATAATTTATGTGAGAAACTGCAAGTAGGGATGGAAATGTGTAAAAGTGGCTATTTGTAGTTTTTTTGTTTATTTTTAGCCAATTAAAATCGGTTACAACGGTTTCTCAGTGATTTCCGAGCCGTAGATATCTTAAACTTCCGATTTCAATCGTTTATGCGATCTGGATTGTGTAGGATAAAAATCCGACCAAGCGGAAAATTTGAGAAAAATTACGAATATTGCAACAAATTTATAATGAGCTATCCGCTTGAGAAATGATTTATCAAAAAACTTGCAACTCATCGAAATGTAATATCTTACACATTACACATATGGGTGATTTTACTTAACAGTATTTTTAAATCTTAAATATTACACTTGATCGTATGTAAAGTACATGTATACACTTTCGTAGGCAGTTTGTATGGAATGCGGTAATGTATTGCGATCGAGACAATAGATTGATTCGCGCGACCATTTCCATATAATTGCATATAGAGCGGACGTGTCGCTGTCGCCCGTTTTACGAAGTTAATAGTGTAGTTTCCTGTGGCTGTATGTTATTGATATGCACAAGAAAACAATATGAATAGAATTTTACAAAAAGGGAACCAAGATTTATTCAAAAATTATTATTTTAAACATTGTTATAAGCCTAATTGAATTGATATGAGACTCTGCCTCGCACAATAAAATTGTAAAAGCCCATTCCAAGATGTAACGTCATAACTGATATTGTGTACCCTACCACCAGATTTGAAAAGCTTTCAATTTGATTATTTTCGAATGGATTAATATTTTCGCAATAATGGGTGGTGTTTTTATTTATTAAAGTAAAAAAAAACACGTCAACTACCCGACTTCTGCCATCGAGATGCGTTGTTTATCCGTTCCTCATCGGGATATGACAGTCCTTTAGCAAAGATAACAATTATTACTTTGTGAAGGAACTACACCAGACTTTCCTACCTCCCTGCATGAAAGGATTTTATCGTCGCAGTAACAATTTCACCTACGTTAATGCCCTTCAAACCAGTATACAACATCACTTGCATACTGCTGCTTTCCGGCAGATATAGACAATATGGTGGTTGCTGACCCAGACGGACTGTTATTTATGAGAGTCAAGAAAACTTTAAACTATGAATGTTAATATATTATGATGTAATCTACACTGAGTATTATGCATAGGGAGACAGCAAGCAGAAAAAACATACTATGGCCATTTTCATGCATATAGAAAAAATTATAATAACTACCTACGTTAGCCTAGTTGGTTGCGGTACGGGCTGTTAAGACGAAAGTCGTATGTTCGAAACCCAAGTGGCATACACATCTGACTTTTCTAAAGTTATGTGTGTATTAAATGTTAATTATCGCTTGCTTTAACGGTGAAGGAAAACACCGTGAGGAAACCTGCATACCTAAGATTTATTCTTATAAGAATTTCGAAGGTATGTGAAGTCTACCAACCCGCATTAGACCAGCGTGGTGGACTAAGACCTAACCCCTCTCATTAGTAGAGGAGGCCCGTGCCCAGCAGTGGGACAATGTTTAATACAGGGCTAGTATGATTATTATTATATTATTACCTACGTGTTAATGCATATTATGTGATTAACAACTAGCTTTATCTAAAGTTTTGGGTTTGAAATAAATGCCGAGTGTAATATTGTAATTAGTTATATATAATAGTTATATTACAGCTATGTTATGTATATAGTTAGTAGTAGTTATGCTATAAAGTTTTGGATCGTAAATTTAACAATCCTCTAGATTGGTTGATTTGGGAATTGCAGGCAGAAATGAACGATTACACAATACGTGTAGGTACCAATATTTACATGAAATTAATAAGCATAGGTACATATTATTCAGTCTATGTCGACTATATAGAAATTCTTATTTTGCTTTAGCTTGATATAAATTATAAGAAACAATTCAAAGTGCTATTTAAGGTGGATACCTTACACGGCACATACTGAACAAAAGCTCTATACTGAACTGCCACCGCGTTATGCTGTCCGTGCGCGCTTGTGACTAAATGTTATTTGGTACATCCCGACATGGAATTGTTAACGATGGGCACTGAGGTGCGTAACTGTGATCATTAAATTGATCAATACAGTGGCAATCATCGTTTATGTGCCGTATAAGGTATCCGCCTTAAATAGCACTTTGAATTGTTTCTAATAAGATATTAATTATTTTTTCATTCAAATTTAAAATTAGAAAATAAGTAAAAAAAATAAATTAATTACGTCTAGCCTGTAGACATTTTTGTGACTTATCTTTTCTTAACGATGTTTTTTTGGTTTAGATTTTGTTAAATCTGTCACCCGACGTCTTACGAAAAGACCTAGTCATCACGAACTTTTTATCAGTTTATCGTTAAACAAATAAAAAGTGACCTTTAAATGTAAATCGAGGGTATCAATACCAGTTGGAGGACTCGTGGATACAATAAAAACTTTTGCGAGGTCACGTATAAAATGGCTTACTTGTACTTTTTCAAACATAGCATAATAAAATTTTATTTACACTTAAACAAACCGCCTTTAAATACAGAAACTCTGTGCGTTGTTTTTTATTTGTTAAAGAGATCAAACAACGGTAGGCAGCGGCTTTGCTGTGCCCTGGCATTGCAGAAGTCCATGGGCGGCGGTGATTACTTACCATCAGGTGGCCTGTCTGCTCGTCTGCCTATAGAAACACAAAAAAAGAGATTCGCATATTTCCCTTGTCCATAGATCTTAATGAAATATATATGATCTGAGTTCAAACAAAACTCGAAATATATTATTTTCCGGAGACTTCGCCTAAATACCAAAAAATACACTTTCAGAACTGATTCTTACTTTAAAGTGGGTTAAAACAAACATATTTACGTAAGTAATACTGGTGTTCAAGATTTAACAATGTTAAAGTAATAAAATCTCCATTGACCTCATCTTACAATATGTATTTAACTTGGGCCTTACATAAGGGTAAGGTCCATTAACATTTTGTGTAAGGATTTAGTATTACCGATAAATACTTTACCCGAAAATAATCGTAATTTAATAAAATATCCCGATACAAAATTGCAAAAAAGTATGTATATTAATTATTTTTAGTCCAGTCAACAAGTTCAAGAACGGGTTAATTCCTGTTTAAGCTCTTTAAAGAAGCGCGACAGCTCATTTATTTGGAATGACCATGACGTCTAGAAAAAAATGTATCTCGAGCATTTATTAGCACATAGAAAAATACAATAGTTATTAACAATATAAGATGAAAATTATTATTTATTATTAACTTTTATTGCGTGATCCTATGTATATAAGAAGAGCTTCAAGAACCAAAAATTTATAGGTCGATTATTTAAACTACCAGACTAGAACAAAGGAGCGTTTAGAATAGATCCTTACGTGAAATTTACCGTTTTGAAGTGGACGGCCTACTATTTTACTGAGTGCTATTTTTTTAACCGACTTCAAAAAAGGAGGAGGTTAACAATTCGTCGGAATCTTTTTTTTTATGTATGTTACCTGATAACTCGAAGACGCCTGGACCGATTCGAGAAATTCTTTTTTTGTTTAAAAGGATATACTTCCCAGGTGGTCCCATTGGCACCAAGTCAGGATCTGATGATGGGATCTCAGACAAATCAAGGCAACCTTCAAATTTTATAGTAACGTATAATTTGTTTTGCTATTGAAGTCGGTGTACTTTTTATGAATAAAAAAACTTTTAATTTGTACAAATATATTAATTCATATAATTTTTCCCATAGTTTAGCAATCGTAATTGTTGGTACCGTAGGAAACTACCTTAAACAAATAATAAGTACACCCAACATTCTCGCAACTAAACCTACCCGCAAATAAAAAGTAACTTAGGTGTTAGTCTAGGATCTCTCTCCATTCCGAATATTACTTAAGTTCATTGAGTCTACTTTGATGTTAGTGACTAGTAATAGCGACCTACCTAATTACTTAGCGATTCATTTAAACTAATATTAGAACTATATTGTTTGTAAAAATAAATAAATCAATGTATTCCTAAAATCAATGCGTATTAAACCAAAACAAAGTAATTAATTATATGAGTCAAAAATTGCGAATAATATTGAGAAAACTAAAAAAAATAAACTAATCAAAAATACAAACGTATTTTACATTGTCATCTAAACTTGTTAGATAAGGGTTATCTTATAAATTGAATCATTTAAATTAACCCCGACATATATTGTTTCCCACATGTCTGATGCGTAAGTAGCTGACGACGTCTCTAGGCTCTGAGCCGTAGGGCATAAATACTTGTTGACAATCTTTGTTGTTTGGCCCTTCTCAGTAACGTTCCACTTTCGTCGAGACGCGTGTAGCATCTATTTTCATTGTACCAGATTTATTGATATTTATGGTCACTGCCTCACTCCCATAGATTGTAGCGTGATGTGTTGTACAGACTATAACCTGTACTCTATATACATGCCATAAAACGCAAAATGATTTCTCCAAATACGATTGGTAGTTCCTTAGATTAGCGGGTTAAAACAAATAAAAAAGTTCTTCAGTTTTATAATATTAATATAGATGAAAGCAACGCTGATAGCTAAGTGAGGCAGTGCGAGTTGCCGAGATTGATTTCGTTGGTTTTTTTTATTTGGGGAGGGGGGGTGTAACAACCCCTACTGTTCCCACTGATATTATTCAGAGACTTTGTAAACACCTGCTTTTAATCAACATACTTTTATTTGATAAACGCTATTACAAAAAGATTTCGTAGGTTCAACCTCGACGCTCCAGGCACACACGCAATGCTGACTTTTCGAAGTAATGTGTGCACCTATTTATTACTCGCTTTAACGGTAAAGGAAAACGTCGTGAGGAAACCGGCATGCCTTATAATTTCAAATAAGAGCTTCGAAAGTACGTAAATTCTACCAACGCACATTAGACTAACCAACGTGGTGAAGTAAGGCCTAATCCGTCTCAAATTAGCTGAGGAGACCCGTGCCGAGTAGTGGGACAAATAGGGTATTGTATTTGTTACATATGATTTTATTTCTTATCTTGGCTCGACCAAGTGACCATACTTGCACTGCACCTGATGGCAAGTGCAATGGCGCCCAGTTAGAATCAGGAATATAGGAAGGAGGGAACACGTGGGCCGGCAAACGGCAAAGTTCCGCAGCTTGATGGTGCGGCAAAGATACGAATTTGGGATTTTTTTTGGTTCGGGCCGCGGTAGTACACACCGCGAAGCAGTGGCTACGCAAGTAAGAACGCGTGGTTATGGTGTGGTAGGGGGAAAGAAAAAAAAATAATCACTACCGAAAAAAGGATTAGTGTGCGTTGCATGAGTGAATAAACACAATAAAACACTTACATATGGTTGAAAGTGTGTCTGGGTGTTGTGAGACCGAAAGTCTCTCGTAGTCCCTGATACCCATAACACAAGATTCGTATCTTAGTGTGGGATCGGGGCTATGTGTGTGACTGTTGGGTGGTATTTATTTATTATTTTAGCAATTGCATCTAAAGAGATACGTTTAGGCAGCGACGTTAACGTCGTTAACGACGGACGTTAAAGTCCTTAAAGACTTCGGTGATTAAATTATGATTACTCAGTAGCCACTCGCATCCTATCCTCAATCATCCTCACCAGGCGCTTTAACGACGAACAATCCAATGTGCGGTGTAATAGTCCTTTCAGGCAAAGCTGCGGATTAAGCAGGATTCTAGATTGTTTTAATAGTTAAAACAAGAAAAAAAATCAAATTTCAATTTTTTTTAACCGTTAAGCGATAGTTTTCAATTGGTATTCAGTTTGTGAGCACTAATTAAACACCAATCAGAAAGAAATCTACACTAAAAGCGAACTATGCGTTTGTGAAAAAATAAAATCATTTATGGGCCACCGTTTTTATATAGGTTTAGTAGTTAGTTATAGTTTCGTTTTTTTAGTTCAGTCTGTTTATATCACAGATACAGAACGTTGTGAGTTATAATCGCTTTTAGCCTCTTTGATGCCCCTTTGCTATGTTACTAAATATGTTGCTAAATATACTCACTGAAGATAATATTGAGGTATATGTTTTTGCGATTTATGGATATGTTTGTTTTTTCATAACTACAACACTAGGTCAGTCAGAGTAGATAGTTCGATTGAAAACAATCTTTTGTTTCTCTTGGCAACGAATCAAATGTCAGATAACAAAGCCGTTTAAATTTTTTCTCAAAGAATTTATATAAATAATAACATATTAATATGTGACCCATATTTTTTCGCCGTAAAATCTTTTACCAGCAGGCCAATAACTAGTGAAAAATATTTTATCGAAACATTGAAATGTCCTTATTAGAATAGAAAATTATGCTTGGTACGTGGAGCTCATATATACAGTAAATTGGGAGTTATATATGCAGTAGCTAATTACATTATAAATGTAATAATATATCCAGACATTACAAGTATGTTTTACATGAATTTCTAAATTACATCTAATATAATAATATACCTAGATTAGGTATAGGTTAAGTAGTACTGTCGCCCACAAACCTACCCAAGGAAAGTGACTGATTTAAGCCGTGACGGCTTGGCGTCGGTGTAAGACTATACGTGCTAATCCTCCCACCCGATTATATTTATCCTGAGGCGCAAGCCGCTCAGAAAAAATAAATCTAAGACGTAAGAAGGGGAGAAGACGTCGCGCGCTGTTGTTTCTATGTTGCTTGGATTGCGATTTGTGTATTTATTACACTGTGTTTTATACAGGATAAAATGTACACCGACTTAAAAAAAAACAAATTATGCGTCACTATAAAGTTTGTGGGTTTCCCTTGATTTTGCTGAGATCCCATCATCAGATCCTGACTTGTTGCCAATGGGACCACCTGGGAAGTATACCCTTTTAAACAAAAAAAGAATTTCTCGAATCGGTCCAGGCATCTTTGAGTAATCGGGTAACATACATAAAAAAAAAAGATTCCGACGAATTGTTAACCTCCTCCTTTTTTGAAGTCGGTTAAAAATGGTTTTAAGGGGCACAACGTCGTTTTCCTGTCTTATGTCATTTCTATATGGGTTTCCCCCGGTGGTAGTTTAGTCATCGGACCATCATAAGGGCCGTTTCGTATTAAGATACTTACTGTGTAATCACAGTATAATTACCGACCACCGGTCCATATGGGCTAATGAAGCCTAGCCTAGGATAACCTATGGTATGCAGCGGCTTTGCTGTGCCCTGGCATTGCAGAAAACTATGGACGGCGATGATATACTTACCATCAGGTGGCCCGTCTACTCATCTGCCTATCGATTCACAAAAAAAATATGTAGCTTTTATTCTGAAGCAATAATTTAAGCTTTATAAATAGATAACATTTTAATAAATAATATAAATACAATCTCAAGATATCCATGCGTAATTAAAACGTTGAACGTGATTTCTAACGTAACTATGCCAAGTTGTTCGAGAGCAATTAATGGAAATAGTTTAGCCACACTTCGCCTATATGTCGGCTCTCATGCAAATTAGATCATTATAGACGGCAAATACGCCGAAAACAAAACGACCTAGATTTCGGCTTTTGTATAATTTGTGATATATCAAGTGTGTATTTTATAGTGATGTGATATGTAATCATAGGAGCATAAATCTATACTATAATAAAACTGAATAGGCACTGTGTCTTTACATTAAATACTTTTGGAATGTTTTTATTGTAACGTGTTATACCTAGTCAGGTCATAAATCCTGTCACATGTTTAATATAAAATAATTGAAACAAGTTTATTCATTATGTAACCATTTATATACCAAAATGAACTCAACAAAACATAGATTCTTATGACACTAAAGTTTATTCAAAATGACCTCCGTGATTTTGAATACAGGCCTTCAATCTGGTCCAACGAGGTCCATGTCAATATCGGCGGCTGCCTTAATCAAGGATGTCTTGAGTGACTCCAAATTGGGATGAGGCTTTGAGCACGCCTTTTCCTCCAAGTGTTGCCATATCTTGTAATCTAACGGATTCAAATCTGGACTGGAGGAGGGCCAGTCTTCGTGCCGGATGAAGTCGATTTCACGCGCCGCCAGCCAGTCTTGTGTGCTCTTCACTCTATGAGCTGGCGCCGAATCTTGTTGGAATACCCAGTGCCTGTTATTGAACATGGTATGAGAAACAGGTTCCACAAGGTTCGTCAGGACTGTATTTTGATACACAACTGCATTCGTTTTTACACCTTTCTCACAAAAATGTACCTCTGTTAAGCCCAATACGAAACTCCCAACCATACCATGAGCGAGGATGGAAAATGACCTCGTTGGACACGCGGAATACGGTTGCTCGCTTCTTCACTACTGTGTGCGTACACCTTATCATTTTGTTTGTTGTAGCTCTCTTCTACAGTAACGAGCATTCAAACGATGTCCTGTTTTTCTTCGATATGCCCGAAGCCCTAAGTCTTCATTTAACACCCTTTTCACCGTGGTTCTGCTTAACCACATCTGAAGGGCCAACAGTTTCTGCTTACGTTTGGGATTTCTTTGAATTCGCGCCTTCAGAGCTTTTATCACTGCTGGAGTCCTAACAGACCGAGGGCGACCACTTCATCACCTGTCATCTACACTAGAGTCTTCATTGTATCGTTTGATGGTACGATAAACGAATCTTTTGGTTATATTCAAATTTTTCAGTATGTCAAAAATTTGAATTGGCGCGTAACCGCAACGCTGCAACGCAATTACTGCAACACGGTCTTCTTTAAGCGTCCACTCCATATTTAAAAATGAGTATAATTCTAAAAAGTATCCATTTTTGTTTTCATGAACAATTTGAAATTCGAATTCAATAAACTTTGTTGTGGCCAGCATTCTAAAATAAAAGTTTTTACTGTGTGACAATACTTATGACCTGACTGTGCATTTACCGATAACCAAAAACAATTGTTTTTTTTGTCTGTCAAGATATCACGGCTAAAGTACTATGTTTTTAGAAAAGAATCGGCAATAAAACTAAAGAGCATATATCGAGGAAACATTAGGCTTTATTTCATTAAAATCGGTTCATTAAATCAAAAGTTAGAGTATTTATAGTTCACAATAGCTGCATTACAGCTATAAGGCGTGGTGAGATATGAAGTGATTAGTAAAAGCTAACAAGCTAGCTGCCAAAAAAAAAAACATTTACGCGGGCGGAGCTACGTTCAGCAGCCAATTGATAATAAAATCCATGTATTACTACTAATAGCAGTGATGGCTGCTGGTTAGTTGGGCTTGGTACGGACTGTTGAGACGAAAGGCGTAGTTCCGAAAACAGCCCAAATGGCATACACCTCTGACTTTTATAAAGCTACGTGTTTATTTATTGTTTTTTATTGCTTGCTTTAACAGTGAAAGGAAACTTGCATATCTGAGAATTCCTAAAGGAATTTCAAAGACATGTGAAGTCTACAAACCGGCATTAGGCCAGCATGGTGGACTAAGTACTTACCCCTCTCATTGGTAGAGGAGGCCCGTGCCTAGCCGTGGGATAAGTTTAATACAGTTTAATTTGATATTATTTTTATTACTACTTAACTTACCACGAGAGCAGTTTAGTGGCAAAGTAATTTTTTTGGCTATTCTTTAATCTACAACACTGCAATAAAAGAAATGAAATAATAAACAGCAACGTTAACATTTAAGACTACATACATTTTGAACCAGGCAAGTTATAGCAAAGGAAAATCTGAAAGTTAAATGTTGATTTTATTTTTCAATGTTAAATCCGGCAATTTTTGTGTGTAGTTTGGAAGGTCGTATTTGAATTCCTAATTTTTATATTTTTCAATGTTAAATCCGGCAATTTTTGTGTGTAGTTTGGAAGGTCGTATTTGAATTCCTAATTTTTATTGTTCTTATTGTTCTTACACTTTGTGTTACACAATCGTTGTATAGATAGGTATACTTTTAGTTTTTTCTTTTGGATACCTAAAATACTATCTAGTATTTAATATGTAATGTACGACTAGTTACCAATAGAAGTACTCTACAACTGACTTCAAAATGGTAATCAAGAGTAGCCCTGGTCTATAAGTAGGAAGTATAGAAGACATTAAACTTTTTATACTCATTTTGAAATGTTTTGCGAGCCAGTGTTGTCGATTAGGGCAATACAATCAGGACTGTAATAAACTGAAGTTGTAAAAGCATCATAACCTATATTTTTTACCTTATCTGTTGGAAGTTTAATGTCTCTATATTTTTTATCTGGCCTCGAATTTGTTGGTGTTTAAGTATTTTTACTGTGCCCGAAGAAAGTATATAACTCACGCTTGTCCAATTAATCTATCTACAGTCCGTCGATTGTCACTATAGAGTAATGGTTTTAGCCACAGGTTTCAGCTGAGTCACTTTACAAGATTTATGAAAGAAGATAAATAGGTAGAGCTTTATATTACTTTCGTAGTAAGCACCAATTTTCTATTATGAAAGGAGGACAGTTGTGGGCAATTCTACTAAAATATTAATATTGAAAGGATATTAGATTATATATTAGGTATAGATGGTGAATATAGACATTTCAAAAATCCAATGATGCAGTTTTAGTTTTCATCAAAATCGTGAATTCTGGCTACACCCCATAATTTCGGATTTGGCCATGCAGGCCCACCACCAGCCACCGCTTCAAAAATTTACCGTATAACTGTGTACTTAACACAAGTGTTCAAATATACTATCCTCATATTCCCATGTTTGTATACAAGGGCCAAATAGTAACAAGCCTACGACATTTATCTCAAAAGACAGTTGGCAGTCGGAAGCTCGTTCCTTTATAGTTCAAATGAATATCCATTTGGAAAAAAATGTATCTCTCAGGAAGCAGTAGTCGGTAATAAAAATCGTCGTAATATTTGCTTTGCTGCGTGATATCGAAAAATCTTTACTATCTTTTCTATTTACCATTATTCAGATTTTGTGTTACAGGCTTTTAAATATGATCGTAAATAAAGGCAAACTATGTGTGCTGTTATTAAAGATGCGTAAATTTTGATTATAATATTTATCGCTACACTTTCTTGGAATTATATTTTATGAAGTATATTAAAATGTATTAATATTTTAGGATTCCACCCCCCAAAAAAACGGATAATTAGTGTCGGGAAATTACGGAATATAAGGCACGGATTTGTAAATAAACTAAGTACGAAATTAAACAAACCGCCACCCACGCCGCCCACAACGAATCCAAACGAGATCTTTTAAAAAAATAGTGACAACCTAAATGAAGAAAATTGTATATTAACGTTTAGACACATATTTTTGATGAAATATGCTGTTTTATTTCTTGATGACATTCATTGTTTTATTATTGTCGTCAATCTGCAGTGTTTATACATATATAATTATTATGTTCATAAAAAATTATAAATATATTTTCGTACAGATTCGTGTTGTTATATTGCAATATTATTTGTTGTTTATTGATTACTTAGCCCACATACAATAAAAATAAAATAATAATACTTATAATAAAAAATGTGACGATTGTGTATTTCAAAATTCTCGATCAGAATCTAGTTAAAATTTGCCGGGTCCTGATAATAAAAAAGGCCGGAAAAGTTAAAACAAAATGTAGCATCTCCTGTTACTGTTGATTATTTCTGTAGAAATATCTTTTTTTACAGATACAAAATGATGTCCTTGTGCAGTAAAATCAGCACTTCACAATTGTGAACGGGCCTGAATAAGTGGAATCAGCGAAAAGATGTCAAGTGGCGAGGGTGACGGCTATTGCTCGCTAGGCGGAAAGGGCTTTCAGCGAGTGTACGTGAAGGCCCACGGCTATATCGCCGTCCTCCTTTGTCTTTTTGGATCTGCTGCAAATTCAGTCAACATAGCCGTGCTTAGCCGCAAGGAGATGACCTCATCCACTAATTCTATTCTGACCGGGCTTGCTGTCGCTGACCTACTCGTCATGATTGATTATATTCCATTCGCATTACATATGTATACGGATATTGGCTCTGAGTTGAACAGAAACTCTTACGGGTGGGCGGTATTCATCTATTTTCACTCAATATTCAGTCAGACTTTTCATACAATATCGATATGGCTGACGATTATGCTCGCTGTATGGAGATATATAGCAATTAAATTTCCGCAGAGGAATAGGACATTATGTAATAAGCAGAACACTAACATAGCTATAATGCTTGCGTATGCCGTATGTCCAGTGCTATGTCTTCCAATTTATTTTGCCATGAACATTCAAGAACGTCCACCAGATATTGCGGATTATAAAGCTGACAATTTGACGAATCAAAATATCACCACCAGTGCACCTGTAAACAGTGAGCCGATGTATATTATAGCGATGACAGATAATAATGAATTGTTAACAGCTATATTTTGGATTTATAGTGTGTTTATCAAACTCATACCGTGTGTTGTACTGTCTATTTTAAGTGTGTTGTTAATTTTGAAAATGAAGTCGAGCGACAGACGAAGGCAGAAATTGCTAAAGAAAACAGCAGTGACAACCAACGAGGTATGTATGTCTATTTTCTTTGTTTAGTGGTCTGGCATATTCTAAAGTAGTATAAATAAACAAAGAAAGTCAGGTAAACAGTTATTTAATAGAATAATCGTATAATCCTATATCCCCAAAGGTAAAGGTAAGCAAAGGTCAATAAGGCAACTGTCAACACATCACGGTTATTGTTCGTCGAGCTTATTTTATTTATTTATTTATGTCACTCGATATGATATTAGACGCGTGCGTAAACTATTTGTTTTTAATTTAGATAAATAAAACTAAGTAATATTTAGCAGAAAATTGATTTTTTTAACTGATATTTAATTATTTTTTTATTTGACCGGCGAGGTAACTTTTTGGAAACAGAGTGTCATGTTTTCACATTGTGTAGTTATAACGGTAAATACTCGAAAATAAGATTATACATATTCTATGTAAGCATTTTTGACGCATAGCTTCAGCATGCAGTTCTGTGCGTGTACAAAATGATATTTGTGTGCAGCACTTCAAGCGCAAGTGATTACACTTGCGCTTTTTATGCTTGCAAGATTTTTTAAAACCGGACTCTTGAGCCAATCTCGAGCTGGCTCTTTAGTCAAATAGTGCGTGATACGGGGTGCGCGAACCTTAGGAGAAAAAACCAACAAGGAAATCCAGATTAAATCCTGGCTCTAACTAATTTGACCAAAAGAGAAGATAACATTGAAATTTTCCGGGTTTTATAAAATCACGATGGTCTGGAAACACATATTAAAAATAGTTTGATGAGTAGATCGTAGATAGAAAAGTCGTGGGTGCCGAAGACGTGTGTACTCAAAGAATTAATGCAAAAAGTTTGTAGGTATTTCATACAGATATTAAAAATTAAGTTATATTCAATATCGTCTCGCTGCGTGTATAGCATTGCCGCCAGCGTTATACGATATAATTATATGATAATAATGTGTAAATTATAATTAATATTAAGATTAAAAAGATTTTTAATTCATAAAAAGTAGCTACACCGACTTCAATAAAAAACAAATTAAGGGTCCCTATAAAATTGGAGGGTTGCCCTCGATTTTTCTGAGATCCCATCATCAGATCCTGACTTGGTGCCAATGGGACCACCTTGGAAGTATACCCTTATCAACAAAAAAAAAAAACTCGAATCGGTCCAGGCGTCTTAGAGTAATCGGGGACATACATAAAAAAAGTTCCAAACAATTGTGAACCTCCTCCGTTTTTTTGAAG
Organism: Laothoe populi; assembly: GCA_905220505.1. NCBI lineage: Eukaryota > Metazoa > Arthropoda > Insecta > Lepidoptera > Sphingidae > Laothoe > Laothoe populi. The sequence continues at coordinate 12,853,871 of HG992152.1, forward strand.
TCGGTTAAAAAGTGTGCAACCCGTATGCGCTATGACTGTCCATCTGGTAAATAATAATATGTGTTTGTGTGCAGGGTGAGAAAGCTCGGCTGAACGACGAGGGAGGTGGCAAGCGTGGCGGTGGTCGCACAGACCGCACCACCCGAATGTTAGTCGCTCTGCTAGGTCTTTTCCTTGCCACTGAGCTGCCACAGGCTCTATTCGGCCTGCTTACAGCCATCGCTCCACATCTATTTCAAATCTGTTATTATGCTTTTGGTAAGTAAATAACGCCTGCTCTTAGATTGAAATCTGAAACTAATATTAAACATTATTTTAAATTAATCGCTCTAGTGCCACAGAGACAACGTTTTAAAATTGTTTGGCTTTAATGGCGTGCATTCCCATATTTTTTAACAACCGCCGTGGTGAGCGAAGAGCTCGCTGATAAATAAGAGCGATCTATTCGATCTGTGCACTAAAACAAGAAATATTTGTATGATTCTCAAATTTTATTTCGATTCTGAGTGTTGTGAGACCTAAAGTTTTTCGTATGAAGTCAGGACTACGTATTTCTTTTTTTTTAGTGCCTGGATAGGCAGACGAGCATACGGGCCACCTGATGGTAAGTAGTCACCGCCGCCCATAGACTTCTGCAATGCCAGAGCACAGCGAGCCGCTGCCTACCGTTTGCACTTTGGCGTTACTTAAAATTATTGATAAATCAGACATACTACAGTTAGATTTTGTTTGTACAAAATACTTATACAAATTTTCTAATGTGTACCTGATACATATTTATAGTTCTGAGGTCAGCCAGTAATAAAAACATAATTCAGACTTAAATAATTCTGTCAACCGTCGGAAGGCGTTATGTTCTGAAAGTTTAAATTATATATATTTTTTAAATTAAGCCAATCTGGATTATTCTGTACCACCATATGCTACACTGCACCTGATTGTAAGCGCAGTGTCCTCCAATTAGAGTATCGAGTAGCGAGACACAACCTATCCCCCGCTACTCAACACAATCATGCAGGCGTGCCGTGTAGCTTCTTCACACTACGCCCTGGGGCAGAAGGTGAATAAGCGGTCGAGGGTCTAGTATCAGAGTACTCAGAAGGACGCAACACGGCCAAACATCGTACCCCAACTCTAGACCCCGACAAAAACCGTATGTACACTGGCTGATCCTGGAACGCGACACACTTGCGTGTATCACTATATCGGGTTTTACACCCTGTGTACGGTGGTCGCTATCCGGGCGGATATGAATATCCTACAACCAGTCCTATTTTACTTTTTAGTCCCAACGTTTCAAAACTTTACAGCATTCATGGTCACGCGTTGGACCATGACGAAATTCCTAAATTGTTTTATTTAAATATGTAATAGTTGCTTAAATACAGTAACCACTACACTGTAATTCAATAAAAAAGTTAATCTTATTTGTCTTCTTATATTAATAATAGTCCCAGTTTACGTCGCATTAAAAAACAATTAATCTTCCCCTGTGAATTGAATGCGTACACTATTTGCAGCGAAGATGAATATTCAGTGAATAATTAATAGATTTAAACGTGGTTCTAGCAAATCGTTCCACAATAGCTCATTGTCATTTTCACCCTCCACATAGTGTATCATTAATACCAGTTCAAAGTTATAAGATTAAGGACTTTGGTCTATTAGTTATTTGAATCAAAACGGCTTTCGTAGATGACGATAGTCGGTATTTTTTAACACCTCGTTACCCCTTACAGAGATGTAATCTCAGGTATTCCATGTATATTATGTTGCATGTATCTTTATATATATTGTTCGTTTTGACCGATCCAGTAAGATTAGGCATGTTGGAAGTCAATAAAATACCTGGTCTTCAAATAAGTCCTTAGTTGTCGACGCAACCACGCTTCTGTTGGTACTGAAGGTGATAATGGACGGTAGACATCGCCCAACGTTTCATTGCCCGTTTGCCAGTAATCTGCTGAAATAAAACTTTGGAATTACGGGACTACTCCTTGCCTATCATAAGGTCTACAATTACAGTGTGCAAATGAGTTACGCAAACAAATAGAATAAATTATATTCTCACAAAGAAGATACGTTGTCTCTATTATATCAGGCGAATATAGAGAGTAGATATGGTTACTGAATAAAATGTTCGTATAACTATATATTTGGGTAGACAGTATTTTTGCCTAATATAGGACTCGTTGACCGTTGCGGAGCTTAAAGCTGCTTGCGGAGCTTTGTTGCGTAAGTCATAAAGATTGCTTCGAGTTCCAAGAAATTACTGGGATGTCTGCTGTACAGCTAGTTTAACATATATTTTTATATAGCGGTTACTATATAAAAATATATGTTAAACTAGCTGTTGCCCGCGGCTCCGAGTAGAGGTTATTTTTGGGAGTAAAAGTATATAGTCCAAGGAGTTCTCTCTTGCACTGACGCACCTGCAGCCATCGTCCTACCTCTCAGGTATTGTGTCTGAATGTTGATAGTGCATACAAAGAATACCTCATATTTTTAACCTCTTACATTACCCTCTTGATGATGGATGATGAGGGATGATTTTGCAAAAAGTTGAAACACGTATTTCTTACCAAAAGTCTAAATATGAATTTAAAGATCCCCAATTTGAGGAATCATTGATTGCCTATACATACTTTCAGCCCCTGTTTCACCCCTTTAAGATTATTTTTTGACACAAAAGATAGTCTATGTTCTTCCCTGGGATATATTGCCAAATTTCATTACAAACCGTTCAGCCATTCAGACGTCAAAATGTAACGAACAGAATGAGTTACTTTCGAATTTATAATATAAGTATGGATATGGCGTCATTACGCAAATAGCTTGAAAATAATTTCGTAAGTGTTTTCAAACAGAATCTTAAAAAGTATATGGTAATGATTTTTAATTCAAATAGTCCGGAAAACCGTATACTATACTAAAATAGGTGTTTATGACATCCTAAAAAAACAGGTCAATCTACATTTTCAACTTTCCTAACAAAAAAAGTATGTTATAGTATGAAGTATAAGTATGTATGTTATGTCTATGTATTTTGCTGTACATCATAGTATGTCTATTTCCCTACGATGACCACCCATTACTTTTGTGTCTCTTCAGATCGAATCCATGTAAAGGTTGTCTGGAAGAGATCGCAGTCAGCGATAAGACCGCCGTTTGTACATTCTATTTTAAGTTTATTGCAATGTACTGTTAATATTTGTATTCTGGTGTACAATAAAGCATAAATAAATAAATAAAAAAAATACAAATGAAAACTATAAAAAACACGACATCTGCGCTCGCATCCTGCGCTTTAGCCGGCGCGCTGTTCATATAGAGCAGGCAGCGCTCAAATCTCTAAGGGCGGGGGGTGGCCGTAAATTCAAGTCTTTAGCTTAGAAAGTACTCTGATTAGGGTCCGATTTTGAGGCAAAATTATATCAGTTATTTTGAAACTGCCTTTAATTATAAATTTCTCCATGGTCTTTAACTATGCCCATCATACTGTGAAATTTACTCTTATATTTATTAATGAAATTTTACTGGGTTCAGTGTCCTTCAAATCGAAATACTATGACTGAGGCACACTGATGTTGAAATCGAAAAAGCAATCGCACCTACCTAGACGGACTTTTGCATTTAAGATACTACCACCACCTACTACCATCACAAACAATAAACGATATCGTTGAACATGAACAAAGCTTGGATTCTAAAATTACACATTTTGCCAAATAAAATTTCGTAAGAGCTTGACTATAAAGAAAATACTGACTAAACAACAAATTCCAACAGATGCTGTTAAGATTTCATCAAGTAATATAACGGTGAAGGAAAACATCGTGAGGAAACCTGCATACCTGAGAATTTCGAAGGTATGTGAAGTCTACCAACCCGCATTAGGCCAGCGTGGTGGACTAAGGCCTAACGCCTCTCATGAGTAGAGGAGGCCCGTGCCCAGCAGTGGGACAATGTTTAATACAGGGCTAGTATTATTATTTTTTTAAGTAATATAAAAAGTTATTTATGGTTAATAGAAATTTAACCTTATAAATTTAACGATAATTTCGACTGTGGTAATGCAAATTTAAGATAGTAACAAATAATAACAAATATATCGCTTAAAAAGTGATAGGGCTGGATGGTCATAATCCTTAGTACGCTCTAAAGAACGATTTTTTTTACATTTTTAGACACATTATACCTTTTACATTTCATAATATAAGGAATATAAATAAGCGTTAAAAGATATAAGTTTCACAATTTGTATATTTTATCGAATGACTTTTGAATCAGTTGTTTTCATATAAATCATCAAGCATCAAATTCCGATTTAGCAAATATTCAACGTTAAACTTACAAACTTTGTTAAGTGTTCGACAGCAATATATTAAGCGTGTATATTACGTGATTATTACCTGTTATATATATGCGATAACTTGGATATTCATTGAATTATACATGCATATGGCCTTCTGTTGATCTGAACGTCGGACAATTTTATATCTACAAACTTACGTCGATTTCATTACCGTTATAACTATAAATCAACGCTGGTCCGATTACACTTTACGTTCTAAAAGAATAACTGCAAATTGAAACAAAAAAAAAGCAACAAAATAATATATTATTTTGATTCATTAACTTTTAAACTCAAAATATAAAGTGATAGGAGCTTACTGGTTGATTGCTCACACCAACTTCCAGCTCGCACTTACTCACCCATTCCGGAGGGGAGTCCCTCGTCATGACATCTCCGAAATTTGAGCACCCTACGCTGTTGCCCAATTTGCCTATATGGATATGCCTTTTTTCGTTGTCGCTGGAAACGCTTTTTATTAGTGCCGCCCGATCCGGGGGAAGTGGTATAAGAATAAAACGGTTATGCTGAGTCCAGCTAGTCCGGCTAGTTAGCCGGTCTTACGAACCAGCATACCCCGCGGTGGCCTTCTTCGGCGCTAACGGGGCGGTCCCGGGGTGTGCTAATGAGACTAGAATTACTGCCATAACCACCCCTGCGCGGTGCCACGTAGCGGCCCATCTCCATGATGCGCGCACTGAAGAACTTCCTCGGCGTCAACGGCAGCGAACGAGTCCTTACGAGGTCTATCTCGGGGTCACACGATACACCGAAATTGGGAGTGCATCGATACGGGCTGACAGCTTCCCGCTGCTCGCCCACGACCCCCGATGGCCCCAATTAGTCGCCTCGTAAGACAGGCAGGGGTAACCGTGGTTGAATTCTGCGAACGTACCCATTCCACAGGGCGGTATATGAATGAGCCTGTCTTGAGTGTAAACAATTTATTTATTCTAGGAGACATGAATATTACACGTATTATAATATTATTCTGGTATGTTTTAAACTTCAGGCTTTCACAGCACCGGCTAGTCAGATGTGTAGGTATGTTATTACACTAATTTTGCAATTTGGTTCATATGGTTTGCGTCAATTCCCATTTTTCATCTAATTAAAGACACAAATGTTTAGTCTCATGACTACCGTGTGTTTACCTCGTGTTGATTCTACGTTTGAAGTATTAATCCAAGTTGACATCATCGTAGCACGTAAACGTTAACGTTATTATACATTGTGAATTCAATTATTTCGAATAACACGAAAATCACATTACAACATGGCTTAATATACATCTTGCAATGTACGGATTTTAATTAATTCCTTTACCAAGACAATGTATTTTATTCAACGGAGAAAGATTAAATATTATATCATTTAACCCAGTGCCTTGTTAAATAAAGAAAATTTATAATATACGTCATGTCAAGCAGATTGGCAAAGAGACTTTTTTAAAAGAAATTATTATAAACTGACTGAATGGGCTATAACAGACTTCCTTTACTTAGGGTCGTTACAAGCATTAGCAAAGGTTTTATCTCCGTAAAAGGCTCTTATTTTCCGCTTGACCTTAATATAAAATACACTGAAAATATATCTTGAATCTTTCTTTATAGATGAAATTATAATAGTTAGTTTAAAAAGTCAAAGATTACAGAATATGTATATTTTTATAGGTCTAATAGCGTTCATTATATTTACAAAGTATCGGTATCATTTTTGAGTTCGACTAAGGAAATAGTTTGAAACTCTCCCCTAGCCATCTGCAACTGCTTTATTGGCTTATTTATCTACGAAGATGGTATTCGTGAAAAAATAATCACACTGCTCAATGTGTTATTGTTAGCAATATACATCTACATAAACAATATTTACATACATTAACACTCACACCTGTAATCTCCGAAGGGCTAGGCAGAGGTAACCAGTACACCAACTTTTCGCCGAATTTATTATAGTTCCATAATGTGATACTGGGTGAGCCTATCGCCATACCGGCCAGCCGCCAGCACAGCAGTCGTAACGCATGGGCAATTACACCACTGCGCCACCGAGGCAGTCAATAAACAATATTTCTTAGTATTATACAATTTGTAAGGATTATTAAAGGTATGTACAACAATAGGCGGGAGAATGTGTTTCTCCCATTCGTAAAGTCAAATGTTGATTCATATTTATATAATATGAATCTTTACGTAACTGTTTTATATTTTTGAGTATTCTGATTAACATATTTAATCTTATCTTTGTTTTCGAGAGTGACTCCCTTGTGTACATACAAGCCATATAATAAAATTGCTCACAAAGATAGCTATCGCTGTAATTTTCGACGATAAGGGTCTACACTTTTTCGAAATTGGTTATAAAAAATACCACAGACATCTTAAGAACCCCATTAAACGCATATTGTTAAAGTCGGGTATTAAGTTTTGTGCTCCTTCTACGGCTAAATTAGGAACATCGTTTTATCCTGAAGGATAGTCCTAGAGTATGACATTCGTAACACTTTTTTGCAGAATTAAGAATAATTGAAAATTATTTCTGGTTAAGTCTTTCTATTTAACATTATTATGGAAATAAAGTTGCCAGAGATGTAAAAATATTAATATTTTTTTATTATATTGATAGTTTCCTAAATTGTTATAAAATTAAAATAAACGCCGACAAATAATATAAAATATAGGAACAAATATCTAGGCAGAACTTTCTGAAGCATTAGTGGAAAGCAAAAATAAATTATTGACAAAAAATAATCGTCCTGGGCTGAAACAGAACACAATTGTATTTTGTCTGACCGGTCGCCATTTTAGAGGATCGGCTGCACGATGGCCTCTCTCTATGATTCAGGCACAACCCCTGAGTGATAAGACGATCAATACAGGTGCGTCAGTGCAGGAGACAACTCCTTGGATTGTATAATTTTTCTCCCAAAAATAACCTCCACGCGAGCGAAGCAGCGGGCAGCAGCTAGTAACAATATAATCGTGTCTCCATGTGGAAAATAGCAACCGTCCGCTCCGGACGTAACTTGTGGGATAATTTGTCATCTATAAAGACCATTAACTAGCTGTCACTACGTAGTCCCGTGTCACTACTAAGTGATATCTTCATGTCCCTCCGATGACGGTGGGTTATTGGCAAAATTATATATGAACATATTCAACACGCGTAACACATACCTACTTCAAATTTAGATGCGTAATTTATATTTTAAATAACTCACATCTATGGCAGTTCTTACTGAGGCACAACATAAACTGCGAAAGATAGATATAAGTTTGAAAGACTTTTCCCTAGAATATAGAGCTTGTCTTTCGATCTTGTATCTATGATATTTAAATTTACGGAACACCATGACTTTAATGTAGCTGCTTAAAAAGCGGTCTATTCTAAGATATGACGTCGCTTGTAAGTACTTCGTATAAATTCTATACTGGCACTCGCTTACGGGAAAGAGATAGAGCATACCTTCCAACTAAAAGGTTTAAACACTTTGAATGCATTTTAATTCTATTATTAATTTTAAATAATTGGTATAATTTAAGTATGTATAAATTTTCTTTATACACACAACGGTCATATACGAAGCCCTACTACGAAAGATTTTAAGTCTCACAAATATTTGTCTCGGTGCGGGGCTCGAATTGGCGGCCTCTTGTTTCATAGTCGGCTACTCGCCCGCTGAGCCATGGTGGCGGTCATTAATATGTAATTAAATGTTTCATTATGATTGTCATTTTTAATAAATATAAAATCTATCCGATAGCTTAATGTTATTCGACATAATGTGTCTGACTTTGTATCACTCTATTATTTACTTGAAAACAAATTCAAAGTACCCAATGATAAAAAAAGGATGTATAAAATCTATATTTGTTCGTAGCAAAAAAACCTCTCGGAACCTTGATTATTTTTAGGAATAAAATTGTTTTGTCGTAGGTGAGGTGATGGATCTAATGGCGCTGGTTGGTTCTGCTGTGAACTTCGTGCTGTACTGTAGTATGAGTAGACAATTCAGGTCAACGTTTAATCGGCTAGCGCGGAAAGTATTGCCTCTGCCACAACGGGATGGAGAGCTATCAACGCTTAAAACATAGCCAAGAAACATTACAGCGTCTACTTCTGTGGTGCATCTTTAAAACACGAATAGTCATTTATCCCTTGAGCGTAAATTAGAGTGTATAGAATTATGTAAGTAGCTGGTAGAACCAATGTCTAGTCATTTTACAACGTATGTCTAGCACGTGTAATTATTATGTACAGCAGTAAAGTGTAATAAAATTATAACTTTAAGAATTATATACCTAGTCAGGTCATAAATTCTGTCACATGTTTAATATAAAATAATTGAAACAAGTTTATTCATTATGTAACCATTTATATACCAAAATGAACTTAACAAAACATAGATTCTTATGACACTAAAGTTTATTCAAAATGACCTCCGTGATTTTGAATACAGGCCTTCAATCTGCGCGGCCAGTTGTCTATCGCAGCACGAACGAGGTCCAATATCGGCGGCTGCCTTAATCAAGGATGTCTTGAGTGACTCCAAATTGGGATGAGGCTTTGAGCACGCCTTTTCCTCCAAGTGTTGCCATATCTTGTAATCTAACGGATTCAAATCTGGACTGGAGGAGGGCCAGTCTTCGTGCCGGATGAAGTCGATTTCACGCGCCGCCAGCCAGTCTTGTGTGCTCTTCGCTCTATGAGCTGGCGCCGAATCTTGTTGGAATACCCAGTGCCTGTTATTGAACATGGTATGAGAAACAGGTTCCACAAGGTTCGTCAGGACTGTATTTTGATACACAACTGCAATCGTTTTTACACCTTTCTCATAAAAATGTACCTCTGTTAAGCCCCAATAAGAAACTCCCAACCATACCATGAGCGAGGATGGAAAATGACCTCGTTGGACACGCGGAATACGGTTGCTCGCTTCTTCACTACTGTGTGTGTACACCTTATCATTTTGTTTGTTGTAGCTCTCTTCTACGGTAAAAAAAATTTCATCTGAAAAAATAATTTCCCGATATTTTTTTCCCGCGTACCGCTTCAACAAAGCGCGGCATCTCTTCAGTCTCAGGTCCATTAGACGAGCATTCAAACGATGTCCTGTTTTTCTTCGATATGCCCGAAGCCCTGAGTCTTCATTTAACACCCTTTTCACTGTGGTTTTGCTTAACCCCATCTGAAGGGCCAACAGTTTCTGCTTACGTTTGGGATTTCTTTGAATTCGCGCCTTCACAGCTTCTATCACTGCTGGAGTCCTAACAGACCGAGGGCGACCACTTCTTGACCTGTCATCTACACTAGAGTCTTCATTGTATCGTTTGATGGTACGATAAACGAATCTTTTGGTTATATTCAAATTTTTCAGTATGTCAAAAATTTGAATTGGCGCGTATCCGCTACGATGCAACGCAATTACTCCAACACGGTCTTCTTTAAGCGTCCACTCCATATTTAAAAATGAGTAAAATTCTATAAAGTATACATTTTTATTTTCATGAACAATTTGAAATTCAAAATTCAATAAACTTTTTTGGGGCCAGCATTCTAAAATAAAAGTTTTTACTGTGTGACAATACTTATGACCTGACTGAAACTAACTAACTAAAATATAACGTTTGTCCTGAAATTCTCATTTGATGCTGATTTCCACTGGATGTCTTATTTCTCATGTAAAATTTTTAATTTCTTTTTTGTATCGGTAATTAAGAAAGATTCCTGTGGATATATTCATTGTTACGTGATGTCAATATTATTTAATATCGTAATAACCATCTTATCCTGCAAATTTTAAGTATAATAATCTTAATTTTGTGTGATAGCGCAATTTATGCGTGATGCAATTATTTTAACAGATTTTTTAAAGCTAATTTGTATAAATGTGATTAAATATTCAATAGGAACGTAACCATATTCAAATAACATTAGAAATATTTATAATTTACATTAATTACAAATAAAAGTTAATTAAATGTTACGTTAACGTGTTTAATAGGAAATAATATAGGAACTTATTATAGCCATTTTGATGATGGTATATAAAAATATTGTATAATTGTATTTGAGCTGTAGTTTAATGTAAATAAAGCATTATTACAAGGAAAATAATATAATCATATTTGTCGCCTTTGTGTGTTATGAATAATACTAGATTATGTTCTATTCATACAGTTAAAGCTGAGCCGGGACAAAGCCTCGAATATAAAATTAGTAACTGACATGCTGGACATTACAAAACGTACGGTCTTGTAACGCCCTGGACCCAACATCACGGGTAAGCGTGAATTTCTAATATATACTGCCATATATATTGACAGCCTCCGTGGCGCAGTTGGCGAGTAGCCAGCTTTGAAACGAGAGGCCGTGGGTTCGATTCCCAAACCGGGACAAATGTTTGTGTGACAGACAGATATTTGTGTCCGGTGTATGGGTGTTGTGAGACCGTTCGTCTCTCGTAGTCCCTGATACCCACAACACAAGACTCGTATCTTAGTGTGGGGTCGGGCCTATGTGTGTGACTGTTGGGCGTTATTTATTTATACTGTTTAATTATTAAATAAATAAAATGCAAGTTTGCAACTACTGTCGCAGTCTCCAAGAACTGTTATAGCATTTATGCATTTTACATTTCTTTCTCCTGCTAATGTAGTTGAATTAAATTTTAAATATATACATTTATCTAAATACAGTAACAACGATTTTTTTATTAAACTAAAAATAATAACACCTGAACGTAACTAATTAATAAAATTTTACTATTAGGACATGTTGCCTAACTGTTACTGTGACATGTTGTCTAACTGTTACTGTGACATGTTGTCTAACTGTTACATGTTGTCTAACTGTTACTGTGACATGTTGTCTAACTGTTACTGTGACATGTTGTCTAACTGTTACTGTGACATGTTGTCTAACTGTTACTGTGACATGTTGTCTAACTGTTACTGTGACATGTTGTCTAACAGTTACTGTGACATGTTGTCTAACTGTTACTGTGACATGTTGTCTAACTGTTACTGTGACATGTTGTCTAACTGTTACTGTGACATGTTGTCTAACTGTTACTGTGACATGTTGTCTAACTGTTACTGTGACATGTTGTCTAACTGTTACTGTGACATGTTGTCTAACTGTTACTGTGACATGTTGTCTAACTGTTACTGTGACATGTTACTCTAACTCTATGTTCAACTTACTGCGATCCAGATGTTTGTTCTGTTAATTTCGCAGTTTGTTCGTGAAATATCCTATCCAAAACATTTTCCTCGTTAAGAATCAGTTAAAATATCGTATTTTTGGGCTCATGGCGCGTGATTCATAACTATGCTAAAACTAAACATTTATTAAAATCGGACGAAATAAAATCAAATCTATATATTTGGGTGAGCTTTTTAGCTCTTGCTTGGTTTCTGTAATCGTTAACAAAGTCGCATACACATCTCACAGATTCCTGATTGTTCAATTTATAAAAAAATACTACATCTTTTTTAATTACTCCCAATTTTTTTATTTAAATATTACACAAACAACAATAATTTATTCGTTGATCCGGTGATTAAGTACGAACATAGAAATTAATTAGTTATTAAGAAAAAGTATTATACCCAGAGCCAAGAAATCTCGGGGACGTGATTTATTCCGCCTCTCTCGAATAAGAACAGAACAGGAAAATAAAATCGCTAATCTTGCACTAAGTATATAGTCTTGCTTAGGTTAATACCGAAAATAAATAAAAAATGTTTGTATTATTTAGTTATTATATTCGAACATACGTTAATCTGGAGGTTGTTGGTGAAATAATCATTTACTAAATGTCCTTAGTTCAGTGCAGTTCTACTATTTTCTTAGTTTTACTTATACTAACACTTATACTAACTCTTATACTAACATATGATCAAATTGAAATAGTTAACTATGCTTTTAGCAACCGAAATGTCACTTAACAAGAGATTTGACAGATGATTAGTTAATTTTTCGGTTGATCAGCCTTTCAGAAACTGGGCGTAAGTCTCTCAGCAAATACAGACATTTATGTGTTGTTGCCTTATTTACTGTGAAGATGTATTTCGTATATTTGTGCTTTTGGAATGTACATAATATTTTGAGTAAAGGAAGGTATTGGAATGTTAATTTATATTGTCATATAATCCATTCACGCCAGTGTAAAATATATAGACAAGGAGGGGTAATAACCATTAACTAATACTTATAAAAAAAAATAACTAATATTTTTTAAAAGTTCCCAATTGAACGCAAGCTAGTTACTAATAAAATATCCAACGTTTTTAAGGAGGTTACTGACGTAAAATAATTTGAATAATAAAATAATAATTAGTTATATTATGGATAAAATACTTTAGCCAATTAAATCATATTTTTTTTACGTCAGCCTTGTAATTGCTCCATTGTGATAGTGTTATAATTCATACCCACATTCGTACTGATTCTATCTATGCAAAAATAAATTGTAATTATAAATACCTGCTCATTTTGAATGTCCGATATGATGATGATTTGATATGACTTGATCCGCACAATATTTTGCACATATCTGTGAGAGACGTATTAGTGAAATTGTTCTAGAATGTATGTAGGTTGATTGTACGTAGATATAATGTGTCAAAATAGGTCACTCTCAAACGCGACAGAAAAAACATATTGTAAGGTTTAGGCAAGGGTCTAATAAACTTATTATATTTTTCTTGTTTTCGCTTGAAACGTTGATATTTGATATTATTATTCTATTGATATTTAGGTGTGTGGAATGTGTAAATTGTAATAATGTGGCGGTGCATTTGACAACCTACTTTAGGCAATAAGATTTGTTTTATTTTGATATTCATCCATTCGGTTATATTCTTTGTAAAATGCGCCTCGGCGCGTGCCAGCAAACTTAAACGATGTCGATGGGTCAATAAAGGATACCGAATAACTTTAATATACTTACTTAATCTGCGAATAAAGATTTTTTTTTGCCGCGAATACAAGAAATTGGTCGCAATTTTTTGACCCGCGAATAGTGTAAACGCTAATACGGGAACCGTGAATAAGGAGCTTTGATTGTACTACGTCTGTTATACATTGTTTGGTGACAAATTAACTACGAATCGTGAGAAATACCATTGTATAGTTGCATCATATAATACTAGCCCTGTATTAAACATTGTCCCACTGCTAGGCACGGGCCTCCTCTACTAATGAGAGGGGTTAGGCCTTAGTCCACCACGCTGGCCTAATGCGGGTTGGGTTAAAAAGGGTTGCATCATGTATGATATAAATAAAGAGCCTTAATATTCATACTGTTCTAACATTGCCACATTAGTACCACCCTCATAAGTTTGAATGCTACGCCTACAAATGGCATAGTTAGATTGTTTTATTTTCTGGTTCGATCTGTCAATGCAGATTGAGATTGCATATTGAAATTGGCAATTAGCCAGAGTCCGCCTTTCTATTTAGATATTGCACTTAGTCCGTGTCTGAGTCTTCAGCGTCCATTAGCTGTCATGTCTCCTTGCTAATTCTCAATATTGTAACAAACTGTGAGTACCTATACCTAGTCTGATATCATGTCATTAGAAATTCATTAATTCGTTTGTGGTTCTAACAAATTGAACGTCAATCTTGAGAATTTAATTGCTGCTTCCGAACGAATTGATTTGAAGATAAACATACTGTATTCAATAATGAATAATGCTCTGTATAAACGACTTTCCAATAAAATGAATAATCTGGACTTTTTTATGATACTACTTCTTCATTCAGAGGAACATTATCAAAATATATTTATGGAATTTTGATAAATTCGAAAAGTATAATTAAATTAATTATTTGTTTAATTTTGTTTGTTGACAATACATATTTAATGTTTTTTTTCCTATAGAGCATGTTGTGATTGCCTGAATTACGTTAGTCGCCTTCGGAAGGAGGTTTTTAAAAACGCAAGTAAATTGGACAAATGTATATTTAATATAACTTAACTAGGTACAATGAATCGGCACTTATAAATCTGATTGTCGCGTCTTCCCTCGACGACGATCGAAGAGTGAAAGCGTTGCTGCCAAGCAGTGGCGGTCTCACGTTGCGGGTGGTCATCAAGGTGATTCATAATTCAGGATACTGCTGATGGTGCAGATCCGTGGAAACTTTAAGGTTTTTCACCAGTGGCTACTGGTAACACCTGTTAGCGAAATTGCAATAAGTTTAATGTTGTTTTACTATTATGTACCCTTGTGTAATTGTAGATTTTTAATTATTCATTTCTTTATCTATACAGAAATTTATTAGAACATAAAGCGTACAGAAATTGCGCATAAAAATAAAGATAGTACCATTATTTGTCTTCCTCGGCGATCGGACATAAATGGATTAGTATTCGGTCCCTTGAGAAATAAATAAATATTAGGAACGTTTATCTGTTTTATAGAACAAAGATATCGGTGAACACACTTGTAGCATAACAATACAATGTAGTACATATGTAGAATACTAATAAAAAATTATCTGTTGTGAGATTAAGGTAATTAAGTATTTGTAATATAAGTTTTTTGTGTAAGTGATAGATACATTTCTTATTATTGTGCTGTGTGGCAGTTCGTTTGCGTATTCTGTCCATTTAATACTTAGATACAACTTATTTACTTAGCAGCAACGTCCAAGATTCAAGTTAAACCTGTTTTAGATTTATGTTGTATTGTATTGTTTTCTAAATAATACTTAGTGTGTAACTGTGTATAGGATTGAAGAAATTAATGAATCGGATGGATGCGGGTGGCGCAGGACCGGTCATTGTGGCACTCTTTTGGGGAGGCCTATGTCCAGCAGTGGACGTCCTTCGGCTGACATGATGATGATGAATCGGAATGAGATCAATACACAGATTAGCCGATTAACCGTCTTAGCAGAGATCAATTTTGAAAGAGGGGAAGTCATGCTGAAGGTAATTTTTCTCTGCAGGCTCAGTATAACTGTCTTACAGGAAACCGACGTCAAGTGTGAAGAAGGCACGAATCTTATAATCCTCTTACTTATCTCGATCAATTACGCACCCGTGATTCTCCTAATATCATGTTCATGGCTGATTACTTACCTTCAGGTATCCAAATAAACTACAGGTGACCGTGATTGCCAGCTTCAGCTAAAATCCATTCTTCTATCAATGAATAGCTTAAACTAGGTTGCGATTTTTTATTTCTTAAACCCCTTAAAATGAATATATGTACAGTATTATATAATGTAACATAAGTTTTATAAAAACTACTATTATTATTTAAGATTATAATAAGTATCATAATATCGACGGTTGGCGGGCTATTTGATTTAAGGGACATTTTGAAAAATTACAGGAGAGAGGATTAAAGATTTAAAGTTTTTCGAAAAATATTACTATAAAAAAATGTATTGCGTGAATTTTAGTAGAATTAGAAATTAATATATTACTTGTTAAGCACAATGGTTTCTTATGTTTACGCGAATATTATACATTGAAATGAAACAAATTTTACGGATTCTATCTTTCTTGAAAAATTTTATAAACCGCGATAGAATCCGTAAAAATTAATATATTTTTTTTTTAAATAACGTTATTTATCTTTATGGCTTATCTTCATGCATTTCTGAGCATTATTTTCTAAAATATTGTACCTTGAAAAAAACAAAACAAACGCTTATTTACCACTCGAAGCGCCAAAAAACTAGCCTCAAAAGATGCCGAAAATTTGCTATAATATGTATATAACTCAATAATGTAAATAATGTCGCTTAAATCAAAAAGCCCGCCAATCGTCGATATGGTTTTTAAACTTAGTATATTTTTCCAAGAAATCTTTAATGCACGTAGATTAGAGTTACACATTACTCAATGTCTAACTGAAGTTTGATGGAATTTACATGTATAGCAAATTTATACAAGTTGTAATAAACGCTATTACGCTGTGACGCAGTTTAAGTAAGATTTGTGGAAATAAATATATTCGAAAAGTTTTTATATGAATATTGTCTCTTATTTACGACCCAATTAATACACGAAAATTTATTGATTTTTGACAGCCTCTGTGGCGCAGGTGGCGAGGCTGTGAAACGAGAGGCCGTGGGTTCGATTCCCACACCGGGACATATGTTTGTGTGACAGACAAATATTTGTGTCCGGGGTCTGGGTGTTGTGAGACCGAAAGTCTCTGATACTCACAACACAAGACTAGTATCTTAGTGTGGGGTCGGGGCTATGTGTGTGACTGTTGGATGTTATTTATAAAAATATTAAAAGCTTGGCTAAAGTATAGGCGAGACTGATTTGTAATAGTACAGTCTATATAGCGGTGGGTATAACTGGGTTAAGCTAGACACCCTTGAATATACTAACTCACACTGGCAAAGTTGTGGCACAGTATGCGAGGGCGGAAAGGGATTTTATTTAAATATCTATTTCAGAATTACATGTTATTAAAACCTATAAATAAACTTAAATAATTAGTTGCAGCCGCTAATTAGATCAAAGTTAACAAGATTTGATAAATTGATAAGAAATATATGACCGCCGACCGGGTAGGGCTGTATATCTGAATTCTGACCACACTACTGTTCGAGCTTTAACCATAATATGTAATATTAAATTTTATACCCACGCTTGCACGACGTACAGTCATTTATCTCAACTAGTTTACAATATAGTGCACCAAAATTCCAACTTTATTCACTGTTGTTAAGAGTAAAATTGTATTACGTTCAAAATCTTTGCTGGCCGCCGGTCGCGGTTTATATGTTGTATTTCCAAAGGTGAAGATATATCATAATCATCTTTCTATCTGCCAGCTCCACAAACGTAGAATGCTTTTTTTGCGCTCTACTCTTTGTTATTACTTTGAATTCATAGCTTTATATATACACTACATGTTGAGTTGACGCAACATTTATCAGCCATGTTCAGAAATGAATTTAATTCTGTAAACAGCAGTCTTTCAATTGAATCTTTTAATTTTCGGACTTTTAATAAAAATAGCAAGATATGAGCAAACATATTCTACATCAAAATAAACATATTGGCAAGAGTTTAATGTGTACAATCTATATTATTTATTAAATGGATACACGTAACAATATGAATTTAAAATTATAATAACACTTGAACACAGTAAAATATAATTTTGTTGCTTGATATGTTAGCAAATATTATTTTTTTAAATTGATTTGTAAGGCACTCGGAGAGCCCAAAAAGCACTATAAATATTTTTTTATCTACAACTTCCATCTATAACAATTTCACATCAAAATCAGTTTAGATTAGGAAGATGTAGTAAAATATTTAAAGATAAATGTTATTATTTATTCGGGCCATTATTTTCTCTGCTCTAGATTTTCCGGGTCATTGTGGCTACATTTCATTCTTTCTGACCTTTTACGTTCATAACAATGTAAGCTTTGACTAATATATAACTAAGCGAACGACCGCTGTTGCCTTCAGAAAGAAATTGGTTGTAAATCAAGATGTGAGTTGATAAATATCTGATAAAGATACACTTTATCTGTAAGATATAATAATTCCTTTTAAATAATGTTGGCTAGCGGAAAAATACTCGATATACCTAATTTAAATATTTTTATATATTCAATGATTTTATTAACTACTAGCGGGCCGGGCAGATGTCATCCTGCCCGGAAATCAGGGCTACTCCGACAGCAACGCCACCTACTAATTGTGTTTTCAAACCATCCAGAAGCCCATTGCAAATTTAATCCAAAACGGTCCAGCCGTTTAGGAGGAATTAGGTTAAAGGAAAAAGGAGCAATTACAGAAGAATTTTGTAATATTAAGATTGTACAATACTACTATAAAATAAAAAAAAAAAAAAAAATGAAAATTGTTTATTACAGCAAAATACAAACAACATGACATACAAATAAAATTTGACTTAACTTAAAAAGTAGAACAATGTTTTTGCTGATCACAATGTATCTGCGAACATTTCCTTCGATTTCCTCACTAGGCAAGCCTGTATCGAGGAAATCGTCCTACGAGAATACAATTTGTGTTCAGATAGCACTACAATTCTAAATAACTTATACAAAAATATAAATTATAAAATAAAAAAACATTTGGAAATATTTATTTAGAAGTTTGACTGAAATTCTTAAAATAAATTAAATGAGTATCATGGTTTACAATTTTGCACGTGCATTACAAATGTTAATAAATTTATGTACATATGTATATATTATTTATATATACATATTACATATAATTATTTCAGTTATACGCAATTGTCCATCTAGCATTGGAATTTTAATAGATCTTCCGTTTCACTGTAGGTTAATGAAGAAAGCCATTTCTGTAGTGAACCTTTCGCTTCTTTTAATGTTTTATTTTTGAGGTCACAATATTTGGCAGCTCGATTGTAAACATGCGCTTTTACAAAATCGCCAAATCTTTTCGCAAATTGAGTGTTGACGTTTGGGGTGGTCAGTCTGTAAACTCTACGATTCGCTAATATCTCATATTGACTAGAACTTCTTACTGATTTATGGACCAAAAGAGAGGTTGTCAGGATAAAGAGCTGCCTGACACTCAGAACCCCCGCATCTTTATAGACTTTACAGGTGGGGTATCTGTAGGGCTTACGTAGCATTGTTTTTAGGACTGAGCGCTGTGCCCTCTCAGCTTCGATAATATGCGTTTTGGCAGCACTTCCCCAACACGTTATGCAGTAAGTTACTAGGGATTGGCAAAGCGCGTAATATACACTTTTTAGAGTGCTGATGCCTGCTACATTACGTAAATTACGCATAATATATATTACCTTCCGTATGCGGGCTGAGAGAGCCTCTATATGTTTTTTAAATGTTAAGTTTTCGTCAATGTACACCCCAAGGTATTTATAGGATTTATCGCGAATTAACGAATTACATAAACAAGATATATTTAAGTTGCATTTTACATCGTGGATTTTAATGATCGGGTTATATTTAGGGGCAGAGGCAGAGGTCTTATGAAAACATAAATAGGTAGTTTTTGACGTATTAAGTGTAAGAAGGTTCAGTTGCAGCCATTGAGATATAACCGCCATACCACTCTCAGCCGATGAACGAACTGAATCCCAGGAAGGGCCATGAAATACTACAGCAGTGTCATCGGCGTAACACAGGATATCGGCATTTGGAATATTCAGGTTATGAATATCGTTAATATAAATAAGAAATAAAGTAGGCCCGAGATTACTACCCTGAGGGACTCCAAAGTTTATATACTGTGGGCTACTAGTTATATGGCCAATCTTTACACACTGTCTCCGTTCCGATAAGTAGCTCCTAAACCAATCTAATGCGACCCCTCGAATACCAATACCTTCCAGTTTTTTTTAATAATATAGGGACGGAAACAGTGTCAAAAGCTTTCGCCAGGTCGAGGAAGATACCAATGCAAGATTGCTTATTATCAAGGTGTGCTGATACTGAGGTGGTTAACAGAGTGACTGCATCCTCTGTACTCTTTCCCTTCCGGAACCCAAACTGTTTGGAAGATAAGAGGTTATGTGATTCTAGATAATCAACGACACGCTTATTAACGAGTTTTTCCAGTAACTTAGAGAATGCTCCTAAAAGTGAAATGGGTCTATAATGTTCTACAAGGGTCTTAGAGCCACCTTTATGAATGGGATAAACAGACGCGAGTTTCCAGTCATGTGGGAATGTTCCACTAGACAAACTTAGGTTTAAAATATAGATTAGCGGCTTCAATATTTCGTTCTTTACATGTTTTAGGAGTGCGTTGCTAATGCCGTCCATTCCTGGAGCTTTATTATTTTGCAATCCCATTATAAGTTTATCAACTTCGTCGTAATATGTAGGTGACATAAACAACGAGTTGGGTGGGGAGTTTGTAATAGTGACGGCTTTCACAAGGTCCGCCTGAGATTTATTTGTAGTTTTGAGAATATTATCTGCTAGCTTTTGTCCAACTGTAGAGAAGTATTTATTAGTGAAATCTATTGATTGTTGAGAATTCAAGCAGCCCTCTAACTCTAATAACTCTCTCGGCTCATTTTTATTTGTGGTCGTATTACAGATACTTTTGATTGTTTTCCATAGTAATTTAGGATTGTTATTGTTTTCTTTTAGTTTTTTATCTTGGTATTCGGTTTTGACTTTTCGTAAAAGATCTATGAAAAAGTTTTGATAACGAGCGTAAATTTTTTTGGGTAGATCATTTTTTGGATCATTTCTTGCTTGTAAGTGCAAAGCATCACGATGGCGCATACATCGCATCAATCCCGGGGTGATCCACGGCTTTAAATTATACTTAGTTCTGGCAAGTTTGACTTGGTGCGAGTGCCTGTTTAAAATATCTAAGAAGAGTCGCGTAAAAACTTTATTAGCAGAATTTACTTCCTCGCAATCCTCAACAATTGACCAATCAGTATTTGCTAGATCTTTTTTGATGGCATCAAAATCTCTTTTTATCACGAATCTATTAGGCCTGGGAGGCTTGTGTTTGTTTAGGTTAATTCCCAAGGCGACTGGATAATGGTCTGTGATATCGAAATGGCACACAGAGGCTAGTGGTGACTGGCAGAGGTTTATATTCTTGACATAAATATGGTCAAGGCAGGATGAGTACCTTGTTGGTTGTGTAATGGCCGGAAGAAGGCCGTGCTCGGCCATGAAACATTGGTATTCTGTGCTCTGTAGGTTGCTCGATGTGTCTAATATGTCCACATTTATATCTCCAACAAGCAGAAATGGTAATTCATTTAACCTACTCATGTATATATCGAGTGAAAGCAGAAACTGATCAATGTTCCGGAAAGATGGTGGACGATATACACCAAGAATATTAAGGACTTTAGGAATATGTATAGCCAGACAGTTAGCTTCGCTACTGTCTAGTTCCAGGACCGTGCCGTTCCAGACATCTCGCAAATATACAACAACACCACTATTTTGATTGATACATTTTACTGTTCTAAAAGAATTGTACCCCGGGATTTGTGGAGTTATGAATGAATCATTCAACCAGCACTCTGTCAAAATCAATATATCAACTGGCGTGTCCAGGCGCTTCAAAGCTATCATTAGGGTGTCAAAGTTTTTATGTATGCTTCTAATGTTCAACGAAAGCACTTTAAAATCATGTTCTGGATTAAACATATCCTTACATTTACTCGTGTCTTCTATAACTTGACACTTAATTTTTAGTGAGTCTAATTCAGTTCCTATATCATTCATAAAAAGCATTAATTATGTCTATAAAATATACAAATAATTAATCCTGTAAGACCACACAATGTAATAACTATGATAAATATTAAAATATATGTAACTAACGGTATAAACTACAAGTATGATTAATGGACTACAATTCGCACAATCTAAACTACACAATATCAGTGTTAGAAGAGCACAATTAGTAGGTATGATTCTAAAGTAATGCATAGACAAATACAAATAGAGATTTAAAACGGTGGAATAAATTTCTAAAATAATGACATATTGCTTCATCAGTATCAATCAAATTACTTATAAAATCATTATACTTAACTACTATCTGACCTACCTACTATACTTCTACTTTAATTACTAATAAAATCATTATATCTATATAGTATGCGTAAAAACCTATACAAAATATTATGCGTACTCTCAAAAGTTGAGCAGTTTGTAATAGTATTATGTACTGACTACATAAATAATACACGTGTTCTTATGAAGTACGCCTTCATCAACTTCTATCAATTCGAATTATTTCAGATTGCTTGGCTTGATAACTTCGAAGATGAAGACAGGTGAGGGTGGCACTACTCAATATATTTTTATTATAATTTAGGATTTTTTAATAAATCTTTGAAAATATTCCTCATTTTTGTCATTGCATTGGATCCATGGTTTAATATGAGATAGCGATAGTCAATTGAATGGGAATTTTGAATCATCATTGGGTAGTGCATTACGTATCATAACTGTTTCATGTATGATTAGATGTTGACATATGCGTTGACATATACGGTGGTATTCATATCTATAAATAAATGTGACCAGTTAGTTATAAATAAAATGTTTGTATTATGTATCAGACAATTTATTTACATGTGTACTTCAAATCCTATTAAAAATAAATGGCGTCAATCCGTCTACTCGTTATTTCATCTGAAATAACCAGTATATGCAAACATGAGTCCTTAACTAATAGATTTAGTTTCTGGAATAAAAAACAATGTTTAGGTTTATTTTTAAACCAATATTTTTTGTAGTCAATTCACTCTACAGAGTTAAAAAGTGTTCTTTAGTATAATAGGTTCATCGAGGTAGATAGTATTATACAACTAAAATAATACAATGAAAATGATGAAATTACACTTGAAATTATTTATAAAACTCAACTCTCCACGCCGTACGAAATTGAGCAATACAGCAAGATAGTGCAATTTTATTACGCAAGGTTCTATTATTGTAATTGTAAGAGTCCATTCAGGCATACATTTTTTATGAATACTTTATCTGCCAGTAGATATTAAGGATTAATCAGCGCGTCTTCCCTGCTTTATTGTATTTCAATCATCGCGACTGAGAGCTCTCACAAATGCTGGGACAGTCTCCACACAACAGCCAACTGATCTTACTTTCCCTTATGATAATTTTATTCAGTATATGTACTGGATAGTGGTTTTTTACGCTTTACTTCGTTCTAAGTCAGTTCTGTCTTTTGTTGAAGACGTAAGCACCCGGAAAAGAAATAAAAAGTAAAGTCGATTGTCATGGCAAGGACGAAACGTTGAGTTGTATTCACATACGCGTTTTATCGTACACTGATTTTATCTTGGATTTTTTGGTAGTAAGAAACTAGATTTATACCGAGTCGTAACGTTTATTGATATATAATGTACTTGGTGAGTCGGTTTACTATTTTTGTCTTTTCTTGAATATATTTTTTTTAAAATAGGCTTGCCTTTGACCAATATCTCGCCTGATGGTAAGTGATGATGTGGTCTACGGTGGAGCACGCTAGCCTAATATAGCTAGCTGTTGCGTACGATTGCGTCTGCCTTAGTTTGTTATGATAAATTAGCTTTTGTCCTTCTTCCATGTTTCAAGTAGGTATTTTTATGACGAATTTTAGAAAATCAGACATTTTGATGTATTTTTAACTGGCTTCCGTCCACGGGTTCGTTTACATGTAAACTATGCAAAGTATGTCAACCCCTTTCTCTGCTTACTAGTTGATTTAAAAAAAATGCTGACGTACGTTATCTTGTGTTACAGATCATTAGTATTTAATTTGAAGTAAATGAGATCAGAAGTTATTATTTACCATGCAAACATTGCCACCTTTGCCCACCCTTAGATAATCAACACCCTCTCAAATTTCGAAGGCAAGTCCATTAAGGTAGGTATGCGACTGAGATAGGAGAGAGGACACAGCGACAATTTTCATACAAATACATATAATGTGGATGTGTCGCTATTACTTGACTTGCATCGTGCTCCTTGAACCTACCTTCTTTAACAGTTTAAGACGAGCTATAGTTATGCCTTTCAGGATTACCTTTTATAGATACTTGAAAAAATTAGTTGCAAGCGGAACCCATTACATTTATTTCAGTTTATAATTTGCAATTGGGTCCCGCCTGCTACTAGTTTTATTTTCTATTCTCAATCTTGTTTTGGTATTTTTAGTGCATTACTTTTTTGTAGTCGGGTTTTATTATTTTTTTGATGAATATAATGCGTTGCTTGTTGGAGTTTAAGCGAAAACCGATATCCAAATGAAAAAACCTATACCCAAATGAAAATTAATTTTAACATATAACTTATATACGTGTAAACTCCATGTAACGTCACTCTATTTAACGACAAACTCTCTTAAGCGTCGAAATCAATTGGCTTTGGTTGGTTTAGCTTGTTTTTCATACAATGTTTCACTCTATATAGCATTACACCCACTCTCAATAACGACAACAATTAAGTTGCTAAAATTAGTAAAAACTGCGCAGCTGTGTACGATCTATTGTCGCTTTATTATCCTAGCCCGCAATAAACTCGACTGTCGGCATCATGCATACCGAACTTTCTAAGAAATTCATTCTTTTGTTTACAAATTGGGATTGCTTGCACGTGTAGACTGTTATTGACCATGATTCATAACTAGGAGTCATGGATTATCTATACCTTATCATATTCTTAGTTGCTCACAAACTTGCAAACTGTAAACATGGCTACTAAAAGAAAATCACTGTGTATTGACGAAAAAGTTTTACTGATACGCGCAATAGAAACGGGAGAGAAGATAAGTGATGTTGGCAAACGCTTTGGATTTAGTCGCTCTACCGTGTCCACAATATGGAAAAATAAAGAAAAAATCCTCCACGCTGCGGGCGAGGGAAAATCTTCCAAAAAATTAAAGAAACCTATATACGAAGATTTGGATAAAGCTGTACTATCATGGTTTCATCGACAGCGCCAGAATAATATGCCTATCTCGGGGCCGCTCGTGAAAGCTAAGGCGGAGAATTTTGCTGCTGAACTTGGTTTAACTTCTTTCAAAGCATCAGAAGGATGGCTCGGAAAATTCAAGCAGCGTCATCATATCAACTATGGTAAAATAAGTGGGGAAGCACGAAGTGTTGATACAAATGTGACTCATGATTGGATTAACAGAGTGTGGTCAAAATTCATAGAAAAATACGCCCCAAGTGACATTTTCAATGCTGATGAAGCAGGAATTTTCTATAAGTTGACTCCAGATAAAACTCTGAAATTTAAAGGGGAAAAGTGTGTGGGAGGAAAGCTTTCCAAGGAACGTATTACGGTGCTTGTGGCTGCTAATATGGATGGCACAGAGAAAAAAAAGCTACTAATAATAGGCAAATCGAAAAATCCGCGCTGTTTTAAGAACATCAAAAAATTGCCAGTGACGTATAAAGCTAATAAATCAGCTTGGATGACCAGTCAACTTTTTGAAGAAGAAGTGCGAAAGTGGGATGCAGAATTAAAGGGACGAAAAATTTTACTTCTTGTTGACAACTGCCCTGCCCACCCTTTTATATCAAACCTTCAAAACATAGAGTTGGCATTTCTTCCTCCAAATACGACTAGTGTCTTACAGCCAATGGACCAGAGTGTGATTAAAAGCCTCAAGGGTCACTACAGAAGGAAATTATTGATGGAGCTAGTCGAATCTGAGGGTAAAACTTCTGTTAATATGCTGCATGCAGTAAATTTTTTATCTAAAGCCTGGGAAGAAGTGACACCCACAACTATACAGCACTCTTTTCGACATGCTGGACTTTGTACCAATTCTACGAGTGATGAGGTGGAAACAGAATCTGAGTTTGAAAGCGACGACGACCTTCCATTAACTGAGTGGATTCAACAATTCAACATGGCAGGAAATACGGTAAATCTTCAAACCTACATTGAAGTGGACGACCGCCTGCTTACAACGGCTTCACTCACAGACGAAGAAATTTTGGATTCAGTGAGAAAAACTGAGGATCAAGAACAAGGTGATGAAGAAGATGAGACGGATGAGCCTGAGCTTCCGCCGAGCATTAAAGAAGCTCTGGAAGCAGCAAAATTATTGGAAAAATATTTCCTTTATAACCAAGATGCCTCAGTATTGCTAGATATTAATAAAATAACTAAAAAAATACAACAAAATTACTGGTGCAGCAAAAGACGTCAGACAAAAATAACAGACTATACTCAATAGCGTTCAAATAACATTCTTTTTTATGCACATAACTACTAACAATAGTCAGAAATAAACTTTTTATTTTTCTAATTCTGATGTTTCTTCTCTCCATTTAACGACAACTCTCTATAACGCCATAAAATGCACAGTCCCTTCAGTGTCGCTATATAGAGTTTACACTGTATATTTTTGTAATCCCCTTTCAATTACCTTTATTTTGATACCCTACTCGATAGGTTTGGTAAATTTTTTTAAATTTATGTATAACTATTTCGCATCACAAATTAGCAATTTTGATCTTTTTTGTCCAATACTTACTTATCTAAGGATACTTGGGGTTTTAAGACGATTATAATAATACCTTAACTGTCGAAATCTATCTAGGCGTTTGGAAGATACGAGGTAATAAAGAAATTTACAAACATACATACAAGATATGCGCGAAAAACATAACCCTTCCTTGGCAGTTGGGTAATAAAGGGTTATTTTAAATATTTGTTTCTACGAGAAACATACGCACTCACACCTGTAATCCCTGAAGTATTGTATAACCGACCTATGATGTGATAGGGGGCCATCTATACAACGGTATGGAGTATTCCGTGAAAGAAAAACTCAATATCACTTTTACCCGACCCGGGTCGAACCCGAGACATCAGCACAGCAGACATGCCGCATACGCACACAACTGCATAAATAGTGACAAAAATATTTTTGATTAGATTTTGCTGCTACCCTTCCATTAGATCTTCGAAGATTAATTTCTCCTTGAAGGTAAGAGCTGATCATAAAGTTAACCTAAATTCTTTTAATCCTTTTATGAAGTTTATCTTTACTAGATTTTAAGTACGCGCTTCGAACCCTCAATTAATTCCTTGATTTGTAGAATTTCCAATAGAACTTTAATTAAAACGTGTTTCTTGATTTATACTTTGATTAGAGCTAGAGAGTACAGACAAGGTCAAGCTGTGACGTATTTAGAACGGCCGATTTGAAGTAGGTAATACTCTCCTAACATCAGCAAGTTTGTCACTTTTATACAGCTTGATACAGTGATTATTGATGCAGCCAAAAACAAGGAAATAAATTATAAAAAGCTTATACAACGGAATACATTTATTATAAAATATTTACATATGAAATGAAATAATAATAATACTAGTCCTGTATTAAACATTGTAGCACTGCTGGGCACGGGCCTCCTCTACTTATGAGAGGGGTTAGGCTTCAGTCCCCCACCCTGGCCTAATGCGGGTTGGTAGACTTCACATATCTTCGAAATTCTTATGAGAATTCTCAGGTATGCAGGTTTCCTCACGATGTTCTCCTTCACCGTTAAAGCAAGCAATAATTAACAATGAATACACACATAACTTTAGAAAAGTCCGAGGCGTATGCCATTTGGGTAACGAACATACGACTATCGTCTTAACAGTCCTTACTGCAACCAACTAGGGTATCGCTGCTAAATAAAATTGCCAATTTAAATTTCAAAGATTTTCCACCAAGGCTCCATAAATAATTGCCAGTACCGTTCTAATATAAATACTTCTTTACTAATATCATGTCTACTGACTATTAAATTTATACAGTCTCGGCTTGCCCCCCCTCTCTCCTCTCTTTACTCACATCTCCCATCTCAGCACTCCTCTTCGCCTCTCACATAACTCCTGTCCCAACTCACGTTACAAAATATTATGACTCATTGTGTAAATGGGGTTTCAGAATAGATTGTGTACTGTAATACTTTAGTTTAATATGAATATGTTGTTTGCTCAATCGTCATGAACAGTACGTACTCATTCACCTTTCGAGCCAAAAGTACGAGTATTTCTAGAAAATAATAAATTATCATGGATGCTGAAATCAGTTCTTTCAAAATAGTGAAGAGGTGTCCAGTCGGAAATAAATGGTTTTTACATTGTTTATAAATAAGATTTTGAAGAATAAATTAAAAATATGCTTTTTCAAACCATTCTTTCCGAAAAGAATCAGACAATCAATCTACCATTACTCATATATATCATTCAAAGTGGTAGAGGTTCTAATTAGTCTTCAAGATATTTTCAAATTAGTTTAGCGATTTCAATTTTTTTAATGAAATTTGAATCCTCCATTAAATCTCTCTTAAAAAGTGTATACTATATATTTATTTTACTCAAACCAAATTCTAATCTCCAACTAATTCCATTCCGTGAAAACCTTTGCAAACAGGCGGACAAAAATAATTTATAATTAAGTTGATTCAACACTTTAACGCTTGTGGGAGTTAATATTTCCCGAGTGAGTGCACTAATTCTAGTGGAACTTTTAATTTCAGATTTGGGAGCTGTCACAAATTAATTTCGGAAAAATATTAAATTTCTATCTTACATAGGCAGATGGGAATGACTAAGGGACCAACACCTATGTAGCTGTGAATTTAATTTGACAATACGATTTATAAAAATATATAAATCAACAATTTAATTAATACATATCACTGTAGGTAATGTAAATGGTAATGAAAATATATGGTAATAAATGGTAAGGTAATGAAAATATATATTCATCATAAAATGTAAACCAGGATATAATGTGTCACATAATATCTAATTTTCAAGAGGATGTCAAGCGAGATTAGCTTTTCAAATAGACTATTACTCTTGCTTTATAGCGGTATATAAAACATTTATTCTCAGATGACTTATATTGCAATGCTGCAAAAATAGTACGGCATATTAATTTTTAAGTTTATGAGTATTAAATTTCACAATATTCGTTTCAGCATCTTTCTTGTTTGAAAAATTTGGGGTTCCAACACCGCAATCTAAACAATGAACTACATGGACGCCTGTACATTTATTTGATATTTTTTATATGATCTAGAACACTGACGGAGAATTGTCATTTTGCCATGCCAGAAAAAAAACTATACTTGCATGACGACATACAACTCAGTCCGCCCCGTGACCATAAAGGCTGTAAAGCTTTCGAAATAAACCGCGATAGAATCCGTAAAATTTGTTTCATTTCAATGTTCTGTCTGTTTTTAAAAGAAGTTTTATAAACTGTTTCCGTGGTTGCGTCGGCCTGCTGCTAGAATGAACTAGAGCAAGGTTCACCGGAGTCAGCTAATCACATTGTAAACCTTTTGAGGATCTACAGTCAGATCACGTTCGCATTTGTCATCCACTATCGAGGCCACTATTATTATTTAAGTAAGTTAACTGGCTCTTGTTTTACTCGTGTCAAACACAGCCTGTGTTGGTGTTCAAATTGTGTATATTTGTTCCAAAAACTTGTTCCAGATATTAATTATATTATTATGTATATCTAAATCTATCTATTGTTTCAAAAGCCGAGGATTCCACCGAAACTTTACTATAGGTGTCTTTAGACCACATTAAAACTCTGCAATACGTCATCCTACTATCCTACTAATATTATAAATGCGAATGTTTGGATGGATGTTTGTAACTCACTCACGCTACAACGGCTAGACGGATCTGGTTGAAATTTGGCACAGAGATAGATTATAGTCTGGAATTTCTTTAATTTTACTTTTTATCCCGGAAAAATGCACGCTTCCTATGGGATAGCAAAATATAGAAACGTGTAATAGCTA